>JAJEKV010000042.1:4141507-4741507 GCA_021234155.1 Isoetes taiwanensis | reverse complement strand
CAACCAACGTCATAGTCCCAAAAATAGTAATCTGACGAGACAATTGCCTGTAGTAGAATTGAATGGAATCCCTTTCGATTGTAATAGTCCTGGGGATTCTCATGTGGAGCAATGATTGGAATGTGGCTACCATCAATTGCTCCAACAACATACGGAATTCCTCTCAACTTCTCAAATTTGTTAGCAAGCTCCTGCGTCCTACTAGTTGATGGCCATTTTATGCATATATCATGCAATCTTAATTTAACAGCCTCACAAAACTCTGCAACTGCTCGTTGGGCTGTGGTGTATCCCACACTGTAGCTAGTCTGCACAATGCAATGCATACTCTCTTTTCTACTGGAATTGCTGCACGCATTCTAGTATCTTCATGCATCATATCACCTGCCAAAGTCTTGCAAATGTAAAAGAAAGTATCCTTTGATACTCTTAATCTCCGTTTGAACATATTGTCACTATACGATTGAAGCAAACTAACCTCCATAAAAGTGGATGGTCTGTTATAGCACCATACTTGTGGTGCATTTCTGTATGCTCTGCCATCTGTGCCTTCGATCATATTTAAGGCAAAGGCAATGTGGAAATCAAAGTTAATTATAACTAAAGTTTGTTAAAGCTAAAGGAGTATGTCAAGTACAACAGATATAGCAGCAAAAATCTTTGAAACAAGACTGCAAGAAGATGAAATCTTTATAAATAAAGGAAGAAAAGTTTAAACTTGCACCTTCGAATAAAAAATGTCCACAAGGTACGGTTCTGTAGTTCAATCTTGGAACTCTGCAGTCAACCATTTTTTTATTAAAAGAACTGGTACAATGAACTAGGAATTTATTACAATAATAGGAACATAGGATTTACCTGCAGATGCAGACTGCAGCTATGCAGATTGCAGCTATGCAGTGTTGTCCCTACTTTCTGTCCGATTCTGTGATGACAGGTTCTATGATGAAGATTAGAATAGCGTGAAATCCCTTTGGCGAAATTCCTTTGGCGCCAAGGTTGAAGCAGGGACGCGTGGCATGCTAAGGGGAATCGGCAATAGATTTCCCAGCACCGATCCCCTGCCAGTTAATCGAATCCATTTCCGGTCCATGTCAGCACAACGACATTCGTAACTTCCTTCCTGTGGAATCTTGTTAGCCGTGGAAGTTTTGACGTGTTAAACCATTATTTGCTAAATCGTAAATGCCTTTAGAAAGTTCCACATAGTGGAATCTCGCCCTAAGTGTTATTGGACTTATGGATTTTTTTGCTTTTAAGGCTGGCTATAACATGCCCACATCCGACATTTACCGCGATGGTGTTATTGTTACAGGGTCCATTCTCGCTTGAACTTTTTCTGTCAACTTTTTGTCCTTTCCGGGTATTTTTGGGTTGCCCGAGCCGCAAATTCTATATCCTTTTTCCCATTAGCTTTTTGTCCTCTGCGAGTATCTTTGGGTTGCTCGAGGGGCAAACCCGAGGGATGGATGTGAATCATGTGATGCAAAAGGAATATATACTTAATATATTCTTTCTGAACTAATAATGATGCCCAGCGTTGCTGGGCGTAAGTTAAGAGCCTGTAAATATTTTGGGTCGCAATGAAAAAAACTCGATCCCTTCCCCTTTTCCTTTTGTTCTATCCCCCATTTCACTTTTCCTCTTTTTCTCTACACATTTCCCTTTTTTATTTTCTCTTTCTCTCGTTTCCCATACATGTTTCTTTTTTTCCCCTCCCCTTCTCTTCCATTTTCCGATAGCCTTTTTCCCTTCTATTTTCCTCATTTTTCCACCGTTCCCTCTTTTCCTTTTTCTATACCCTTTTTTCCGTTTCTTTCCCTTTCCCTTTCCTTTTCTCTTTCTCCAAGCCTTCTCTTTTCCCCACCCTTTTGTTCTTCTACTTTCTCTTGTGCTTATTTTATCTTCATTTTTCTCCCACCCTTTCCCTCTTTCTTTTTTTGCGTGCTCTTTTCCCCTTCCCTTTTCCCTTGTCTTCTTTCCCTTCCCTTTTGCCATGTTCTCATCCTTGCCCTCTTCCCCTTTTCCCGTTCCATTTTTCCCTTCCATCCCCCTTATTTTTTCTCGTGCCCTTTCTCTCTTTCCCCTTTCTCCCTCCCCTTTTCTATTCCACTTGCCTTTTCCCATGCCCTTTTTTCCCTTCCATTTTTCCCATCCTTTTCCTCTTCCCCCTTTTTTTCGTGCTCGTTTTTCTTTCCTTTTTCCTCCTTTCCTCCCTCTTTCTCTCTTCCCCTTTTTCCCGTGCCATCTTTCCTTTCTTTTCTGCTCTCCCTTTTATTTTCCCTTTTTGTTTTTCTTTTTCCATTTCTTTTTTCCCTTTCCTCGCCCTTTCCCTCTTCCCCTTTTTCCCGTGTCATTTTTCCATTATCTTTCTCCGTTTCTTTTTCTTTTTCCCTTCTCTTTCCCTTTCCCATGCCATTTTCCCCTTTTCGTCCCCTTTTCCCCGTGCACTCTTTCCTTTTTCCCATGCGATTTTCCCCCTTTAGTCACCCTCTTCTCCATGCACTCTTTCCCTTTTTCCCATGCCCTTTTTGTCTTTTCCCCTTTCCATCTTCCCCTTTTTCTTGTGCCTATTTGCCTTTCATGTTCCCCTTTTTCTCCTTCATTTTTACTTGGTGGAAAATCGTGTGATAAGTCTTGACCTTTCGATGTGATCAAATGATCTCAACCCTCTTCTCCTTTTTTGCTTTTCTCTTTCCCTTTTAGCATGCTCTTTTGCCTTCCATTTTCCCCTTTCTCCACCTTCTCCCCCATCCCCTTTTGTCCGTGTCCTTTTCCCTTTTCCCTCTTCGTCTTGTTCTCTTGCCCTTTTTCCCTTCCTTTCCCCCCTTTCCTACTCCCTTTTCCCTTTCCCTTTCCCCTTTCCCATTCTATTTATCCCTTCCCTCTCTGCCACCTTTTCTTGTTCCCCTTTTTCCCTTCCCCTATTCTCTTTTTCCCACCCTTTCCCCGGTCCTTTTTTCTCGGTGTCCGTTTTTCCTTTCTTTTCCCCTTCTCTTTTTCTTTTCCCTTTCTCTTTCCCTTTTTCGTTCCCTTCTCCAATGCTATTCTCTTTTCTCCTTTTCTCACTCCTTCTCTCTTTCCCATTTCCCCATGTCCTTTTTCTCTTCCCTTTTTTCTTGTGCCTTCGCTTTCCCCCTTTCATCATCCCCTTTTCTTTTTCCTTTCTTCCTTAAGAGATCTATTCCAATCACGGTAGTGTGTAGTCATGTGATAAATCTCGACCTTCGGATGCAATAAAATGATCTTGGCCATTCAAATTAGGGCTTGATCCAAGATGATATAACATTATAATATAAGAAGAGAAGATGGTCAAGATTATGAAAAAGGTATAAACTGAAGGTTGAGATCGCATTAGAGCTAAACTCAACTCGAAAGTCGTGAATACTGCGGATTTTCTATTTAGAGTGCCTGTTTTCAATGACAATCGAGTCGTTTCTATTTGGAGTGCCTATTTTTAATGACAGTTGAGTCGTAGCTGAGTTGGCATGCATGCAGAAGAGGCATTCATGTGGAAGGTTGTGTGAGCTTGTGAAGTATGCAAAGCAGCTTGCACAGATGATGTAGAAATTTCTCCAATAGCAATTTAGGCAGTCTCCTCCCTATGAGAAAACAACAGAAGCTTTGGAAGCGTTGGGTATCCAATCTGCCTCCCTACAAACTGGCATGTTTCGGAATGATTTGGATAATCTTCTACTAATTTGATGATCTGGATAATCGGCTTTTATAGATTCGATGCTCTGTTTGACTCCTCTAATTTATTCGGAAAAGACGCCTCCTGCAACCTTGAATAAATCCCAGCTGATGAAATTCGAAAAATCTTTTGTTGTTACAGGCAGCATCGATATAAATCTGACCAAAATATCAAGCGCCTATTATTCTTTGCACCTATTTCAGCACAATCTGGAACTGCTCCAAGTGATTTTTGCTACCACAAATCAACTATATATGCCATCTTTCAAATCCTTTCCATGCCAGTCCGACAATCACAAATCCGTCCTACAATTTGGTAAGAACACAATCCCCCAAGAACATGTTTTCATAGCATTGCAGAACACTAAGCCAAAATCAAATTTGCCACGATGTCTACTCTTCACTCCTCTATTCTGTATAAGAGAATTTCAATCCAGGTTGCATTCCGGGGAGGAATCCCTGACGTCGCGTGACCGCAGGTATTCCTCCCATGGAATGCGTGAGGTCAGGGATTCCTCCCCCGGAATGCAACCTGGATTGCAATTTCCTTAATATGGATGAAACTTGGGTTGCGTTATGCACTTTGGAGCTCCTGAATCAGGGGTAAAAGCTTCAGAATCAGGGGTAGAAGCATCGGAATGAGAGGTAGATTCTCAAAATGTACGGTAAATTCTCAGGCATGCAGGTAATTTCAAGAACGCTCGCCGTTGTTCAGCTTGGTAGAAGTCCAGGAAAGATACCGTAGAATGCAATCTAAGTTGCATTTATGTTTTTTTCAAATTTGTTGTGTGTATTAGAAGAATAGAATAGAATAGAATAGAATAGAATAGAATAGAATAGAATAGAATAGAATAGAATAGAATAGAATAGAATAGAATAGAATAGTTTTTTTAACGTCCATGGAGACCAATAGGTCATGGGACCCATACAATGGGCTAGTACAATCATTACTACTAGGATTAAAAAACCCCTGCCTCGAAAAGTTTTCAAGGGAAAAACCTTTGCAGTAATGATGATACTAGACAAGCGGAGATAATGACTACTGAGGGCTCAGTAATTGCAGACGTTTATCTAGAACCTCAAGTATGTATAATGCCAAGTCATGCACAGATGGTGCTCTGAGAAGTTGTGGAAGCGTAGAATGGAATGCTAAGGTCAAAAAATAATTCCGGACTATCTCAAAAGCGGGGCAACTTCGAAAGAGTATGGCTTTCATCTTCAATAACAATGGCGGCAACAGGCACATAGTCTCGCTTCATGGTAATTGCGGCCGCTCCATCTACCAATGTCTCAATCCGTAGCCTATGGGACCCCGCGGCGAATTGATGCAATAGCTACAAGCTTGTTCCCTGGACAATGAAGCAAGCAAATAAGCTTGGGGCCCCGGTGCCAAGGTGGGATCTATGTGTACATGATAATGACCGGTTTTCACTTGGGCCAAAGTAATCTGCGTCCCATATCTTTTGAGAAAAAGCGACCATTGAGATATTGTTACAAAAGCTCGTGATCGAACCGGCAAGCATCGCAAAGGTTTCTTGCTGGTTGCCTGACCCAACGGGCAAACCATGTAGTGCAATGCTCTTTCCAACATCGTTTCAAACGCCGAGGAGATTCACCATGGCAAGTGCAAGAACAGGATACCTAACATCATCCATGTCGTGCACCTTGCAAATATAGTGGAGATGGCGCTCATGGCGTAATGTTGAAGAGGCCAAAACCCGCCTCTTGTAAAAGAATAGCATAGGGCACCGTTGTTTTAACTCCGAGGGTCGTAAGTGAGAAAGGACTTTTGCACCCGCTCCAAGCTCTCCCAAGCACTAGCACTAATGGCGTGCCCCCACACTTCGTAACCATACAAGAAAAGCAGGGCTCTACCAAAGCCCAAAAACAAGTGGGCTTTCCGTGGGCCAATCATGAATTTCTCAATAAAAACAATTGTTTTGCATTGCATAGAGTGCTCTCCATCCAAAGTGCCTACCCGCTTGGTAATACAATCGTTCCCCAAAGTGTGTTCTTACGCAATTCTACACCAAGATACTTGTAGCTATCTACAACTTCAACTTCGCGGCTATCATAGTGCATAGGGGGACATTGTGACGAAGATTGAACTACCAAAAGCTTGGTCTTTTGGAGATTAACACGCAGACTGTGTTCTCACAAAACCGTGGCAGCATGTAAATGTTGCTTTGCATACTAGCAGCAGAGATGTGCTGGGGAAGTGAAACATCATCAAAGATACATAAGTTGCCTAATGATATAGTGTGCCAAATGTGGACCTCCGCCGCCATGATTATCAAGCCATTCTTCCAATTGATCAATGTACAAGCCAAAGAGTGTAGGAGATAAAGGGCAACCCTGACGAACTCCAATATTGCTAGTGATTTGAATACCTGATGCTGGAAATTTAGCAAAAAACCTTTCATAGAGCCGATAAACTGCATTTTGAAGATCTTGTGGAACCCCAAGTGCCTGCAAGCGCTGCCAAAGAAGCTCGCGTGGTACTGTATCAAAAGCAGAAGTAAAATCCAGAAAGCATATATAGAGGTCTTGTTTCAAACTTCGACTATGGGCCATTTCCCACTCGCCATTAAGTTAAGTTAATTTAACCGGTTGGTTATCTTTTAACTTAACCGAAAAGAGATTATGCTTTCCCATTAAGGTCGTTAAGTTAAGACTAACTTAACGGATTATGAAGATATACATTCCCACTAGACTTGTTAGGGATCACTTAGGTTAAATTCAAAAAATCAACTTAACCTAACATTTACGATGAGTTGATGTTTCACACTAGTAGTTAAGAGGCTTTGTTAGGTTAGAGATAACTAAGTCCATTTCCCACTTTAGTTAAGAGATGCCATTAAGTTAAAGATATGTTAAGTATTTCTTAGTTGTTGAAACCAACAATCCATGAAGAGATACAAGGTTTGTTTTCGATCTCTTCTCTTTCTATATTTTCGATATTCTTTATCTGTCTCTATTTTTTCTCTCTCTGTATTTCTCTCTTTTTTAACCTTAATTTGGATGTCTCATTATTTTTAGTGGGTGTCACATTTTTCTTGGCATTGGAAAAACCGTAAGTACACGCTCCCTGAAAATAATCTAAGAAATGTTTCTACTATCGAAAAAAGAACTACAAATTCTAGTCATTAGATGTTCAAATATGCCCAAAATATGCTCTAAGGTGCGAAAACTACCCTAGATTCAATTCGATTCTAATGAATTGTCCCTTGAGCGGAGGAAATCCAAAAAGCTTTTGATCCTCAAGCTACTCTAGCTCTTCAAAGAGATGAAATAAGCCATTTTCATATTAAAAAAATAATAATAATAACCTAACTAGATTGTTACCCCTTTCTCACTTAACAGTTAGGTTAAGTTAGTTCTTAACCGAGTTAAGTGTACCTTTCCCGAGTCACTTAATTTCTAGTTTAAAATAAGGGGTCCAGTTAAAATTTTAACTTAACTTAACTTAACTATTATCAGTATGAAAGTGACCTGGTTAAGTTAACCATAGTTAAAATTTAACCAAGTCCTAACCTAACTGGTAGTAACTAAAGTGCTAGTGTGAAAGCAAGTTTCCGTTATTTACCCTATTTAACCTAACCTAACTGCCAGTGGGAATTGACCCTATGTTCAATAAGCATGCGCAATGTGAAAATATGGTCTATTGTAGAATGGCATGGACGAAAGCCTGCCTGTCCTACAGCACGTACACCAGTATGTTCTGCCCATGATGTCAACTGCTTCTCAGTAAGACTGGCTAAGAGCTTTGAAAATATGGAACTTACCATGATCATGCGATAATTAGAAGGGTCATGCTTATCACCTGCTTTATAAATTGGTACGACCTTACTGACAGCCCAAGTTTCTGGCAAGCCTTCTTGCAAAGCTTGATTTAAAAGAGTAGTGATGATTGGAAGCAATAGCGGACCCCCCCATTTAAGCAATTCTGCTTGCAAACCTTGAAGATCAGGAGACTTGCCATTAGATAGATCCGCATTCCTTCTTTGACTTCCTCCTCTGTAAATTGAAGAATATCACCTACCAAAGGAGCCACAGAATTAAGGACCCCAGGATGAACATATAAGTGGACCAATCGCTCATCCCATTGCTGCATAGAAATATAGATAGATATAGATAGATAGATAGATAGATAGATAGATAGATAGATAGATAGATAGATAGATAGATAGATAGATAGATAGATAGATAGATAGATAGATAGTATTTTTTCCAAGGGTAGGAGGTGGTCGATATAATATTTTGCGCCAGAAGGTCCGAGGCTCACGTAGCAGTAATTCAAACATTTGCTTCTGATGCTCAGCAACAAAGCGTGCCTTCTTAAGCTTTCAAAACAGGACTTATAATTACGAATGGCATTATGTCGCCAGATCCGCTCAACTATCATTCGCAATTGTTTTTAAGCCGCTTGCGCCTTCATCAAACCAGGCATTTCTAGGAAAGGATTTCCTACCAGCATGAGCAACACCAGAAGTGTGTGTACCAAAGCAAGAGACAGCAGAAGTAAGCAAAGTATCAGCAAATGCTGCATTACGCTCTTGAAGAGTTGGGTAATCTAAAATACCTGCAAGCGCAGGAGCTAATGTCTGTTCATATTCAAAAGATCTAGAATAAGTCAAGCGAATGCGAGGGATAGGAGCCTAAATAGCAATGGGTTGAAGAGGTGGAAGCTGCCACTTTAATAACAAATAAAGTGGATAGTGATCAGATTTTATCTCCTCATCTCTATGCCTTGTGCCAATTCGAAAATCTGAAATGAGATCCAAGGCTTGCACTTGAGAAATGACATAATCAACAACACTAGTACCACCACCCTGCCTATCCTGTCTACATGTAATACCTTTAGAGTGTGGCCATTGCTCTAAGCCATTACAAAGTACCATCTCAAAGACTTCACACAACTGGATGAGCTCCCTTCCAAATGTTGAGACGGGTTTGTTAGCATCAGGCGATAAACGTGGAAAGACTGTATCATTAGCAGACATCCATAAAGGGTCACGAACATCCTCAAGTATGAGTTGAGCAGCTTGCATTTCAGCAGTGCGAGCATTGAAATCACCAAGAAGAATAACATGCCCCAACTGTTTGAATTGAGCAATGTCATCATAAAGATCACCATAGGGATCACTGCGAGCGACATCATATTCATCATAAAAAGGTGATGATATAGGTGGGAAGTAACAGGCAGCAACAAAAATGGTACTACTATTGTGGCAATGAAGTTTCATCCACATGTAGCGATTATATCTACCAGCTTTATGAAGCATGATATATGGAGCAAGGGCATCCTTGAAATAGCAAGCAACTCCACCGCAACCTCGTTGCCCATGACATTCATTAAATAATGAAAAGAATTGATAGCCTGTAAAATGAGGTAGCCCTTTGGCTGAATGCTCCCACGTTTCCATGAGCAGAAGGATATCCATATCTTTTGCAATGGGATTCAAGCCATCACCTTTACGCCAGGGAAAACCTCGACAATTCCAGGACACCAACCGAAGGCACATTTCCTAGGAAGGTACATTTGAGGTATGAGCAGTGCGAACTGAGGAGGCTGGAGCAATAGAGGCGGCAAATGCGGCAAAGAAGAGCGAGCGGCAGCAGCAAAAAGATCAAGGGTACCATTAGCAACATCATGAGAGGAATGGCCTTGAGCAGAAGAAGATGTGGTGGGTGCAGAAGATGGAACAACACGAGGCGCATTTGCAGAGTTGGTATGTGCATGGAAAATGGGAGAGTGGACTACACTAGCAGTATGAGTGGCCTTAGCATGATGAAAGGCGTCAGCAAAGGTTGCATGTGATGGTGTAAAAATACGGAGTTTTCCACGAATCAATGCAGCCTTACCACCATTCTTTTGAATGTCCTGGACCTTTTGCAAATTCTGGCGTCTGGCTAACTGTTGGGACTTAGTAAGATCAAAATCCAGATAGAGAGATGTCCCTTTCAATTGCTTGGCCTACTTGAGGATATCCATTTTTCGTACTGTAAATTTCACTATGCGCGGGTGGTAGGGCTGTAATGCCCCAACCCTATGTGCAGCAGTGACAACAACTGGTGTTGTGAAGTCCAATTTAGCTAACACCAAAGTCTGTACCTTCTGTTGCAAGTCCTCTGATGCTTCTTCTGGCATGCCACGATTTACCAGATTACACTGACGGTTGTGCCTATCAATGTATTCTCTACGCCTCTGAGCAGCTGTAGATGCAGGTGTAGATGCAAAACCTGTTACATGAGAGTTTTGAAATTGGGGGGAGGATGAACTAGGCATGGATCTCACATTAGGATCATGATGCTTTGAAGAAGAAGTTGGAGGTGCCTTGGTTGCATGGGAATAGGAACGTTCCAAGGCAGCTGAAGAGAACCGGCCTTTTCAAACACATCATCACATGTCAGGTCATCGCAAATCATCTTATACAACATTAGAATGGTCGATATCAATTTCTAGCACGAATATCTTGCATTTATATTCGGATTTCATTCAGATTTTTCTCATTTCACAAAAGAGAAGCACAGCTCAGATTTTTCCTAATCATATGGGTGACCCTTTGTGCAACAACACTTTATTGTTCACGTATGGTTTCGTTCTGACAGGTTTGTCAACAAAAAATTTAGTGGCTTACTACTGGTGTGTCAACAAATTTTTTAATGATGGCTTACTCAGGATTCGAAATTTTATGAAATTTCGAAGCAATCTTCAAGTTTTATGTGTGGCCAATTTGCTTAAACATGCAAGTTAAAAATTCGATATACTCTCTTCTCAAATCTAATCTAATCTAATCTAATCTCAAAGCTTGTCCGTCAACCAAAGCTACAACAATTTCTTTATTCTTTCCTTTTCCAACCTTTTTTGATGTTCCATAGAATGATATTAAATCAGCCAACTCTTGTTCACCAAATCTTTTACAACAGTTAGCACTTCTAGGCATATGCAAAGGAGAAAAAATTCTGAGAGGGTCCAAATGAAAAAGCTGAATTTATTTATTTGATTTAAAAGCAAAGGAATTTAACTTTTTTGTTTGGTTAATATATATATAGTACTAAAAGCAAAATAAGATGATAGTTTGTGCGTGATCTTACTCGTCAATCGTTTTGTGTTTTCCAACTTTTATTTTGAGTCGTTTAATAGTTAGTTATTATTTTGATTTTCTCGGTAGGATATGCATACGAGAAACCAGATTTTGAGAAGCTC
Organism: Isoetes taiwanensis; assembly: GCA_021234155.1. Taxonomy (NCBI): domain Eukaryota; kingdom Viridiplantae; phylum Streptophyta; class Lycopodiopsida; order Isoetales; family Isoetaceae; genus Isoetes; species Isoetes taiwanensis. The sequence continues at coordinate 4,730,604 of JAJEKV010000042.1, read as the reverse complement.
ATTTAGGTTGAAGAAGGATCGAGGCATGTCATTTTTTCAAAGCCACTTCTGTTTAGCATTGATGCTTGGCTTGACATTTCAACATCGGATTTCTGTTGAAGAAGGATTGAGACATGTCATTTTTCAAAGGCTATTTTTCTTCTGCGTTGATGATTAGCCACTCTTGCTCTGTCGTACCAAAGACTCTTCCAAGGCCTCCTACAAGGTCTCCTATTCCGGCTTGGTGGCGATATGCTTTGCTTCGAAACATGTTTGCAATGAACCCCTCGATCTACTTTCTGTCTATTTGGGAATAGTCTGGCAGAAAATAATGAGGTTCTACAGATTTTGAAAAAGTTACTATGGGGTTTGCCGAAGGGGGAAGAATAGGAGCTCTTAATTTGCTCTTTAAACGCCATGTTTATACACTTGCGCCATCTATTCTCAAAGTTCTAGATGCAATTCCTGAGACTATTTCCCCGAACAAGTATGCTGCACTCCTACCAGAGGCTTCTCTTTTGGAAGTCAGTCCATTAAGTCGAAACAAGGACTTTGCTGAGAATCCATGGATCCTAGAAAGAGTTAAGAATCCGCATCATTTTGATGAGGAACACAAAGGTGAAGTGAATTTTCTTAGTCTCTTGTGAAAGAGTCTCAAGGTCTTATTTGGCCAAGTGAAGAAGTTATACAGCACTGGTATTGTGAACGTGCACGGCCCATGGATAAAGTATGTGGCCAAATTGAAAACAACCTGGCTCTTCTTGACTTGGGACTTCAGAAAGGCATTCAGGGCCTTAGGCAGATGTGGCAAGAAATTTTTGACTCAATAAAGTTGCATCTATTTCTGAGATTGGAGTCGTTGAACTAAGTCTTTCTGAGTGGGAAAAATTATCCCTATATGAGAAGTTCAAGAAGTTGCTTCTGAGGGTAACTGAAAATGATGTACTTGATAGACTTATGGAATTTGGAGTTCCATTTATGCAGAGGCATGGATTTGAGGCAAGGTCTTCTGAACACTTTTTAAAAAAATGGTTAAAGGAACTTTTGGGGAGGGGGGAGGAGAATTTAGACATTTGTGCCGCAGTATTTGAATATGCATGCAATGATCCGTATAGATCGTTATTTTTCAAGGATGACCTTCAAATTGTACCTGCAGGACTTGCCTGTGTTTATGATCGTACTCAAGTAGACCAATGGACATTGATGAAGGCAATACTATCTTACCTACCAAGGGAAAATGACAGTCATGAAAATGTAAGATATGCAATGAAGCAGCAGGTTGATGATAGAGTCACCATGCTGTCAACTGAGCCGTGGGTTGGGGATTGTGAAATCGGAAAACTTCAATCTTGGGTACAGGGTAGAAGCATGAAAGGGTGATTGAATTTTTTTGTATATTGATGTAAAAATTTGAACTGGGTTAAAGTGTTTGTAATGTACATTTTGAATTTTACATGGAGTTGCCTGGTTGACGTACAATATTCTCCATAATTATACCAAATCCTCCCGAAATCTTGTACTAGCTTCTCTATCAATAAAATCTAAATATCTTGCCTGCGAAAAAAAAAAAAAACTTTGGCGCACATTTTGAACTTTCCTCAATCGATCAAACATGGCTCCGGATTCTACCTCAACGAAAACTTGGCCCTAAATCGAATGCATTTCAAGAAACAAATGTATCTTGAAGAAATTGAAATCCCTTTCCTTCAAGCAGTAATACAAATCCCTTCAAGCAGTAATACAAATCTGGTTAAAAATCTTATTTTTTGTGCAGGATGTTGTATCCCCTTTTTGCAGAATGGATCGATGTCTTAAAGCACCAGTTGAAGAAGAAACTATGGAAGAAGAATTGGACTCTCATGCAAGCACTTCGAGGTCAGCATCGGGTTCAGATTTCAATCCTCCCCGATGATGAAGTTTCGAAAGCAATCAAGTTACAAGCGTGCAAAGAAAATCAAAACAGAGGGTTTGTAGGGGTGGATACGTGACAAAGCCAATTAGAAGAAAGGTGAATGCTTCAGTAAAATCTCATAATGAATGAGGTATCTAATTTGACTCCAAAACAAAGAAAGTATATTTGCAAGAAGATTATTGCAGACAAAAAGATTGCAATTCCTATTTGAGCCAAATTGGAAGGCCTCAAGAGGCTATCGTGAAAACAGATCCGGTAAAGAATTTAAAGGATGGCCTCCAAGACGTCAAAAATGCAAATAGCAATGACGTAACTTGTTGCAAAGCATTCTGCACTATCTATGGTGGTTGGAGAGGAAGGAGAATTACGAGAAGACTTCACTAGCAACTAAGTCAAATAAAATACATCCTAGAAATATGAAACTAGCAAAGGAGAGAAGGAAAAGAATGTCACTAGGTGGAACAAATCAGGGCATTAGCGGTCGAAATCCAATAACAAATAATGATAGATCGGGCTATGAAGGATATGGTTGCTCGCGGTTTTGGTTAGATAACTCAAAGGTTTCACCAAAAATTATTAGAGATGTCATGAAGAAGAGGACACAACCAATTCAATATATTGACATTACACAGTGCACGACCGTAATTTAGTCAGTAATTGCATCTTGTTTTTCGAATAAAGATGTTTTTTATTTTGCAACACCGATGTAAAGTTTGTAGATTTCTTTTTACTTTTTGGCGTAATAAAGATGTCTTTTATTTTGTAACACCGATGTAAAGTTTGTAAATGATTTCTTTACTTTTTGAATGTAATGTAGATGCAAATCGCCCCTAGTTGTTCTACATGGAAATGTCAAATTATTTCATGGCAACACGTACATGTATATTTGTTTACATGTATATTCCGGATGTATATTTGTTTACATGTATATTCGGATGTATTGTAGATGTAGGCGAAGAACTAAGAAGAAATTAGTGTGGAGATGTATTAATTGTCAAAAATTATGTGACTTCATAGTAAATGAAATAAAATTCATGTCGAATGTACATGTATGTGTGGGAGTTTAGGGTCTTGAATATGTAAAAGATTTGTATGTAATGTAATGTAATGAGGTGACTAATTTTATTTCAATTGTAATTTTACAGTGAATTATTCCGCAATTTTGTGGATCAAGATCCGTGAGGTTCTGGATTGGGCTTAGGCAATTTGAATACTTAAAACCTTCTTGCATTAGAAAGCTAAAGGAAAGAAACACATGTTGTTGCGTGAAACATGAGCAATCGATCCGTCTGACAGTGGGCATTTAATTTGATGAGGTCAAGACTCCATGAAAATTGTTCGCAAATTGTGGTGTGTGCGATCCAAAGCTCATGCTGGAAAATATGTCAAGCCAAGAACAAGACATTTGATAATGTTAGCACATTTTGGAGGGCTATGGTATGTGACAGAAAGCAAAGAAAGCAACGAAAGTGGCATAAGCTACAATGTATCAAATCGATTGTGGAAATTGTGGGAAACAATTAATTGAGTTGTGTCCAAGAGAATACAAGGAGCGTATTGATCAAACGCTTGATTGGCAAGTCTATGGTTACGTTAATGAGCCCTCAAGAAAGGAACTTCACGAAGACTAGAGCTAATTGACAAGAAAGGCAGCTCCAAGAATATGTTGGATAACATGTTTGATCATATGTCAAGTTTGTATATCATAACTTTGTGGCACATTGGCGAGCAAACAATTCAAGGAATCCATGAAGAGTCTTCGATGATACCGTATTATCAGTTGTTGATTTCTGAGAATTATACTTTGAAGCCATTCAACGAGATTCAAGCACAACATTGGTACAATGAACAAATCAAAGATATTGGTCCACATCACGATGTTCAAGGTACAGGGTAAAATGAGGAAATGTGTGCACTTCTTTATTTCAGATGACAAAACACATGATACTCACTTTGTATAAAAAGCATTCAAGATGCACCTCAATTGGCTGAAAGAAAATGGTGCTGGCCATATGAAATACCACTTAGTTTGGTCTGACGGGTGTGCAGCCCAATTCAAGTCGAGAAGAGCTTTCTATCATGTAACTAGGTATCATCAAGAGCATAAGATCAGAATGCACTGGAATTTCTTTGGCTCAGGACATGGGAAGGGCACACATGACGGAGAAGGAGCCATAGCCAAACTATGGCTCGAGGCAGAACAAAGAAAAAAGGATGGGAAAGTGATAAAAAATGCAGAAACTGCATGTGAGGTTCTTGAAGAGAAAATTTCTGATGTGGAAAGGGTGTTTTGGAAGGTGTCTGACATTGACCGTTCCCAAAGATTTGATGTGCTCCCAGGGTAAAAGCATGCTACGGTGTACCACTTTTGGAACCCTCAAAAGTACCTACACTGGGTACTTTTAAAACTGGTACTTTCTATTTTTTCTTTCCATTAAAATCAATTGATTTTTTTTTTGAATTGAGGGCCAATAACGTCAATCTATAGTAATAGAGGATAACAATACTATTAAAGACTAAAATAAATGAATTAACTCTCAAACTTATTGTTTATTGCGGCATTTATGCAAGTTCCCAGTACCCAGTGCTGGGTACTTTTCTGGGTAGTTTTGCACTCCCTAAAAAGTACTTTAGATGGTACACCCTAACATGCTTTCACCCCCCAGTGAAAGGGGTGCAATCTCTTCATTGCGTATCATCCAGATCCAAATGATCCAACAAAGTTAATGTGTAGATCTCTTTCATGTTTTTGTAAGGCATGCATCAATTTTGATTGGCCTGCTTGTGAGAATGCTGATCATTGTGGCAGGTGGGAGTTGAGAAAACTAGAGCCTACAAACAGGGACAATGTTGAAGAAGATGGGTACGAGGCGCAGGACTTGTGGGCAAATGACGTGGACAATGTGGATGAGACGGTCTGGTTGTTGAGATTATTTTGCATCATTCACATCCCCGCACAATTATGAAAGGGTCCCTTATTATCTCATCCAAAGGTACGTAAGTGAAACATGCCCTCAAGAAGACACCAAGGATGACTATGGAAATGAATTTTATTGTGGTAATGAAGTTATAGCTGGTAACTACTTTGAATTGATTCCCAGGTTGCCATCAAAAGTACAGGGCTTATTCAAGGAAAGAAAGTTCTTGTCCATCCCGAGTCAAGAATTGGGGTGAGATTTCCATTGAGCCACCAAACATAAGATTAAAGGTACATCTTATGCATATGAACCGACTAACTATTGGCATGAAATGTTGTTGGAAAATTTGCCGAGATTGTAGAATCTACTCGTAATACGCTAACCCGTTGTTGAAGTAACTTTTCTATGCACTAAGGCATGGACTTGCAAACCGAATGTAATCGTAATGTGAACCGATTAAAACATAAACATTAATATCTCATATACTTAGTGTAAGTTGTAAAAACACCGTAGCGTAAGGTCTCAAGATTCAAGATTCAAGATTCAAGACTCAAGATTCATCCGTAAGGTCCTGCAGTGTGAGATCAAAGAATGGTCCCTGTTCCTAAAATTGTGAGAAGAGTGTCCGTGACAAAATGCTTGAAAGTTGGTGAAGTCTAATGTAAGCAAGACATGTGCTTCTCGCCATTGCCATTTATGATAGAGATTGGTAAAGTATGGTTTGAGGCTATTGAATTTCCAAACCTCAGCCCTTTTTTCAAAGACTTTGTTGATTGCTTTTGCATGCACAACTTCCCTGTTTAAGCTGAATGAGAATACTCTAGTTCTCGCTTTAGATAATTGGGATTCCTCATCCCCCTTGTCCGCTACTCCCATAGCTCGATCCATGCTTCCAACATTGTTAAGTCTCCTCTCAGGCATCTCCGTAGAACGTCACAAGCAATTGTTAGATTAGGAACAAAAGCATGTTTAAGAATAGGAGTACCTCAACTTCGTGGATCCTCCTCTCCGCTTGATTTTGTTCAATTGGTTTCCCTGTTAGGCATTGATCTCCTCAAGAATCGGGTGCGCCGGTGAGTTTGCATTTGAATTGGGGATATGGATTATGATCTAGTCGTTCGATCTCCTCCCGCCATCGAATCAACCCGGTCACCACCGGTAAAAAGGAATTTTTATCCCCTGCTCTATTCCCTTCTCCCCTGTTTCTGATATGGCTCGTACCATGCCAATGATTTGTTCCTTAACCAATGATTTGTTCAACATCCTTTTCTCAAAATCTTTCCCACTGTCCTCTTTTTCTGACCCAATTGGCCAATGGTTGATGCTGGCATATATCCCACAAGCCTAGCTCAAATGAAAGGGCTATACTCAATGAGGAATATTCCTTTCAATGTAATAAGGAATATTCCTTGTAACTATGGGTGCACTTAAACAAACTAAAGAATATTCCTTTGAAGGTAATAAGGAATATTCTTGATAACTAGGCACTAAGGAATATTCCTTTCAATGCAAAAAGGAATATTCCTTTCAAGGTAATAGGAATATTCCTTGTAACTATGGGTGCACTTAAACAAACTAAAGAATATTCCTTTGAAGGTAATAAGGAATATTCCTGATAACTAGGCGCTAAGGAATATTCCTTTCAATGCAATAAGGAATATTCCTGATAACTAGACGCTAAAGAATATTCCTTTCAATGCAATAAGGAATATTCCTTTCAAGGTAATAAGGAATATTCCTTGTTATCTCTATATTGTTGACTCACGCTTTACCAAACACAATATGCATAGGTACACAATATGCCTTAACATAATCCATTCATTTGGCATTTGTTGATTTGGCAATTGTTGATTTGGTAACATGTGGAACATTGAATGCATGTGGGATATTTGAGCCCATTACTAAAAAAAAGGGTGGACTAGGAGTACATCTTGGACAGTTATGACACGCTGGCCTGTAACTGAAGATTACAAACCAGCGAGCCATAGCTTTTCAACATCTAATCTCTATCCACACTTATCAATGAAACAGCAAAACCCTACTTATATATGCGCACGACGTTTGTGATATATGCATGTGGGATATTGCCAACTTTGTGTTAGGGTTGTGCTAACTGCATACCAAGCAATTGGTCTCATATTATGGTTCAACCTATCCATTTTACATTTGCAAAAATTTTGAGGTGGGTGGATCGGCTCCCGAGGTGTGAAATCGTATGCATGGATACATCCCTTTCCTCTTCTGCCTAATTCCCAAAACAAAATCGTATGCATGCAAACATCCCTTTTATTTCCAAAATTCTGCCCTGCAGCTTCATTCCGTCCATTCCGTCCCCATCGTCTATTCCGCCATCTCCTTCACTCCTTCCCCATTCCATCCATCTCCTTCACTTCCGCCATGGCCAAGTTCAAGACCACACTCCGCAGGAACACTATCCCGGCCATTGTGCCTGCTCCTCCCCCACCAGCACGGTCCTCCTCTTCCTCCGGAGGATCCGTGTCCTCCTCCGGAGAATCCGTGTCTTCCTCCAAAGGCCCCCCGGTTACAGTCAGGGCGAAGTTCACTCCACCAGAGGTGGAGAAGCTCATCATGGATCATCAAGCTGTCGCTTCGTTGCGGGTAATCGAGTGGGTGCATAAGGCTTACCTCGACGAGGAGCGACTCCTCGAAATGAAGATGTATGCCGTGGAGGGCGACCTTCATATGGAGCTGAAGATGGCCTGAAGATCAAGCCTTGTTTAAATTTTTGTAATCCCTGGTTTCAATTTTTTTGGCAATAGTCCTTGTGACTATTCTTTGTAAAGCTTTTAATTAAATACGTAACTTGTTTTGCAATAGTCCTTGTGACTCCATTTTTGTAAAGCTTTTTCATTAATGATGTAACTCCTCTTCTCTACAAATTTGTGACTATTTTTTTTTGCTTTAATCAAGTATCCGAGTTTCCAATTGTTCTTTTAGTTAACTGAACTATTTCTATCCTTTTCTGTATAGATATAAGAAACATGTTTGGTACTTTAGTTTGCAACTCAAGTTTTTGGTGCAACTCAAGTTAATGACAGTTTAAATTTTGTCATTAATTATAAAATGCAAAGTACAATTACTGAAATAGTATACCAAAACAAACATTAAAGCCAACAAGGAATTTCAAGGTCACGAGTAATTTATGATCTGCACACTAACAAAATATGGTAACCAGCAGCCAATAGGAAAATATGTTCAGAGTATTTTAATTCTTTAAATGCATCTTGAAGCATCTGAAGCATCTGCCAAAAATTAATGGATGTTGGTCCAGAAACCTCTTGAACAATACCATCTGCCTCAAATGAACACTAAACTGTTAGGGTGTGTATACCACACCAAACCATGCACCATACCATGCCCCACACTATCATATTCACCAGAACGAGCACATCCCACCATACACCACACCATTCACCACACACCCCACCACACACCACACCATTCACCACACACCATACACCATAGACCATACACCAACTATCATATTCACGGAAGCACATCCCACCACACACCACACCATTCACCACACACCCCACCACACACCCCACCACACACCACACCATTCACCACACACCATAGACCATACACCAACTATCATATTCACCAGAACGAGCACATCCCACCACACACCACACCATTCACCACACTCCCCACCACACACCACACCATTCACTACACACCATACACCATACACCAAATGGTGGAGTGTGGAGCGGTGGTGGAGTGTGGTGGTGGGGGTGGTGGTGGTGGTGGTGGTGTGTGTAGTGGTGTGTGGTGGTATGATGTGGTGTGGTGGAGTGTGGTGGTGGGGTGTGGTGGTGGTGATGTGGTGTGGTGTTGTGGATTGTGGTGTGATGTGGTGTGGTGGAGTGTGGTGGTGGTGGTGAAGTGTGGTGGAGGGGTGTGGCGTGGTACAAGGTCACAAAATATATCAGTCGAAACAATCAAGTAACTGTTTTGATTGACCAAAAAGGGTACAAGGCTTCTTTAAATCAGAAATCTTTTTTCTTCTTCAAAAAAAAAAACTTACATAGTCATAAAGTATACTATCAAGAGTATACTATTCAAAGATAGTGTCATTTACACATTCCTTATGATAGGAAATGTGAACACAAATGTGAACAAAAGATATATATAAGCCTCATTTACATAGTTCATCTTGCAAAATCGATACTCGGACTCATGATCATTTCGGAAATCGAGGACCGGCTGGTTGATACGTTCTTTCGGATTGGCATCACAATGCATGACCAAAGCATCTATTAGAAATTGTCGTCGTGGCGATGTATATTCATGAGAGAACCATTTAGATGTAATCGTGACATCCATAAATAAGGTTAGAAATATTTAAAGCGGTACATACAAGGGAAGGCATACAACTTACTTCCATATCTCTACCGAGACAAGAGCTTCAACATATTTGTGCATAAATCCCATCACATACAACCCACATGATGTTAAATCGGGACTCTTTGTGGCACCTCTACTTGCTTGAATCCGATTAATATTATTTCTCTTCATGAAATCGGCGCCTCTAGATACTTGACCGATCGATGTGGTTAACATTTGTGTGTGCAGCCTACATATCCGCGAAATTTAGCGGACCGAATTAGCGAAGAAAAGCAAAGCAACAACTTAAAGTATTACATACCCTTTGATTGCTTTCTCGTTAGTGATAACCTGTAAGAGGATTCAAGGCGTGAATTCACAGTGCGGGTAGGATCTTGAATCGATGGTGCGAAATGCGTAAAACAGCCAAACAAAATGGTCATTCTCAAGGATAGGTGCAAGGATATGATGGCATTTAGCTACCACAATCCCCTTCATCCCCGATTTCACTATTTCAATGACATTCAAGTGATCCTTCAAATTGATTCACCCTTTCTTTTTTTTTGCTGGTAGCTTCTCTAAACCTTATATAGTTGTAAGCGGGATAAAAAAATTTTTGCTCTTCCACTTTCGAAGGCAATGTCTCATACAAGCACCTGGATTAGATTAAGATTAACATTAGAGACAAGGAATAGCAACAAATACAGCTCGGTTACAACCAGGTTATTACCTGCCATAAAGATCCACTAAGCGGCTACTCATTTTAGAGTTAGTTGCACATAAAATTGCTATGTCAGATGCAACCACTTTCATTTCAGCCGGCGGACAGTTCTTGAATGGCGTGAATGGCGTAAATTCCATAAGTTTATCCTTGTCATCATTTCTGTTGTCAGATCCAAGATGTTAGTGTCATATTAACAATTGATCCATGACAATAAAGCATAAATTGATACCTTCCAATCTCTGTTTCCAGTGGTTTAGACCTGCAAAACAAGTAAAATATAATAAGCTACTGAAGTATAAGTAAGTCAATGTAAGCTAGCAATTACCGTTTTGCAGTGGATGTCCATGCTCTGGTTTGCACTCTCTTTCTTCCAGCTGTTTTGGCATCAGCTTTGACCATAAATTTAGTCGTTGCCTTGGCTGCAATCTCCAAGGCTTCTTCAACATCATCTAGCTTCTTTGAATCGTCGCAAGTCTCTGAAGACAAGAAAGTGCTTCATTCTAATGTTTTGAAAGCAAGACAAAAAAAGAAACACGCATGCACGCCAAAAGAACAAGCCTTTTCCTCAACTTGAACTTCAACAGCAGCTTCAGGACTGTTTTCAATGTCGTCACCAACATCTTCATTAATTTTATCCGTAAACACGTCAACGTAATTTTAAAAAAAAAAAAAAAAAAAAAGAAACCCTGAAAAGGAGAGAGAATTACTTTCTGGGCTTTCAGCTAGTTGCTCCAATAATAGCAGCTCGGCTTCAACAGTGGGGATCTCTTTTTTGAAAACAACCTCTGCTTTTTAAAATATTGAACATTAGTGAACTCTAACTACAACGGATGCAATCTTAGTGTAATGAGAATGTAATCACCCTACCTTCCACATACCCCTCTCTCTCCAAATCCCCTTTGATTGCTTATGAGTTGTTGCAATTCTCAAAGGTGATGTAGATGTGGATGGACTTCCAACATCGATAGCAAAGCATCTTTTGTGCCGTGTTCAAAGAATTGGGATGTCCGAGAATGGTAAATGCAACCCCTTCCCAATAACATTCTTCTTTTCACCTACAACATGAGATTTGCTATATTCGAACTTAAGCATAGTGCACGAAACATGAATTGTTTAGTTTACCTGCAGTTTTACTTCTTCCTTTCTTGATACTACCCATATGCGCATTGACACAATTGGGTGTCAATAAGAAATGTAAACACTTGATTCAGAATCAAGGGGAAATGTAGAGTAGATAGAAGCAAAATCAAGAAAAAAAACAATCGATGCAAGTCAAAAAGCAAACAAATGTTAATTACATGCAAGTAGGTTTTACTACGGGCAAACTTTCTGGCGATAATGTAACGACAAAATAGAAGTACATTAGTGTACATAGCTATCACAATGTAAAGGAAAACCAAATACTAAATTCAAATGCATTTCAGAACAAAATATTTTATCAATACACCCTATCAAATATATCATTCAACATTGAATGTAAAGGAAAGTCAAATACCAAATTCATATGCATTTCGATCACATGTAAATGCAAAGTACAATCAATGCAATACACCCTATTAATACACCACAGTAAAGGAATTCGAGAAAAAGCACTTCATGGCACATGTAAATGTAAAGTACGAAGCAAATACATTTCCTCTTTACAAGAAAGACAAAACCACGCCAAATCAAATGTTAATACAGTTATGTACATGATGGAAACTAACTACATCTAAGTACACTCAAACTAATTATGTAATCAAAATAGAAATAGATGTACCTTCGGAAGGGATTCCTAAGCAGTGTCGCAGGTCCTCGGACCATGAACAATCATGTACACATGTATTTGTCGTTGAAACCCTGAATACAAGACAAAATAGACAATATGTATGACCACAAAGTGGAGATATTACCATGGTCGAGTCAAGGCAAGTATTGCTTATATGTGAGAATGAAGCGCTCCGTCTTGCTACGAGTATGGGAGCGGGCTGCAGGCCTATCGGGTCTGATCTTTCCAAATGCTTAGTCATCTCCTTTATTCTATTCTCACAGTTGGAATTAACTTCCCAATCCTTGCTGATTTTTTCAATGGCAGCTTCTAATTCTTGCAAATCAGCCTTTAAACAATCAATGGAAATCATTAGAGCATCTAAGTCAGCAATATAACTTGATTTCTCCTCCTCTAAATGGGATGCCAAAGCCATTTGCACATCAGTTGGCTTCCCGCTTGCTTTTAAACCTGCCATAATGCTGAACTGCTCACATATTTTTGCATCTTTACTCTGCACACAAGAGTCTCACCATACAGGAAGCATGTGAGAAAGTTTGTTACAAAAGATGGTGAAAGAATTGATCATCCAATACAACTGCTTGAAATTTCTCAGGTAATTATTATGCTTTCCTAGGATGGATCCTATGAAACAATATGTGGTGTTCTCATTGAGCTTTTTGTAAAATCTTTGAGTACATATTGTAACCCTACCAGGGGGTAGAAAATTAGAAAATATGAAGCTTGAAAATTGAACATGCTCCGAAAACAATTTATCGAGAGCATGATGAAAAATGAAGAGTGCCAGATAAAAGTTGATTGTTCTGCCACTTGGTATATACAAATGTGAGAAAACTGGCGACTGCTCCTCATGGAGATGAAAAGCCCCGCCGTAATGAGCAACTTACACCAACACTTTCGCTAAATGCCACTAGCATACGTTAGCCAAAAGTGAGTTGATGCAAACATGATGGCGCTGCCAACTGCAAAAGAAAAGAACCTGCAATGGAAAGTATGAAAAGGAGAACGACCCATTAGAAAAGTTAGGAGCTTTAAGCCTGGGCACATGCCAAACTATATTTATATAGAACACTCAGAGGCTCCAGGGCCACGCCGAGGAAGTGACAACATCCGACCAATCGAGAACCGTCCGCGGAATGACCATCGCAGGAAAAAACTTTTGATTGGTGCTGCCTCGGAGGCTACAGCGCCACGCCGAGAGAGAATGAAAAAAGAATGCATTGGAGGCTACAGTGCCATGCCGGGAAAGAAAGAAATAATAAGTATGCCTCGGAGGCCATAGTGCCATGCCGAGAAAAATGAAAATATAAGAACATATGCACTTGCAGAGAACATCGAAAAGAAAACATGGAGGATGCCCGTAGCTACAGAGCGACCCAAGAAGTTTAGAAAATAGATAGAAACGAAAGATGGTCAACCAACCAAAAATAAATGGAGCAACTTCCAAAGGAACAGACTAATGAAAAATGGAAGACGTGGCCTATTGCAGGCTAACCATCAAAGGGAGGGCGGGTGAGGGAAACTGGTAGGACAGAGAAGGAGGAGAATCTAGCTCAAGAGAACGCCGATGAATGAAAATGGGAGAAGAGACAGAATAAATAGGAGATGTGATGTGAGGCGTCCCCATCCAAGGAATGTCGGTTCTATTGCTATCGCAATAGAACCGTGGCATTATATGTTTTACCGCTTGTTCTGCTTTACTAGATTGCTGCTTTTAATTTTTTTTGGAACTCTGTATTTCTGCTTTGTTTATAGTTGCAATTTTACATGGCCTTCAAAAAGGAATTCAATGAAATGAAGATTTCACAGCGCACATTTGAATTGCTGAAGCCATCTTTTGTGAGGCATTTAAAAGAAAGAGAGACCTGTTGCTGCCAATATCACATTCACTTTGAGTATGTGATGCAAGCACTCAACAAAATCAGAACAGATCCAAATGGGGTGCACAAAGAATGCAACTGTAATTGTGCTATTTGTCGTGATGGTAACTTCTTTAGTGCCAAGAACCATGTTTATAAATCCACTAGTGAGTTTTGGCGGCAAATGGTCGGCTCTAAAGAAGAAGATGAAGAATGGCACAAACATCAATGTCTGCAGTTGGCATGCAAGGATTGTGGGCTGAAAAGGTACTCTTAAGTTTGTCTCTTCAATGTTATGATGTTTAAAGATATTACTGCTCAGTAACTTTAATTGTGGTGTTATAAACAGGTTTGCTTTTTGTCCTAAGGAGAAGATGGAAACTGATTACAACGTGGAGTGGAAACAGTTTGAAAAGGTATTCTGTTTGGCTTAATTAAATTGTGCTCGTGTAACATGCTTTTTAAACAAACTGCAAACTGACAGAAATGTTCATGGTCTGAAATCAGCAAGAAGTTGGATACATGAAGGAGACTACCAAGAAAAAAATGGGAGGGAGGAAACCAGCAAAAGTAACAAGACTTGCATACAAGAACGAGAGTCTGCTCCAGTTCATGAAGCATGCCTCCAAGACAATGGTACAATTTATCCCACACAATTATGTGGCACACTGGCAGGCAAAGCAATTCAGGACGTGTTTGGATACCTTTCCTGAAGATGCAATTGTCTCTGTAATTGATTGCTGAAAATTATAGTTTTAAAATTCAGAGGGAGGCACAATCTTGCCACTGGCATACGGACCAGGCCTCAATTCTGGTTCATATCACATATAGACATGCAACCCAAGCTGAGATAGAGGAGATGGAAGTTAAAGAGGCAGAGAAAAGAGAAGCAGAGCAGGATAAGCTGAAAAGAAAGAAGAAGACAAGTCAGGAGACCATCAGCACTAATCAGAGGAGAATTATAAAGGAAGTGCACTTTTATATTTCAGATGACAGGGAGCATAGCACTGAGTTTGTACAACATTGCTTGAAAGTACATGCTGACTGGCTTAGAGCACAGAACATTGAGTACAAGAAACATATTTTTTGGAGTGATGGTTGCACATCCCAGTTTAAAGGAGCAAGGCCTTTCTGGTATTTAGGGAAAAATATTTAGGAAGGAACTATGTGTGTAGTGAAGGAATTGAGTATGAGTGGAATTTCTTTGCCAGTTCTCATGGCAAAGGAGAACATGATGGACAAGGTGCAATATTGAAAAGGATTTTGGCAAGAGATCAATTGAAGTATGAGGCCTGGAAATTGGAGTGTGCCAAAGACATTGTGGATTTCATGAACTGGTACATGATGAACAATCCACCAGACCCTCATATAAGAAGGTAAATTCTTGTTTTTTCTTAGATTTTTCTTAGATTTGAAGTTGCATGAATCTGTTTTATATTGCAGGTTCTTTTGACATATTGATGAAAGGAAGGAGTGGAGAACACTATGTGGGATCTCTAAACTTCATTGCATCAGACCATGTGACAAAAAGAACCCTGCAAAAGTTGCTTACAGGTGCCTCTCTTGCTATTGTTCCTATTGCTTTCATGGTAAAAGGGATGGTTGCATGAACAAAGCACGTTTGGGAGCATGGTTCACAGCAGAACTGAAACCAAAGATGAAATCTGTTGCTGGAGAAACATCCATAGCAATTAGTCAGCCTACAAAATAAGTTGAGGATGAAGATCAGGGGGAAGAAGAAGAAGATGAAGAAGAAGAAGATGAAGAAGAAGATGACCTTAGTTCTCTTCTAGAAGTTGGAGATAACTTTGCTGTAAATGCACATCCAGAAGATGACGAGGGAGTTGACTTTTATGTTCTTAGGTGTACAGAGACTAAACATACATTGTTAGATACATATGAAGATGCTTGGGGTACTGCATTTGGTGTAGGAGAAGTTATAGTTTCTGGCCATTACTACAAGCAAACAGATGCACTCCAATTTGAGTTGCTATTGGACAAGCCAGTTGCTAGTTTGTATAGCCACCTTATCAGACAGGTGAAGTTTGATATGGAGAATCTTGGTAACAACAGTTTCAAGATGACTGAAGAGACATGCCAAAAAGTTATGGCATCCCTTCCAGTAGAGTGCTAATACTGCTGCCCGTTTTTTCTGCTTTTGCTTCGAAGAAGCAGAAGTTGAGTTTTTAGATGTACACTGGCACTTTCCTGCCATATTCTTTCTTATACTCTTTATAATTTGTCATCAATGAAATCTAACAAATTCTTTGCTGCACAAATGTTCCTTGTCCTCACAGCTTTAAAAGAAAATCTGCTAGGTCTGCTTTTGATACTTATGCTTTGTCTGCTTACGTGCTTTCTGTTTTCAGTTAACTATTACAGACTTGATGAACTTCTGGTAAGTGTATATTTGCACTATCTGTTTTAGTCTCTTCAGTTGGCACATGGAAAACAGATTGCAAGTTTAGAAATTGTGACGTCCCCTACTCGTATACAGTGCACCCACCGTATACAAACAGGAGTTCATCCCCCATACCAGCTCCATACTGATACAGGGCCCTCCACAATCACTGCACCCGTAACGAGTCCCAGTGGGAAGAGTGAAGGGGTCATTTTACCCCGTCTCCCTCAGGGCCTACCTAGCTGCGGAAGCATAAAC
Source organism: Isoetes taiwanensis (assembly GCA_021234155.1). Taxonomy (NCBI): domain Eukaryota; kingdom Viridiplantae; phylum Streptophyta; class Lycopodiopsida; order Isoetales; family Isoetaceae; genus Isoetes; species Isoetes taiwanensis. The sequence continues at coordinate 4,714,435 of JAJEKV010000042.1, read as the reverse complement.
ATACATGTCAGTATACAATATAATCACATATCCACCTCGAAGGGTGGTGCATCAACATCTGCATAAACAATGATCACAGCATCATACATAAGGATCCTACCCAAGGCTCAGACTCGAAGGGGATGACTGACGGCTTGGGTCTCCAGAGTTCATTGCAGACAGAATTCATGGCAATGGATTTGGCTGGCATAAGAACATGGCTTAGGGTTGTCCACTCCATCCGCCCCTCCTGTGCACACTTTGCAGAGTAGGCTGAAAAGTGTTGGGACCTGACTGTAGCCCGCCGGATGCATAGCCAAAGGGGCTATTCCTGGGTTGCATCTCCCCAGTTCCGATGGGGCAGGTAGGGATCACTCCCTCCAGAGATCTACATGGTGACTCAAGGTGACTAGAGGGCCACTGCCCTTATTCGACTGAACCCACTGGAAGGTGAACCCCACCCCACGGGTGTCGAGCCCATGCCTTGCCCGCACTCAGTGGCAAGCCATTAGACCTAGTCACAATGATCCCCGGTGGCACTAACACACCATAGGGATCGTTCAAGAGTCAGAACATGAACCTCCTTCTTAGCCAGTCTGGCCCCTTCACCCACAACCAGGTGTGGTTCTTGCACATAGGCCGAATCTACAGTGTGCTAGAGAGGCTAATCTAGGAGCATCTACTACCAAGCTTTAGGTCTCTACCCCCCTTCCCAATACAAGGAGTTCATAGAGATACATCATCCATATACATCATAGAAGAACTAAAGAACAAGATCTAATCTATATCATAGAGTTAGGTTCTTTAGTTAGAGTCTGGTATCTAGAGATCTAGAGGGCTGCTATGGGCAATTTAAGAGGCTAAACCTACTGATTCGATGGCTGCAATGGGGTTTAGACTATTAAATTGCCTAAATACCTGATCCTTGAGTTCCTCCTCCTGACCTGAGCTCGACCACCCTGCTGAGATGCTCGAATCAAGGAAAACTAATGATGCAATTCTCTCAGACAGAGTCTGGGAGGCGGTTTTGACCCTTGGGGCAGTCAAAACAGAGCTCTAAAACCCTAGAAACGAAAGTGGGCAAGTTAGGGTTCTCCTACTTAAATAGACAAGGGGTTGGCTAGGGTTTCCAATTATCCCCTTTAGGCATGTGGGATAATTGGAAATGGGCCCACTTGCCTTTAAGGGCTAGGTGGCCAAATGTGCCCACATGGAAATGTGTGCACCCAATTGTGCTCACATGGAAATGTGTGCACATTAATGAATGTGCACATTGGAAAATGTGCACATTAATTGCACCTATGGGTATGGCCCACTTGGCATAAAGTGGCCACATGGGAAAATGTGCACCTAAGTGAATGTGCACATGGTTTAATGTGCACATTACTAAATGCACACTCCTTGCAAGTTGCCCCCTAGGGCTACTAGCCTGGCTACACGTTGGCGTACCGTCGGGTGGTGGCGGTACGCTGCGTGTTAGGCGAAGCGAAAGATACGCCCCGGGGTATCTTTGTCTTTGGAACGCCACATTCTCCCCACCTTGAAATGATGTCGTCCAGCGGCAAAGATCGGGGTCTCCCCACCTTGGACTCTTCCTAACCTGCAATCAACCTGATGCATACGATATACTACTATAATACTTACACATTTATTACGATTACCTTAAGGTAATATTTTTAAATCATTATTACGCCATTACATTATCAAATAAGTTGTCAATTCGTAACTTCTACTAAAACAAGGTACTTATTAGTTTCTATTATCACAACATTTAGTTTATCACAATTTAACAATTTCATATACAATTATTATTTAAGGTACTCTTCATTCCTTGAACACATTCCAACAAAATTTGCTTCGCACCTTAAAATCCTGCATTAATTTTACAATATCTATAATTGCCTACTTACTATCTTACTTATTAGAATAACTCTAAGGTAATGTTTAAGACATTACTATACTATTTCATTATCCAATTACTTATCACTTCATAACTTAATCCACGCAAGGTAATTATTAACCTTACTTAATACAACATTTAAGTTTATCAAAGTTTATCAATTTCATACAAAATTTACATTTCTAAGGTACTCTTCATCCCTTGCAACACATTACAACAAAATTTGTGTTGCAAGCCTTCGTAGCTCGACCTCCTTGCCCTCCGGAGCGCTCTATTGGCCTGCAGGTCAACCTACGTTATTACCATTTTAATTATTAATAAAATTTTGGTTATATGGTGACCACCCCACCTATCTACATGAATGCATGGCTAATCTCCCGGCGTAGGAAGAGGATGATTCTTCCATCGTGGCCGTGGAGACATCGTCCTATTATGCCTATATGCCGCTCATGCCTACACCTCTAGTTGCCCAGCGTGGAGGATATCCTTCCCGTGGGGGGCGTGAAGGATAGATTCCTCCTATCAAAGCATATATGGGGCTAAAGGTGCCTTTCCTATCAATGCATTCCTTAATGACCTCCTTTCTCTCGAGGTCGTCTACTTCCATAGAACAGAAGTAGACTTTCTAATCTACCTTCCACTCGTCCAAGCGGAAACGCGGTCATGCCTACATTAGCATTACACCACGCCCTAAAGATCACCGTAGCAGTCTCATCATCGGTAACAACGCATGTAACCCATACCTAGCATAGGTTGCATGCGCAAATTAATCTTAACTACACATAGAATTAATCTACACAAATCGACATGCTTGAGCCGATTTTTGCTGGCTCCTTTAATGCATGTGATTAACATAATTACCCTAAGGTAATATTTATGAATTAAAATTATCATAGTATCGGATACATTACTTCCGATAGTACAATTATATTTACTCTAAGCTTTGCAATATTTAACGACTTTTAGATCGCGATTATTTAAATAATAACCCTGATTTAGACCTATTGTATCATAGACAAGGTTTTAGTTATCATACACAAGAATTAGATGTGCTTCTTATTCTCTTCCTTGGGTCCTGCATTACCCTTGGAAGTATATCCCTAAGATGCACTTAAGTATATCTGAATTCTATTTTCTATTTATATTTATAAGGACCTCGAGGTCATATAGCTATCCTTGGAAGGAGTTGCATCCTTGCGAAGGATTAATTAACATGCTACCTCACATTACCGTTGTTATTTAACTTACTTCCCTATGATACATATACGTACAACAATTTCTATCCAGTTATTAGAATCTATATTTAACTTATCTATAAGACACATTAAAGCTTATAATGCATGCGCACACCTTACCTGAGGCTAGAACGCATCCACCCATTGAGCCGGCGTCGAGTAATTTGGAGATGACTTGGTCGTTGCATTGCTCCCATACTTTTGCTCCACTTCATTGGTGTAGTTAGCTACTACGTCCGTCTCGCCATTGAAGGCCTCCTGAGCTATCTATCTATCTATCTATCTATCTTACGCTCTATTCGCTTCGGCCGTTGCCGGAGTGAACTCTATTCTACGGTTCGGTCAATTCGATGCAAGTACGTTCAATCCTAAGATTGAGCCCTCCCACTTTCTTCGAAAAGAAAATGGTCCTGCACCCCTTCAATGACATTGTACGCAACGTCATATCTATTCTCTCCCCTTAAGAGGTTATACGCTCCTTACTTAGCATATTAATTTACTAGCCTTAGCTGACATATATAACCATCTAAGATGGATGCACATATTATGTTATCATTTATTTCAATATAGTTATGGGTTACATACTTAGTTAGAACGATTCTAAACCACAAGGTTTTGTCATGACGACAATTCCTTTTGTCTCAAAAGACTATTTGATTGCTATAATTCTTATTTTAGATGTACCTTACATGTATTATTCTTTTATATTCTAGAGATTCCCCCTTTCTTAGTTATTTAAACTCTTGGAATATTCCTACCAATCGAATTGATGTCATCGTAACAAGTTGGCCGGACTTGTTAGATTACTTCTTTTCTTTCGGTTGGATTATTCTTTGGAGGTACTAGATTTATACATGGTCAACAATTATCCTAGCAATGAATCCTTCTTAGCGAGGAGATCAATCTCACCAAGTGGTTTCAATATGTTGGATGTCTGTTAACAATCGTGTATAATTTTAGTTACTCCTATGCATTTCCTTCCCAATCTTGACGCTTAGCTCAATATTGGGGCGATCCTTTCTGCGAGAATATCCGGAAATGCCCTCTAACCCCAATATGGATGTTGCCGTCCATACATTTAACCTACTAGGCCCCATGGCCTTAGATCCTTGAGCTTGCTAGAAGCTCATCCACTCGTTGCCTGCTTGAAGGAGCAAGGTAACGTTCTTCCGAGTCGCTCGATACTTCAGTCTCCTTGACGGTCGCTCCTCTTTGATGTAGAGGCTGGAGGCTTCGATGGCGTAGTTGATCACTTGAATCTTCCATGCCGCTTTTCAAAAGCCTGAAGGTGGCGCCGTTGAAAGAGATCTTTCATCTTGAACTCTTTGTCTTGGCAGCTAAAGGACGACTCTGTATTCGATATTGTTTCTTCGACTCCATCGACGTCTCATACGTCGAGTCCTCTTGTCGTTATCGTGTTGCCCGAAGAGTGTTGAGGATGTTAATTGCTGCACCCCTGCAAATTGCCTGACATCTCTTCCTTTGATCTGCTACGCAAGACATAACAAGGGAACTATACATGCAAGACATATAGCTTACATAATTACAATTACTACTAGAGCTATTAGGTCCCCCTTGTACCTCCCTTCGAGTTGCACGCCTACTCCTTGGCAATGTCATCGGTGTTCCTCCCGGTGCAATGGTGTTGACGATCTATATCCTCCTATTTGTACGTCAGCTCGTACTCCGGGGTAACTTGTTGATATACTTGGGCTGTAATTGTTCCTCCTTCATGATACTTGAAGCTATTTGGAGGCGTCTCTTGAGGCTGTGCACGATTCCTTTGGCTATACTCCTCTGGAGTTGTTCTCTTCTGCAATCGTTATTTGAATCGTCGATCCTTGGGTTCACCACGTTGCATGCAAGTCCGCTGCAAGTCATCGGCTCGCCTCGCCTCACCTAGTTGCTTCTCCATCGAGCTTCCAATCTTCCTTGTTTGATCCCCTCGATCACATGGCTTGGACGTTGACACGTTCCACAGTGCTATGCCGTCTTCTTGTCTTGAGGTACCTTCCGGTGGCTTGATTGTTCTCGTCAGTTTTGATCTTCCTGTTGCCTCTAGGGAGCTCGTGGAAGAAGTTGGTTGCTAGCACTTCTCCAGCTTTCAGCTCCTGACCTTTGTCCCTCTATGCATGTCGGTCTCTCTGGCAAGTAAAGCATCAAGGCTCTCCTCCCTCCTGGCTATGTTGTCGGGGTGATGGATCCCTATATCTGCGCAGCTTGACCCTTGAGTTGAAGAAGTACTTGCCTTAGATATACTCTTGTCATTGAATAGCCTGGCTATTATCTTGAACTCTCTTTTTGCCGAAGGTGCTTCAGTTGCTATCCTTGTCGTTAAGGTGTCGAGTGCTTCTACTTTGGGCGTTTGATGTCCCACCTGTCGGAGATACGATCGGCTTCCTTTCTTCTAATTACTGGTAAGAGTACCTGACGAAGCCATCACCTAGTTGTTGAAGGCATATCTCCTCGTCGCGGTGTTTTTCGTAAGTGCATCTCTATCTAATACACGTGTCGTAGCGCATCACCCTATATTACCACAAGGTGGAATTATGGTCGTCGAGATGTTGCCTTCTTAGTTGGCTTGTTGATGTCGGGTCGTTCCTCCTTCTATTGTTGAGGCCTCTCGTGTCATGATGTCGTTAAGTGTTGTCGCTGCCACAAGAGGTAGTGTTGCGCCCTGACGATGTGCTGGTGTAGCGCTGATGATCTTGACATGACCGGTGTTGTCTCTTGTTCTGACATTGGGTGGACGAGCTGTCTTCTACTTGAGGGCACTTCCCGAAGTGTTGGAGTCGAAGGTTTCCTTGGGCTCTGGTCGTTTCTCCCTCGTAGTTGCTCTTCCATTTTGATCTTGGGCTACAGTTGTGCTTCCTTGCTTCCTCATTTGGCAGTCGAAGTGAAGGAGCTTCCTGATCTAAGCGCTAAATCCGTAAAACATGACTTTAAACTCATGTTTCTCCACTATATCTGTGAGCACCCGAGATATACAATAGACATATACGCATTTACATTGGGATTTTTAATTCATCCACTTTTTTCAAAACAACTACGAAGATCTACCTAAATGTTTATACTCCTTTAGGGTTTCCCCTCCTCCTATCGCATTTGATCCTTCGGTTTTGCTGCATCTTCTTCGTTCTGGTTGACTCCGGGATTCCTTGAGATGCTGCTACTATTGTTGAGCTTCATGTCTGATCCGAGTTCGTCGCCCCAAGTTGCGAAGAGTGTTCGTCGATGTGATCCCTTGAGAAAGATGCTCCTCGTTAATGCGTATGTCCGTCGTGAGGAATGCGGTGACCGCTCAACGTCCCTACATGCGGTGTGTCGTTGCAAGGTTGCCGATGTGCAGTGCCTTTGATCGCTTGAGTAGGATCACCTGGCTGTTGCAGTTGGGCATTCTTGAATGTCTTCGAAGCTCTGAGATCGTGGTTGGTAGGCAGGCATTGTCATTCCTCTACAGGTTGAATTTCTGAGTGCGACTCCTGTTGCTTGGGCTTTGCTTCATTCCGAGGTGCCTCTTCTGTGCCTGGAAGTGTGGTCATCTCCATTGCCCCTACCATGGCTCCTTCTGGTCGCCTTTGCGTGATTCGTACCTGCTGGCTAGGTCGTCTCCTCTGTCACTTGGGTCTTATCCATTCGAGTCTCGCACTCCTTGGCTGACGTAGTAAAGTCGTCCTTCCTTTGGTTTCTAGATGTTTCTGGGTCCAAAATTCTTGTTTGAGCAGAATATTCTCCTCCTTGATCTTGCCCCTAATGCTGATATAGGCCTTCAAGTTGGAGATGTTCCTTCCCTGATATGCGTCTCCTCCCCTCGTGGTCTCCTGCCAGTGCAAGGGAGCTGGAAGCTCATCTTGGTCAGCCTTAGGTGCTTTGTGGTTGCCTAGCTTGGTTACTCCTTTTGTTGACGTTGCATGACATTCGCTTGAGCTGCTGGGCTGCAAGGTCGTGGTGATCTTCCCTCCGGTTTCTATACGCTCCTGTGTCGCCATTACTTCTCTCCTCGACAGAAGATTATGCCCTCTGGCCCTAGCTCGTGATGCTAACGCGGCATCGATGTCTAACGTCTTCCTGCGCCTGTATTTTGCTGCCTTGCGTTCTTCCATTTGAAACTCATGTGCGTCGAGTTGGTGAAGGCGTCGAGATCCTCTTTCTGATGCGAGCTCGTGGACGTGGTAGCCGGGAGGTTGACATCTAGAAGAATTCTTGATGCTGTTGGTTACCAAATATTCTTCCCATTTGCTGAAGATTGGTGATAGGCCGATGGTGTTCTGTTCTACTCGTTTGTCGGTTGAGGTGTTTGTCGTTGTGCTTCCCTCTCTTGGATCTGCCTTTTGGATCTCCTCTCCTTATCTGTCTGTACATCGGCTGGGACCTTGATGTCTTCAAGAAGTTGCGCCTCTAGCTCTTCTGTGGCTCTGGCCCTGTACTTCGAAAGCAACGCTCGTATATCCTAGAGTCTAAGGGTCTACTTGAAGGGCTCTCCTACAAGATTCTGGACTCTATAAGCAAGCAAGATGGCTCGAGCAGCATTACTGGAGACATATCTATAATCTCCAAATCTATGGACATTAGGACGTGTGGTATGGCATGACATGAGGGTTGTTTTGCCTTGTCGAGGAAGTCGAGCGGTCTGTTTGGTGCGCGTCATGTCGATCGGAGTCTTGGTGTCTATCAAGATGCTGTCTCTATCTAGCTTAAGGGTCTTGGTTCTAAGTCTAAGGCTTAGCAATTAATATTATCTAACATTATTAAAACTTAATTTTAATTAAGAATTATAATTCAAACACAAACGATGCCTGCCCTCAGTGGTTGGCACGGGGGGGTTTGGGGGGGTTCAACCCTATGGGTGGGAGGTTCAATTTCCGCTACTGTGGGAATTCTTTTAAGATGAGGTTCAAATAGATTAAAAAGCTAATCTAGCTAATTCCTAGCTTAAAATTCGAGCTACCAAGTACTTTTTAGCATGTTCTAGAAGCAATTTCTCACACGTTGCGCCCAGGCTGAAAATGAGATGTTCATTACCTGTCCTGGCGCGACGTGTGAGACCATCCTATTTGGCTCACTAATTTTTTTTTTTTTTTTTTTTTTTTTTCTTATTATAATGCCATATACTCTCTGCAATGTCTTGGAGCAATAGTGCTTATTGAACTTGTTGGAAATTCTTGCCACATGAATTGCTTTAGATTACGCTAGATTTGATGGGTAATCATATTACTTACAAAATCTAAGTTGCTTGCACTAACATGCTTGATCCATGTTGCTAAATCCTTAGCAGTCTGATTCCTTACTTCAAAATAACAAATTGTAGTGCTTTATTTCCCCAAAAACACCTTGGCAAAAAACGAATTTCTAAAACTAGGGTTTCGGACAAGCCCTAACCGTTTGCGTGGCTGGAGAAGCCAATGCCGTTGGATGTCCAGATGGAGTTTTTGCATACCCTGGTGGAGACTTGAGGTACTTATATTTGCTTTTGAATCGGCAAAGACACAATACATCTTCATTTGGTATGCTCCGGAATGGTAACGTGAGCATGCCGCCATTCTGTTTATGGGAAGAAAGGGGCAAATCTTCCTGATATCTTGAACCCTAGAGCTTTGAAGCTGAGAATACTGTCAATCAAGAAGCTGATATGATGGATCTAACGGAAGGCCACAATGCAAAGAGCATTAAGACCGGAATCAAACAGGAGGATGCTGCCTTAACGAACAGGCCCATTCAGGTCCGATTTAGGCATAGATGGATACATATCGAATCCTTTTAAGAGATTGGCATAACAAGGGAACTGGATTCACAGTTTAGAACTAGATATTTGACAGAATTTAATATTTAGGTGCTACATTTTCCTTGTGAACATATTTTTTACAGATGATTCATAGATATTTTGCACAATAAGGTGTAGATCTGAGTAGATCTGTTTTTAGACTATACTGAAACTTATGGATATTCAATCTTTTAGCATAGAAGCATAATGCTGGTCATTCTGAACTCTTAAGCATATTCTTAGTTTACTTGTAATGTGAAGTGAATCTAGGATGTCAATAATGGCTATTGGGAACTTAACACAGTTGTATTCTTTTGACCAGAAATATTTGAATAAGTTATGGATACCTTATTATTGCATAGTTTATCTTCGTATCAACGTGCACTATTGGATTTAGTGGTGAAGGGCGTTAAGCCAGATAGCCCCATTGCTTACCTGCATGTAGCTTAGGCGTTTACCCATTCATGGCTAACTGTCCTCTGGTTCTACTGCAGGTAACCGGTGCTATCTCTCCATGTTCTTTTGGTGTGTTTCTCATAAAAGCAAGGGATGGAATCTATTCTACTCAGTTTTATGGTTCATTCTAAACTTGGTCTACCTAAATTTGGTTAAACTTGATGATGTGTACTGCTTTATTAATGCTGAAAGATGGTTCAAGAGGCATAAAATGAGACCTGTTGCCATGTGTTTTGTGCTCTAATAAAATTCAAATCTGATACATGTTTATTGCAGACTATCCTTCACAAGGGAGTGTCTAATGCATGTCAAAATGATTGAAATTAAGCATGATTTCATTACAAATATGGAAGTTTAGATCGAGTTTTTTTCTAGTATATTAAAGTACAAGGATCTACAAACTACATGATTATGACTGCATGCCAGTCTGTTAGTTGTCAAATACGTATTTTTCAGTATAATAAAGTACATTTTTAAGGTATATGACTATTCCTCCGTGGATACTGACATTAGATCCTTTAAGATTTATAGTTAATGCTATCTGAGTTCCTAATTAGCTGTCGAAGTAAAGGTTGTATGACTTGTAATAGATATATATGACTGCATGTTAATACTATAAAGCTAGGTGTCCTATGCTTTGTAAGTATAAACTGAATATCTTCAATGGAATATCCAAATCATCGGCTTAGAATAGATGTACACCTAGTCTGTTCTAAGGTTGCTAATTGAGTCTGGAATGTTCCTGGAAAGGGGCAGTAGGACTAAAGTCTTGAAGGTTCCTTTGGTCCCAGATAGGCTTAGGGCATTTTTTTGTGTTATCTCAACTCCTTGGTTTAACCTTGGACCTTGGTTTGGATATAGGTGTTAATATTTTCTCATGACATCTAGCAAACTGCAGACTTACTCATCTACTTTCATGGTGACATTTTTCCAGGATACAGAAAATGAATTACAAGATGCCGAGGAAATAGACATTAAATACATGTGGATTAAGGACTTAGCACAAGTGCAATATGATCAATATCAAAAGAGATGAATAAATCTGTTGTTTGTATAAGGCAAGTTCTATTCTATTCTATTGCTAAGGATTGTGAAATTGTCTAACTCAAAGCAAATACATGTTTTGATGTGTCACAAATCCTATCACAAAATACTCTTACGACACCTATCCAGTTTTTTTATGGAAAGGGTTTTTCCTGGAAAAGGTGTTTATTATCGAAAAACCCCTCCTACTCTTTTAACTGAAGATATTCTATATCTTACCTTTACTAGGACTGAAGTATTGGTCACAACAGAAATGCAAATACAAAAATCTCAATTATGTTTATGCGTGTTTCCCACCTAGTGCAGCTGCCACAGATGTGATAGTTGAAGCATGACAATTTTCCTGACCTACCATATGACATGGTTGATTTGACAAGACTACTCAAATGTATCATGTAAGTCATCATTTTTCTATTTGATTTCTTAACAGAGAGTTTTTGTTTATAGGGAGGGTGGGACTCCTGTGTTACAACAGGGTCCAACTCTCCCTGTTGTAACTTTGAATAAGTTGGTATGTTTGCATATCCTTTACAGGTAACCCACCTGAACTACGGTTGGTGGAAGGGTTTTTTTCTTATTATAATGCCATATACTCTCTGCAATGTCTTGGAGCAATAGTGCTTATTGAACTTGTTGGAAATTCTTGCCACATGAATTGCTTTGGATTACTAGATTTGATGGGTAATCATATTAGTTACAAAATCTAAGTTGCTTGCACTAACATGCTTGATCCATGTTGCTAAATCTTTAGCAGTCTGATTCCTTACTTCAAAATAACAAATTGTAGTGCTTTATTTCCCCAAAAACACCTTGGCAAAAAACGAATTTCTAAAACTAGGGTTTCGGACAAGCCCTAACCGTTTGCGTGGCTGGAGAAGCCAATGCCGTTGGATGTCCAGATGGAGTTTTTGCATACCCTGGTGGAGACTTGAGGTACTTATATTTGCTTTTGAATCGGCAAAGACACAATACATCTTCATTTGGTATGCTCCGGAATGGTAACGTGAGCATGCCGCCATTCTGTTTATGGGAAGAAAGGGGCAAATCTTCCTGATATCTTGAACCCTAGAGCTTTGAAGCTGAGAATACTGTCAATCAAGAAGCTGATATGATGGATCTAACGGAAGGCCACAATGCAAAGAGCATTAAGACCGGAATCAAACAGGAGGATGCTGCCTTAACGAACAGGCCCATTCAGGTCCGATTTAGGCATAGATGGATACATATCGAATCCTTTTAAGAGATTGGCATAACAAGGGAACTGGATTCACAGTTTAGAACTAGATATTTGACAGAATTTAATATTTAGGTGCTACATTTTCCTTGTGAACATATTTTTTACAGATGATTCATAGATATTTTGCACAATAAGGTGTAGATCTGAGTAGATCTGTTTTTAGACTATACTGAAACTTATGGATATTCAATCTTTTAGCATAGAAGCATAATGCTGGTCATTCTGAACTCTTAAGCATATTCTTAGTTTACTTGTAATGTGAAGTGAATCTAGGATGTCAATAATGGCTATTGGGAACTTAACACAGTTGTATTCTTTTGACCAGAAATATTTGAATAAGTTATGGATACCTTATTATTGCATAGTTTATCTTCGTATCAACGTGCACTATTGGATTTAGTGGTGAAGGGCGTTAAGCGGATAGCCCCATTGCTTACCCTCGCATGTAGCTTAGGCGTTTACCCATTCATGGCTAACCTGTCCTCCGGTTCTCTGCGGTAACCTGCTATCTCTCCATGTTCTTTTGGTGTGTTTCTCATAAAAGCAAGGGATGGAATCTATTCTACTCGGTTTTTTATGGTTCATTCTAAACTTGGTCTACCTAAATTTGGTTAAACTTGATGATGTGTCTTTTTTATTAATGCTTTGAAAGATGGTTCAAGAGGCATAAAATGAGACCTGTTGCCATGTGTTTTGTGCTCTAATAAAATTCAAATCTGATACATGTTTATTGCAGACTATCCTTCACAAGGGAGTGTCTAATGCATGTCAAAATGATTGAAATTAAGCATGATTTCATTACAAATATGGAAGTTTAGATCGAGTTTTTTTCTAGTATATTAAAGTACAAGGATCTACAAACTACATGATTATGACTGCATGCCAGTCTGTTAGTTGTCAAATACGTATTTTTCAGTATAATAAAGTACATTTTTAAGGTATATGACTATTCCTCCGTGGTTACTGATATTAGATCCTTTAAGATTTATAGTTAATGCTATCTGAGTTCCTAATTAGCTGTCGAAGTAAAGGTTGTATGACTTGTAATAGATATATATGACTGCATGTTAATACTATAAAGCTAGGTGTCCTATGCTTTGTAAGTATAAACTGAATATCTTCAATGGAATATCCAAATCATCGGCTTAGAATAGATGTACACCTAGTCTGTTCTAAGGTTGCTAATTGAGTCTGGAATGTTCCTGGAAAGGGGCAGTAGGACTAAAGTCTTGAAGGTTCCTTTGGTCCCAGATAGGCTTAGGGCATTTTTTTTTTTTTTTTTTTTTTTTTTTTTTTTAATGTACCTGTCCTGGCGCGACGTGTGAGACCATCCTATTTGGCTCACTATTTTTTTTTTTTTTTTTTTTTTAATGTTCTCATTCACTTTAACTGTTACTAGCTTAGCATAAACTACAAAAATGAGAAAAAATTTCCCCATTCTTCGAGGTTTGAGAATCCTATCAAGTTAGTACTACTGGGAGCATGGTCAGTGCTTTGCTCTTGGTCTCCAAGAACATTGCTCTGATACCACTGTGACGTCCCCTACTCGTATACGGTGCACCCACCATATACAAACAGGAGTTCATCCCCCATACCAGCTCCATCTTGTCTGGGGCCCTCCACAATCATCGCAGACCTACCCGTGCGAGTCCCAAAGGGAAGAGTGAAGGGGTCATTTTACCCCGCTCCCTCGGGGCCTACCTAGGCTGGAAGCGTAAACATACATGTCAGTATACAACATAATCACATATCCACCTCGAAGGGTGGTGCATCAACATCTGCATAAACAATGATCAGCATCATACATAAGGATCCTACCCAAGGCTCAGACTCGAAGGGGATGACTAACGGCTTGGGTCTCCAGAGTTCATTGCAGACAGAATTCATGGCAATGGATTTGGCTGGCATAAGAACATGGCTTAGGGTTGTCCACTCCATCCGCCCCTCCCCGTGCACACTTTGCGCAGTAGGCTGAAAAGTGTTGGGACTGGATCAGAGCCCACCCGGATGCATAGCCAAAGGGGCTATTCCCGGGTTGCATCTCCCGATTCAGGGGGTGTAGGGATCACTCCCTCCGCAGAGATCTACATGCTGACTCAAGGTGACTAGAGGGCCACCGCCCTTATTCGGACCGAACCCACTGGAAGGTGAACCCCACCCCACGGTGTCGAGCCCATGCCTTGCCCGCACTTCGGTGGCAAGCCATTAGACCTAGTCACAATGATCCCCTGTAGCACTAACACACCATAGGGATCGTTCAAGAGTCGAACATGAACCTCCTTCTTAGCCGGGCCGGCCCCTTCACCCACAACCAGTGTGTGGTTCTTGCACACACAGGGCGAATCTCTAAAGGTGTGCTAGAGAGGCTAATCTAGGAGCATCTACTACCAAGCTTTAGGTCTCTACCCCCCTTCCCAATACAAGGAGTTCATAGAGATACATCATCCATATACATCATAGAAGAACTAAAGAACAAGATCTAATCTATATCATAGAGTTAGGTTCTTTAGTTAGAGTCTGGTATCTAGAGATCTAGAGGGCTGCTATGGGCAATTTAAGAGGCTAAACCTACTGATTCGATGGCTGCAATGGGGTTTAGACTATTAAATTGCCTAAATACCTGATCCTTGAGTTCCTCCTCCTGACCTGAGCTCGACCACCCTGCTGAGATGCTCGAATCAAGGAAAACTAATGATGCAATTCTCTCAGACAGAGTCTGGGAGGCGGTTTTGACCCTTGGGGCAGTCAAAACAGAGCTCTAAAACCCTAGAAACGAAAGTGGGCAAGTTAGAGTTCTCCTACTTAAATAGACAAGGGGTTGGCTAGGTTTTCCAATTATCCCCTTTAGGCATGTGGGATAATTGGAAATGGGCCCACTTGCCTTTAAGGGCTAGGTGGCCAAATGTGCCCACATGGAAATGTGTGCACCCAATTGTACTCACATGGAAATGTGTGCACATTAATGAATGTGCACATTGGAAAATGTGCACATTAATTGCACCTATGGGTATGGCCCACTTGGCATAAAGTGGCCACATGGGAAAATGTGCACCTAAGTGAATGTGCACATGGTTTAATGTGCACATTACTAAATGCACACTCCTTGCAAGTTGCCCCCTAGGGCTACTAGCCTGGCTACACGTTGGCGTACACGTCAGTCGGGGTGGCGTGTACACGTGACGAGGCAGTACAGTATACGTCCTGGGAGCGTATACTGTGCTGGAACGTCACAGAAATGAAGACAACTCAAGAATCTGCACAAGTGTAGGTAAATGCCTGAAACCTTGAATTTACATTGATATCTGCTCTGTTACAAAAGTGTACAGCTATGTACTCATATCCAGTCTTCACAAAGAAACAGCTGTTATATCTTAAGTTACATCTTAAGTTATATAAAGTTCTTAATTTACATCTCAAAGTTAGGTATCAAAGATCTGTTCTACCATCACTTGCAGGGTCAGTATCTTCAATGTGGGTCTGATCTTGTGTTGTTTCTTCTCTTGCAGGTTCCTTCTGTTTATTTACAACAATATCAGTTGCAGCACCAACAATATCTTTCACCAATTGCATGCTTCCCTCAATTGCTACTTTCCATCTTGCAAGTTCTTGCAAATGGTCAGCAGCAAGTTTGAGTATGTTGATGTCTACTTCCTTGACCACATCAACATGAAGCTGCTGGTGCAACCACTTTTGAGGATTCTTTGAATGAAGCCAAGTGTGCAAACATGCTTTTGTGTAGTTGAATACCTTATCATTTTCATCATTGCCAAAGCTCTCAATTATTAAGCATGTGTCTGGTGGGGACAAGAAAGTCTTGTACAAAGAGTCATCCACAAGCACAACATCCTCTACATCATTAAAAGCTGTGTAAACTTTGACAATTGGCTTCATAAATACTGGTTTGGTTGCATTGCCTGGAAACATAAAAGGCATTTCCTCACATTCATTCTGACCCCATATGAATTTGAATTTAGCAATGTAGTGTGCTGGCAGAATACTGTTAAGGATTTGTATGATGTTGTGCTTCATCATACTAGACCAGATCCCAACTTCAAATCTTTCAAAACAGAAATCCAAGAACTCTTGTAGAAGAGGTCTGCAAATAACCACTTTCCCTGCTGTGTAATACTTCTTGAGCCCTGGTGGAATCTTTACTCTTGCTCTTTTTTGGAAGGTGTTGACCAAAACTCCATTAATGTCTAAGATGACAAGTTTTTTCTTTTCTAAATCCTCTGCAACATTCATAAAAAAAGAAACTCAAACATCAACATGACTTAAACATGAATTAAAAGAAGTCATTAATTAAAGAAAACAGAATTACAATATTCAAACAATGTTCTCAAACAACATAAAACAATTAAAACAGTATTTCACATACACTACAATATGTTATGTTCTGAAACTAACTCAATGACTTGATATACTGAGAAACAGAACCTGAACTACTATTTAACATTTTCATAATCATATCAACTTGATCACCTATTTGCTTTGGTGCTTGAGGTGGCAGCTTCTTCACTTCAATTTTTTGTTAAAAGTTATATTCCCTTAAATTGGAGGTTCTCTCTACGACGGGAAGCAGGGATGACTCCACCAACTACCGTATGATCATGGTGAGCCTGTTACTCGCAAAACTTCTAGCAGGGGTGCTGGAGAAGAAGTTAACGCAATGGGCGGAGGAAACTGGAGTGCGTGCAGTTGGCCAAGCAGGTTTCCGCCCTGCCCACTCCACGAGTGATCATATTTTTACTCTCAGAATCCTTATGGAAGCTAGCCACAATGCACGACGTGACCTGTATTGCTGTTTCTTGGATTTTAAGACGGCATATGATACGGTCCCTCGGGACCTGTTGTGGCAACGCTTGCAGGAGCTACATGTCCCACAGGATTTGCAGAATGCCATCTACCGGCTGTATGACGGAATATATGCCACTTTGCCTACGTCAGACCACCGGGTGAACAATACCATAGGTGTTAAATACAAGGGGGGTTCACAGTTTTGGGCGTATAACCCATCTGCATGCACGGGAAGGGGGTTTTTTGGACCCATTTTCGTACATATACGGTCGGCAGGGGGTCCTTTTTCTGGTATTTTTTGCACTATCCTAGGTAATTTTTATTCGAAAGGCGTCAAAATTTGCTTTTAAAGATCCGTATACAGGGGGGTTTTTTGTCACCCCATGCACGCAGATGGCATATCCCCCTTATACATGAGTGAATCCCCCTTGGTTAAACAAGGATGCCCGTTATCTCCAACGCTTTTTGGACTATATATTGACAAGTTGGAGACCTGGATGCCAGAACATGGAGGTGGTGGCCCGCAGTTGCCAGAGGCATATACAGTAAAACAATTGCTCTATGCAGACGATCTGGGCTTATTATCCCATACAGCCAGGAGTATGCAGGAACATTTGGATGCTCTCAGTCAATTCTGTGACATAGCAGGAATGACAGTCAACCAAAGCCAGAAAACCAAGTCATTGCCAATCCCGTCATGCAAGCAAAAATGATATCCCAGACTTCTATTACAAAGGACAAAGGATGGAAGTTGTAAGGACCTTTAAGTATCTGGTAATCAATTTCTCTGCTAACATGCTATGGGATGACTGTGTAGAAAGAAGGGTTAACGCGGGATGGAAAGCCCTGTATGCGATGCAGAATAGCTGTCACAGAATAGATCTCTGCGATTGGGCACGCAAAGCACACTTGTTCCGAGCACTCGTGGAACCAGTACTGCTATATGGGGTAGAGGTCTGGGGGCCAGCGATTAGCAAGGGTACTTGGGATAAGCTAGAGAGGGTGCATAAGGCTTTTCTGACATACAGCCTAGGCGTCAAGGACACGGTGCCTTATCCAATTTTGCTGTATGAGACTGGCTTTTGGCCCTAGCGGCGATACGCTATCTTGCGCGGCACCTTGCGTATTTCCATAAGGTTGACGAAATGGATGCACAACGTCTTCCTCCCCGAGCTCTGTTATTGGCACAAGCCGCAACGTCTGAAGAGAGTATGGCAAGAGCATTGTAGGGGATGGTTCGCACGATGGTCCATAGACTATCAACACATTGTGGATATGTCGGATATCACAGGAGCTGCATTTGAATGCACGCTTTGCTGCCTCTCTGTGGGATGCGCCCACTCTTGCAAAGCCCAAAACAGAGCACTACCACACACAGGTCAATCCGTCGCTTGAACACGGCCCCCCACCAGTATTTGAAGGCACACATTTCCACCAAGAAACGAAGAGCTATAGCTGCAATAAGGACAGGGTCCTACCATCTCAGAATTGAGACAGGGGGTACGGGGAGTGGGATGGAGGCGGGGAATCCCGGCATGAGAGATTATGCCAGTCTTTGTCACATGCGATAGTAGTAGAAGATGAACACCATGCTCTCTGAGAATGCCCAAAGATATGCACACATCCGAAAGCAGCTCATGCCGATCTCGGATGCTCACGAGATAGCAATTCACCAACTGCTGGCTTCGCCAATGGTGGCACGTCTTGCATCCTACATTCTGCAAGTCTCCACCGTCAGGGAGTCCCTCACAGCACAGGGAATTTGAGCGCCCAAATAGGGCCTCTCAATGCCTACTACAAGGGTTTTTCCTCCCACACGGGGGGTTTTTTCATCCCAGTGGTAGAGACACATTGTACATGGTTTCTGTGGTTTTATTTTGTGTTTGGAAACTTTCCGCTATATTGTAAAACCGTCTCATAGGCCAGTTGGTCTCCGTGGACGTTAAAATATACTTCCTTCCTTCTAAAAATATACTTCAGGAAAATTCTAGTTGCAAGTAAAAGCGCCACTTTGACATAGTCAATTCTCTCTTTGCACCAAAAAAAAGTAGTGACTTTTTTTTTTTTTGGGAGGGAGGTCAAAATACATTTTATGTCCTTTTTTTTTACCTCATTTTAGCCCCTTTTTTGGTAAAAAAACGAAATTGCTCCCGTGAGATGATTTGCTCCCGTTTAATATGCAATAGTGTTGCGATACAATCACAAGCAATCCAGTATGTAGTGCAAGGTTAATGCAAAGAAAACTGTAAATTGTAAATTGTAAAAAGCATCAGATGCTAAGCATTGTAAGTACCTAATAGATGATCTTGCTTCCTTGGATATTAGGATTTCTTGAAACGCCACCTAGATTGCCCTTGTTGATTTAATTATCTGCAGTAGGATTGTGGTCAGACTATCCCTCAAGTATGACCAGGCTGCTGCTACTGGGAGTGCTTATAGAAGCTGGTTTTTTGAAGACTGATAGTGGGAGGATAATATCCATGTGTTCATTGTCCATTATAGATTGCTTCCTTTTGTTAGAGGAGCTATCGGTACGGCTTCTAACAGATTTACCCAGCAAGAATTTCATAGGATGTATGGTCTTTTCCAACAGTTCAGTGAGCTTGGTATTGTACCAAATTGTCGTTTATGGGCTTGGTCTATTACACGTGATTGATCTACAAAATGTTAGCCAATAACCCTAGAATCTTATATTATAATGTTATACCGTAAGTGCGTAGTGCATCGAGCCCTAATTTGAATGGCCGAGATCATCTGGATGTATTCGAAGGCCTAGATCTATTGCACGACTTACCAACATTGTGATTGGTCATGCGTCGATCTCTTAAGGGGAAAGGGTAAATGAAAAGGGGGAAAAGGAAAAGGGAAGTGGAAAGAGAGAATGTGAAGGGCAAAAAGGCATGGGGAAAAGGGAAAAGGGAAAAAAGAAAAAAGGGAAAAGAAAAGGAAAAAGAGAAAGGGTGGGGAAAAGAAAAAGGCATGGGGAAAAGGAAAAAGGCAAAAAGGAAAAGGGAAAAAAAAAAAAAGAAAAAGGAAAAGGGAAAAAGGAAAAGGGAAGTGGAAAGAGAGAATGTGAAGGGCAAAAAGGCATGGGGAAAAGGGAAAAGGGTAAAAGGAAAAGGGAAAAAGGAAAAAAGGGAAAGGAAAAGGGAAAATAGGAAAAGGGAAAAGAAAAGGGAAAAAAAAAAGGAAAAGGGAAGTGGAAAGAGAGAATGTGAAGGGCAAAAAAGGCATGGGGAAAAGGGAAAGGGTAAAAGGAAAAGGGAAAAAGGAAAAAAGAGAAAAGAAAAGGAAAAAGAGAAAGGGTGGTAAAAGAAAAAGGCATGGGGAAAAGGGAAAAGGGTAAAAGGCATGGGGAAAAGGAAAAAGGGAAAAAGGAAAAGGTAAAAAAGAAAAAAGGGGAAAAAAGGAAAAGGGAAAAGAAAAGGGAAAAAAAGGAAAAGGGAAGTGGAAAGAGAGAATGTGAAGGGCAAAAAGGCATGGGGAAAAGGGAAAAGGGAAAAAGAAAAAGGGAAAGGAAAAAAAAAAAGGAAAAGAAAAGGGAAGTGGAAAGAGAGAATGTGAAGGGCAAAAAGGCATGGGGAAAAGGGAAAAGGGTAAAAGGAAAAGAGAAAAAGGAAAAAGGGAAAAGAAAAGGAAAAAGAGAACGGGTGGTGAAAGGAAAAAGGCATGGGGAAAAGGGAAAAGGGTAAAAGGAAAAGGGAAAAAAGAAAAAAGAAAAAAGGGAAAAGAAAAGGGGCAAGAGAGAAAGGGTGGGGAAAAGAGGAAAATGGGTATAGAAAATAAGAGAATAAAACAAATGTGCAAAAGGCATGGAAAAAGGGAAAAGGAAAAGGAAAGGAAGGGAAAAAGTGCACAGGAAAAGGATCGGCAAAGGAGGAAAACGGAAAGAAAAAAATCCATCAAGAAAAGGAAACGGGAAAAAAGGGAAAGGGAAAGGGAAGCAGGGGAGTGATGGAGGGGAGGGAAAGGGAAAAAGGACATGAGGAAAGGAAAAGAGAAAAGGAAAAGGAAGGGTTGAAAGAAGGGAAAATTGCACGGGAAGAGGGAAAGGGTGGGAAAAGGAGGAAAAGGAAGCACGGGAAAAATAGAAAGAAGAAAAGGGTGGGAAAAAGGGCATGGGAAAAGGGAAATAGAAAAGAAAAAAGAATGGAAAAGGGGGGAAGAGAGAGAGGCACAGGAAAAAGGAAATGAGGAAAATGGAAAAGGGGAAGAGAAAAAGGGAACATGGAAAAGGGAAAGAGGGAAAGGGTGAAGAGATGGAAAAAAGGAAGGTAAAAAGGGCATGGAAAACGGGAGGGAGAAAAGAAAAATGGAAGGGAAAGGGCACACAAAAAAAGGAGGAAAAGAGTGGGAAAAGGAGGAAAAGAGAAGGGCAAATAGGCATGGAAAAGGGCGAAAGAGTAAAAGGTTGAGAAAAAGGGAAGACATGGAAAAAAGGGTGGGGAAAAGAGAAGGCATAAAAAAAGAGAAAGGGGAAGGGAAAGGGCAAAGAAAAAAGAGAAGAAGGAAAAGGTGGAGAAAGGAGCAAAAGGGAAGGGAAAAACATTATCGGGAACAGGGAAGGGGGAAGGAAAGGGATGGGAAAACAAGGGAACATGTGAGAAAGACGAGAAAAGAAAGGAAAAAAAAAAAGTAGAGAAAATAAGAAAAAATGAAATGCGGGATCGAGCAAAAGGGAAAGGGAAAGGGATATGGCTTTTCTCACTGCATCCCAAAGCATTTACAGGCTCTCAACTTATGCCCAGCAACGCTGGGCACCATTACTAGTGATTGTACTATTGATGGAGGACAGATCATTACGACTAACCCAAAATCATGACAGGATGTGGGCTTTGCAACATACATGGGAGACATATAATTCAGCCACCATTGTCTTTACAAAATGGAAATCAATATTTTGGGGGCCATTTCTCTTCCTTTTGTAACCAACAAGTTGTCCCCCTTTCTCTTTCCTCAATATTTGAGAACCCCCCCAACAAATTGTCGCACTATAATTTTATCTACCTATCTATGATGATATATTCTCTTTGATCCTTGTACTCGTATATGTTGTGTAGTGCATATGCTACATATTGCATTTGTTATAGAATCTCTTAATTTAGTCGATAACAAGATGCTTTTAGTGTGTTCCCAATGTGTTAAAGTTGTACATGATATAAATGAATATATCAGTTTCAAAATTGATGGTTACTAGTTACGGACCTGGTGTTGCCGAGCTTATCAACAATCTCCTATGTTAAGGAGTACATTAGTTGGAATTTGTAGAGCGGAGACCAATTTATTTGTTGAGCTATAAAAGTTATTTAACTATTGAGCGGAGACCAATTTATTTATTGATGCCATGAAATTTCATCAACTGTCACGTATATTAGAAGAGTAGAGACCAATCTATTTAATGATGCTACAAAAAAGTTATTTGACCAAATTCTATCTTTTGCATTCTGTAGGACACGACCATCAGGAATATCCACATCCTAAAAATATAAAACCACCTTTGCTTCCAAATTGACCATATTAACTAGCACGAAGCCAAATGAAAGGCACGAATCGGCATTTTGGTCCAAGCCTCTGGGTAAACAGCCAAAAGCACCGCTTATTTGTGAATGTCACTTGAAAGGGAGGTAGAAGCCATGAATAGGTTGGCTGAGTGTGAGCACTACTTGCAGAAAGAACGCAGTTGATGCGAAAATGATCTAACAGACAGTAAACATATTTCTCACCTTTTCGTTTGTTGCTCCACGAGTAAAGGCAATTAGATGGGGAGTTAAGCATAGGCCCATTTCATTGACTAGCTTTTTCCACTCCACTTTCTCCTTCTTCTGCAAGTTCATGTGAAGCCCTAATTTCTAGTTCCAGCTACCAATCATGTTGCGATTGCCTACAACTCCAGTTTCGAATTTCATTCTATATAACAGCCATGGAATAATTTGAGGGCTACACTTAGCTATTTGGCAAATTTTTAGCACGTTTTCAAAAAATGTTGGCTATATAGTGGAAAATTTGGGGAAAAAATATGATTTCAGCTTATCTTTTTTTTTTTTCGCATCTGCACCAACCTTTGATTGCTTTAGCCAAATGCTAGAAAGTAAAAAAGTGAAATTTTGTATTGTTTAGCTAAGCTGTAGAAACATTTTGAATGAATTTTGGGGTAGTTTAGCTAATATCATTCTAGTTTATAAGAAATATATGAATGGTAATTTATTTTCTAGCAGCTATGGAATAATTTGAGACCAAAATTTAGATAGATGGCGTTGTTTTAGAATGTCTTCATAAAGAAAATGACTAAAGTAAATGGAAACAATTGAAAAAAAAAAGTACGTTAATTTTAGCTTAATATTTTCTGTTGGGCACATTACAGAAAATTTTGGAATGAATTTTGGGTTAGTTTAGCTAAAGGCTAGAAAGGATGATAGGGAAAATGTGTAGATTTTAGCTAAACTACAGAAAGTTTTGGGATTGATCTCGGGCAAGTTTAGCTTAAGCCATTATGGCTAATAAGAAATATGTGATTAGTAATTTATTCCCTAATAACAGCCCTTTCATCGGGTGAATTAGAAGCATAAATGTTGACTATACCCCACTTTTCTTCACCCTCAAAGATCGTCGTTTGCCACCTGCCACTATTACTTTCATGATGACTGCTAGCTTTAATATTTTTCCAAAGTATTGAAATCCAGCCTTTTGTGCCTCTGGCTTTAGCATTTATAGACTCATACCTTTCCCTATCCATTCCCCCAATGATTAATGTTCTCCATGTCATTCTCTATTGTATCATTATAGTTGCTTTTAAACCTTTGTATCTCTCTCCCTCCCTCCCTCCCTCCCTTTGTGTTGGCCCCTTAGATGTTTTATTCTTTGTTCATTATTCCTTGCATAATTCCAAGGCCCCGAAGGGGCCAATTTTTTTTTATATCAATACAAACCATTATATCTAACACCTATAAATTGAAATCCCCTTGAAACCCCCTTTGATTTGGGTGCATATTACACGGGGGGTGACATAGGGCAATGAGAGCCTCTAAAATCATATAATACATGTATAAAATCAACACCATTTAGTACATTTCCTCAAACCTTATAGTATTTTGTAGACCTTGTTATATAGTATACCAAAACCAGTAAAGCATACCCCACAAACAAGAATTGTTATCTACTAGATCGAGGAATAACTTGCAAATATGCCCATCCAACAACTCCCGATGCTCCGAGTCACTCCCGTATGAATGTACACCCAAACCAAAGGGGATCTCAGGAGGATTTTAACTTAATAGTGTTGGAAGTAATGGTTTGTGCTGGATGCACTAACTACAAATCCACAATGCAATTTCAAATTTGTAAGGCAATGGCATGCAAATCAACACATATAGTTTCATGAGTTGTGTATGTTAATGCATTGAATTCGTGTCAATAAATCTTTAATATGCTATGAAGGTGGGGGTACATCTCACATCATTTAGCTTTGTCTTGCTATATTTGGAGTGGAGCCTTTGATTGCAAAATGTTGTTCCGATAAGCATAATAAGTGCATGAGTTTGGTGGTGGAATTTCAATATTCCAGTTTACTTCTGGCCTTGAATGGTCAAATAACTTTTTATAGCATCATTATATAGAGTGGTCTCTACTTCTGCAAAAATAGCTACACAACATTCAATGAAATTTGCCCTTTCGGGCATGCTCTAGTGGCAGGACCTTAAATCGCCACACTCGAGGTCATGGGTTCAAACTTGGCCAATATCAGTCTAGTAATGGGGACCTTAAAGACCCATTGCCCCGAGGTCATGGGTTCAAGTACGATATATACTCGATAATCACCTGCAAGGCAGCTCCTAGCTAGGTAGTCGATTGGCTTTCATGTGATATGTAGAATATTCTTTTTTCCTTTTTTTTTTCTTTTTTTCTATAGAATATATTATGTAAAATGTAGAATATATTTATGATGTGATAATGAATCGAATGACATTCAATGAAATTTCAATGTTTCAATTTACTTCTCATTTGCTACATACCCAATAGTCAAATGACTTCTCTCGCATCACTAAATAAATTGGTCTTTGCTCTACAAATTCCAACCATCATACTCAACATAAGGAATTGTTGCTAAGCCTAGCATACTCAACAATTTTGAAACTGATATATACATTTATACATGTAAAACGTTAACGCATTGGGACCACACTAAAAATATCTTGTTATCGACTAAATAAGAGATTTTACAACAGATGCACTATGTAGTATATACACTATGGAGCATATATGAATACAAATATCACAACAAATATATTGTTATAAATAGGTAGATAAATTTAAAGTGCGGCCATTTTGTTGGGGGGAGGGGGGATTCTCAAATATTGAGGAAGGAGAAAGAGGAACAACTTTGTCGGTTACGAAAGGGAGAGAACTGGCCGCCATATATTGATTTCCATTTTTTTAAGACAACGGTGGCTGAATTATATGTCCCCCACGTAGGTTGCAAAGCCCACGTCCTATCATGATGTTGGGTTAGTCGTAGTGATCTGTCCTCCTCTAATAATGCACCCGTTCTAGGGCTATTGGCTAACATTTTGCAGATCAATCATGTGTAGTAGACCGAGCCCACAAACAACAGCTTGGTACACCCCTTGCTCCAAGATAATCTCATGTTGCAAGCATCCATGTCAATCTTTTGCAAGCAAACAAGTTTTAGCAATCAAGCGAATTATCTCCATCCAAAATAGGGTTCAAATGATCTCACTAGTGATAGCTTACATTGTAGAGTCCCCTTTCTTTGGCTTTATTTGCTTATATTTCTTTGGATTTGCAGATGCAATGAATTCTAATAAGAAAGTAGTCAATCACATCAAATGACCTCTTTCAAATAATTTGAGCCATCTACAAGATTCCTGACATTGTACTTCTGAAACATTATTGTATTCTATGTCATCTAATATCACATAAGCATTTGGATATTCTATAGCATCTAACATCACATCATCATTTTGACATCTATTCACTACCACATCACAATATGTTTTTAATTATGTATTAATATCTTAAAAATCAATCCCTCCTGCTTTAATTGAACTTAAAATATTAAATGGGTAAACGCATGGTAAGGGTGTCCAGTTTAGCAACTTCTAAAGTACCTACACGAGGTACCCCAAAAACTAGTACTTTTTTTTCCTTTTATCAAAAGTAGAAAAGAAGCCCTATCTAGTTTCTGTTGGAGCTCCATGATAGGCTAATGCTTGGCAGGGTGTGAATCATGTGATCCCCTTTTCAAAAGATATCTCCTAGCTCTATTGCATCCATCATTGGCTCCTCAAGAGCCAAATTCTGGACCCCAATTCTGGTAAAAATTCAAAACAAAGTCTATGACACGTTAAGATTGAATGTTAAGTGAAAAACTAATCTACTATAGAGACTAGAAAGAATGCATTACTTGTTAAATTTAATATTTATTGACATATTGCATATATGTCGTACCCAGTGCTGGCTATTTTTTTGGGTAATTTTCTGGTCACTAAATGATTTTTTTTTATAGGACACCTTAGTTCTTATCCCCACGTAGAAAATACATATATGAGTTATAAATAGATTGTCTTGTATATATAATATTCTAATTGTAGGTTGATGAACCCAAAAGGAAACTTCCAATAGAGTATGTTTAAAATTTTATTATAGCTTTAAGATGAAGAATTTATTCAAATCCGCTGACTATGTTATCACCTAAGAGTACATTATTTCAAACATTATGGAAGATATATAAAACTTCCTTCACCAAGTAGTATATAGTGTTGAATGTAAAGGGGTCAACTTTGTTCCCAAAATTTATACATTTATCGGGTTATTTTGCAAATATGATTTTTCTTAGAACTGCTGCTGCACAGAACTGCTGAATTCCAAACGGCCCACGCAAGTTTGAGATAGTAAATGTTCTACCATGCATTTAGAAGGAAACAATGCACTTACTAAATGTGCAATAAATATCTTTTATTCAATTACATTATACACAAATCTCATAGTCTGTTTGTAATAATATTGTATAAGAAAGTTGAGGTAGAAATATGGAATGTTGTATTAGGATCTGACGAATGCAATCTAATTTCATTCCAAAAAATAAAAACATTGCAGAGATATCCAAGGTAACGTACCTTGTGGACGAGCGTATCTGCACCTAGCCGGGCAGAAGGGGCCAGATCGTCCGGCATTTTGGCATATGAAAATGGGCATGAGCATTCCATTGTCCAGAAAAATGAGGCCGACCAGAGGAACTTGTAATAGACAAGCCCCATTGCCACCATATGCCACTGAATTGCCATAGCCTATAAAGCTCTGCCATAGACAATACACCCTTTTTAATAATATAGGCCAACGAATACTGTGATATGCAAACATATATAAAGTATAAATCCAGATTCTAATTGAGCAACCATTTATCGTGCCTGGCTGCTCTTTCCCTAAGTTATATCTCTAAAATGAATGATACCATTACTTCCACTACAATGCTTTGCTCTTGCCTTTGGATCGTTTGGAGTCCATATAAATATGTTTCCCTCTGCCACAAGAGAAGCACCGCTGGAACATACGAATACGGTGAAAAAAGAGATGCAACTGCTTCCAGAAACTGCCATAAAAAAAATCTACTGTAATACTTAGTTGCATGGCATTCCCGCCATCTAGAACTGGCCAACAAATTGATTCTTGCGCGATCAGAGCAGAGCAGATACTTTCCCAAGAAAATACTCCCAGCAAAATTGTTACTTACACGGTCGTTTCTTGTAGTCAAAGGAAAAATCATAACTAACTATTAAACGGCTTCCACGAGTGCAATATCATCAGTAGAAGTTAATCCAAGGTGCATTGCAAGCTCCATTAGTTGATCAACCGGCAGATCAACACCTCTCTGTGCAGCTAGAGCCATTTTAATTATATCAATACGATCACTAATTTGCCTAAATTGCATGGGAAGTAAATTTACTCCAAGTTTAGGCAAGTTAATGGTCACAGCACTTATAAGGTCACTCTCAACTTTAGATGCCTGCGTTTTCTATCTGCATGACAAACAAAATGGTCATGCTGCTATGTCTCTATAAGGATAAAAAATACATTATAATCTGGTAGCTTTGATCCAAATCAGACAGTAAAAATGATGAAAGACCATGTGCGCAAGTATTTACTCACTTCAGAGGAGTCTAAACTAGAAGCTGAATAGAAGTATTCCTTAGCACTTTGAATAATCAAGTTCTCTGCTTTAGCCTTCTCCTGAAGGATCTGAAGATCATGCCATAAGATTGACCAATCATTATCTGATCATTATTTGATGTCTAAACTTCTAGAGATTTTTGAGAGAAGAAGTCGGATATGCTGCTTGACGTTATTTATGTCTTGTTGACACTCAAGAAAGAAGTTAATGGGCTTTGGCACCTACACCAGCAGATATACAGAGAATGAGCAGTCGTTATGTATACATAACAAAATATTATGTTATCGAAACTCTTGGTTACTACAAAGAAAATAAATAAACTAATTACATGCATGGTAGGTCATAAGGGCTTCGTCTGGCAATATCTCAACACGTTTCTACTGCATATACCACCGTTGTATTTTAGAAGTGTAAATAATGAAGTGAAATGAAATATGTAGCATAATCAGATATGAAGATGATATATAAATGCAGGATGATATAAATCTACCAATAAGATATTGAAGACTAATATAGAGAGTTAGAGAATGATATCAATGTACTGAAAATGACGGGTAAAATGAAGCCACTTGATGCAGTAATATCAAGAGTTAGAGAATTATATGAATATAGTGGAAATAAGGGATGAATTGAAAGCATTTGCATTCACTTTAGCTAATTTGAAAGGTTCTTCCTGGAGGATAACTTTGAGAAAGTCTGTTGTAACGGTTGGAGCATTCGTTCAAGAGAAATAGCTATGTGAGTCTAGCACACGAACCTCTGTGGTAAGAAGTGGAGATCGGAGAGCTGCAGAGATGTCAATATGTAACCTTTTTAACAAATGTAAGAATGAAAGAATATACACCTTATGTGCCTACCATCAAATATATGAGCTGATATGTTGCAGGTCTATTATAGCCTGATGTTGGTGGAGTTTCTTTTACACATGTAGCTCCCTCAAATAAAGGAATTGAAAATCTGAATTGAGTTTGAGATTGATTCCCATGGAGGAGGAGCTTGTTAGCAGGAAAGAAGTGACATTAACTATTGTAATTGCTTAAAACAGTGATGCTATGGAATGGATTGAAGAGTGAAATGGGAAAATCTGAAGTGTAGAAATGAAATCCTAGGATCATCGAGTTTCTTTAGTAGTATTTCATTTAACTCTGACTGTACATAAAGAAGCATTAAGTTGTAGCTGTATTAGTGGAAGAAAGGAGACATACTGATTCTTGTGCTTTGAGAGCTGCTTTAATGTCACCTTTAATGTTCTTGAAAGCTGCAGAATTGAATGAATCCAAAAAGCTTCTTCGACATGATGTCTACTGCACAGAAATAAGAGAACAATAGAAATATTATATAAAAAGTGTATTCATGTTGGGAGGAAAGGAGACATTGCTGCTAAGGGCGACAAAGATGTGGGAATTATAGAGTGCAGCATACCTGGCTGGGGTTGATTGAGTTTAGAGGGCCTCTGTGTATACGACATTTGTTGTGTACGTTGCAATTCCATTGTCATCGAGTGATTGCCCTTTCTGGTCAATAATAAGGACTTTGATATCATGTCACTTACGTGCTCTCGAAAGTGCCACGTAAAGCTGCCCATGCGCAAAGACAGGTCGTGGTAGGTATAGTCCTAGTTGCTTTAATGTCTGGCCCTGTGCTTTATTTATGGACATTGCAAATGCTGGTCTGATTGGAAATTGTGTTCTTTCGAATTGAAATGGCAGCTGTGCAGTTCTGGGTGTGAGCGGTATTCTTGGTATGAAGACCCTTTGGCCTACATTTTTTCCAATGACTATCTCTGTGTCCAGGATTCTTTCGCCCATCCTCGGATGATCAATCTAGTTCCATTGTACAGACCTAGCTTTGTTGAGGTGGTTCTGAGTAGCATAATGATCATGCCGATCTTTAGTGTTAGTTTGTGTGGTGGCATACCGCTTGGGGTTTGTGTGTTTAGAAACTCTGCTGGATAAAGTTGCTGATTGTCCTCATCGGTTATTCTGTTTGCACTGAGGTATGCTTTTGGAACACCTGGGAATAAATCTGTGATGATGTTGTTAATCTCATCTACATGCTCATTTAGTGGTGTCAAGATGGCTCATTCTGTCCAGAAGTTTGTGTTCCAGAAGTTTCTGTTGTTTGTACTGTCTCGAATTCCTGTGAATGTTGTATTGATGAGGTCCATGAGGTTTTGTGTTGGTATACACATGTTGGTCGGGATTTTGATGATGTTGTCACCTCTTTCTGGGTACGTTTGTTCTCGGCCTTCTCCAATGCTTTGTAACTAGTTTGAAAAGTCCATGATTTGTTGGTCATTTTGAGTTGCTTGGGATTGGCGTGCTCGCATATTGGTCGTGAGGTGATGGACTGTAATGTGGCTCCATATGTATGATTTGTTGATGGCTGCGTCAATAATCTCTGGTCTAGTATTATGTGGGACTACAGGTAGTAATTGCTTGAAGTCTCCTCCAAGGACCACTGTAATTCCTCCAAATAGTGTGTCTTTTTCTGTGATGTCTCTCGCAATGTTCTATCAAGCACCTCAAATGCATGTTTGTGTGCCATTGGGGCTTCATCCCATACTATAAAGTGAGTGGCTCTCAAAAGTGCGGCCGTTTTCGGATTGCCTTGGTATGTTGCATGTTGAGTTCTCATGGAGTTCCAGTGGGATTTTGAATCGAGAGGGGGTTGTTCTACCTCCATTCAATAGGACATATGTTATGCCGAAGGATGCAAGCGATTTTTCCTTGGCTTCGGGTGTGGCTAAGGATGGTATTGTATAAGAAAGTTTTTCCGGTGCCTCCTGCTCCATAGACAAAATGTGGATGTGATGTAGTTGCATTTATGTCTGCTATGATGTCATGGAATGCCAAGAGTTGCTCAGGATTGAGAAGTTGGACGGCTCTTTCAATATCACTGGGGTTTTGGTTCTCGTACTGTGTTTCTTCAAGGATGAGGTTATTTGAAGATGGTTGTGCTTCCATGTTTGGGCATCCAAACCTCTGCAATGATTGGCCTGCACTCTTCATATGTTGTCATCATGTAATGCACATTGTCTTGCATACAGTGATATTTCGTTTGTTGTGGCCGTTGTTGCGACATTTTGTTCTTGTTGATAGTCTTCTGCGAGATGGTATTCAATGGCAGTCCATAGTTCCATTGGGTTTGTTGGTCAGTTGAGGATTAATAGTGTTGCAAAGAGTTGCCTCAATTCAACTGGCATTTTCCATGTCGAAGCTTCTAGTAGAGTTTGCAATGCGTCTGTGTCATCGTTTAGAAGCATCAATGCATTGCATGCGTCTTTGAATGTAGGGTGCAATATGTTAAGTAATATCTTTCTCCTTCATTTGGGTTGGCAAAGTATATGCGTCCAATTGTTGGCATGCATTGGTGGTTCTGTCTCTTTTTTTTTTTGAAGAACTTTGTGGCAAAGCATGAGTATATATAAACAACACATGTGGTTACAAGTAGAGTTGAAGAACCGCCGAGTGTATGTAGCCACCTGTTATTATGCTCCTTTAAACATGACGGTCTACAATCAAGCAGGTCTGGATAGAGACAACCCACTGCATGTTCTTAGCAAAGAAGCCTTAATATACAAGGATACAGGAGAATTGCTAGTTGTCGGTGATTTCAATGCAAGAAGGAAAGGGCTGCAAACTGTATCATATATACAAGAAGGAGATCCACTCTTATTGGAAGAAGATGATAAGAGTTTTAGACGCCACTCCACAAACCAGGTAAGAAATGCAATGGGAGACAAGCTGCTTGACTTTGGCACTGCATGTGGTCTCAAGATCATAAACGGCATAGAGCAATATAAACAAACAAATTCCAGCACCTGCATTACTCCGATGGGAGAGAGTATTGTAGATTACCTGCTCACATCACCATGTAGTGATTTGCTGAAACATTTTGATTTTAAAGATAAATTGCCAGAATCAGATCACATTGGTCTGAGCTTTGAATTGAAGAGAAGATTAAATGTAGCAGAAATCCCTGTCCGTTTCAAGCCTAGGCTGAAACTGGACTATGTTAAGCGGGACTCTTTCCAAAAATGAATGGACCAGGTATTAAATCACACCAAATGGAAGGGAAAGTTAGATGCAGACTCCCTCCTACTCACAGATATCATAATGAGAGAAGCAAGGCAATGCTTTGGGTACACAAGACCCAGGAAGGCAGGCATCCCATGCAACATATGGTGGGACACGGAATGCTCAATGGCAAGAGCTCAATTGCCTAAGGGGATCAAGGTGAGACCCAAATGGTATAAGCAGCTGCTCAGAAGTAAGAAAAAGGCTTATGAAGTTAAAAGACAAGAGGAGCTTGGGAGCTGGTTTCACAAGCACCCAAAAACCTTCTGGAATAAGCTCCATGGACACGTTGATCATCCACAGTTAAAAGAGGAGGATCTCTTGCAGCTGGTAAGGTCCTTACATTATTGTGAAGATGCACCTGGGATGGAGGTCATGGAAGTGAATGAAGATATATTTATAGTCGCGGAGGCAAGCATGGCCCTGGAGCATTTGAGAAATGGTAAAGCGGCAGATCTTGAAGGTTGAGTGCGGAGCTGTTAAAGTGGGGTGGAGAAAGACTCTTACAGGTCTTAACCAAGCAGATGAATGCCGCAGTCAAGGAGAGCTTGCCGAGATCATGGCGATTGAATAAGGTCGTTCCCGTGCATAAATCAAGTAACAAAACAGATGTTTGTAATTATCACACAATAATGGTAGGGAGTATCTATAAATTACTAGGGTGCCTACTGGAACATAAATTGAGCACATGGGAAAAAAGCTCCATGCCAAGCAGGTTTCAGAAAAATGCACAATACTCTGGATCATTGCCTTACTTTGAGGGTGCTCTTCGAACAGGCAAAGAGACCAAAGAAGGCACTGTTTCTTGCATTCATTGATTTCTCCAAAGCCTTCGATACAGTACCAAGAGATGAGCTGGGAAATAGAATGAAGGAGATTGGGGTCCCGATCACTCTCATGGGTGCAGTATCTCACCTGTATAAAGAAGTTATAGCACGATTAGCAGATAATTTGACTGAAGTCCAAAGCACAATAGGGGTGAGACAGGGCTGTCCGTTATCACCCACCCTTTTTGGGTTATATATAGATGAGCTGCAATCATGGATGGAGAAGGAAGGGATTGTGGGAACTCAGCTAGGGGATTACGTGATTCAATTGCTACTGGGTGAAAGTATGCTGGTGGGTAGCAAAAAAATGCGACCCCAGCACCCAGCACCAGTACCCTTCATACTATTTTTTCCACCCTTCACCAATTGAAGTGTAACCTATGCTATGCCCGTCACTTCACATAGGGCGTACCCGTTTCAATCATAACCTTCTTACCGCCCACCGTAACTAATGACTGTGACCCGAAAGGGTAGCGAACTTTGAATTTGTAATTTGCAACCGTGCTCCCCACCTTTTGCTACTCCGGCCAAATATCCCGCGGAGAAGAAGCTCGAGAATTTCCGGATTCACTCTAGTATTCCAAAACTCAAACGCCAAAAACTATGGTGAAGAAGGTTGTTAATCCGCCGGCTCAACCAGCAATTCCAATGGATGCCATGCGCAGGGTAAGCAAAATGCACTGCCAATTTTGATAGCTTATGGTGCCCTGTTAATTTGTTTTTCTTGATTTCTTTCAGCCCAGAAGGAACGTGCCCCTAAGACCGGACCTGGCTGATTGCTGAGGAGGACTTCCATACTTATGCGGGTCTATCAAACGAGGGTGTGCATCCCGCTCAATTTCGAACGGATGTGATATCTGCAGCAGAATATAACGAGGTTTGGGACACCAATGGTGTGATTCTCAACAAGACATCCATCGACAAAGTAAGGCCAGAGCATGAAGAAGCTCTAATTGAGCTGTTGAGCAAGATATACCCAGAGGGGTTGAAGAACAGAGAAGTAAGGAAGAAGGTTTCTTTTTTATTTGCATTCAACAACTGCCAGAGGGCCAAGCAGGATCCAGAAAATTTCAAGGTCAATTGGGCAGCAGTGGCAGCAAAAAGCAGATCCTATTCGAGCAAGGTCAAGAGTGAACCCAAAGACCACCGCCCCCGGTGAAACACGCCAGAGCCCAAAGAAATCACAGCAGACAACAAAGACACGAAAGCATAGCAGAAAAAGCCGACCTCGGCCAGTAATCGGCCAGAAAATTAGAAGGGAGGTTGTCATTCAGAGTGGCTTTGCAATGTGTCCAAAGAAGATTCTCAAATTATATGGGGAAAATATTTCCCGTCCGGAAAGCATGATCCAAGATATGCGAAGCCCTAAAATTGCAGCCAGAATGACCTAGTGTCAAAGAAGGAACAGGCTGCACAATCTCAGGCAAAGGGAAGCTTCTTCTCGGCTGCAGAGGGGAAGTTGAAGACCATAAAGGATAATATTGCACGTCTTCAAGCACTGCCAGATCCTAATGCAGGTGTCTCTCGCGAGATTCATTCTTTGGAGAGGGAGAAAGATATGGCGTAATATATGCCAAGTCCCTACTTGAAATGGGGGTGGGCCAATAGATCAAACCTTGTAGAAAAGGTGGCTGCACTAATCTGGCCGAGATTGCCAACAACGAGTCCCTCCTTGCAAAAGCCAAAGAACACTTACGTAATGTCACCAGTTGAGGGAGATGACCAAGAGAAATGATCACCGGTCGAAGATCACTCCAATACCATTCCGATTGCCAATTGGAGATGAGGAGAGATGCTCCACCTGTGGTCTTGCATTCCAGGATGATTACACCCTCAGCCTGCGGATGAAATGTGGACATCATTATCACGTTAGCTGCACCAGTTTGCTCATGGAAAAAGGATGCTGCCTCGAGTGCACAGAGACCATTCCTACAGGGTTAGTGCAGGAAATAGGTAAGCTTAATACAGTAAAGCAGGAAGTGTTGCATGCTGGAACAGCTCACAAAACCGAGAAGAAGATAATTGATGTTGATGAGCATGTAGCCACAACTCCTGATAGCAGCAGGAAAAGGAAACAGGTCAACACACCAAAAAGTAAAAGGACCCCAGGATCAGCCAAGCACAAGTCCACAAGGGTTCACACTCCACAG
This sequence comes from Isoetes taiwanensis, assembly GCA_021234155.1. Lineage (NCBI taxonomy): Eukaryota > Viridiplantae > Streptophyta > Lycopodiopsida > Isoetales > Isoetaceae > Isoetes > Isoetes taiwanensis. Next base: position 4,679,785 of record JAJEKV010000042.1, on the reverse strand, counting down.
CCAAGACATGGGAAAAAAGGTACATGCCTGGATTTTGAATTGGCAGCATTAGAAGGTGCTGTAGACATTGGACAGCAAACTACGGCCAGCTCTTCAAAGATACCGCAAAGACTGGCAAAGACAGTTGATGGAGACACCAAAGCATGCTGAATCCAAGGGAGATTCAAGTAGTACTGATGGTGCCAACAATTATAGTATAGTTCCAAATTCTGCAGCTGCCTCTACAAAGGCCTCCTCTAACACTGTTGCTGCAGGGAAGGAAAACGATGGCGAAGATGTCGGCAATCGACAAAAGTTAAGCAGTGAACAAAGTTGACACCGGTCCAAGGGCCGTGAAGGTTGTGGAAGAAGAAAGTGAGGGTGAGTCAGAAAATGACCTTGATGCGGGGCGTCCCCATAGAAGTAGCATTTGGAAAGAAAAACATGGCTAATGTAATTTTGCCTTATGTATTTCAAAGGGCAAACCTTGATTTTGCAAGACAACCCTAAACCATCAGCCAAAAGGTTTTTGTTCAAACAATTAATATATTTGATCCCTGTTTTATTCCACCTTTAATGTGCAAATTTTGGTTTGGATTATTCATTCAACTTAGGCTTTTGTAAAAAATTGTCTGCAGAAAAAGAAGGCAGCCAATGGTTATACATAGTGAATCTGATGAAGAAGACAATACAGATAAAGAAGTGCCAGCACAAACTCTAACATACAAAAGGTGCCTGTTATCCTGTTACATTTCAGAATGTGTATTCTCTACAACTTTCAGTTGTTAATTGGAGCTCATCCTTGCATGCAGGAGAACAAGACAGATCGAGAATGAAGAAACCGAGGACAAAGGCAAAGCAAGGGTTACTGATAGCCGGGAAACACCCATACATTGGGGGCAGGGAGATACTAGTAAGGATGTATCTGACTATGGCTATCAGCACTCTCCATCATCTGGTAGCAAAGATAAAGCAGAGTCCAAAGAAAGTTGCAAAGAATGTCCAAAGACCGGTGGACAAAGACTTCCCAAAGAGAGTCCAAAGACACATCGCAAAGACAGACAAAGCACGATGCAAAGACACATCGACAGTGGTTGCAAACGCCCAAGGATGGACACCCGCACGGAAGTTGATGGTGCTTGACGAAATGGTGTAATCGGGCACGCATAACAACAGAGGGAGAATGAACGGAAAATCTTGCCTCCACCACAAACGAAGCATGTTGTAAAAAGAAACCGCAAATAAGTACCGTGATTTGCGCACTGTGGTATCATGAGTTTGTGGAGTGGGCAATCGCAGAGGTTTGATATTGTGATTTGGAGTGCTTCTCTACTTGAATACAAGGGATATGGTGGATGCATTGTTCCCTGATTTGCAGACCAGATTCTTGAAGTTATATGGTCAAGAGCATTGCTATGCATGCGAGCATCCAAACAGACCAGAAAAGCAAATTTTTTTCAAGGAGTTGAAGGTTGTACTTGAGGATTTTCCTCAAAATCATGGTATGGTTTTCTTGGTTGACGACAGCCTACACAAAGGGTTTCTAAACCCTGCACACACAACCCTTCCCATTATGCCTTTCAAGGGGCAATAAGAGGACAACTTTTTGCAGAAGTTTGTGTGTCCAACTTTGGAATACTTGTCTTCTCATACAGTACAGGAAACGATCTCACAGGTTGACATCACTGATGCATGGTTGGAAGAGGAGACAGTTACAGTGCTGGATTACTGCCTCAATAACTATCTTGTCTCGGCTATATCCTCAATGCTCCATAGAAGTACAAAGGCAGCTGCTGGGCACCCTTCCTGGCGACCAGCATGACTCTGAAGACTTCGATGACTCATGAAGTAACCATTGTACACTACCTTTTTGTAATATATATGTATGATTACTTTGTCTTATCTTGAGTATTGAGTGATATTGAGTGATGTCTCTAATCTTGAGTGTACAATTTTCTGTAATATATATCAAGCTTACTCTCCAATACTACAAGCATTGTTTCCAATACTAAAATACTCCAATACAGCAGTCCAATACTACAAACATTGTCTCACAAGCATTGTCTTCAATACAATGCTCAAAATTTGAGACAAGTACACAAGTAACTACAGACCTGTTACAATGATAAAACAACTAGACCAAAGCATATTCAACCTTCATATGGCAGACTGTCAAGGATCATCTGGTGAGTAGTCTGTTCAAGGAAAAATCTGTTGGTGCCAGGAATCTGATTCATCTCAAACTTGATAGCTGATACGTGATGACTGTACTGGAAAGTGAGGCCTTTGTCTTCAAGTAGCTCCCAACTACCATCCGGTCAAGCAAAGATAGTACAAACCAGCCAACACATGTTCATCCACATTGAAGGTCTCGATCACCGGGTCCTTGACAATTCACAAAGGATATGCCTCGCTTAACACATTTGACCACATAGAAATCTGCATTCTCCTGATTTCCCTCCTGGCTACAACAAAGAAAGTTATCACCTTCCTCACGCTTCCACTAAGCCATTCTCCATCACCTTCAAAAATGCCTCATCGATTTCGCCTTCAAGCACCTTCACCCAAGACTTATCCGCTTTAGTGTAACATATTTCCAATTCTTCAATCATGCTTGTTCACACAAGATGACCCGCTTCCTTTCAAACGCTTACCACGAAATAACTTAAACCTCTATGAGCCACCCTTGTGCTTGATTTGGCCAAAGTATGTCCTGATGTCGTATTTGCTTGGTCCCTTCCACCTGCTCGCACATCCGGTGGTCCCTATCAACATCATCCTTTCCAATTACCCGTACCTGCAAGGAGACAACAAGTATTGCATCTCACAGACAAAGATAATACAAAGACTACTCATCACATTACAACAGTTCACGACAAAGACTTAAAAGCGGATGAAAGCACTAGTCAAGACATTACAAAGAAGGTTACACAGCAAGACTACTCAACGTATCATCACAGCCAGATGAAAGCATAATACCTTTTGATGTCCCCGTTGTTGGTACCTTCATTCCAACGAAGTTGCGACCATTGTGCATCAGCAAAGACCCCTAAATCTCACCCCATCATACTTGAGCTGCTCTCTAGTGAATGCCCCTTTAAGGACTGCCCCTTGCCCATCGTGCTCTCCCTTACCATGGGCTGTCCCAAAGAAATTCCATACTATTTCCTTCCCTAGCTCATAGTGATATCTTGGTAGGAAATAGAATGGCCAGGCAGATTTGAATTGGCTAGAACAACCATCTGACCAAACTATATGCCTGGAGAAATCTACACCATTTGATACAAGCCATGAATTGTGCTTTCTAAGACAGTGCTGCACAAAAAGAGTGTCATGAAGCTTGTCATCACTCAAGTAGAAATGGGTTTCCTTCAATAGCTTTCTGATCCCAGAACTGATGTCCATCCTATACGTGATGTGGACGAGAATTGTTATCTGGTCATTGTGCCAATGCTGGCTTTGAACCTCCCTTTGTATTTTTATGCTGTAATTCTCTGCAAAATCAATTACAGAAACAATGGTGCCATCTTGGATATTGTCTAGGCAACTCCTGAATTGCATGGCCTGCCATCTAGCCCTGTAATTGTGTGGCACGAATATCTTCAATGTGGAACACAGATATGAAATGAAATCCTTCACTGCCGTTCTCTTGTAAGACAATCTAAGGACTGGCTTTGGTCCTTTCTTTTTTTTCCCCTTGCCATTTGAGGTCTCGTCTTGTGCTGCCTTGGATTTCTTGCTTTTGTTCCCCTTCTTCTCAGCTTGTGCTGCAGCTTCAGGCTGTGTCCCACCAGCTACCTTGGATTTCTTACTTTTGTTTCCCTTCTTGGTGGCATTGGCCCATATTCTCTAGTTACTGGCCCATATTTCTCTAGTTACTGGCCCATATTTCGCACCGTAGCCACGGTGCGAAATTTACTCAGGTACAAATTATTGAAGGGCCTATTTCGCACCGTAGCCACGGTGCGAAATCGACTGAGTTACAAATTATTGAAGGGCCTATTTCGCACCGTGGCAACGGTGCAAAATACGTGGGTCCAGTTTAGTTACAGGGCCATATTTCGCATCGTCGCCACGGTGCGAAATCGACTCAGTTACAAATTATTGAAGGGCCTATTTCGCACCGTAGCCACGGTGCGAAATCGACTCAGTTACAAATTATTGAAGGGCCTATTTCGCACCGTGGCTACGGTGCGAAATACGTGGATCCAGTTTAGTTACAGGCCCATATTTTGCACCGTGGCCACGATGCGGAATACATGCATCCAATTTACTTACAACACAGCATTTCGCACACTGAGCACTATCGAACTGATAAATAAACCAACTCTTTTACAGTAGAGACGTTATCAAGAGCTCTCAATACGGACATGACCTTTGCCTTGCCTACATCTCATTGATCTCCACTCCCTTGATCGCTCAACAGCTGCGGACTTATACCAAGCTGCCCTCTTTTTTTCCCGCTGGGTTTTTTGTCTAAACAACTTAGCAAGTATTGATTCACTCTGGTTCCGTGATTTCTTCACCCACTTGCACACGATCCTTCTGTAAAACCATTGACACATCTGCTGCAAGGAATTCCCAACTGAACCTCTGTGTTGAGTGAAACGGAAGAATGCATTCTTTGCTTGCTTATGGGACTTCTCCATTCCCTGTGTATTCCAAATTCCCAGGCTTCCATACTCCCTGACAAACCACAAGCCATGTGCGAACAGAATATGGACATAGTGAGTCAAATTGGCCTCAGACTTAGTGAAGTTTGTGACTGCCTCCTGGAATTTGGCAACATCATTTTCCTGCACTACCTTTTTCTGCATTTCCTTTACCAAGATGAGAAATCCCCGCCATGCCTTGATTTTCTTCAGCGTGATCTCGCCACGATCATTTCGATCATCATCACCGCAATAAGATCCTTGTAAGCTTCCCAAACACCGATAAGTTCTCTTCAAGGGGAGGCAAAACCTCTTAGCCTTTGGACCACCCATACCGGGTTTCAAAGTGGAACCTTGCGGATACCTTTGGATCTTGAAGTATTTTGTAGTGCCCACCATGAAGTCCCACATTAGATAGCACCTTTTCAACTTCATGCATGGCAGCGTCCCTAGAGCTTTGGGGTGATTTATTCCAAGCAAACAGATACTCATGTAAACCATCTTGTCTATGATTCTCAAGAAAGCATGAAGGGTGCATATGTGTACTCTTCTTAACGGAATTGGCGAGAATTGGCATCAAGGTTGTGTCCTTCTCTTCTCTATTTGGTGGCTCATCCCCGACACAATCTAATGTACTCTTGTCCAATCCAAATGAATCTCTTCTTGCATAGAGACAAGTAGGGACAAGCATGAGTAGTCTTACCAAACCATGCTTCATTCTCACATGCATTTTATTGTCTTCAAATCTGCAAAGAAGATGCCATTCAACCTCGTACTCACCATATCCGTGAACTGCAAGTTTTTCTCCGATTCCGTGAGAGGCAATCATTGTGGGAATGGGTGTTTGATCAAAACCCATTTCAAGATAATCTTTGGATTTTCCTCCGTACCTGAAATAAACCAACCCACCAAATGTGATCTTCGTTTGGGACGGAAAACTTATCATCTAGATTTGACTCTTCATTCCCTCGTATTCAAAGCTCGCTCATTAGACTCAAATAAACCCTCTCGTACTTCTCCTTTCACCAATTCCATTTCATCCAAATTCAAAACAATTCTTAGTTTGCCAAATAAGACTCTTCTACCTTCATATCATAAAATCGAACCAAAAAGTCAAGCATTCTAGTTAAGTCTATCCAAAGAATTGTTATTTTCATTAAGGCAGAAAGTATCACCAAACTTCGACTTCTTCTTACCTTTGGTATAGGATGCCAATGTATCCAAGTTGACACTGCTGTTCAGCTGATACATATCACCAAGAAGCTCTTGCACTTGTCTGTTTCTCGATGACCTACAAGTCATCACACTAGTCATCCTTGGTAGTAGAATAGTTTTGGTAATGCCTTGTTGTTTAAAGCCATCCTGCAAGCACCTGAACAAAGCAATCACACTGACCCCAATTTTTGGTCCACAGTTGTTTTTTAGTTGTACGGAAGTGTTGTTTTATGCCAAAAACAACACCAAAATGACCCCAAAAGTCCACGTGGCCCGTTTATCCGGATTTGCACAAAGAGACAGTGGTTTTTTGGCAAAAACATCCCACTGTGGTTTTTCCAGCAGCTTTTTGTTTTTTTGTCAACGTGTCCTTTTTTTCACTATTGTTTTTATCAGTTTTTTTCTACACGTGGTTTTTTTTTGTCACTGTTGTTTTTTTAAGAAGTCATGCATTGTTTTTTGAAAATTACACGCGTAGATTTACGTATTACTACACATGAAGAAGTAAAAAAAACAGATCTTTTTCTCTTTTTCTATGTGTTTTGTTTTTTCCTCTACTTGTAGTTTTTAAAAATTGTCATTGTTTTCTTAGGGAAAAAGACAGATCTTTTTCTCTTTTTCTATGCGTTTTGTTTTTTTCCTCTACTTGTAATTTTTAAAATTTGTCATTGTTTTCTTAGGGAAAGCACGTAGTGTTTAAAGAAATCCACATGTAGCATTTAAAAATAATTGCTATTTTAAATATTGTTTTCCTCAATATTATATGTAGCTATTAAAAAGTAGACACATTATTTCTTAAATTAGTTATTTCCAAGTGTTGTTTTTGCAAGAAAACCAACATAAAATATCCATGGACTTTTTTTAAGTTTACAAAAACAACACGTTTGGTTTACACGTCGACATCTTTTTTAGCCAATCAAATCTTGACACGTGGCATGCCTTTACACGTGGACATCCTTTTAACTAATCAAATCTTGTCATGTGGAACCGTTTAACAAAAAACATGTTTTTCCAGTTTTTATTAGGTGTTTTTCTAAGAAAGGACATGTTTTTTTCCAATGAAAGACATGTTGAAAAAGTGTATTGTTATTTTTAGATATTATTTTAATCTAATTAATAAGGTTGTGCATAGCTCTTAAATAATGGTTGTTTTTTGCGCTGGTGATTTGCATTTATTTAAAGCATTTGGTTAAAATAACTTATTGCTGCCATTCTTTTTTTAGAAACAAGATTTTACATTCTTGTTTTACAGCCTTTAATCTTTCTTTAATCTTTGCTCGGAGAGAAAATTATTGTGGACATCAATGGTACAAAGAAAACAATGATATTTAGAATATACTGCTACAACATAGCCACGAACAAAGGCTAAAAGGAGGAAAATCATAACCTGCCATCCCTTCTGATCAAAAGATCTTACATCTTTTGCAAAACCTGTACTTGCAAATAAACAAGGCTTGCAACATCTGTACTATTCTTCAAAAATAGAAGGCCGAGGCTGTACTACTATGGTTACAAGCCGAGATGTGAGCCTTGCAGCTTTGCTACTGCAGTTGCAAGCATTGTCCAATGATCTCTCTCCTCTTGCTAGTACAAGGCTGCAAACGCAGATAAACCTGTAAATAGTTATTCAGGGAAGCAAAAGCAAAATATGGAATAAATAAAAAATAGTGGAAAGATATTTTGTTCATCATTCGTCATTGTACCATAAGAGGTTTTCATTGTACCATAAGAAGTTTTAAAAAATCAGATGCAGCCCGTTGCACAACCAAAAGCTTTTGATCTCTGCAATATCAAGGTTTTGCAGGACTGTGTGGTAGCAGAGGATATCTGCTATGACAAGAAGAGGCTTGTGGATTATCAGAGCGGCATGAGTAGATGTGTAACAGAGTAACATGAGTGCTGAAAAGGTTGTTGGAGATGATCCTGTATCTGGCATGTTGAAGATGATCATTGTATCTGGCATACGAAAATCAATCTCATCTTAGACATCATTGATAAGTTATTAACATCTAATAAAAAATGCATAAATTCTCACCTGTCAAATTACCTATTCTCATAACAATTATGAAAGAAAAGAAGCTGGGCAGATCCAACTCAGGCAGATCCAACTGATATAGGGAACTGAAGATAATGGTGCGACCTGCGATTTGAAGAAAATGCTGCTAAGAAGATTGGATCGGAAGAGAGCAGGAGGTGCAATCAAGGGCCACTTTGGAGAGAATCGCAAGCAAAAGGGGAGCATACAGAGATGTCGCTGCAAGAAGGCCATATAGGTGATGCCGATGTCTTGCAAGGAAGGAAACGAAGCTCGGATACTTGGCCTTCCTTCCAATATCTGTATGCCATATCTGTATGCATCAGCCGACGTTTTCCTCCTTGATATCTGTATGCCATCGGAAGGAAACTTGATATCTGTATGCCATCGGAAGGAAACGATGCCCTCCTTGATATCCAGTATGCCATCGGAAGGAAACGGCAAAGGAAGGAAATGACGCCAAGAGCATGGCGGAGGAGCATGGTCGGGAGGCATGGCGGAGGAGCAGGGCGGAGCCACGTTCGGTTGAAAAGCCAAGGAAAAAAAGGAGGGAGATAAAAGCGGCAAAAATTGGAGGGCACGGATCAAATCTGGCTAGTTAATCTCAGCCGTTAAAATGGGCCAATAGGATTCAATGACCTGGATCATAATCTTAGCCACTCATCTCGCGGTTGGATGTGATACAAATTTATAATGCCTATTTTTTTAAACTTCACACATGACAACGTTGAGGCTTTCTAGGTTTAAATCATATGGGCTAGATAACATCCTTCAGACTTTCCTAGCCGCATGGCCACTAGGCCATATTTTTCTGGGCCATTGCACAGGATATTATCAGCCTTAATGTCCGGGTCGAGTCATTAGCCTAGAAGAAAAAAGAAAAGAATAATTCTACAGTGCATAAATACAAAATATACAGTAAAGATGAAGCTAGAAAGCAATTTTTGTGATCAACGTACTAGACCGAGCAGCCTTGGAGTGATTGATTCTGTCTGGCCCTGAATCACGATTTCGTAATTCTAACTTTTGATTTTGTGATATTTTTTGTTAAAGGTAACCAAGACCTGTTATCATCCCATTAATGAAATCATGGATTTTGTAACCCATTATCAACCATTAAAATTTAAAGGGGGTTTTAATGATTTATTACTTAGCTTAGTTAATATTTATTATTAATGATTTTAGCTAATATATTTGGTACTATTTGAACTAGTAATTAACAAGAGCCAAGGGCACTTGTTGGTAGTACCAGCTACTGCATTCTTGCAAACTGGGTTTGCTAAAAGGAAAATAGGTTGTAAATTCTAGCACTCCAGGAGTATGAGTTGGTTTGTCATGAGCGTAGAGGGCTCGATGAGTGGAATGTAGACGAACCACATGGAAAAGGGCAAGACCCTAAAAATATTAATGTTTTGGTGAATATTACTATACCCTTTTGGATATGATAGGGTTCGGCTAGGGCAACTGAGTGATGCAATCGAGAGGTAACCAGTTGTTATCTTCAATTAATCCGAAAGTACTGCAATTTTGAAAGCTCGGCTTTCGTTAAAAATCTAGGAGTCCTGAACAATTTTGGACGTGGGAATCTGGGATTTCATGGTGAGTAAAGTCCGTTGTTAGACATTTTTGCCCGGGGTAACCGCATGATCTGGGATCATTGTCTCACTCTACTGGTTAGGGTGGCATGAGGTTGCATGTTAGCCTTTAACCAGTCCTTGTAAGGAATTAGTGACAACTGTATTATTATTAACTCAAGGGGTGCACGACCTAGGGTTTGTGCTCTCCTTATATTGCAAGCCATAAAATTGTTTTTTAAGTATTGGGAAACCAAAATGAAAGCACCAGCTATCAAAGCTGTTTAAACTCCCATTTTTAGGTTTGATTGATCTCATATGTTATTTGTTATGGTTCAAATGTTGTACCACAAGGATCCATCATGCCACTTGATTGGCTCCAACATGCCACCTAGGCTCCAATATGCCAAGGTGGCTCAAACATGCCACGTGGGATTCACCATGCCACCTAGGCTCCAACATGCCAAGGTGTCTCAAACATCCCACCTAGGCTCTGAAATGCCAAGGTGGCTCCAGCATGCCAAGGTGGCTTAAACATGCCATGTGGGCTCCAACATGCCACCTACGCTCTAACATGCCAAGGTGGCTCAAACATGCCAAGATGGCCCTAAGGGCCAGATTCCACATCGCGTCGAGAGAAGTTTGTTTGTAAAACCACAATTTTTCCTTTCGGTGATTCCACAAACAGGCACTGCAGTTATCAAATTTGTTGTGTGTCATAGATCTATGGGGATGCTGAGGACGTGATGGAAATCCCACGGCTGCTAGTTAAGCATTTTGAAAAGGTCAGGGCTTAAACATGCCACCCAGGCTTTGAAATGCCAAGGTGGACCAAACATGCCATGTGTGCTCCAACATGCCACCTAGGCTCCAACATGCCAAGGTGGCTCAAATATGCTAAGGTGGCTCAAACATGCCACGTGGGCTCCAACATGCCACCTCGGCTCAAACATGCCAAGGTGGCTCAAACATGCCACGCGGGCTCCAACACGCCAAGGTGGCTCAAACATGCCACCTAGGCTCCAACATGCCACCTAGGCTCAAACATGTCAAGGTGGCTCAAACATGCCATGTGGCTCCAACATGCCACCTAGGCTCCAACATGTCAAGGTGGCTCAGGCATGCCACCTAGGCACCAATATGCCACCTGGGCCACCTAGGCACTCCAAATGGTGACATGGCATGCCAAGTAAGCAAGGCCAAGTTTTGACTAGGCTAAAAATGAAAAGATGCTCATCTTTGGTCTTTTCATTGGGTGATGTTGGCAAATGTTGGGTGACATGGCTAGATGGTGATGACGTGGACATGATGACTAGGACTTTATGCAAGAACTATGATAACCTTTGGAATTTTTTGTGGACAGGTTTGGCAAGGGATAAAATAGAGGGATCTTGAAGAACTAAAGCGCTGACACCCTTACCCAAATCGAACCAGGCCAGGACTTTGCGCGCTTCCTCACCAGAGGGGAGAGGCCACACCCCATGAGACAGACCTCAGAAAGGTTGTCGATGCAGCCTTTGCTGCCAACGCTCCTCTAGGAGCACAAATGCCAATGACCCCCCTCCCAAAGCTTGGTTTCTCTATCCAACCGTTGAATCTGCCGTTCAAGTAACCTGCTTCAAGCAGGTTCAAAAAAATTCAAGATCCATCCGGTGGAACTTATCAAACCACGAAGCGTCTTGCGGTCGACCGTGTAGAAACCCAAGTGTTTTGTTGTTCGGGCAGTACAAAGGCTCCGGAATGGAGATCCGACTTCGCCATGTCGTCCGGAATGGCAAAATTACCCTAGGGATTAAGTTACACGGTCATTTTTAGCAATGAAAGAAACACGAACCCTCTACATGGCAGTATTCTGCAGCCACCTCTTGGCCCAATTGACTACGAACGTGTTGGGGGACATGAGCTATTTTGGCGCTTCTTGGAGAAGGGGTCATCTACTGCCCACGAAACTTGGTCCCCAGGGTAATGTCATCGTTTTGAGTCCATTGACAGAGTCAATTCACAATTCCGGAGTGGGAGAGTTGCCCGTTCGTGGCCAGGGGCCTTCGGGAGAGGACCTTTGGGGCAAACTGCTTCCGGAAGGTTTTAAGGGTCCATCTTCTGGCTTCAACACCCTCCCTCTATATGATGACATTCTGCAAGATCTTGATCGAATCTGACTACGATATGGCCTCCAAAAAGTAAACCTTGTGTGTTGCTAGGTTATTGAAGGGTTTACGTTATGGAGGTCGAGTTTTAGTCGGTTGCATTTGGGACATGATCCATAAGGCTTGCGTTATAAACGCGCCAAGCAATAAGGCCCGGAGAATGGGGTTTGGATTTATCCTCCTCCCATTGTGGCAATTGGAAGTCAAGAGCGCCTTTTGCAGTAGCAAAATTGTTTGGGATCATTCGGGATGGCCAATAGATCCAAACTCTGTTATTTCAGTTGCTATGGCTCTGCATGCATGTCTAGAAAAGGTGCACCTAGTTATCCAGGAAAAGACCATGTTTTGGCCTCCAAAATATAAACCCTACAATACCCTAGCAACACACAGGGTTTACGTTTCGGAGGCCAAAACGTGGTCGTTTTCTTGAAAAACTAGGTGCACCTTTTCTAAACATGCATGAGGAGCCATGGCAACTAAAATAAAAAAGTTTGGATCTATTGGCCATCCCGAATGATCCTAAACAATTTTGCTACTGCAAAAGGCACTCTTGACTTCCAATTGCCACACTGGAAGGAGGATAAATCCAAACCCCATTCTCGCCGGGCCCTATTGCTTCGCTTTCAACTCAGAAGCTTCGACAATGTCTCAAGTGCAACCGACTAAAAATCGAATCCTCTATAACGTAAACCCTTCAATAACCTAGCAACACACGTGGTTTACGCTTTTGGAGGCCATATCCTAGTCGATTCACCAGATCTTGCGTAATGTCATCAATGAGAGGGAGGGTGTTGACGCTTTAAGATGGAACCTTAAAACCTTCCTAAGTAGTTCGCCTCTAAAGTCCTTTCTCGACCGCAGACACTTTTATGAGGGATATGTTTTCCTACGGATCTTGAATTTTCTTGAGCCTGCTTTCGAAGCAAGTTACTTGAATGGATAATTCAACTGGCCGGATAGGGAAACCGGTTCCGGAAGGGAGGCATTGGCATTTGCCCTCCCCTGAGGAGCACCGTAGGAAAGCCCCCCTCGGTAAATCCAAACCCCATTTCGCCGGGTTTCTATTGCTTCTTGTTTTCAATCAGAAGCTTCGACCATGTCTCAAGTGCAACTGAATAAAACTCGACCTCCATAACGTAAACCCTACAATAACCTAGCAACGCACAGGGTTTACGTTTTGGAGGCCATACCCTAGCCAGATTGGACCAGGATCTTGCACAATGTCATGAGGTAGTGGGAGGGCATTGACGCCAGAAGACGGAGCCCTAAAACCTTTCAGAAGAAGTTCGTCCCAAAGGTCCTCTCTGGAGGGTCCTTGGCCACGGACGGGCAACTCTCCCACCCCGGAACTGTGATCTGACTCTGCCAACGGACTCAAAACATCGACATTACCCTGGAGACCAAGTTTCGTGGGCAGAAGACCACCCCTGCCCCTAAGCCAAAGTAGCTCATGTCCAACACGCTCAGTAGTGAATTGGCCTTAGCGGAGGGTGCGTAATCGCCAATGAGAGGGTTCGTGTTTCTTTTGCTGCAAAAAATGACTGTGTAACTTGGTCCCTAGGGTAATTTCGCTGTTTTGGACGATATGAGGAAGTCAAATCTCCATTCCGGAGCCTTTGTACTGCCAAAACGACAAAACACTTGGGTTTCTACACTGGCCGACCGGGACACTTTTATGCGTTTGATATGTTCTCCTCGACGATCTTGAATTTTTTGAGCCTCCGCCGAAGCAAGTTACCTCGAATGGAGAATTCAACGGCCGGATAGGGAAACCCGTGTTCCGTGAAGGGAGGCATTGGCATTTGCCCTCCCGAGGAGCACCGGTAGGAAAAGCCCCTCCGGAAAGAAATCCAAACCCCATTTCGCCGGGCTTATTGCTTCTTGTTTTCAATCGCAGCTTCTCGACCATGTCTCAAGTGCAATCGAATAAAACTTCGACCTCCATAACGTAAACCCTACAATAACCTAGCAACGCACGGGTTTACGCTTTGGAGGCCATACCCCAGCCGATTGGACCAGATCTTGCACAATGTCATGAGGTAGTGGGAGGGCATTGACGCCGTAAGACGGAGCCCTAAAACCTTCAAAGAAGTTCGGCCCCAAAGGTCCTCTCCGGAGGGTCCTTGGCCACGGACGAGCAACTCTCCCCCACCTGAATGTGGATCCTGACTCCAACCGGACTCGAAACATCGACATTACCCCGAGACCAAGTTTCGTGGGCGAAGACCACCCCGCCCCTAAGCCAAAGTTGCTCATGTCCAACACGCTCAGAGTGAATTGGCCTTAGCGGAGGGTGCGGAATACTACCATGTAGAGGGTTCGTGTTTCTTTTGCTGCAAAAAATGACCGTGTAACTTGGTCCCTAGGGTAATTTCGCTGTTTCGGACGATATGGTGAAGTCAAATCTCCATTCCGGAGCCTTTGTACTGCCCGAACGACAAACACTTGGGTTTCTACACCTGATTAGACTACTGTGACACTTTGCGGTTTGATGTGTTCTCCCCTGACGGATCTTGAATTTCTTTGAGCACCTTTCGAAGCAAGTTACTTGAATGGAGAATTCAACGGTTGGATAGGGAAACCGGTTCGGAAGGGGAGGCATTGGCATTTGCCCTCCCGGAGGAGCACCGGTAGGAAAGCCCCGCCTCGGTAAATCCAAACCCCATTTCGCCGTTTCTATTGCTTCGGTTTTCAATCTGCGGTTTCTCGACCATGTCTCAAGTGCAACCCAATAAAACTTCGACCTCCATAACGTAAACCCTACAATAACCTAGCAACGCATACGGGGTTTACGCTTTGGAGGCCATACCCCAGCCGATTGGACCAGGATCTTGCACAATGTCATGAGGTAGTGGGAGGGCATTGAGGCCAGAAGACGGAGCCCTAAAACCTTCCAGAAGAAGTTCGTCCCAAAGGTCCTCTCTGGAGGGTCCTTGGCCATGGACGGGCAACTCTCCCACCCCGGAACTGTGATCTGACTCTGCCAACGGACTCAAAACATCGACATTACCACGAGACCAAGTTTAGTGGGCGAAGACCACCCCCCCCCTCGGAGCGCCAAAGTAGCTCATGTCCAACACGCTCAGAGTGAATTGGCCTTAGCGGAGGGTGCGTAATCTTGCCATGTAGAGGGTTCGTGTTTCTTTTGCTGCAAAAAATGACCGTGTAACTTGGTCCCTAGGGTAATTTCGCTATTTCGGACGATATGAGGAAGTCAAATCTCCATTCCGGAGCCTTTGTACTGCCCAAACGACAAAACACTTGGGTTTCTACACGGTCGACTGCAGGACACTTTGCGGTTTGATATGTTCTCCCGGACAGATCTTGAATTTTTTTGAGCCTGCTCGAAGCAAGTTACCTGAATGGAGAATTCAACGGTCGGATAGGGAAACTAGGTTCCAGGAAGGGAGGCATTGGCATTTGCCCTCCCGGAGGAGCACCGGGTAGGAAAGCTCCCCGCCTCGGTAACCTTTGTGATGTCCGCCTCCGGGGTCCGGCCACCTAGGCTATAACATGCCACCGGGCTCCAACATGCCACGGAGCTCCAACATGCCAAGTTGGCTCCAACGTGCCACCTAGGCTCAAGCATGCCAAGGTGGCTCAAATATGCCACCTAGGGTCCAACATGCCACCTGGGCTTCTACATGCCACGTAGGCTCCAACATGCCAACTAGGCTCCAACATGCCACGTGAGCTCTATCATGCCACCTAGGCTCCAACATGCCACCTAGGCTCCAACATGCCACCTAGGCTCCAACATGCCAAGGTGGCTCCAACATGCCACCTAGGCTCAAGCGTGCCAAGGTGGCTCAAACATGCCACCTAGGCTCCAATATGCCACGTAGGCTCCAACATGCCACCTAGGCTCCAACATGCCACCTACGCTCCAACATGCCACGTGGGCTCCAACATGCCACCTAGCATGCCACCTAGGCTCCAACATGCCACGTGGGCTCCAACATGCCACGTGAGCTCCAACATGCTACGTTGGCCCCAACGTGCCACCTAGGCTCAAGCACGCCAAGGTGGTTCAAATATGCCACCTAGGCTCCAACATGCCACAAAGGCTTCAACATGCCACGTAGGCTCCAACATGCCAACTAGGCTCCAACATGCCTCGTGAGCTCTAGCATGCCACCTAGGCTCCAATGTGGCACCTGCGGCTCCAACATGCTCGTGGGCTCCAACATGCCACCTAGCATGCCACCTAGGCTCCAACATGCCACGTGAGCTCCAACATGCCACATAGGCTCCAACATGCCAAGTTGGCTCCAACGTGCCACCTAGGCTCAAGCATGCCAACGTGGCTCAAATATGCCACCATCAGCTCCAACATGCCACGTAGGCTGCAAGATGCCACCTTGGCTCCAACATGCCACGTGAGCTCTAACATGACACCTAGGCTCCAACATGCCACCTACGCTCCAACATGCCACCAAGGCTTGAACATGCCACGTAGGCTCCAACGCATGAATGACCAAGGCAAGATATGAATGACATGGACATGGACTTGATGGCGTTAGGATATTGTTAAGATTTTGGCGGTCCTATGACATTAATGCTTAGGGATTTGTTGCAGCGGTCATGCACCCCGTCAAGGAATACAAATCAAATTCTTGATGGTTTTGTTATGCAAAAATAGGCGTTAAGTAATTGAAGTAGTTGAAGTAACTTGTCTTGCATGGAATACTAGTATAAGGACATGTGATCGTGCACGTGCATCACATGTAGCAAATCAAGTACTCTGTCCTACCACTATAAAGACCAGTGATATGGAAGGATAGGACATGTAGAGAATCAAGTATTCTTTCCTACTTCTATAAAGACATGTGACAATAGAAGTATTACACATGTCGTAATTCATGTATTCTTTCCTACAATGCCTTAGCAAATAAAGTACTCTGTCCTACTACTATAAAGACATATGACATGGAAGCATACGACATGTAGAGAATCAAGTATTCTTTCCTACTTCTATAAAGACATGTGACAATAGAAGTATTACACATGTCGTAATTCATGTATTCTTTCCTACAATGCCTTAGCAAATAAAGTACTCTGTCCTACTACTATAAAGACATGTGAATGGAAGTATAGGACATGTAGAGAATCAAATATTCTTTCCTACATCTATAAAGACATGTGACAATAGAATTATTAGACATGTAGAAATTCAAGTATTCTTTCCTACAGTGGATTGTATTATAAAATGACATGTCACAATAGAAGAAACTACAAAACAACAGTGGATGTTTTAGTCCACTGAAAAAAGAACACCATTATCGAACAAAACCATACCTCCACAAATCCACATGTAGGATTCTTTGAAAACAGGACATGTAGACCTACCAAAACTGATGTTTTCAACAGTGGACCAAAAACCGGGGTGAGTGTGAATATAAGCTTGCCTACTTATTCCGACATTGTCACACAGTTCTTGCACTGATTCTGAGGTTTGACTGTTCCCCAACTCCTGCAATAGTTGATGTACTACAGCTTTCCTAAGTTGAATGCTACCAGGAAGCTTTAACATTCTCAATACATCATCTTTAGTAACTAATTTCTTTAATAAACCGGCAATATTAGCAGGTTTTCTCTTATTTTCTTCTGCAAGATTTGGATCAACAAGCTTTTTAATAGCCATGACCCTTTTTTTGAGCCTCCACCCCTGTGGGCTAATATATTTATGGGCTTGGGTTTTTGCCCTCTCCCCCCGATCCCCGTGGAGTTCTTTTTTTTAAGCGTTTGACCGCTTGTGAAGGGAATCATTTTCTTCGCCAACCCTCTTCATTCCTTGCTGCGTTGCATTCATCTCAAATCACCAATTTCTGATTTTCTACCTCCAATTCATTGAGCTTGCGGCATTGTTGAGACAGTAAAGTAGTTACTTTGTTGGAGCCGATTAACATCTAATAAAACTTTGCAATTGAATCCATACAAGTGGTTATACATGGCACGCAAAATGTGGATCAAGATTACCATTAACCAAATTATTACAAGAACCTAGTAACCCTTGCTATCCCTTACAAGCAAATTCAATAAGACCGGATCTGAGTGGAAGTTTGGATGGGCTCGAGTGAAAGGATCACATGGATCTGATTGGCCTTTAGCCCGAGGTCTATATTCATGGCTCGAAGCTTCGCAATGCATCTTCATCTATTGGTTGCTTCCAAGTGAACTTATTCCTGTAAAGGCGGGCATTCTTTTGGCACTTGCACTCTAAATTGACCCTCGAATTAGTTTGATCCCCGAAACGTAAGTATTAGAAGGAAGAACACTCAAAGGAATGCAATGACGACTTCGGAAACCAAATACCTTTGCCATTGACGTTGCAAAAGACCGAGAAACCCGAGCGGAGATTAGAATTAGGAAGATTCTTGCCGCAAAACGGAGCGAAATTGAAAAATTTTGCTCTATTTGCTTGGGCAAGAATCCGCCATAATTCGAATTCAAAAACTGCCTGGGCGCGATGGCAAGATCTTTGGCGCTCGATGGCGCGATGGCAAGGTCGATGGCGCGAGGGCAAGCTCGATCGATGGTGCTGAAGCTCGATGGCATAAGCTTGAAGGTGGGAAAACGAAAATCCTAGATATAATCATCAAATATTCAGGTCGTTAGGAAATAATGATTGCGGGGTTAGGTTCGGGGGTTAGATTCGGAGGTTAGGTAGTTAGGTTAGGGGAGAGTGAAATTTAGGTATGGAGGGGGGAAGCTAGGTTCGGGATCCTACGTGGCGGCCCCCCTAATATATTCTTAGGAGGCCCTTATTTGACCTCAAAAAAACTCTAATGTTTCTGCTGCCACCTGGCTCCTCCTTGGTAATGCAGTCTGCAACTCCACCAGTCTCTTCTGTCTCCACTGGAATCTGTAACAAAGTCTGTAGCATAAAACAGAAGATTAGCGCAAGTTGAAAGCACAAAAGCAGTATTCAGCGGATGACAGCACATATCAGCATGTTTCAGCATGCAATAAAGAGAGTATTACCTTTTCAAACGTCTTCCATTCAAGCAAGAACTCATGATTCTCTCTTTCTCTTGGACATATAGGAAGAGTTTTTATGCCACACTTCTGACATGTCTGCATCAAGCAGTCATGTTTATGCCATTCTTTACCCTCGCTCTTGTTGCAAACCACAGCCCTCCAGAGCTCGCTGGTTGAGTCATACGTATGTTGGCTGGCCAGACACTTCTCACCAGGTCCACAGACCTCGCAGGTGCACTTGCACTCTTCACCATGAAATCCAGTTTTTGCTGACCTCAATGCATTCAGGGCTACCCTGGCATACTCCAACTTCATATGGTATATGCAACAACAGGTTTCCCTTTCTGATACTTTCTTTACATAAATAGGCTTCAACTTCTCGAAAGCCTTTAAGCAAACAGGGTGTTCAGGATGTGCCTTTTTGTATTGTTGAAATAGCTGCAGCTGAATGGTGGCCCTTGGTTAGAAATATTTATGCAATAATAGCAAAGAAAAATTTGTATGGAAACTTATACCTGTGTGACCTCCATAAGGTGTAGGGGATAAGAAATTCGGAAGCCTGACTCTCCAACAGTGTTCACAACATCTTTCTTGCAAGGAGAGACTCTGCTATTTTGTTTCCAGAATTCTGCTATGCTTTGCTTGCAAGCAGGGGTGAGAGAATCGCACCTCAACCTCCTTTGGAAGCTAGACCACGGACCATTTCCAAGGACGGCTTCCGATTTTCTTAATGCAGCAGTTGCAATTGTTGACCTCATGCAACCTATCATAAGAAATATTGCACATTAATCAATGAACATATCCCAGCCAGCATCACTCAGCAGATACAAGCACTTAAAAGCATGAAGAAGCACAGGCATGAAAGCAAGAATTAGATGTACCTAACAGCCCTGCCATAGTGGAATTGCATCTCGATTTTGTGGAAGAAGCCATCACCAGTGTCGAGGTTCTGGCTCTCCAAACATCATGGTTCATTTGCCTCTTTGTGGCTGCCATTGTCTGTTTCAAGTTGTTGAGCAGCACCCCCGCTGCCTTGCACTCCTTTGGATTTGGCAAAATTCTAGGTTCTGAGATTTCCATTTCGTGGTGATGAACCACCCTCTTCATCACATCGGCCTTGAGTTCGAGTGAATGCTTTTTGGTGAGCTTGTTGAAATAATCAACTACAAGCTTGGCTATTTCTTGCCTGCGTCTCGTGCTCATAACCTCCCGTTCAACCGTTGCTTTCCTCATCTTATTCCGTAATCTGTATTCTCTCTTTCTCTCTGCATCCAATTTCTTGTAAATTGCAGAGGAAACTGGATCTTCACGCGATATTTCCTGTGTTGCATTGACATCCAACAAATCTGGAACACTGTATTGGAATTCATCAGGCCGAAAGTCCAATGCTAAACGTGTGATTGCCTCCAGGCCGGTATCAGGGAGCGCCATGAAATTCCTGAGAGAGGGAGAATAAGTGAATTGGAGGGAGAATTTTCGCGGGCCATGAGGTCGTGGTAGTTCTGGGCTCGATCGAATTTGCAACGTACTACCACTCGCGCGAAAATCCAGCCAAAATCCCACAATCATTTTCCTAACGGTTCGTTGGTGAGGTGGACGTGCGAGTACATGAAGGGCGTCAAAAATATGACGGGCAGTTACGCCCACCAGCACCCAAATTAAGCAAAAGCAGGGGTGCTTTAAGCGGGCTAAAACCCTGCTATAAGCATGCTACAAGCATGCGTCCGGACGCATGCTTTTGATACCCACCAGCATACTTTCATCCTACTCTACGCTGATGACGTGGTGCTACTGGTAGACACCCCAGCAGGCCTCCAGAGACACCTACAAACCTTGAGCGTGTTCTGCATGGCTAAGAAAATGAAAGTGAATTTGTCTAAATCCAAGATCACCACAAACAAACCACACTTCACGTACAATGGAGAGGCATTGGAGACTGTGAGTAATTATAAATACATTGGTCTAGATTTTAGCTCAAATTATAAGTGGAAAGAATGCATTAAGAAGCGAATAGCAGGAGGAAAAGCAGCCTTATACGGAATGCTCCGGCGATGCCGTAAGGCATCTTTACAAGATTGGGGGTTGAGGAGATTACTCTTCAAAACTCTGGTCCAAACAGTAATCCTGTATGGTGCTCCAATCTGGGGACCGGCTCTGTCTAAAGGATTATGGAAGCAGGTTGAGAGTATTCAGAATCTATTCTTCCAAGAGGAGTTTGGCATTAAGCAGCAAACCCCATATCCTATTATGCTGGCAGAAGCGGGTTTATTATCACTTGAGGTGGAGGCATTGATCCAGACCATCACATTTGTGAATAGATTATTTACTTTGGATGACGATCGGATTCCAAAAAAAGCAATGGAAGCTTCCATGACTGCGGGCTGGTATAAGGATGTATTGGACTGGGCTGCAAGTTGGGGTATAAGTAGAATGAATTGGCCTGACTCTGAAATTGGTGTACGAGACTTGGTGCAATCACTAGCACTGAAGCGGATCTGGGAAGAACCTGGCACTAAGATGATATATTACATGAAGGAGATAAATCCGATGATTGTGTATTCGGATCAAACATACCTTCGGGCCAGGATTCCACTACACTTGAAGCAGACCATTGCACGATACCGCACAGGTTCCCATAAGCTCCACATAGAGACAGGCAGATGGGCAGGTATCCCAAGGGATAACCGGGTTTGTTCGGTATGCACAGATGGAGATATCGAGGATGAAGAGCATGTGTTTTTAACATGTACAGCATATGCCGAAATTAGAGATTCCTTTGGCATTTGTTTTCGTAATTTTCATAGTCTCCTGGATATGGACCCAAAACTCTAGGATGTTATCTTAAAAAGGTTGAATCTCATAGATTATTTCTGATTCAAGTACAATTAAGCATTTAAGTGTAACTGCTGCTCCATGACCTCAAGGTCCTAAGGGGCATGATAATAAATATTATTATTATTATTATTGTTATTATTATTACTATTATTATTATTATTATTATTATTATTATTATTATTAATAATATCTTATATTATAATGTTTTGTAATGGACCACGCCCTAATTTGGACGGTCCAGATTTGACGAAACGGATGGTGAGGATGATGCCATGTCACAAAGTTTTAGGGTTCGCGAGAGGAAGGAAAAACGCACGGCCAGGCTCTAGAACGAGATTAACTTCCGGCAGATTGGCAGCATTGCAGAATGGCATGCATCAAAAATCGCACTGCTCCGGCCCAGATCGTGGAAAGCATTATAAAAAACCCAACACGGATCGTGCTACAGGGCCCAAGCATAGGATCGGAAGATTGTCGGCTTAATGATTCAAACCCAAAAGAAAGAGAGCCGTCTCGGCATGTGCCTGCTGCGAAAACTGTCGGTGGTAAATTGGTTGAAACCTTCCTGTAGGTCAATAAATTATGCTGTATAAGAAAACATGGAGAGGAAATGTTTACGCTTTTTTTTTACATTATCTACACTTGGCGTGCCTGGCTGATGCCCTTGATATGTTTCAGGAAATGCAGCTATGCCATTTTTCATACATGCCCTTGGTATAATTCAAAAAAGCTGCACGTTTTTTGTTACCATATTTTGTGTATGAGCTGGATCTACAAAATAGGCAACAACTTGAAGCTGACACGATCATTGTGAACCTACTCATGTGTTCACTGCTGCTGGTGTCACTGGCAGGCCCAATTTTGATTGGTGTGAATCACATAGAATAGAAAGTATACTGGCAAATGGTATAGGCACACTCACGTTGGCAAATGTCTGCAAAAAACATGTACTTCTAATATTGAACTTTGCAACAGGGTGCATTTTTTAGTACAATGCACAACATCCTTTAGGAAGTGGAGCTGGATTTACAGAGGAAGATACCACCAACTTTATTGGGTCGTATTTGCACACCTCTGCTTGCTCTAACCTCTCTATGAGGTCCTGAAGAAGGTACCATTCTTTTCTTCTTTCGCCACCTATATGCTTAGCTTAAAGCAGGAAATCCATTTTTTAGAATTATGAACTTTAGAATTCAAGTTGCTAGATATGGCAGACATAGATTAATTATCCATTGTCAAAGCTGCAGATCTACAAACAGTGTTGGATCTCTGTGCAGTTATACAAAGACAGAGCAAGAAAGGTATTTTGCCTTGCTCTACTTCCTTTGCAGTGTTAGGTAACAATTCGTAACTTTTTTCTTGCTGTACTTTCTTTGCAGTTACCTGAAGCATCAAGAGCATGCATTGCACTGCTTTGCTTCGTCACCATAGCCAAGCCCATATCCAGCAACATAAACCACCAAGACCAACAATTTTACCCCATTTTTGTTCAAATAAGGCCTCCCAAAGATGATTGCTGGTACATCTTTTTCTGAATATATTACAAACTCCAGCAAGTTGAAGCAACGAATCGGCTGAAAGGCGAGCTGATTTTTCTATGCTGGAAAGTATAGCATCTTGGTCAGCTACAGCTACGCATTGTAGACTCTCTTGAAGGCTACTAACTAATTTTTTACTTCAGAAGGACTGAAGCTGGCATTCAACATAAAACTGTAAAACAATAACCTGACATCTATCAGTGAATAAGCCTGCATATGATCGTGATTAAGCTATAAGTAACTTTGACTTCTGAGAGCTGGAAGTCCAAACGAGTCAAACCAGTATAAAGCATGTTATATGTGGTCTAATCAATTCTTAGTTGGCATTTGCTAAACTTTTATGTTCCAAGAACTTTATTTTTGTAGTCATTGTTATTTTTTTTCTGCAAGCATGGGAGCTGATTTATAGTGGCCTTTAATATTTGGTTATTAATGTTTATAGACATGGGTGGAATCTGGTGCCATCCAATGCCCTTCACCCAAATATTATAACGAATTCCTTGAAAAGAAGACATAGGTAGAATCTGATCCTTCAAATTTGCTATCAAATGGCCTTCATCGAAAATAGTATGAGAAATTCCTTAAGAAAACCAGGTACAACGTAACAGGTTGATATTTTAAGATGATTTATTAACAATTTGTATTGTAGTGCTTTTAGGTTCTGTTGGGCCCAGCCTTGGGCCAGTACTTGAAGCATCTCTCAATCCCACTACCCGGTGAGACGCATAGCCATTGTGGTATGATATGTGCCACTTAATGTGGAGACCTAAGAATTGCTATGAACAAAGCATCATCCTGTTCTACTCAAAGCTCTCATGCAACACTATCTAACATGAAGGAGCTAGATGTCTTATAGACATTGTTATACCTTTGAAAGTTTCCGCTATAATAAAAAATTAAATAGTTGGATTCTTCCCGCAAGCTTTTCTTTTGCGACCAAAAACTTACAGGCTCCCAACATATGCCCAGCAACGCTGGGCACCATTACTAGTATTAAAAGAATGGTAATGTTACAAAGCAAGTGAGGAGGAAGGAGAACTGCCCCAAAGAGACCGCGATACCTCGACACTCCACAACAAACTCACAGAAAAACTGCAACTCTAGCTGTACAAACCGACCATCACCATCTACAACACCCACGAAGTCCCGCCAAATGGCAAACTTCCGCTCTACTAAGCCCGGGAACACCAGAAAGCTTTAAAATAGCTTGTACCTGAGTCGAGGAATCAAAGAGGCTGCAGGCTGCTGAATCCCCTGAAAGATCCACAACCGCCGCCGCTTATAAATCAGCCACACCAACCAAGCCACACACGAATGCAAGGCTTGCTGCCGCAAGAGCGGCCACGCACCAGGATACACATGAAGCAGCAACTGCTGGCTAGTCCATCTCACCTGAAACAGAGCCCTGACCCAATCCCAGGCAGCCTGCCAGTGAGGGCATAAAACTAGAAAATGCTCCACAGTCTCACGATGAAGGCCAGAACAAGGGCAGAGAGGGCTCACACCCGGCCTAACCTGACTCACAAGGGCATTCACCCTAATACAGCGGTGCACCACCTGCCACAGAAGCACCCTAACCTTCGGTGGGGAAAGTGAGCTCCATGTCCACGTCCAAACCGAGCGCCATCGAGAACCCGGAAGCTGCAGAGACCACTTGCCTGAAGGGGGCAGAGTGTCATAAATAGCCAGCACCCAGTAACAAGACCGCATAAAACAAGAAGGCACAACATCCCGATGAACCTTCCAAACCTGCACCACCACAGATATAATGCCTGATCAACATTGAATTTAATGTATTTATAATTTCCTTCCTCTATCATGTATGTTTCAGCCTTTCCCACAGTCAATCTTGTTGATCTTTCCTGAGTGGTTCCATTATCTGCAGATGAACCAATAAGAAGAGAGACATGGGATCCAGAGTAGAGGCTACTGCCTAGTATGGTGGACAAAAGCTTCAATTAGTTAGCTGCACTGATTTTCTTAAATTTGAACTTAAGAAATATGATTATGACCTTTACATTTGCTCTTACATTGCAGACAACAGAAACTCACGTAAAAGATACAGGCAAAGGGGGGAAGCCACTAGTCACCAGGAAGGATGTTATGAAGTTGGCTTATAAGAGCACGTCAGTACATGAATTTATGTAGCATGCTGATGTAGCTATCAAACAATTCATCCCTCACAATTATATGGCAAGGTGGCAGGCAGATCAATTTAGGGAATGCTTGCAAACATTGCCAGAGTATACTGTTGTATCTGTTATAGACTTTGTTGAGAACTATACGTTCAAAATTCAGCAGGAGATCCAGATGATGCATTGAAGGAATGATCAGTGTTCTATACTAGTGCACATTACTTACAGACATGCAAAGAAAGACGAGACTCCAAATCTTTCAATTGGCGATCGTAAGTTGGTGACAGAGACTCACTTTTACATATCAGACGATCGAAAGCATGATAGCTTATTCGTGCAATATTTAGTTCCTTGAAGGTGTTTTGGATTACTATTATTATTCAAATAAGTATATAGTGGAGCGCAACTTATACTGCGTTTGCTGGTAGATATATTTTATATTTGTACCTTACATAAGGGTTAATTAAGGGCATGATAGCCATATCCATAGTAGAACTTTGTAGAACTATTAGTTCTTATGCCAATATACAACACTGCCTACAGAAGCATGTCAATTACTTGAAGGAAAAAGGTATATGTTACACAAACCATGTCTTCTGGTCTGATGGTTGCGCAGTGCAATTCAAGTCCTCTAGGTCCTTTTATCACTTAGGAAGATTTTATCAATCTAATGCAATAAAGATTTCGTGGAATTTCTTTGCATCTTGCCATCAGGGTAATAAAGAGTGGCTAAAATTCGCCAAATGGCGATTTTTTAGACCTTTTGTCAAATTTCATGGCTAAAGTTTATAAAGGCAAAATTTTTAGAAAAGGTATAATTTAGCCACTCCAAAAGGGGGCAAATTCTGAACGCTTAGAGTTTAGCCGGGATTGTTTGCTGCATGATGTACTGAATCGCCTTCTCTAAAGTTGATTAGGAGAACCCTGATCAATTCAAATAGCCATACCAATTCTATTCAGGGACCTCTTTCATTTAGAAATTGTCATTAGCTACCTCAATCATATTTTGAATTTATATCTATAAGTTGTTTAGGTTAAATGCTATGAAGAATATTATATAATGCGCATTTTAAGCTTTAAATAGTAGTGATCTCTTCTTGCAATTGTTGACCCTAAAGTGCTTCATCACCAGATTCACCATTTGGATGCATTTGACCCCAACTTAAACATGCATGTTACTTCAAACAATATTGTTTGCTCCTTATGAATTGTAATTTTGAACAACTTTGTTATCATTTTGTAAAAGAAGCATATTGAATCAATGTCATTCATGGACTAATCAGTGCTCAAAGTTTGAAGTTAAATAGTTGCACTTTAGCTGGGGACCAAGAAAAATTCGCCAACATCATAATTTCATGTCATATAAATTTTACATTTTAGCCAAGTGGGAAGATAAGTAAAGGGCTTTATTTTATCAAATTTCGCCAAGAAAAAACTCAAGAACTTTTGTTTTTCATAGGTTTAGCCAATCTTAATTTGAATAGAAAAATATTTAGGGCCGTTAAAATTTACCCTATCTTGCCATGGCAAGGGGGAGCATGATGGTGTTGGTGTCGTCATAAAGAGAATACTTACAGGTGAAATGTTGAAGAGGGAAAGCACGCCTCTAAGGAATGCAGAGGATGTTGTACAACTTTTGATTTGGTATTTCCAAGTGAAAAGAGGTGTCAAAGACAACTTAATCACTAGGTATGATCAAATTCTAGAAGTTTAGAAGCATGCATATATATACATGTTTTTAATGCTATTGTGGTCAATGTGTTCAGGGTATTTTGGCTCATAAAGTTAGGTGAGGTTTGTAGGAAGGAAGGAAGGAAGGAAGGAAGGTATTTTTATCGTCCACGGAGACCAATCGGTCTATGGGACCCAATACAAAAGCGCAGCAAGCGGATTACTACCCGGATTAAAAAACCCCCGCCCCGAAGGGTTTTCGAGGGAAAAACCGTGGCAGCAATCAGCCTGCTGACAAACTGTTCCAATATACGAAATGCAAAAACACACAAATATATACACTCATGTACCGTACCCATAGTGCCTGATCAGCGAGCAGCCAGGCGGGGGCAAAGGTGGGCTCGCAGATCCAGTACCTCCTGAATGTACGACCCTAGGGCACGTACTGACGGTGTGTTCATCAGCAAATGTAGGGGCAAGTCCGGCCGTACTAAGGGAACGTATCTGGCCCGGATCTGACTGAATCCTGGGCAACTCTGGAAAGTGTGAGACTCATCCTCAATGGCACCCGTTTGACAGCACTGACAGAGCCTGTCCTGGCGGGGCTCCCCAATCCACCTGCCCGTCTCGATGCGGAGATGGTGGGCACCTGTGCGAATGGAGGCAATGAGTCTGCGCTTTTTCAGGGGCAGCTGGGAACGCAGGTAGAGCTGCGGGCCCCGGGCCAACGCGGGGTTGATGTGCTCCTTGTAATGGGCCGTTTTGACCTGCTCTAGAGCGCCGGGGTCCCAGAGCTTGCCAAGGAAGCAAGCGTCCAGGTATTCCCGCAAGCTGTCACGATCGGCCTCTGTGTCCACCTGCACGCATCTGTGCTCCTGCACGTTCCATCTGGCGAACCACTGATCTCTCTTACCCCTCCAACAGGCCCTGAGCCGCTGCGGGCCCATTGCCACAGCGTAAGCCAGGTGCGGGAGCCGAGCATCACCCATGTTAACCACTTTCTGAAAGTAGACGATGTGTCTATCAAGGGCTGCCCGCTGAAATGGCAAGAATCCAGTTTCCTGCAGCAGAGGAAAGTGACATATGACTGTGACACCTTGAAGGGCACAAAACACATTCATACTATCAGGCCAATCTGCCAAAACAGACCTACCATGGTGGCCCACAGACCTCTATCTTGCTTTTGTACTAGTTGCTGGATGGGATTATGGAACAGGTGCAAGCACATAAAGAGATTGAAACGTTATACATATTCCAAGTTGAAGCCTCAGATAATGTAGGACACACCTTCAAACAGAAATCTTGCAAGCATTGGAAAAACAAAAATGAAACAATTAAAACCACTGTACTTACAAGGCTTGAAGCAAAGGGGCACATCATTGTGCTATCTACAAGCATATTTAATTTAATGGGCATGTCTTCAGACTACCTACAACATATTTAATTTCTATCATTTATTGGGACTTTGCATCTAAGTTTTTTTTGAACATTTGAGGGGTCAGCCATGTAGGTAGCTCATTTTTTGTTTGCCTTAAGGCAAATTCTAGATAGAAACATTGACATTTTGCATTGAAACATCTGTTCTTAAGCTTTTGTTTGCCTTAAGGCAAATTCTGGATAGAAGAAACATTGACACTTTGCATTGAAACATCTGTTCGTAAGCTTTTGTTTGCCTTAAGGCAAATTCTAGTTAGAAACATTGACACTTTGCATTGAAATATCTGTTCTTAAGCTTTTCTTTGCCTTAAGGCAAATTCTGGATAGAAACATTGACATTTTGCATTGAAATATCTGTTCTTAAGCTTTGCATAGAATACACTTGTTTCAATTTGCAAAGGTGGACTGTCACCATGGAGGGGAGATTGAATTTCATCATTTGCAGTAGCAGAAGGTAAAATAGGGCCTAGAACATGAAAAGGTGGACTTTCAGAGGTAAAGTTGCAAATTGGAGCATGAAAATTTGTATAACCAAATGGGTTCTGGTTCGTACTTGGCCAATTAGCTACCTGAATTGGAAACCACAATTTTTTTATTTGCCTAGAGTTCCAAGACTCTGCTTGAAACGAGCCACCTATACCTGCCATTCACAATACTCTTAGATTACATGCTAATATACTTGAAGTTTTGAAATAAAACATTGATCTATTCTCTACTAGCCTATTGTATCCAAAGTTTTTTCAGTGCTTGCAGCAGTAATTGGTGTAGCATCCAAACTCTTCTTCGTGCTTGCAGGAGCAGTCGGTTGAGTGTCCATAATTTTTTCAGTGCTTGCAGTCTTCTTATTCTTCTGATTGACCCTTGGCTTCCTTACCTTTCTTTGCTTTTGTCTTGTAGCAGGTGCATCATAGCTATTTGAAGGTCTGAAACATTTTGGTACACCCTTTCTTCCAACTTTAACATGTTTGGTGGTTGCTTGTTGTATTGGAGCTTGATCATCTGTTGCTTGCTCTAGTGGATTACTCGCCCAGAACAACTTCATTTCCTGCAATTTCTCTTAGTCCGACACCACTAGTCTGAAACCACTAGTCCACATAATGAATTTTAAGGGTAAGGCAGTTTACCTTTTTGAGAAACTTTATCAGTTGTTGCTTCCTTGCCTGCAACTTCTTCCACGCCTCTCGAATTATCTTCCACATCTGCCTATGTCTTAATACAAATGCAACGGAACACCGAGCTGACTATTAAACACTTACTCAAAACCCACTACTCCAAATCAGCTTCTTCATTTTCAGCAAATCCCTCGTCTTGAAGAGGCGCCTTCTTTAACCGTTTCTTACGTTTCTGCATACATGCAATTAAATAACCTGCACTATTGAATATAAAATAAAAATATAAAACCTTTCAAGGCTTGTCATGGATCGAGTTTGTGGACGTCTCCGCACTTGTAATTTCTGAGGAGATTCAACATATTCATCGTTATTATGACTGCATGTACCTTTAGTGGCTGCAGTCTCAGTATCTTTATCTTCCTCATCCTCCATGTTACGGACAAAATTAAGATAACCAAGCCCTGAATACAAGTCTGTTGGTAGCTCTAGGTTGCAAACATTGCATTGCAAATTCTGCATGCACTTCTGGAAGCACCAAAGGTGGAACTTGTGTCCACCTTGTAGCTGTACATGCATGACAAAATTGACACTAAATGCCATGCCACAAACTACACATCCACTCGTTCCATCTACAATGTTCCAGTTTTCAGGAGAAGGTCTGATCAGTGTAGTGGTAAGGAATGAAGACCTCAAATGCTGCTTAGTTTTCACGTCATCTTGCTTGTCCTGCTTAAAATAAATTACTGCATTTATCCTACTTATTTCTGCTTCTAAATCCTGCCGAATGTCTGCCTCCTTTTTTTTCTTCAAAATTGCGAGCAGGGAAAGACCTAGTGCACACTCCTCATCAGTTTTTTGTTTCAAAGCTACATCCTCATCTGGACAAATGGCTCTCAAGCCTTCTAGATCTTTCCTAATTTTCTGTATATCTAATAAAATTGATGCAGTAGGAAGGTCATACCCTTGCAAAATCCCACTGACACTGACCAATTCAGTTTCTTTTTCTTTAAGATCATGCTGTAATGAGGCAAGTACACCAATCAAGACATCCAATTCTGCCTCTAAGGCTGAAATAGCGAAAGCAATGTTCCTTAAATTTATTTCCTCCATATCAGTTTTCTTTTGGGTATTTCTCTGTGAAAGCTGCATTCTATTCCATGCAAATCTAGCCCAATTCACTATGAATTTTGTAGGATGAGCAAGTGCCATTGGAGCGTGCTGCCATGCAAAAGCTCTAGCAAAAAATGTCCTAGCTTCCTTATTCTTTAAACCTTTCTGATAAATCTTGTGCACCAAATCATGCAAATCATCTACAAATTATGGCTTTACCTGGTGGAGCTTGATCTTATTGTCTTTTACTTCACGATTCCACACATTAAAAAAATCAGATGTGGGGCAATCAGCCCAAGTTAAAGTTTGTGGATCCCTGCCTTCGTTTGGAAGCAGTCTGTAAACAATGAATTCCTCAATAGTGCTTGCAAACCTCATTTTGACCTAGAAAATAAAGCATGCATGAGCCGGATAAAGTCAAATGAAAGCAAACAAAATCAGAGGCAAAAAATAGAGGTTTAGGGTCTACCTTTTCGGGCGTTTAAATAGCAGCCGTTTGATCCATAGAAATGCAACTAGGATTTGAAATAGAAGCCGAAATCATAGCCATTTGGTTAATCATGTCGAAGTACTGCTTAGATCAGTAGGGTCGATGTAGCTAGGGTTGCAGCAGAGGCGCAGGTCTCTGATGCACAAAGAACGTGAAGGGCATGACGGGAGAAACGAAATTTAAAAAATATTTAAAAAAAAAACGTGTGGGGGGTGCTTGGCCAGCGCAAAACTGCCCCCTAGCTACATGCTTTCACACTTTTCTGAAGATCCCTAGCTCTACTAGCATGACACAAAAAGCAAAGAGTGTTTGGTTCTTGTTCTCCCTTGTAATGTTATCAAGTTGTAGGTAGAGCACTAGTGGTAATTGCTCTTGCTCACCAGCACCTTGTTAAGAATTTGTAATTGTGAAGTTTGGGTCACCAAGCAACTTAGGATACTTAAAAAGACTTTGCACTTTAGACTTCTGTTGAAGACCATAGCCCCTACAAGGTGGACCTTGAAAAAGCATTCCTCTAACACATCTTTAAGAATATTCAAGAAGAAGAAGAAGAAGAAGAGATTTTAACGTCACGCCACAAGGCAGCGTCCTATCGGACATGTGACACTTTACAACACACCCAGATGGGTCCTGCCCCCACCACTTTACATTGCTGAAGTGGGTCCTTCCCCCACCAACTTTACATTGCATGGCCACTTTCACAACGAGGCGTTGAACCCGTGACCTTGGGTATGGGAGTTTAACGTCTTACCACAATAGAGTTGTCTTTTTTTTATCCATTCCATCAATCACAACATATATGTACTGCAGTGGATGCTCAAGAGTTTTTTTCTTGTGCTTAGCAAGCTTCCTTCTCTCGATTGCTTGTTGTTCATAGTGTCTAGCAAGGTTCTGTTGTACAATATCTGTGGAAGAAATCAGGTTAACAAAATTCTTTGAAGCGAGTGTGAGAATGAAGAACTTTAGCTTACTTCTTTTAACCTCTGTCTTTGCAGTTTCTCTTTGACTCTTTAATTCTGCACACCTTGACCAAATAGACACTCTATATCTCCTGGGAATTTTCACAAGACCGAATTCACTTTTCCACAGTCTAGTGAAGTGTGAGTAAGAGATGTTCTAAGACTGAACACATGTCTCTTTATATTCTTGGAAGACATCTTTTTTTGTGATGTTGTCTGTCAAATGATACATGTTGCCGTTAGGCAACTTTTCACATATTTCTCTAAAATATTTCTCCATCCATGACACAGAGCTAGGGCGTGCATTGTTACAACTCTTCTTGGACCACAGTGATCATCAATTGCTGGGTTTTTATCCAGTCTTTTGTGTATTCGAGATATTCTCATGGGCCCTTAGTGATGGACAACCATGAAGCATTTCTGGTAGACTTGTTCACGGTTAATATAGTGCAAGAAGGTGTGGCGATCTGGTCTTACATGATAGCCAAGTAGGCATTCTGGTATGCCAATGTCATGGAACTATAATTATCTCTAACTGCACGAAGTTTAGCCATGTGGAATCTGTTAATGAAATCCAATGAGCAACATTTAGTTCTTAGAAGTCCCTCATTTTATGTTCGTCTAAGGTTTCGTCTTCTTACAAAAGAGCCTGCTCTCAAGCTAAAATCCACCTTGAATTTTCTAGAAGATTGGCTAATTCATCTTCTGATGAGAGTTCTACTCTAGAGGTAATCTTCTCTACCCTGAGTGGTGTCCTTGTAAAGGAAAACAGACCAGATGAGGCTGTAGCCAGATAAGGCGGTGTCACAGTGTTAAAAGAAAGTGATGTGCCATAAGATATTGTGGCAACAAATGTTATTGTAGCACCTTGATAAGGAATTCTTGCAAATATATTCCTTACAGTAGACTGGAATAACCCTTGTGTCACAATTGTTGTGTAAAGAGAAGTAGATGTTGCAACATTATCCTCATTTGTAGTGAAGTTGTGGTGAGAGAAGTTGTGGAGAATTTCACAATCTTCTGAAATTCTGCATCCTTGTATTTCTACCTGAAGTAGGAGAAACTATAAATGGTAGGGGTAGCCTGTTCCAAATCACTCGTTGAGGTGGAGCCTGTGTAGATTCGGGGGATGGAATAAAAGGTGGTAGAAGCCTGCTACGTACAGGCGCTGATGCTATGTAGGGGAGGGGCAATGTACTTCCTACTGGACTTGGTGACGGTTGGAAAGGTGGTGGCAGTCTACTACTTGCTGGACTCGGAGTGTCTTAGAGAGGCAACAAGGATCTTATCGAGATAGGAGTCGGAGAAACATGCACATGAGGAGAAAACACGTTTTGGCCAACTGTTTCTTCCGAACTAGTACCACTGGAGACAATAAAAGGCGGTGGAAGTTTGTTAACAAAGTGATTCACCATCTTCAACAATTGCAAAATAGTGAGGAGACATGAGTAACATTTTCGACTGCAAAACGATTGTTATTCCAGAATACAAGACCACACTATTAAAGTAGATCAAGGAAAAACGTATTCTAAATCAAGGGAAACTAAAACCTATTCTGGAATACACAAGAGCAGGACAGTAAGACCAAACGTATTCCATTTTACATAGAAGAAGAGAAGGGTCTATGGGCGACCTTTAAAAAGGAATTTTGACGCCTCGTATTCCAGTCTTGCAGCTCTAGTCACCAATGCCGATAGGTGAGTGGAAAAAGTACATTGTACGACCATTTTAGAACTTGTGAAGAGTTGAACCCTATTCCAGAATCCATTATTTCTTCCCAGGGCTAGCTAAAGTGTATTCTAGAATACACTTTTGGTTTCCTCTAAAGAGAGAGTGTATTCCAGAATACACTATCGCCTTTTGAGAAAACCAAAACTGTATTTCGAAATACACTTCCTCTTTGAAGGAAACGAAAAATATATTCCAGAATACACTTTTGGCTTGTATTATTACAAATATGATCTTTTAAATGTTGTTGTATACGAGCTTAAAATGATGAAA
Source organism: Isoetes taiwanensis (assembly GCA_021234155.1). Classification (NCBI taxonomy): domain Eukaryota; kingdom Viridiplantae; phylum Streptophyta; class Lycopodiopsida; order Isoetales; family Isoetaceae; genus Isoetes; species Isoetes taiwanensis. The sequence continues at coordinate 4,645,914 of JAJEKV010000042.1, read as the reverse complement.
CATCATAAGGGATGTTCCCAAATCTATATGCTCGATTAAAGAGCATAGGGCTTATCCTGCTCGCCACAGAATGAAATACAAAAGAAATGGAGAGTTTTTAGCAAGAATGAAGAGGGCAGATGGCGCCTCCATACTATCAAGAAAGCACAGAATGTTAAATATATCCATTTCTCCTTCTTCTCCAAAAACCATGGATGGCATCAGATTTGATAGGACATTCAGTAATGTCTTAGAAAGGTTGCTACCTATTGAGGCTGCGACTTAACCACATTCCAGACTTTTCTCTCACAATGGAAATGTTTGGAAAAGAGATGAGTAAGTCTATTGAGCAATTCTTTGCCATGCATTACTTAAGTGTTAGGGATATCCCTCTACCAAAAATTCGGCAGATAAAAAGCTCCTACTGAAGGAAACAATAAAGCTGGCTCGAGAATATATTAAGAAAAACCATGGGCACAAGAAGTTCCTGATTATAGATAGTACTGTACACAAGAACATTATCTGGCTCAATGAGAACCTATATGTTGCTGGCATAGACAAAGCCAGCAAATCCGAATTTTTTTATATACTACATCATAAAATGTATGCTTGACTAGTACATAGCGCCTTACCCATTTCAATAGTATCACTCCCTATGGCTACTACATGTCTCTGTTTTACACTCCAAAGCTCTAAACACTTGCCATGAATGCATTCAATCCATGCTCTAGACTAGATGGACTCGACTTCCATGCATAATTAAATGGTTCCTAATGGCTTCCAATAAATAAATGGATCTGATAAGCTCTGATCCTTAACAGGGTCACTGCATTGATAGCTATATATTCCTGGACATCGGAGTACCAGTATAACTGATACGGGTCTTAGGAACCATCATAAGGAATCTGTTGTAATCTATATTGTGATATCTTATTTCTTGTAAGCCAAGTTGTACACATGGAGTAATGTCCCAGGTGTGCTTACTACTTTTTAGATACTTCTCTTCATTTACCTTAACAATGAAATATGTTTCTAACAACATGGTACATTATTGAAATATAGGGCAATACTGGTGAAGGCTCAGAGTCGCACATTCTGCCTGATGTAAGGAGTGCTCCTCAGGGTAAAAATTATGAGCACCTATTATATTTTATGTTATTTACCATGGGCGATTTTCTAGTGTCTTTATATTTTTATTAATTAATATGTGGGCAATTTTTTGAACAAAAAAAAAAATTATTCTGATGGAAAATACAACTTGGTTTACAAGTTATTTTTTCCCATTCTTACATAACTTCAATAAACTAACATCAGCTATTGAGGAATGAAATACAATTTATTATCATTGTCATGGCCAAAATTTTGCATCACATTGAACATCACACCCCCATATCTTCCATACCAACTGTTTTTTATGGTGGTCTAGTACTAGCTGTTATGGTGGCTTTTCCATAAACATCTTGATATTTGCAGAGGTCGTTGCTATGAAATATCTGCGATAAAATCTTGCTAAATCAGGTCTAGTTCGAAAATACCTATGTCAATTATGAACAATGGTTATAATGAAGAAGATTATCCCTCATTAATATCAGTTATTTTATGCATTTTTTTTAAATTTATTATTTTTGAAGATCATATATGGGTCAGGGATAGGTTCAATACGCTGTACGTTTTATACGGAATACGTATGAATTGTATGATACGGCACATATTTGCCGTATAAAACGTAAAAAATACGGCAAAAAAAAATTCTGGCGTCGGAAGATTTTCGCGTACGCGAAAACAACGTGAAAGTGTACGCGAAATTTTTTTCGCGTACGCGAAACAGTGAAAACCGCGTACGCCAAAAAAAAAAAAAAAAAAAAAAAAACGCGACGCGAAACCTTCAGATCGCAGCGCTGAAAAAATTTTCGCCGCACGCGATATGAAGAATTCGCGTCTGAAAAAAAAAAAAGAAAATACGGTTTAAAAAAAAAAAAAAAACCCCAGACTGTCAAGACAGCCCTAAGCCTTAGAGACCAACTTTTTGGAACTCAAAGACTTTTTGAAATTTTATATGTATATTAAAAAGGACATGTCTATTTTATGGCTGATAATGGATGTAGTTATCACCATTGTGGCATCCTTTCTTCTCTTCAACGGTAAACAAGGAGAGCGCCTTCTTGTCGCTTCATATCAGGAGCACTATGATCAGGATGGCACAAACCTTGCCGATGCATAGCAAACGCTGCAGCTTTAGCATGATGAGGCGCTGATCGATATAAACCAGCTTTTTTCTGGACAAAGCCCACATATCAAGAACACTTCTCAGGTAACCAAGACTTCATCTCTTAGAAGTATTATTTCAGAATTGGTGACTTGAAGATATGATTATAGACAATCACTCTTATACTTTGAGGAAGATCTACATATTGGTGAGATCCTTCCTTTTTGGATTATCCATATATACAAAGCATTCGATTGAGGTAAAACTTAGAGATGTGTGTGAACAGATTAGCTTGCATAAGTTTGTAGGTTGATGCTGGAATGATAAGCCTGCATGGTTTGTGGGCTAATGATGTACTTGCGAAGAAATCGTTTAAAACATGTATTGACCTGTATGAACAGGCACAGTTCTGTAAAAAAATGCCAAAGGTCTTTATTAAATTTAGTATTTTGGTCTTTTGATTCATAAAAGTCATTTTTTCTGTTCAAGACTTAAGATTAGGCTAGTTTTGTGTGTCTTGATAAGTATCATGGACCATGGATATGGAGTACCATCTTGGATTAGCCTAGTCCATGTATGGCTGGATAAGTCTACCAAGGGATTGACCGAGGTAGATAGTCATGCTAGTATGGCTTTTGTCTGAAGCTAGTTTGGGCGGTTTTTTTTTTTTTTTTTTATGCGGTTTTCATTTGTTTTAGTGTAATACGCTGAAAAACTTTCACAGACGCTTTCACAAAGCTTTCACAGAGGCTTAAATTTTTTTTTCCTACGGGCGAGGTTTAAATACGTTAAATACGTATTTTATTAAAAAATACGTATTTTTTGACTTTATACGTCAGGAATTTGAATTTTGTACGTACAGAACCTATCCCTGATATGGGTTAATGCATTTTTAAAATACCCATAAAAGAATCATGACATGGGCGATTTTCTCTTCTGGCAAGATAAAAAAGAATTACACATGGGTGATTGCACATCCCAAAAATGCAAAACTCATCCTACTAATCTCTCAAATCTTAATCCAAGAATTAGAAATAAAATAGCCCATTTGCGATTAATCGTCCTTAATTTTTACCCTGGTGCTCCTACCGCTGAATGGACCCCTCAACTTATTGAGATGGGCTATGCTGCTATTCGAAAGCAGCCCCCAAACCACCAAAAAGGGGACCGCGGCGGCTCATCCCGATGCATTAAAATGTCTGAAATACATAACCACTTCATATTGCCAGTTGGTCTCCGTGGACGATAAAATCATATTCTATTCGATTCTATTCTACTATCATGTTTTTGGGTACCAATAACATGTTAACACTCGCTGCCAAGTTCAATAAGACCGGCTATGATCCTCTGGCTTGCACTGCCCTTATAACAAATGTCTACGCTCGCCTGCCTAAGGCCATTTATGAAGCTACAATTACGAATAGTGCCAATGTGCAAAAATACATTAGCGGACTCACTGCTCTTGAAAAAGCCAATAGCGTGAACCCTTTTCTTAATCAGGCTGCTGTAAGACCACAAGCAAAAAATGCTCCCACCAACTGCTTCAATACCTGTCTATTTGACATCAATGCTCTATCTGAAACTGAAAAGAATGCATTGCTTGGCATTAATCCAACTAGCACTTGTGACGTTCCAGCACAGTATACGGTCCCAGGACGTATACTGTACTGCCTCGTCACGCGTACACGCCACTCCGACTGACGTGTACGCCAACGTGTAGCCAAGTGGGTAGCCCCTAGGGGGCAACTTGCTAGGTATGTGCATGTATTAATGTGCACATTTACCAATGTGCACATTTATTAAGGTGCACACCTTTCCATGTGGGCACATTTTGCCACCTAGCCATTAAAGGCAAGTGGGCCCATTTCCAATTATCCCACATGCCTAAAAGGATAATTGGAAACCCTAGCCCTAACCCCTTGTCTATTTAGGTAGGAGAAACCCTAACTTGCCATTTTTCGTCCCTAGGGTTCTAGAGCTCTGTTTTGGCTGCCCCAGGAGCCAAAACCGCCCCCCCTGAACTTCTGCCCAAGAGAATTGCACCATTAGTTTCCCTTGATTCGAAAGCAGCTCAAGAGGGATGGTCGAACTTCAGTCGAGGAGCAACTCATGGATCGGGGATGTAGTCGATTTAATGGTCTAAACCGTTTTCCGGTCATTGTATCGTTAGGGTTTAGCCTATTAAATCGCCTTTAGCAGCTATCTAGATCTCTAGATACCAGACTCTAACTAAAGAACCTAACTCTATGATATAGATTAGATCTAGTTCTTTAGTTCTTCTGTGATGTATATGGATGATGTATCTCTGTGAACTCCTTGTATTGGGAAGGGGGGTAGAGACCTCAAGCCTAGTAGTTGATGCTCCTAGTTAGCCTCTCTAGCACACCGTAGATTCGCCTGCACAAGAGCCACACCCGTTGTGGGTGAAGGGGCCGACCGGGCTTATAAGGAGGTTCGTGGTTCTCGACTCTTGAACGATCCCTATGGTGTGTTAGTGCTACCGGGAATCATTGTGACTAGGTCCAATGGCTTGCCACTGCGTGTGGGCAAGGCATGGGCTCGACACTCGTGAGGTGGTGGATATGACCTTCCATTGAGTTCAAGTCGAATACGGGCAGTGGCCCTCTAGTCACCTTGAGTCAGCATGTAGATCTCTGGAGGGAGTGATCCCTACCGCCCCATCGGAATCGGGAGATGAAACCCGTGAATAGCCCTTTTGGCTATGTATCCCGGCTACTCTGATCAGTCCCAACACTTTTCACCTACTCGCAAAGTGTGCAATGGGAGGGGCGGATGGAGTGGACAACCCAATGCCATGTTCTTATGCCAGGCCAAATCCATTGCCATGAATTCCCTCGCCGCAATGAACTCGGAGACCCAAGCCGCCGGGCATCCCTTTGAGTCCCGAGCCTTGGGTAGGATTCCCTATGTGATGTGGCTGATCTTTGTCTATGCAGATATGTGGAGGACCATCCTTCGTGATGGTCATATGATGTTGATGTATGTACTACTAACATGTATGTTTACGCTTTCCGCAGCCTAGGTAGGCCCCGAGGGAGACAGGTAAAGGACCCTTCATTCTTCCCACTTTGGAACTCTTCAAGGTTGCAAAGGATACATGGAGGGCCCTATATTAGCATGGAGCTGGTATGGGGATGAACTCCTGTTTGTATACCGGTGAGTGCAATCGTATATGAGTAGGGGACGCCACAAAGGGTATCGAGCAATGTTCTTGGAGACCAAGAGCAAAGCACTGGCCATGCTCCCAGTAGTACTAACTTGATAGGATCCTCGAACCTCGAAAAGTGGGAAATTTTTTTCTCATTTTTGTAGTTTATGCTAAGCTCGTAACATTTTTGTAGTTTATGCTAAGCTAGTAAAAGTTAAGTGGATTGGAATTTAATATTAGCACAGTTAGGTGAATTGGAACTTAATAAAACTAAACAGAATGAGCCAGGTAAGGTGGTCTCACAGCTCGCGCCTGGTTCAATAACTAAACTTTAGTTTTGCGACAAGGCGCAGCTTGGTAATTCGAATCTTAGCCTAGGATCTAGCTAGACTAGTCTAGTTTTTCAATCTCTTTGAACCTCATCTTAAAAGGATTCCTTGGTAGCGGGTGAACCTCCCACCCACGTGGTTGAACCCCCAAACCCCCGTCGCGAACCAACCGAGGGCGGCATCGCTTATGCGTTTGAATTATAATTCTTAATTAGATTTAAGCTTTAATAATGTTAGATAATATTAATGGCTAAGCCTTAGATTTAGAACCAAGGCCCTTAAGCTAGATAGAGACAGCATCTCGATAGACACCAGGACTCCGATCGACATGATGCTAAACAAACAGCATCGACTTTCTCGACAAGGCGAAAAATGACCCGAGGCCAAGGAGGCCGAAGGAAACAAGAAGAAGAGATGGACGAACGAGAGCGGGAGGCCAAGGCTCAAAAGCAGCAGAGCGTAAGCGGGTCCAACATTTTGAAGACTCAACGACTGCTACTGCTCATGCGGTTTAGTAACCCTCATGAGGGAAGGCATGTAATTAGCTAGTTTAATTAAGGGAGATCCCCAAGATATGTTGTAAATAATCAATAATTTTGTTAATACATGATAATTTTGAGTAGTTTATGTGTCAAATCTTGCTTAATTAGGGACGAAGTTAGCAAGTAGTAGTTTTTATTTTAGTAAAATAGGATACTCTCGCACCAAAAAGTGTGATGTCTCACATTTCGCTTTTGTCAAGAAACTAAAGTTTAGTTTTTGAACGAGGCGCAACCTGTGAGACCTTCATACCTAGACCATGTCCAAACTAGACAAAAACACCTCCAAATTGACCAAGTAAAGGGTCCATTCTGCCTAACTTTCGATGAGACTAGCATGATTTGACCCTTAGATCACCCAAATTGGACACGTTTAACCCAATTTACAGCCAATGTCTCACAGCCGCTACCGGTCAAAGAACTAAACTTTAGTTTTTGAGCGTGGGCGCAACCTCGGAGACCTCCAAACTTTGAACCTCCATAACTTGAGCTACTGAGCTCCAAATCGTTTGAAAATTGTTGCAATAGGACCATTAGATAGCCTAGAATCCATTTATGACCTCAAATTAGGCTAGAAATGTCAAACCCTAGCCCAAATTGACCAAAATTGCCCAAACCCTTGAATTGTTTTTCCAAACTGTAGTTTGTTTGTAGATAGAAGCCTACCCCATTAGTAGCTCTAAGTATTGCTCTCAGCTCGAAGCTGATACCTTTCCCTAGATAGAAGTGCCCAAGAACACCCCTTTGTTATAGTCATCTAGACCTCAAAGATAGCAACCCAAGTCCAACTGTTTTTGGCACATCACCTCTGCCATGCCAAAGGCATAAACCTTGACCTAATTCTCGTGTCCTTCTAATAGAGTTTGACTTATATAGCCGCCATTGACACTCCCTATTGCCGGGATACCTAGAAAGAAGCTAGAGTCTAGAACCGCCCAAGCCGCTCCATGTGTAGAGATTGGACTCCCCCAAACCAACTTTGTTAGGACCTTAGGGTATGCCTCAAACATCATGGAGGTTTTGCAAAACAACCCTCATTTCATGCCATACCACACGCCCTAATATCCATAGACTTGTAGATTATAGATATGTCTCGATGTCGCCGCCGAGCCACCTTGCTTGCTTATAGAGCCCGTAATGTTGTAGGAGAGCCCTTCAAGTAGACCTTAGACTCTAGGAAATACGCGAAGCTTTTCGGGCACGGGAGCCGAGCCACGAAGAGCTTGAGGCGCAACTCCTTGAAGACATCAAGGTCCCACCGATGTACGTACGTATAAGGAGAGGAGACCGAAAAGGCGTACCCAAGAGAGGGAAGCACAACGACAAACACCTCAACCGACAAACGAGTAGAACAGACACCACCGCCTATCATCAATCTTCATCAAATGGGAAGAATAATTGGTAACCAACGGCATCAAGAATTTTCTAGGTGTCAACCTCCCGCTACCACGACGAGGTCACATCGGAAGAGGATCTCGACGCTTCACCAACTCGACGCCCACGAAGTTTCAAATGGAAGAATGCAAGGCAAAGAAAATACGTGCGGGAACACGTTAGACATCGATGCCGCGTTAGCATCACGAAGCTAGGGTCGGAAGGCATAATCTTCTCGTCGAGGGGAGAAGTCATGGCAACACGTGAGCCGTATAAAACCGGAGGGAAGACAACCACCTACATTGCAGCCCGCCAGCTCAAGCGAATGTCATGCAACGCCAACGAAAGGAGTAACCAAGCTAGGCAACCACAAAGCACCTAGTAAGGCTGACCAAGATGAGCTTCTAGCTCCCTTGCACCAAATAGGAGACCACGAGGGAGGAGACGATATCGTGGAACATCTCCAACTTGAAGGCCTATATCAGCATTAGGGGCAAGATCAAGGAGGAGAATATTCCGTCGCGAAACAAAGAATTCGGGACCCAGAAACACCTAGAAACCAAAGGAAGGACGACCTTACTACGTCAGCCAAGGAGTGCGAGATTCGAATGGATAGGACCCAAAGGACGGAGGAGACGACCTAGCCAGCAGATACAAATCATGCAAAGGCGACCAGAAGGAGCCATGGTAGGGACAATAGAGATGACCTCACTTCCAGGCAGACACAGGAGAGGCACCTCGGAATGAAGCAAAGCCCAAGCAAATGAGTCGCGACTCAGAAATTCAACCTGCGGAGGAATGCCAATGCCTGCCTACCGACCATGATCTCAGAGCTTCGAAGACATCCAAGAATGCCCAACTGCAACAGCTAGGTGATCCTACTCAAGCGACCAATGGCACCGCACATCGGCAACCCTGCAATGACACACTGCATGTAGGGACGTTGAGCGGTCACCGCATTCCTCACGACGAATATACATATTAAGGAGGAGCATCTTTCTCAAGGGATCACATCAACGAACACTCTTCGCAACTGGCGTGACGAGCTCGGATCAGACATGAAGCTCAACAATAGTAGCAAAGATCTCAAAGGAATCCCGAGTCAACCAGAACAAAGAAGATGCAGCAAAACCAAAGGGTCAAACGCGATAGGAGGAGGGGAAACCCTAAAGGAGTATAAACATTTAAGTAGATCTTCGTAGTTGTTTTGAAAAAGTGGATGAATTAAAATCCCAATGTAAATGCGTATATGTCTATTGTATATCTCGGGTGCTCACAGATATAGTGGAGAAACATGAGTTTAAAGTCATGTTTTACGGATTTAGCGCTTAGATCAGGAAGCTCCTTCACTTCGACTACCAAAAGAGGAAGCATAGAAGCACAACTATAGCCCAAGATCAAAATGGAAGAGCAAGTACGAGGGAGAAACGACCGGAGGCCAAGCAAACCTTCGACTCCAAACACTTCCTGAAGTGGCCTGAAGTAGAAGACAACTCGTCCACCCAATGTCAGAATAAGAGATAATACCGGTCATGTCAAGATCATCAGCGCTGCACCAGGACATCGTCAGGACGCAACACTACATCTTGTGGCAGCAGCAACACTTGACGAACTTATGACACGAGTGGCCTCAACAATAGAAGGAGGAACGCCCCGACATCAACGAGCCAACTAAGAAGACAACATCTCGACGACCATAATTCTACCTTGTGGTAATATAGGGAATGCGCCATGACACGCGGGATTAGATGGAGATGCACTTACAAAAGGCACCGCGGCGAGGGAGATATGCCTTCAACAACTAGGTGATGACTTCGTCAGATACTCCTACCAGTAATTAGAAGAGAAGAAGCCGATCATATCTCCGACATGTGGCACGTCAAACGCCCAAGGTAGAAGCATTCGACACATTAACGACAAGGATAGCAACTAAAGCACCTTCGCAAAAAGAGAGTTCAAGATAATAGCCAGGCTATTCAACCACAAGAGCATATCTAAGGCGGTGTACTTCTTCAACTCAAGGGTCAAGTCAAAGCAGATATAAGGATCCATCATCCCGACAACATCGCCAGCAGGAGAAGAGCCATGAAGCTTTACTTGCCGAGAGAGGCCGACATGCATAGAGAGACAAAGGTCAAGAACTCGAAAGTCGGAGAAGTGCTAGCAACCAACTTCTTCCACGAGCTCCCTAGAGGCAACAGGAGGATCAAAACCGACGAAAGCACAATCAAAGTCACCGGAGGGTACCTCAAAGACAAGAAGACGGCATAGCACTGCGCAACGTGACAACATCCAAGCCATGTGATCGAGGGGATCAAACAAGGAAGATTAGAAGCTCGATGGAGAAGCAACTAGGTGAGGCGAGGCGAGCCGATGACTTGCACGCGGACTTGCATGCAACTTGGTGAACCCAAGGATGGACGATTCAAAGAACAACTGCAGAAGAGCACAACTCCAGAGGAGTATAGCCAAAGGAATCGCGCACAGCCTCAAGAGACACCTTCAAGTAGCTTCAAGTATCATGAAGGGGGAACAAGCATCACCGAGAAACGTGGATCGAGAGCGCAGACCAAATGTCGAAGCATCAACGACCACCACACCTTTAGTTAGAATGTGATGCAAAGCGTGTTGTGCCATAGCCGGCAAACACCAGAGGGCCCAAGTATATCAACAAGTTACCCCGGAGTACGAGCTGACGTACAAATAGGAGGATACATATCGTCAACACCATTGCACCGGGAGGAACACTGATGACATTGCCAAGGAGTAGGTGTGCAACTCGAAGGGAGGCACAAGGGGGACCTAATAGCTCTAGTAGTAATTGTAATTATATAAGCTATATGTTTTGCATGTATAGCTCCCTTGTTATTCCTTCCCTTCCATAGCGTCACAGATCAAAGGAGGAGATGTCAGGCAAATTGCAGGGGTGAAGCAATCAACATCCTCAACACTCTTCGGGCAACACGATAACGACAACAGGACTCGACGTATGAGACATCGATGGAGTCGAAGAAACAATATCGGATACAGAGTCGTCCTTTAGCTGCCAAGACAAAAAAAAGTTCAAGATGAAAGATCTTTTTCAACGGCGCCACCTTCAGGCTTTTGAAAAGCGGCATGGAAGATTTCAAGTGATCAACTACACCATCAAGCAATGCGAGGCTTCTAACGAACAAAGTCAACCTCTACATCAAAGAGGAGCCACCGTCAAGGAGACTGAAGTATCGAGCGACTCAGAAGAACGTTACCTTGCTACTTCAAGCAGGCAACGAGTGGATGAGCTTCTAGCAAGCTCAAGCATCTAAGGCCATGGGGCCTAGTAGGTTAATGTATGGACGGTAACATCCATATTGGGATTAGAAGGCATTTCCAGATATTCTGGCTAAAAGGATTGCCCCAATATTGAGCTAAGCGTCAAGGATTGGGAAGGAAATGTATAGGAGTAACTATAATTATACACGATTGTTAACAGACATCCAACGTATTGAAACCACTTGGTGAGATTGATCTCCTCGCTAAGAAGGAATCATTACTAGGATAATTGTTAACCATGTATAAATCTAGTACCTCCAAAGAATAATCCAACCGAAAGAAAAGAAGTAATCTAACAAGTCCGGCCAACTTGTTACGATGACATCAATTCGATTGGTAGGAATATTCCAAGAGCTAAATAACTAAGAAAGGGGGAATCTCTAGAATATAAAAGAATAGTACATGCAAAGATACATCTAAAATAAGAATTATAGTAATCAAATAGTCTTTTGAGACAAAAGGAATTGTCATGATGACAAAACCTTGTGGTTTAGAATTGTTCTAACTAAGTAGGTAACCCATAACTATATTGAAATAAATGATAACATAATATGTGCATCCATCTTAGATGGTTATATATGTCAGCTAAGGCTAGTAAATTAATGCGTTAAGTAAGAAGCGTATAACCTCTTAAGGGGAGAGAATAGATATGACGTTGTGTACAACGTCATTGAAGGGGTGCAGGACCATTTTCCTTTCGAAGAAAGTGGGAGGGCTCAATCTTATGATTGAACGTACTGCATCGAATTGACCGACCCGTAGAATAGAGTTCACTCCGGCAATGGCCGAAGCGAATAGAGCGTAAAATAGATAGATATCTTAGTGTTCAGGAGGCCTTCAACGTGTGAGACTGACGTGGTAGCTAACTACACCAATGAAGGGAGCAAAACTATGGGAGCAATGCAACGACCAAGTCATCTCCAAATTACTCGACGCCGGCTCAATGGGTGGATGCATTCTAGCCTAGGTAAGGCGTGCGCATGCATTATAAGCTTTAATGTGTCTTATAGATAAGTTAAATATAGATTCTAATAATTGCATGGAAATTACTGTACGTATATGTATCATACGGAAATAAGTTAAATAACAACGATAATGTGAGGTAGCATGTTAATTAATCCTTCGCAAGGATGCAATTCCTTCCAAGGATAGCCATACGACCTCGGGGTCCTTATAAATATAGATAGAAAATAGAATTCAGATATACTTAAGTGCATCTTAGGGATATACTTCCAAGGGTAATGCAGGACCCAAGGAAGAGAATAAGAAGCACATCTAATTCTTGTGTATGATAATTAAAACCTTGTCTATGATACAATAGGTCTAAATCAGAGTTATTGTTTAAATAATCGCGATCTAAAAATCGTTAAATATTGCAAAGCTTAGAATAAATATAATTGTACTATCGGAAGTAATGTACCCGATACTATGATAATGTTAATTCATAAATATTACCTTAGGGTAATTATGTTAATCACATGCATTAAAGGAGCCAAAAAAATCGGCTCGGCATGTCGATTTCCTGCTTAGATTAGTTTCATGTGTAGTTAAGATTAATCTCGATGCAACCTATGCTTGGTATGGGTTGCATGCGTTGTTACTCGATGAGACCACTACGGTGATCTCTAGGGCGTGGTGTAATGTCAATGTAGGCATGACCGCTTTCCTGGGACGAGTGGAAGGTAGATTAGAAAGTCTACTGTCCCCACTGAAGTAGACGACCTCGAGAGAAAGGAGGTCATTCAGGAATGCATTGATAGGAAAGGCACCTTTAGCCCCATATATGCTTTGATAGGAGGAATCTATCCTTCACGCCCCCACGGGAAGGATATCCTCCACTTTGGGCAACTAGAGGTGTAGGCATGAGCGCATATAGGCATATAGGCCTGTCTCCACGGCCATAATGGAAGATTCACCCTCTTCCTCCTACGCCGGAGATTAGCCATGCATCCATGTAGATAGGTGGGGTGGTCACCATATAACCAAAATTTTATTAATAATTAAAATAGTAATAACGTGGGGTCGGCCTGCTAGCCAATAGAGCTCCTGGAGGGCAAGGAGGTCGAAGAAAAAACTTGCAACACAAATTTAGTCATAATGTGTTGCAAGGGATGAAGAGTACCTTAGAAGTGTAAATTTTGTATGAAATTGATAAACTTTGATAAACTTAAATGTTGTGTTAAGTAATACCTTGCGTAGATTAAGTTATGAAGTGATAAGTTAATTGGGTAATGAAATGTACAAGAATGTCTTAAACATTACCTTAGAGTAATTCTAATAATTAAGATAGTAAGTATGTAATTATAGATATTGTAAAATTAATGCGAGATTTTAGGTCAGGAGGACTTGCAACACAAATTTTGTTGGAATGTGTTGCAAGGAATGAAGAGTACCTTAAATAATAATTGTATATGAAAGTGTTAAATTGTGATAAACTAAATGTTATAATAACGAGGACTAATAAGTACCACTGCTTAATAGAAGTTCTGAATTGACAAGTTATTTGATAATGTAATGGCGTAATAATAATTTAAAAATATTACCTTAAGGTAATCTTAATAAATGTGTAAGTATAATAGTAGTATATCGTATGCATCGGGTTGATTGCGGGTTAGGAAGATTCCAAGGTGGGAGACCCACGATGCTTTGCCAGACAAAGATCATTTCAAAGTGGGGAGAATGTGACGTTCCAAAGACAAAGATATCTCGGTCCCGGGCGATATCGCATCTTTGCCACGCCGCATTACCGCACTCACCGACGACGTATGCATAACGTGTAGCCAAGTGGGTAGCCCCTAGGGGGCAACTTGCTAGGTATGTGCATGTATTAATGTGCACATTTACCAATGTGCACATTTATTAAGGTGCACACCTTTCCATGTGGGCACATTTTGCCACCTAGCCATTAAAGGCAAGTGGGCCCATTTCCAATTATCCCACATGCCTAAAAGGATAATTGGAAACCCTAGCCCTAACCCCTTGTCTATTTAGGTAGGAGAAACCCTAACTTGCCATTTTTCGTCCCTAGGGTTCTAGAGCTCTGTTTTGGCTGCCCCTGTGAGCCAAAATCGCCTCCCTGAACTCTCAGCCAAGAGAATTGCACCATTAGTTTCCCTTGATTCGAAAGCGGTTCGAGGGATGGTCGAACTTCAGTCGAGGAGCAACTCATGGATCGGGGATGTAGTCGATTTAATGGTCTAAACCGTTTTCCGGTCATTGTATCGATGGGTTTAGCCTATTAAATCGCTTTTAGCAGCTATCTAGATCTCTAGATACGGACTCTAACTAAAGAACCTAACTCTATGATATAGATTAGATCTAGTTCTTTTAGTTCTTCCTGTGATGTATATGGATGATGTATCTCTGTGAACTCCTTGTATTGGGAAGGGGGTAGAGACCTCAAGCCTAGTAGTTGATGCTCCTAGTTAGCCTCTCTAGCACACTTTGTAGATTCAGCCTGTGCACAAGAGCCACACCGGTTGGGTGAAGGGGCCGGCCCGGCTTATAAGGAGGTTCGTGTTCTGACTCTTGAACGATCCCTATGGTGTGTTAGTGCTACCGGGAATCATTGTGACTAGGTCCAATGGCTTGCCACTGCGTGTGGGCAAGGCATGGGCTCGACACTCGTGAGGTGGTGGATATGACCTTCCATTGAGTTCAAGTCGAATACGGGCAGTGGCCCTCTAGTCACCTTGAGTCAGCATGTAGATCTCTGGAGGGAGTGATCCCTACACGCCCCATCGGAACGGGAGATGAAACCCGTGAATAGCCCTTTTGGCTATGTATCCCATGAGCTACTGATCGAGTCCCAACACTTTTCACCTACTCGCAAAGTGTGCAATGGGAGGGGCGGATGGAGTGGACAACCCAATGCCATGTTCTTATGCCAGCCAAATCCATTGCCATGAATTCTGTCTGCAATGAACTCTGGAGACCCAAGCCGTCAGTCATCCCTTTGAGTCTGAGCCTTGGGTAGGATTCCCTATGTGATGTGCTGATCTTTGTCTATGCAGATATGTGGAGGACCATCCTTCGTGATGGTCATATGATGTTGATGTATGTACTACTAACATGTATGTTTACGCTTCCGCAGCTAGGTAGGCCCTGAGGGAGACAGGGTAAAGGACCCCTTCATTCTTCCCACTGGAACTCTTCAAGGTTGCAGTGATACATGGAGGGCCCTATATTAGCATGGAGCTGGTATGGGGGATGAACTCCTGTTTGTATACGGTGAGTGCACCGTATATGAGTAGGGGACGTCACAGCACTGGTGCCTCAAACTGTACCAATACTGAGATTGCTGATAATATTGATGACTATAGACTTCGGCTCGCCTGCCTGAGGCCATTTATGAAGGTACAATTACGGATAGTGCCAAAATGCAAAAATACATTAGCGGACTCATCGCTCTTGAAAAAGCCAATGGCGTGAAAATTACCAACCCATCTCTTAATCAGGCTGCTGTAAGACCATAAGCTGTTTGACATCAATGCTCAACCTGAAACTGGAAAGAATGCATTGCTTGGCATTAATCCAACCAGCACTAGTGCCTCAAACTGTACCAATACTGAGATTGCTGATAATATTGATGACTATAGACTTCGGCAGCTGAATCTAGCCAAT
Source organism: Isoetes taiwanensis (assembly GCA_021234155.1). Lineage (NCBI taxonomy): Eukaryota > Viridiplantae > Streptophyta > Lycopodiopsida > Isoetales > Isoetaceae > Isoetes > Isoetes taiwanensis. The sequence goes on along the minus strand of JAJEKV010000042.1, from coordinate 4,630,383 downwards.
TGTAGCTGCTACTCCATACTATCCTCTCATTTGATTGAATCATTAGGCCAAAGAACATGAACAAGAACTTTGGAAATCTAAAAACCTGGGTATTATTGTACCATTTAGCCTGGATTCCTGGATCAAACTTGCTGGCATCACCCCTAGAAGTTAAGCAAGCATATGATGATGCCGATAACCTTATCCATAGGGTTGACAGACTGGAGATAGAGGTACCTTTTGGTAAAGAATGCAGCAAAGGGGATGGATTCCTTATGGGCCAGAAGGATCACATGTTAAAAAGCGTTTGAAATTGTTGGGAGCAATCTGGTACCTTATGAACCAGCTTGACATCATATGGCTTGCTCATTCCTCGACTGTCAAGTTTGTCTTATTCTGCTCCATCCTAGGTGCTCTCCCAATGCGAACTGCAATTATCGCATACATTGGCTTCCTGAAAGTTAGAAACCTGCTCATAGATATCACCAATAGCTATGTTGAAGACCAAGCATCAGACCTAAATCTTGAGTTTGGTAATACCTTGAGTCTAGAACATCGGAATTTTTTTACATACTACATCATGAAATGACCTATATGCTTGACTAGTTTCTTTGTGTTGTACGTAGTATCTTATCCTTATAAATAGGATCACGTGCTATGCCTACTGCATGTCTCTGTTTTAAGAAGAAGATAGTTTTGACCCTGTCATGTTTGAATGGCTCTATCTTCCTTCACAGACTTCGAATTGAGATGCGATTTTTTGTCTTTCTCTATATATTATGTAGAAAAATAACATTATAACAAAAAAAAAAAAAAAAAAAAAAAAAAAAAATCTTATCAGGACAGTTGTACTTTGTCGGAACATAAAGCTTTTGGTACTTGACCCCCTTGGGTTTGCTAGAGCATAACTCATAAGAATGGAGGCTGATACATTTTTGTGTATTTTTCATGTGACGCATGACTGCCATATATGAATCTCTAGAAAGGGTTTAACTAGTTTTTATGCCCTTGATTTTATATGATTTTTTTTTTGTGAACCTAAAAAATGCCCATTAATGGTCCATCATGATGGGACAGATCTAGTTTTAAATAAACGAAATTCAATAAAGTGTGATTTCATCTCCACTCAAATACCCCAAAGGGGATATCGAATTAATAAGAAAAACTCTCTGACCAAAACCTGATACAAACAGAAGTATAACTATTTGAGATAGTGAAATTTTCTTTTCTTCTAACGGATACAGATAAAAAGGGCGTCAATAAAAAGAGATGTATTCTCCGGTCGAAAATAAATCCCCGTGTCAAAATAAAGGTACACACTTTATAACATATTATGAAGCCAAATATCATAGTCTTCGATCTTGAACATAGGCAGATATACAATCAATACTAAAATAAACTTGTCTTGTTAGGGTAACCATTGGATGTATTAACATGTAACAACATCCTCACCTCCATTTTGCTTGTGGACAGAGATGGTCCTGCTTGCTTTAAGGACTCAATTTCAATTGGCTGCCCTTTAACAAGATGCTGATGCATCGAAGGGTAGCCCTATTGAGGATGTTAGTTTAAACTCTACCAATGATCTAATAATGGAGGGGTGTTGGTTATAATGAAGTTACCTCCTTAAAATTCAATGGTATCGAACTAATCTGCAAGCAATAGGGCACTAAGATTTGTGATGAATCCATCCCTGAGCAAAAGCTATATTAAAGTTGTATTGTTATATAATTCATTGTGACTGCATGAGAATTAGATGTATTTGGTTCAATGTAATGAGTAATTTTAAAGTTATTGCCCTAGTGATGTGCCATCCAAATGGAGGTAGGATTAGACATGCACTTGGAAATGGTCTTAGGAGGAGGAAGAATATATGAACGATTAAGCTTGTCAAAGATAAAGTTAAAAGCTACATCTATAGAGTTAAAATGGAGGTCAAAAGCTAGGTTATACGCAATATCTAACCCTTTTCCAACTGATGATAATGAAGGTAAGATTAAGTATGGGACTTGCATACTTTGTCTTCCGCACAAACCTTTGATATTGGTCCTATGGTGTAGTTGGTTATCATATTAGTCTTATATGCTAAAGATCTCCAATTCGAACTTGGATAAAATTATATTATTTCAGGGACGTTTCGCTTTCCCATACTTGTCAGTATTCACAGAAAGTAGGCGACCTGCTAACCCCATCTGCCAGGTCAATTATTTCCAAAATGCCGACGACTTGTTAATGACCAGTTGTTGACAAAATGTAGGCAACTTGCTAAATGTCTGCAGGCCAATTATTATCAAAATGAAGGCGACCTGCTAACCCCGATTGCCAGTTCAATTATTCCCAAAATGTAGATGATTTGCTAACACCTATTTATTTACAAAATGCATGCTAACCCTATCTGCCAGGTCAACTATTCCCAAAAGATCGGCAACCTACTACTAATGCCCATTTGTTCACACACTGCAAGCGACCTAACCTCGTCTGCCCTTTGTTCACAAAATGCAGGATAATCCCATCTTCCATTATTCCCAAAATGTAGGCAACCTGCTAACGCCCATTTGTTCACAAAATGCAAAGGACCTGCCAACGCCCATTTGCTAGGTAAATGGGCACCATAGGTGGAAAACTAAGAATACATGAAGAAAAAAACTAAAACTAATATTTCAAACTCCACCACAAATAAGGCTTGCCCTAACTCCGTCTGCCAGGTCCATTATTCCCAAAAGGGAGGCAAACTGCTAACGCCCGTTTGCCAGGTCAATTCAATGGTCACACAAAGGGGAAGAACTAGGAATACATGAAGAAAAAAACTAGAACTAATATTTCAAACCCTACTATATTAAACAACGGGTGTGCCCCTTCAAACAACCTAATACAACCACCACCGTGGCAGATAGAAGAATGAATCTAAGGTAGGGAAGGATGAAGCTAAGGTAGGAACATAATCTAATGTGGACAATAGGAGGCTTAGTCATAATGCCAAGCTAATAACTGGTCTTGCACATGGAGTTTACTCTAGTACTAGCACACTAGTTTAGATGCAAAATAGGTCTCGAGGTTGAGCCTACCAAGGTAAAGACTATTGAGATGTGTAGTTCAACACATTTCCACCTACCCTCTTGGTGCATAAAATGATAGGGAGCTTTGAATCATACTAGAGAGGTACTTTACGACATTTTGAGAAGAGAAGGATGAGACTTTAACCTTCTTGTCTATCTTACTCTCAAGTTTCTACAACTTCATTTTTGCCAAGACTAGTAATGCAGTAGAATATAACTTGAATCATGATCGATTAGTCAACTGTATAGAAATTACCTTAAGTATACAATTTCTCGTGATGTTCTTCCATAAATATGGAAATATGATGACTCTTCCTCCGGTTGAGGTACAAATTAATTCCAACATCTTATACTGTTCTATTGCAGTAATGCCAACTAGATGCTTTGGACAAAGTAAAAAGCATTAAGAATACAAAATACATTGACAGGTTTTAGCCAATCAAATGTGTTTTGTAGTACTCGAGCTTACAATCATTTCTGGCTTTGAAATGAACATTTGGTTGGCTTTCAATTTAACATTAGATCATACCTAAAACAAAACATTATGTTGGAGAAAATTTAGACAAATTACACGTGTACACTAAACAAATGGTTGGTGCAACTTCCATATGTCGGACCTACTGCAGCATCCATAATGCTAATGAGCCAAATATATACCATTTATCTTTTAATACAAATGGCGACCTACTAAGGTTTGATAAACAAAGAAAAAATCATAATGGCACATGCCACTAGATGAATCCAACTTCTTCAACATCCTTCATATTTATGGATTGCATGATTCTACTAGTTGTGGCACTTCTAAATGGCTGAAGTGAGTTGAGCTCCATTGCATGTAATACACATAAAAACTAGGACGAGGTAAAGTCCCAAGCAATGCCTTCTTGACACTTGCTAATAAACTGCTAATAAACTACGGATAGAGTTTTCATTAACATCATGGACTTAAGAATTTCTTGCTTCACATGAAAGTATACAACAAGAACTATGCTTTAAAGAGAAGATAGAATGATGAAACTAGAGTGGTACTATAATCTATTGTGGGCAGGAGGCAAATAGTCACCCTTACATGGCAAGATGACAATCGGTTTTGCATCTGAAAATGAGGTTTGGTCTAGTGGTGGTAGTGGCACAATAAGTTATATATATATAGGTCTCAAGATTGAGCTTACCAAGGTGCATTCATTGTACGTGACTGAGAAAGGACCCAGTGAGCAATGTTCACGCGGTGTGTGCATCTCATAGATAAGTTGGTCTCTAGTGGCCTTAAAAATGCTCTTCTTCTTCCTCGTCTATATAGTCAATAGTGGTAAAGACTATCTAGATGTGTAGTTCAACTTATTTCACCTGTTTCCACCAAACTCCAAAGAATAATAGAGAGCTCCTACTACCACGATTCAGTTGAAGCGTACTATGGAGGTACTTACAACAAAAACATCCCCAAGTATTCAAAATATAGAGGTACATTTTTCTCCAAGAGTACAAAAGGAAGACAATTTAACCTTGCATGTTTACTCTCAAGTTTCTACAACTCCATTTTGCCACGACTGGTAATGTAAAACACTTGTTTCTAGGCACGTACATGCATATAGCTAATAAGTACAATATATCTTGAATGCAAATGGATTAGTCAACCTGGAATCAATTATGAAAATTACCTTCAAAGTACACCATATTTCCCTAAGTATGGAAATATGGTGACTCTTCCTCAAGCTGGGGCAAGAATTAACTATAGTGCTCACCTGCCATAGATGATTTGCACAAAGTCAAAGACATCAATTAATATAAAATACCAGATTGGACCTTTGAAAGTCACACTAACAATGAGGAGGACATAAAGAGAATCATAAACCTTTTGGCCTTTAATCAATTGGAATTCCAGTGTTTTGGAGGACAAACCTGTCTGGCTTTTGAAATGCACATTTGGCTGTAAAACAAAAGTTGTTGATGTTATAGAAAGCATGGACAAATTACACATGCGTATCTCGTAGGAGATCGGACGGTTACCCTAAGAGTGCTTGTTTTTTGCCTGGCTATGGAGATAGCTAAACGACATAGCAGATCCGTCTATGCCAGATGGGTATTGCATATGACTTACTCAGATCCCTCACCTTCGTCGAATTTTACTTTGGAATGCACATGGATGATGATGGAGCCTTGCCAGAAACAACAGACAACAGATTATTCCATACACAAATCAAGCTTAATCAGACAAATCTACCTGGTACAACGCACAGATATTGCCTTTTTTAATCCGGCAGAATAGAGCCCATGCTTTTTGAATTCTGGTGCCTTGTCTGCTTGTAGCAGTTAAGGATGCAGCCTTCAGACTTTTTCAGTAAAGCCGGATATGGCGACCGCTATCCTTTTCTTATCAACAAATTGCCTCACAACCAAACAAGATCAACTAACCCGAACCTCTTTTTCATGCCCTCAGCAAGACTTTACAGACTAGTACTGCATCATTTCCTTGCAGATTCAATGCACTCGCCTCGTATTCAATTCTCAAGGTTTTCTCAACTTTGACCTCCAACTCTGTGAGTCAAGGAACTTTTTTAGAGTATACTCGATTTTCTAACATCAATCCGTATCCAAATAAGGAATCAAAACAGTATCTCTAACATGATGGGATGAACCTAATCCAATTGGGCACTGCACACATATCTTCAAAACTGTTACAGCATACAGTTTGCAACTACCCAACAGGCACCAACCAATGCCATGGAAGACTAGATATAAGAATTCAAGTAATTGAATTAAAAAGTTGATGAACCTTTGAAAACTATTTCTGTATCAGACCATCTTGTTGTATATATACTCATCTTATCAGGCAGGAGAACCTGAAGAACGAAAAAAATAATAATAATCATTTCTAGATCAAAATTACAAAGACAGGATACATAGTTATATAGAATATAGTGTTAATTGGCTATGAGACCCCTCAATTTATGTTATTACTCACTAGATTACACCGGGGTGGCTAGTAAAGTACACTTGATTTCATGCAAAATTGCTGTGCAGCAGGATTGAGCATTGTCGCAAGCAATCCTTTTAGATCTGCTCTGCTGCTGATGATAGAATCGCCATACATATATCAGTGATCAAGAATATCATTTATGAGAAAAGACGCAGAGCTGAGACGGTGAAGGCCTCTTTTCCCTTTGTCAATGGTCATCTTCAGTCCAATCAACGAGTTAAGGTTCTCCAACTTCTTGCATCTGCACAACTTTAACAGAAATCAGAGCTTCATCTTCTTCATTTTCAAGCTTAAACCTCTGACCCTTCGCCTCAAATTCTTTCATCATAATCTGGCAACAAGCAGTGGTAATTTTCTCCCCTTGAATGGATCCAGTTAGAAGCTTAGCCTTCTCAGCCTGGACAGACCAATCTGTTCTATACAGAGCAATGAGCATTAGAGTTGCACAAGAAGCTTGAGCTGCTAATAATCCAAGCCAGAGCCCTGCAAATCCGATATTGAACAAGAACCCAAGTGCCATAGCTGTCGGCATCCCCACAAAATAAAAGGATCCCAAGTTTATGCTGGCTCCAGTTGAAGGTCTTGCACTACCTCTTAATACTCCACAACCAGTAGTTTGAGGGCAATTCCCCAATTCGCATAAACCCACTATAGGCAAAGCCAAGGCTGTTAGAGAAAGAATTTGGTTATCATTTGTAAAAATTCCTCCCCAGATATGGCGCAGAGTGGTGGTGAAAATTGTAGCTGCAACCCCAACAAAAAATGCACACATTAGTGCCACAATCATAGCAAAGCGGGCCTTTGCAGGCCGATTTGCACCCAATTCATTTCCTACCCTGGTTGATACTGCAAGACCCAGGGAAGATGGAAATATATAAACCAGTGATGTGGTCTGGATTAGAATTCCCATTGATGCCACTGCAGCTTTGGGATAGACCAACAAACCAGAAAGAATGATCATGAATTCATACCACCACCATTCTAAGCAGACTGATATGCAGCTTGGAATAGCAAGATTTAGAAGTGGTTTCCACTCCTGAAGACATAATCTGGACCATCCTGGCCATGATTTCTTATATTTACCGGAAATCCTTAGAAAAGCAATCAAGAAGAGAACTAGATTAAAATCTGTCCATACTGCTGCTAACGCAACGCCTTTGATTCCCATCTTCAAATGCAAAACCAGAAGAAAATTAATCGGCAGATGAAGGATTAGAGCCAATGCAACACACCAGGCTAAAGGAAGAGTAATATTTTGAGTCCGAAGATAAATTCGTAGCGGATTTAGCACTGCTTGAGCTAGCAAATCCGGCAGCGAATACATCATATATGTCCAAGCCATGGCAGTTACTCCAGCATCTTGGCCACACCATAGCAAAATTCTCTGCATATTCAGCCATAGAAATCCTATCGGGAAACAAGCACAGAGTAAAATAATCACCGTTCTTTGCAAAGTTAAACCCATTAGCTGCCATTTCTTGGCTCCAAAAGCTTGGCCGCAAATCGGCTCCATGCCCATGGCTAATCCGGCCAATACAGAGTATCCTGTAATATTTGCAAACCCAATTGATAGGGATCCCCCGGCCAGCTCCATATCTCCTAAATGGCCAAGAAATAGCATAGAAATCATTGCTCTTAAGTACAAAAGTAGACCCATCATCGCCATTGGGCCTGCAATCTTGCCTATCTGCTTTAATTCTTCAAATACCTGCATGAATCAGCAAATTTGCCGAGTTAACATGGCTTCTGGTAAGTATCATGTATTTTAGATGCACAGATCACTGGCCATGGCAGTTAAAAAATTACGAAAAGCTAGGTCCATTCTTGCTACAATATACCCTCTTTTTCAAATAATCTTGCTATAATATACCTTCTTCAAATAATTTGAGCCGGAATAACGGATCGATTTCCACAGTATTTTTGAATGAGTAAAAATCATACCTCAGCGGAAGATGGCCACCGCAGGAGCTCTGCTTCATCAGAATCTGCTGGAAGGGGCTCGAGCGCAGCATCTGTTATGGTAGGAAGAATTGCGAGAATGGTCGATTTTCCCATAGCCGCTGGATTTTCAACACAATCGCAAGAACCAAGTTTACACATGACTATGAAGCCACCGCTGGAGCTTATATTGCCTCAAAAAGAAGCGCAAGGCGAATTAAAAACCGGATTAGTTTTAATACCAGCTCTGGCGATGGCAGAGCAAAGGCATCGGATCAGAGAGCGAAAAATGAAATATATTCTTCTTGCTCGCCATAGCCAAAATGTGAAAGGAAGAACGAATGGCAGAAACGCAAACCATGCCAGAGTCTGAGGATGGAAATAAAGAAAGAAAGAGGTAATATCTCGAAAAGAAGATGAAGCTTTATTTTCAATTCGCCATAGCCATAGCCATAGCTAGAAATTAAGAAGAAAGAAAGAAGAGGCGGGTAAGCTTTACTCCGGCAGACCCGGCTTTGAAGAGGAGAGAAAGGAGGTTGTATTATTGAGGTGGTGCTTACAAAAAAACCCCGGATTTGGCACCGGAAAACAAATTCCGGCGAGTACTCTCCGTACACGGTAAATTTTTGTTTTTACGTGCCGCCACATGCTGCCACGTGTTTTACCACTGTGCAGATTATTTTTCGTCCACGCCAGCATTATGATCCCAAACACCCCCTTGCTACCCATGGACCTAGACCCTTTGGTCTCAAACTTGTTGCCTACACTTCCCATTGCATATTCCACTTGACTCCTTCCATCTATAGAGTTGTGGCTCCATATTGGCCACTTGACTGCTCGTTCTCGCCATGTATCTGCCTTCCTCTGCCTGCCTTTTCCCAACAGCTCTTCGCCTGGCAGCTTCGATCTGTACAAGCAGTTGGCATCTCTGTCTGTTGTCGCATATCCTTTACCCTCTTCCCGTCTATGGTCCCCCCCGCCGCTGCTCGACACGTGCAGATTCGGAATCCATATCAGTCCAAAATAACCAAACCCGACAGCCCAACCGTGTGGCCACAGTTTTGCAATGTCTTGCACGTTCATGGCAAAGAAGACAATGACGAGCTACCAATCCATCCTCATAATCTTCATAGTCTATTAATGTGCTAGATTTCATAACGTGCAAATTCGTTCCTAATTGCCTAATTTTTTCCGCATACGCCAACATAAAAGTGTAGAATTCTCTAGTGAACTGTGTTGTATTCAATTTAATTCCTGTTTTCAAACTGTCAATACACGAATGCATTGCAGTCATATCATCTAGAAGTAGTATTCATGTATATTAAAAGTACAATCATCAGAATCATCTGAAGATGAGTACTGAGAATTTTTTCATGATTTTTTACAGATTTCAAAAGGCTTTACTATAGTGTTTGATACTCTTCAAGATATAAAGATTCCATTTGGATTAATCAATCTATTAACTAGATTAGAGCATATGATACAAGTGAGTAATGGACTAGTAAAAATGACAACTTAGTATAATAGTACGATGTTAGTTGGATATGAACAAAATCATACATGACAACTTATTATAAAAAGGTAATATGGTTTATATTATGCTATTTACAAATGACAAGGAATCTTGGAATCTCAAACAAAAAGTAGTTACAAACACCATAACCTAATACTGGATAGAAGTTTAGAAAATTATTATCCAAGAACCTATGCTCATGATATATTCAATCTTGTCATGTTTTATGGATTAGTATTACATAACCTAATACTAGATAGAAGTCTAGAAAATAATAATCCAAGAATCTATGCTCATGATATATTCAATCTTGTCATGTTTTATGGATTAGTATTACATAAACTATTATTCTAGAGCATGAGTACATCTTATTTATTGATAGTAACGTGCACAAGCTTGATAAATAAAAAACATTAGCATTTTGACACCCATCCATAATGTAAGTTGTGCATATTCATATTCTTGTGTTGTTGTTGTTGCTGTTGTAAAATTCGTATATCTTCGAGACCTATTCTTGACACTTCCAAAACATAAAACACGCTTAAATAACTCATGCTTTCCTCTCCCAGTGCATCTATGTCTTTTGAGCGACTCCAAAAGATGTGTGCTCAGTTTATCTAATGGCCACGCTAGCCCAACCCCATGATCTAAACATTCCGCAATACTAAAAAGAATACTTAATAAATCTAGAAATTTCACGTGTATAAATAACATGCGAATGTGAAACACAATCAGCAAAGAACGTCATTGCTTCTACTAGATAGAATAGACAAGCATACATTAACATTGTTTTATGGGGTTACAAGATGATATATAATAACTCTCTTACAACAAACCTATTATTACTTTTACAACATGATTATAACCTAGTTATGACAAAAAATAATTTCTTTTTTTATAATATTTAAGTGACAAAACTATGTCAAACTGTAGGTCTTTTGTGACGTCCACGTCTCAATTTAATGAGCATGTAGCATACGCATTATCGACACATCTTCTTTGTGGCAATTCCACTTCAGTTTTTGTCATTTTTATCTCTTCATAAATAGATGTTTTTTTTTGGATAAATTCGTATTTTAGATGCTTTTTTTGCAAAATTGGTGTAGTTTAAACCTATTATTGCATCATCTACAATGAACGAGGAAAGAAAAAATAAAAAAGAAGTAATTGGACCAGTAAGATAGAAACTTAATTATGGTCGTTACTTGTCAAAGTAAAACACATTAACTTCAAACGGAAGATCATTTAAACAATTAGTAGTTTTAACATAAAAAAGTAACTTGCCAAAATAAATACAATAGGTTTTGAGTTTAAACACTTAGAATCATATGCATTTTTGTCATTCCAGATTGTCATCCTTAGTAGAAGATGGAACTTTACATTGGGCTCATTGCGTTCTTCATCTTCGCTAACCTATTTAAAATATAGAACAAGAAGTTGGTCAATTCTCAAATTGTGGACATTTGCAGTGCAAAAGAACTTGAAAAATAGAAGATAGCATTTAAAATTCAGTGATAGTAAGACATCCATTAAAATTCAGCAAAGCAATATAATTGAATTACAATTCACCAAAGTAAAATTCAACAATTAAATTCAGGAACAAAGAAGCATTGAATAAAGGCAGCAGAATGTAAAATAAAAGTGTTAGATAGATAGATAGTATTTTTACGTCATGCCACATTAGCAGCGTCCATGAGGACATATGACGGACCCCCAGAGACTTGAACACAAGATCTCTTAGTTGCTAACCCAATGGACTAGCCAATAAACCGAACAAGGGCAAGGACATTGAATCCAAAAGCAACGATTGTAATATTTGGTCGTTGTCCTGAATCAGGGGCACATATGAGCTAATTTCCAAAAACTATTAAAAGCCTAAACTATTTCCCAGAACCCTATACTAATATAGTAATAACAAGGACATCTTTTAAAGTTTCTTAAGAATACTAACCTCCTCGAAATCAAGATAAATAGGTTTTTGGTTCTTTAGATTTCTTGTATCCTCTTGCTTTATCTTTTTCTTAAACACAATCCCAGGGCTAGGTTTCTTCACGTAGTCACTAGCTTTATGCTGCAAAACATATAATATTATAAGCATATAATTTTTCTAGCAATAAAAAAAAGATTCAGATGCAAAATATGATTTTCTCTATACCTTACATACTTCATAGTCATTACCGATCATTTTCTTCTTCCATACTGTATATCCACCCTCATCTTTTATTTTCCGTACTAAATCATCAATTGGAAAGGTACCCAATCATTGAACTAAAACCACAAAGAAAGTGGTCAAAATACATGTAAGGATTTGCATTAATAACACCTATTAAAGTACATATTAGAATTTGCCCCTAAACCCAACACTGCCATTCATGAAAGGAGCATTAATTCTCGAGTCTGCACCTACAGCAAATGAAACTTCAGAAGCTTAGCTGATTAAGTTTTGTTCTTGCAGTCCTAGTGGTGGAAGGTTTTTTCTTTCAGTTCCAGAATATTCTCCATCATCATCTAATCAATACATGCTACTAGATCATGATATGTCAGACTGTATTTTAGGCTATTATATTATTCAAATAAAAAGTATTATTCAGGTAAAACATCTAGAGCAACAATTTCTAGAGGAATTGTATTTATTAAATTATAGAAAAAACATTAAACTTACAAACTTGAATCTGATAAACATATCCCCGCCAGATCCTGTTCTTTGCCTTGTCATCCTTCTTACAGTTGCATCTCTTTGCCTTTGATATACATGACCGCATTGCTCCATAAACCTATCCCATACCTCTTTGCTCACCTTCAACGGACGACAATCCTTGCCAGCTCGAACTTTGCGCCGCAAGTTTTTTTTTTGAAGAACGTGATTTACTTCATATTATACACTCAAAATATTACAAAGTACTTCCAGAAGTAAGAAATGTCCCTGAAGCATCAATCACTTTTAGATGATCACTCCATATTGGAATTTTAATACGATCAGGCCAACTGGAGATCTGAAAGCAATTATACAACTTCTTACGAATTTCTTGAAGCACCACCTGAGAAGAAATACGCTTATCATAAAAGACCTTTCTTCGTCTTCGCTTCCATACACTCCATATTAGCCAAGACTTTGCCATGTGAAATGCAATCCTTTTAGAAGCAGTCCTTTGATTTGGATAAATACCCAAAAGAAAGTGCTGACTATCCAAAGATACTCCAAAAAGAGAATGCAGCCAGGACCTAAGACTACTCAGCTCTGCACACAAATATAAATAGTGCTCCAATGTTTCGATGCACCGCTCACACATTGGGCAAAGTGGGCTTACTCCCAGCTTAAAGCGATGAACCATCTCATTAACTCTCAAAGAGCGATGAATCACCTGCCAAAGTAGAACATTTACCTTTGGAGGATTATATTTAGACCAAACAAGGTTCCAGATGGATTGCCATTGAGAAGGCAAAGTCTGTAAGTGCCATTTTCGAGAAGGTGATAAAGTATTTGAGGAGGTAAGCAATCTGTAGCATGAACTGACTAGCTTCTTGACTTCTTTAATACCTTGAACAAAGTTCCAGCATCTCTTGTTACCCACCTTCTTAATTAGAGGAAGAGCACTTGCTACATAAGCCCATATACTGATATCTTTATCCAACAACCCATATGTCTCCTGAAACCATTGCCAAGGAGCAATGTCAATACCAAAATACCAATGTTCAATAGAAATAATACCTGCTCTCCTCCACCTCGCTTGGGAATGCGCATGCATAACCGACAACAACCGAATGTAGTTGTCCATGAGTATACAAAGGCAACCACGTAAAGGGGAAGATGCCCGGAGACAAGCTTCCCAATCAAATGTAATCACTGTTTGGACTACCTTCCAGTGCCCGAAGCAAGCCTTTCAAGATCTTGGAGAGGCATGTGAAGAAGCTTTCAATGGATATAACAATGCCCAAGGGAGCTCAATTCTCACACACTCGCTTATGAAAAACCATACACTTCTTTACTGATTGTTTAAGTAACTTCATACCTGGTGATGCACAATCATCTTTCAACAAACTGAACAATAGTTTAGAAGCTAAGACCTTACCCTGTAAAGAAAGATCCAATATACCAAGACCTCCTTGTTGTTTAAACAACATACATTTCTTCCACGCCACCTTCACAGTGCCTCCTTGATCGGTACACCAGACAAAATCTCTTACAATCTTTTTTATCTCTGCAAACTTAGAAGCTGGAGCCAATAGAACTGAAACCAAATAAATATGTGTATTGTTCAATACTGACTTAGCTACTTGAATTCTACCTGCCAAGGATAACTTTGAACCTCTCCACCAAATCAGTTGCCTTTGTAAATTTAAGATAATTTCATCCCATGCTTCATTCATGTCAATATCTAAACCAAAGGGGACTCCTAAAAGCTTTGTCTTTGCAGATGGTACAACAACCTTCCAGGCATACTCATATAAAAAATGCGGAACTGTTTCCTTCCCCACCCATAAAGCACTACACTTAGCCCAATTAAGGAGACATCCAGATGCAATTGAAAATATATCCAAAATCTTTTTGATTATCTGCACATTATTAGCAAGAAGGTATCGTCTGCAAACTGATTAACCAAAACCTGTTCACCTTCCTCCAATAATAATCCCTTTACCAAACCATCCTTTTCAGCCTCATGCAATAGTTGCGAAAGTCCTTCTGCCACTATAGTAAACAAAAAAGGAGCTAGAGGGCAACCTTGCCTTACAGCGTCTTGCCAATGGGAAAGCCCCAGACTTGGATGGTATGCAGGCAGAATTGCTTAAGTGGGCAGGGCCGTCCATAATACCAGTGCTGACCGCCTTGTTCAACAAGGCATTACAGGAAGGCTTCCCGCTGCAGTGGACCAATAGCAGAGTTGTTCCCATCTATAAGGCAGGTGACCCACACTGCCCAGCCAATTACCGAACAATCATGGTCAGTTCGGTATTTGCAAAATTGCTTGCTGGGATTCTCGAGCAGCAGTTGACGGGCTGGGCAGAGGCAACAGAGGTGCGGGCCCTCACGCAGGCAGGATTCAGACCCCGGCACTCAACCATTGACCACATCTTCACGTTGCGAACTCTTATTGAAGACAGTAGGAACCGCCGTCAGGATCTATATTGTTGCTTTGTGGATTTTGCGAAGGCGTTTGACACTGTGCCTCGGGAAAAACTATGGGCAAGACTGCAACAACTGGAGGTTCTTGTAGATTTGCGGAAATCACGATTAATGCGAGCTATATGAAAGATGCTCGGGTCGGTTGCAGCAGACAAGCCAACCATTTGATAGTAGTATCGGGGTTCGTCAGGGATGCCCTCTCTCCCCAATATTGTTTGGGCTTTACATTGATCAATTGGAGAGCTGGCTTGCTGATAATGGGGGCAATGGAGCTCACTTTCTCAATCAGATCATCAGACAGTTAATATATGCTGATGATGTGGACCTCCTAGCTTACACACCAGCAGACATGCAACGACATCTCGATGCCCTGGACACATTCTGCCAAGCGACTGATATGCGCGTCAACCTGGCCAAGACTAAGGTGGTTTTCATATCATCTTCATGTCAGCCGAGGGTCCCCTCCTTCAGTTACCAAGGCATCCACATACAAGTATTTGGGAGTGGAGTTTCCTTCTACTATGCACTGGGACACATCCATACAACTACGAGTGACGGCAGGCTGGAAGGCACTATATGCAATGCAAAACAATAGTCATAGAGCAGAGTTGTATGATTGGGCCCATCAGTCACACCTGTTCAAGGTCTTAGTAGAGCCTGTCCTTTTATATGGGGTGGAAGTATGGGGCCCAGTAGTATCACTTGCTACTTGGAATGACTTGGAGCAGGTCCAGAAAACCTTCTTAGTACGAGCACTAGGGGTGAAG
Organism: Isoetes taiwanensis; assembly: GCA_021234155.1. Classification (NCBI taxonomy): domain Eukaryota; kingdom Viridiplantae; phylum Streptophyta; class Lycopodiopsida; order Isoetales; family Isoetaceae; genus Isoetes; species Isoetes taiwanensis. The sequence goes on along the minus strand of JAJEKV010000042.1, from coordinate 4,615,031 downwards.
TCCACAGTCCCATATCAAATTCTACCGCAGAGAGGCGAGATTCTTGCCTCTTCAGAGGGCGGCCCTTGATCGCCACATTATCTATTTTCAGAAGGTGGTCAATATGGACGATGCTCGTCTCCCTAAACTAGCCTATATCATGGCAATGGGGCCGCAGCGCCTGAAGGCCTGCTGGAGGGAAAAGAGAGCTCAATGGTCGGCTAGATGGAATGTGCAGGAGAACACACAGGTGCATACATGTGCAAGCAGAGGCGCAGTCGCCATAGCTTGAGGCAATATCTTGGCGCTTTGCTTCCTCGGCAAGCTTTGGGATGCCAATGCCCTTGAACATGTCAAGACAAAGACACTATCGGCACCACATAAATCCCACATTGGAACGAGGCCCGCAATGCTACCTGCGTACCCACTTGCCCATGAAAAGGCGCGGACTCATTGCCTCCATTCGCATTGGGCACATCATCTTCGAATTGAGGCGGGCGGATGGATTGGTGAGCCACGCCAGATGGAGCTCTGTCAATCTTTGCCAAATGGGAGTCATTGAGGATGAATCTCATACCCTTCAAAGTTGCCCAAAGATATGATCAAATTCGGATGCGCTATCTTTGAGTTGGTCGGGCCCGCCACCGTTACATGTGACATTGAGCCGCGACATCCGATCCGGATCTTTGGGATCATACCTTCAGGAGGTTATGGACATGCGAGATCAGATATGTCCTCGTGTACACACTTGACATGTATATATACATTGATGTATACTTGTACAGTTTGACAGCATTCTTATTACTGCCACGGTTTTTCCCTCGAAAACCCTTCGGGACGGGGGTTTTTTAACCTGGACAGTAATAAGTTTGCTGCGCTCCTTGTGGGTCCCATAGGCCGATTGGCCTCAGTGGACGATAAAAAATCATTCTTATTCTTATTCCACGTTCAATTGGAAAAAGCACCAATGGTTCTCCATGATACAGTACTACCCCCTTAGCAGAAATCAACATTTTTTGCATCATAGATCGGAAACCAGACCCAAATCCCAATTTCAAAAGCATGGCATCCAAGAAAGTCCACTTCACACTATCATAAGCTTTAGCAAAATCCAATTTTAAATATAGAAGATTTTGACCTGAACATTGGGCCCAATGAACTCCTTCATATGCTGCCACTATATTATGAAAAATTTGCCGACCTAGAAGAAAGCCTGACTGAGCCGCATCTATTCTCAATCCCAAAACCTGTTTAAGTCTTTCTGCATAGGCTTTTGCAATAATTTTATAGATAGTAGATAGAAGAGTTATTGGACGCCAATCATGAATGCTCACAGGTTCTTTCGCTTTAGGAATAAGAGAAATCAAACCCGTATTCAAAATCCTATCAAATTGATGTGAAGTACACAAATCTTTGTAGGCCTCCATAATGCTTACTGACGTCCATTCCCAATATCTTTTAAAAAATTCTACAGGGATACCATCCATACCTGGACATTTATATGAAGCCAACTCAAATGTTGCTGCTCGCAATTCAGACATGGAAAGTGGGGCCTCTAACAATTGAGATTCCTCTTGTGAAAGAATTGCATGAACCTTAGAAGGCACAATATTCTGCATTACATCTTCATGAGGCAAGTGTTTGACCTTAAAAAAAGTTTCAAAGTATTGAGTAAGGGACTGCTTAATCTCATTTGGCTCTGTCATTACCCTCCCATCCGGCAGAGATAAAGAGTGCATAGTAGCTGCATACCTCTTCTGCTTTGAAGCTCTAAAAAACAGCTTATTACAACGATCTCCATCTTTCAGCCAGGTTAATCCAGATTTAACTCGTGCTGATTGAATTTGGGCCACTTCAATACCACGAATAGCATCAATAACCTGTTGCAATCTAAAAGAGTCCGTACCCACTTTCTTAAGCTCCTCTAATTCAGTATATAACTTACTCAATGTCTCTTTTTCTTCACGAACTCGTTGCGCTCCCCACCTTTTCGCAAAAATCTTGACATTTGCCAAAGCCTCAGCAATTCTTCGCATACCATGTTGTTGAGATGAAGCCTTTTGCCAAGCCTCTTGACATCCTGCTTCAAACTCCTCATTAGGCAACCATCGAGTATTCAATTTAAAGACTGTTTTTCTCTTTTGTCGACTATGAGTAAGTTCATGATTGTCAAGAATTTGAGGATTATGGTCTGAGACTGCTTGTGCCAAATAATTAAGCCTCCATAACCGTGGACATATATCACAAAGCACACTATTTGCATACATTCGATCATGACGAGCCTGTGACAATCCTGGGCCAACCCAATTATTAGTCCAAGTAAAAGATGAATCTCCATCAACTTCCATAAACCCATGTTGAAAGAGTAACTTCTGCCACTGCTGTCGTTCAAAGCCGCTTACAATCTGTCCACCACCTAATCTGTCTTGTGCTGATTCGACCATATTGAAATCCCCTACTAAAAGCCAAGCCATATTTTCTCCCCATTTTGGTATTTTATTACATAAAGAAGCCCATAAAGTTGCTCTTTTTCTAGGAATATTAGATGCATATACATTAATGATACCATATTCTTGAAGTCCTTGCTTCCATTTAATGACTGTCCACCTTCCAAATTTATCTTTTGCTGTAAATGTGACATGAACATCCATACTCCAGGCTATCATTGTACCACCCCGAGCCTTGCCTGAAGTACTTATTATAGCAGAAGTTTGCTTCCCAAACAAATTCATCATTGGAACAACCCTGCCTCTATCACATTTATGCTCTTGAATACATAAAATATCTGGATTAATGTGTTTAATTAAATTAGCCAACCTCTGCCATTTTTGAGGAGATGAACATGCTCCTCTCACATTCCAAGACATGATCTTAAGCATGAGGTATTTTGGATTTCTTCTTCCTCCTCTTTTTTGATGAGGTTTTTCCCACTTTTACCTCAGTTTCCTGTGGCTTATATAATACCAAGGCCTGGTCCATGTTATGATCACTAATATCACCAGTATCCTTGTGCCTATCTTCCTCCTCAGATGAATCGTCCCCAACCTCTGACTCTATGATATCACTGTTATCCAGGTTATGCACCCTTGCTTTACTTTTATGCTTTTTAGGACTTTGCCATGCCAACTCATCATTAGAACATTTTACCATCTCTTCATCCGGTGATGAATCATGAATATCCTCACCAACCACCATTGGAACTGCTTCTATATCTTTTCCACATTCTTGCGAACCAGATACCTTCTTTTCATCCAGATTCTCTGGAGCAACTTCTGTAGGGTTTGCAGACATATCCATATTTTGCTGTTTATCACCAATCGGATATTCCTTCTGCACATCTACATCCAATATGTTCAAAGAAGGAAACCAACACTTTAACTCACTGCCATTCAAAAGCTCTAAGTTAAAGCGTGAGAAAAACTCCCCACTCTTCACTATTACCTCCTTAGGAAGACTCTGATCCATTGGTAGTGCTACACAAACACGAGCACCTCTGAGAATTGAATGAGATATATGCTTACCAATACCATTAGCAATAGAGATAAGGAACTTTGGAAGCAATAGATCCGGTGGCAAACCATGAATTTGAAACCAACAAGGCAACATTGCTTTATAAGGATTATCAGCAGAAAAGCCTAGTGAATAATGCTAAAAAATGACACATGAGCCTCCTATTGAGAAAACACCTCTTGAAGTCAATCTATTAACAGGCGCTTCGTCTTCAAACCCCAGCAAAAAGAAATTATTGCCTAACACTTTGAAAGAATTAAAAGGTGCAATAGACATCCTTCTGAGCATAGAACCAATCCATCCAGTAATTTTAGTAGAATTAAAATAATTTCCAGCAAAGTACCCAATTACAGAATGTGCCACCAGTTTAGCCACACACTTTCGATGCTCCAATTGATCCACTTCTATAACTGGTACGCCACAAACTTTGTTTCCAACAGCAGAACCATTAATGCCTTGAACAAAGTCCTCCACACAACCAGAATGCGAAAACTCCCCTTTCCTCTCTTTCAACACTTCAAAAAAAATCCACTTATTACCCCGATCCAAGAAAGTAAGCGCTTCACCGCACCGCGTGAACTCTGATAATTATGAGCAAGATCTTTACGCACCCAAGTACTAAAATGAGCATTCCTCAATCTGTTAACTGTGTCATTTGATCTCCAAGCATTTGGAGGATCTTGGCGAACAGGATTAGACCGCAAATCTGCAAACCCACCATTATTATTTTCGGTAGCTTTAGGTGCCTCGGCCAGCTCCTTTCTCCACTGTAAAAGCCTCAAAGACATGGCAAATCCTCGAAACATTGGCTAGTACCTCCATACTTGTTTTGCCCACTATTTTATCATTTGTCATTTTAGTTACTTCCTCGATCCAGTAAACAAAGATTTCAAGGGTTGCAATGCCTTTTTGCAATTGAAACAGCAGATGATGTATTTACTGATTATGCATCTTTGCTACTTCACCAAAGATGGCTTGAGCCTAAAAAGGGTATATAAGAGCAAAAATTTTCTGGAAACCCACCAGCCTTCTCCATTTGACTCATAAACCGAAAGTCAGACTTTCGTGCTAAATCCTTCCACCGAACATTATCCTTGATAGAAGATTCAGACATTGAGACATCTGAAGTGAAAACCCCTTCACCAAAACCTACGCCACACCCTGTGGCGGTAAAACCCCTGCTGCAACAGAGCCCCTAAGAAGCAGAGATCTGCCCAAGAGAATAGTGCAGGTTGCTCCGCTGAGCCTAATCAACCCTGCTACTACCTCCAATCCTCAGAGGATTTCAGGAAAGATTCTCTAATATGGCCGAAACTGAAAGACTCTTGACTTGCACCAGTAATCTTCTGTAAAAGCATTTATATAATATACCAATGGAAAGGGCTCGAAAAGAGCTTTCCAACGGTGTAAAGATCACTTAATTCTGACTCCGAACGCCAAAGTTATGGCCTCTCAAAGTTGGCTCTGGCAAGTTGTCCCTGTATTGATCACGATGTTTGTAAAAAAATACTGCTTGTAAATGCATGTTGAAAATTGTTATGAAAATTTGTAATGAAAGACATCAACATAGTGAGGCTGAATGCTTCATTTAACTTCTAAGATACCTGATCTTCAAGCATCAGTTCAGTTTCTAGTTCATGTAGATAGTTTTACAGCACATTTCATGTCATACACCTTGATTCAGTCATCCTTATCCTCTCCAAGAGTGACACAATTTCTAGATGATTTAAGTCATACTCAACTGACATACTTGGATTGGAACACCATTGTATTAACATCTTAAAGAGACGAATGCAGCAAAGGAATAAACAACAACAGAAAATCTTAAGCTAGGCACACTGCATCGCTGAAAACTAGAGCGCCAAAACAGAGCTATGTGGAGAATGAACAGAGCTATGAATCTGGCCATTTGGGTGTGTAACCTGGGTAGAGCATAGAAAGCGGAATCCAAGGAACAATGACATCAAGGATGATGCTGCTTTTATTCAAATTTGGATGTTGACATAGTAGCGCACCTATTTCTATGAACACATAGCACACTTGTGAACATGTATGGCCCAACTGTTTCTTTGGTTGGCCATACAATTTTTGATTATCCATAGCTTCCTACCACGGCCATATGGTTTTGATTATCCATGGTTATCCATGAACTTGTGCCATAGTATTAAGGTATCCAATGTTGTTAAAAAATCTGTTTTTTATTTTTTTTAAGTACTTCTATAAAAATCCTCACATTTTTTAAAGGATTTTTATGATTTGATATGGCCAAAAATAAAAAATAAAAAAATTGCACATTCTTTGCACTGCTTTATTGGACATATTTGCTACTGTTAAAATGCACATTTTTGCTACAAGTTATAAGACGTAGCATGCCAACACGTAAATCAGAAGTTTGTGCTGCTATTAGAAACTAGTAAGTTCAAATACAAAGATATCATAGCTGTTTTGCCATGCAACTCTTAAAAAAGTTCAGAAAAACATTATTATAGAGGTTAAAAAGTATAAGAATTTTATATACAAAGATAAATAAGTTCAAGAATATCATATATTTGGATTAAAAAAAATCACAGTCTAAGGATTTTTAAGGATTTTAAAGATTTTTATGAAATAGGTTTTTAAAGATTTTCTTCAAAAATTTTGAAAATCTTTCAAAAAATCTTAAAAACCGTTTTTTAAACGTACGAATTTTGACGTACTTAACAACATTGAAGGTATCCATATGGCCCAGCTGCATTTGGCCATGGATAATAAAAAAAAGGCAAGCAAGAAGATAACAGGCCTAAAATGGTTAAGTCCACGGTGACCTGCTAAGTAAAAAGATCACTACAAAATCAATGTGTACCATGAACTCAAGAGTGAGTTTAAGAAATGGTTGCAGACTCATTCAACCATTTCAGCAGCCATACTTTCTCTCTCCTCTCTTTAATTAATTGCCTTATCTCAGTCTTATGAAGAACCTAAAGTGAAAGAAACTCATTGTCAAATCTATGCCTAATACTGCTTGGCATATCTTAATATAAGCAACATCATTGCTTATTTATGGAATTTCATGTTGAATACTAACTACCAGTCTAAATTAACAAAACCTGTAGAAAAATTCTATATCGAGTCGAGAAATTGCATCCCTTTCTGGTTAGCCTGCAGTAGGCTCTTCAACATAGCAGGAGACTTATGCATATTAGGAAAGTCGCAGCTTTCATATACTGGCATGTCCTTTCTGGTAGTAATAATACGCCTGCTGCTCTCTCTTTGTACTTGGGTCCCATAGGCCAGTTGGTCTCCGTGGACGATAAAATCATATTCTATTCTATTCTATTATATTCTATATGTTGATTTGAGATCACAACTATTGTTGCTTTAAGATCCTTCTAGATGGCACAAATGTACTTTGTTTGCTTCTCCATTCTTTGCAACATGATGATCCTGGCCCTTTCAGGAATCAAGATGTCTTGCAACATCAATGGGCAATAACTTCTCCTCATTTAATAAAGGATTCTGGTGCCAGATTTAATGAAGAATTCTATTTACTCAGACATTTACGAGTATCGTTAATGAACACGTTAGGAAATGCAGGCTGCTGATTAATGTTACAGGTTCTTTTCTCTTCAACATAATATTTGTTATCTGTAAAAACATCATAAAAGCTAAACATCATAAAAAACGATACCTGTAATGCCTCCACCTCTTAGCGAGTAACTTGTTGAGTTCAAATTCAGTCAATCCTTGCTCGAAATTGTCAATGATATACTTTAAGGCTCGTTCTCGATGGCGAGGTTTGACTTGCCTCCAGGTTTTATCAACCTCATGGCAGTACGCCTTCATAGCATTTGTGGCCTGTTCAATGAACTCCTTTCCAGCGTCATCTAGAAATGGCATACCTTTGTAACCTATTTGCAAATAAAAATATCTCAGAACTATCAATATATTAATCACCAAGTACTTGAAAGCATTACAAATACATAAATTCACGAATACTCTATTACCTCAGAGTTGGATAGTTTCTTGAATTGAACATTATAAGATAAGTTGATCTCCTCTGGATAGTCTCTATCGCGTTTGGCCTCGTTCTCGCCTTTATCAGAGGAATGGGCTGATTGTGAATCAGTGTCACTTTCCTCCTCAGAGGATGAATCACTTACAAGATTACATTTCTTTCGGAGATGACTGGATCTTTAATTCTCTTTGCTCGCTTTTTGCCTTGTCTTGAAGACTCTCCCGCTCCTGATATACTTTTTGAAATACTATTCTTTATACGTGCTTTCAAGAGTTTCAGGCTGCAAGAAAAAAACAGTTAATGAATATACAAGCAATTGAAATAAATAAGATGTGCAACACGTGCCAGCAATAAATGAAAGAATGAAACACATAAACTATTGCTTTGGCCCTTTTTTTGCAACAACAACAACAGTAAATGAAAGCATTAAGTAGCATCAAGATGAACCCGCAAATATCAGTACTTATTAAGTCTATCAAGTCTGATAAATTGGAGAAGTTCAAGTATATTATTATTATTATTATTATTATTATTATTATTATTATTATTATTATTATTATTTTGAAGAAACGGAACTGCTTTTTTTATTCATATGATAGGAAGAATTACATCAACGATCCCACATGGATCTTATAGGAAGTATTTTTGCACATATATGAAAAGTACAAAGTATAGTGTTTCAACTTTCATAGAGGACTACTACAGGAGAAGCCTCAACATCTTCATCCTCCATGAACTGAAACTTATTGAATTGAGTAGCAATAAAACCAAAGAGATATAAGATAGAGGTCACAGAAGGAGCCCATACATCCTCAACTGTATGTAGATCAAGGAGCCCATACATCCTCGACCATATGCAGAAGACACCGTGAAACAGCCACCATCACTTCTACCTATATAACTTTGGAAGTGGGATAGGTGGACAAGCCTTATCACCAAGCTGCATTACTCTTACTATGACACTAAAAATATGATAGAGAAAAATATAGATCAGTGTTAGGAGAGCAGCCTGCCACTCTGCTCATAGAAGCTGCCACTGCTTCTTAAATTCTAGTTTCTCATATCATAAGCAAGCAAATTATCTTGTACATTAAATTGTATCAGATGCTGCATTGGGTAAGCCTTCAATCTGAAACTGGCTAGACAAAGCATATGCCCAGCCGCCAGACTCCTCCCTTTAAAGCCCAGTGCAAGATATATAGATATCAGCAAAACCCTAGCTCGGCAATCCAATCCAGTCTAATCCATTCAACCTACTTGCATTACATGCTAAAGAAGACCAAAACTGCATAAGTGTCTGATCTTTATCTGAACCATAAATTTAGTCTTTCCGCCAGCAAAAAAAAATTCTTATTAGTTTTTCATGTTATTTTTTATCAAATACTAATAAAATAAACTAATATTACTTTGTGGGTTAATATGTTGAATAACTAGATGCAGTTAAATAGTGAGGTTCATATTTATGGTTTTTCAATGTGTTATATCCACATAGTAAGCACCTATATTTTCTCGTTATGGTTTGCTGGTATAGTTTACCACTATGGTTCTTTGTGGTGGTGAATTTCCTTGGTTTAATGCTATGTTCTATTGCGACGTGACATATTAGTAGTATAGGTTGTAAACCACTAGTGTCTTTAGCCTTGAAGAATTAGGCAACTCATAGTGGTGTTCCAATCAACTCATGGAGATCTTATTGCATGAGCCATTTATGTTACATAGAATAAAGACTTCAAGTTTCTCATTAATAGAATTAACAATGTATCTTCCAAAATAGTAGTGGTTTTCCATCTTCAAAGTACTTTGTGTTGGATGTAAGCCAATCATGTTTCAAATTAACAGTTGATATTAATTTAGTCAGAAAACTAAGATATTATCTATTTGTAAACCAACAATAGTTTTAGCTTTAATGATTTTTGCAACTCATGGTGGTTACCCTATGAAATCATTGTTGTAGTGTCATATGAACCGTTATTGCTTTTGAAATAAAGGATTCAAGTTTATTACATAAAAATAAACAAGTTCTGCTTAAAAATAGATAATGGCTTTGAAAATAAAGTGTTCAAGTTTATTACCAAAAACATAAACAAGATACTGGCTTCGCATCTTTTAAACACCCTGTGTTGGAAAGCAAACCAATAACGTTTTGAGGTATATAATAGACGTTTTGGGAAGCAAACCAATGATGTTTTACAATATATAAGCGATACTAAATTAGTAACAAACTCATTTATAGTTAATGGTTTAGCATACATTAAAATAGCTTAAATTTATGCCTCTATGTTTTCTTTCAGTTAGAATTGTGCTACATTTTAGAATCTGCACACGAACAGTTGGCAATCTCTTTTTCAAAGGCCAGAACTTTGGCTAGCCCACATCTCCATGATTCTTTTTTTTTTTTTTTTTCTGAATTCTTTATGAATTTCTCTTGTTAGAGCATATATGTGCAAGAAAGCACACATTAAATATTTTTGAATAGCAAAATAAGGAAGCAAGCATTCGCCCATTGCCAATAAGGTCCATAAGTTCTCAGTGCTTGGGATTGTGGTACTCCCACTCCGAGAAAGACTCAGTGAGCGGCTTGACGTAAAAGCTGATGTTCCTGAAGCTACATGTAAGTCGATCACTGGCCCATGCCACTCGTTGTCAAATTCCTTGGAGTATATCTTCCTCATTTCCTACTCACCGTCTGAATGATTTATTGCTCCAGGTCTAATCAAACCACTTGTTGGGGATGTAGAATTAACTAGAATTTCAACTTGAGTCTTTGATTCAGACAGGTCGACATGTCTGTTACACAAGTCCTCCACTTTTCTGCCTACTCAGATGCACGAAGAATAGAAGCATTTGAAAATTCTTGATAAGGAAGCTTGTTTAGACCTCCAGAACTGTGACTCAACAGAGGGTGATTGCACGTAGAGGCCCTCCTTTGTATCCATGCTCGGCTTAAACTCGTTGTTTCTGAAACAAGGCCTGAAATATTTGGGCTGCTTATAGTAGTCCACGCAGGTGTGGAAGGATCACTAGACAGACAGCTTGCAGCTTCAGAGAATGGAAGCCTACATGCCTTTGTAAGAAGAGAAAGCAGTAGTCTCATTCTGCTGCTATTAAGTGGTTTTGTAATGCCTGCTTGAAACGTGCTGCACAATCAGGTGGGACAATCCAACCAACAACAAGGCTATACTTGTTATGTAGCTTCAGTAAGTATACCAGTATATCCAGCAAAGGTGGTGCTGGAATCTTGCAGGTATCCAACTTTTTAGAGAAAACTTCTTTGAAAGCCACATCTGTGTACTTGGAGATGTGATCAGAGAAGGCTGCAAGATTGCCTGTCGGGAACAATGTAACATCAATAATTGCCAAAACTGCATAGCTGATTGAGTCTATTACTTCAGATGTGTGACTAACTAATGGTCATAAGGCCAGCTCTTTTACTAGCCCCCATTATGTACAATCTTTGTGAACATTTCTGCACAGGTAGAGTGAGACATGCTAACAAATAGGACCTGCATATTTGGTGGTTGCAGCCCTAATTCATTTTGATCTGTTCCCCATTTGATCTGCTCATAATTTGAAATTATGGATACAAATAAACCAAGGGCGAATGCATTAACATGGTAGAGGCAGAAGCATTTGTAAAGTCGGAAGAGAGAGATGGAGAAACAAACCTTCATGTCGGAGCATGGCAAAGCTGAGGGGCGTCATAACAGAGGAAAGAAGAAAAACCTACGAAGAAAAAATAAATGAAGAGAAGCTTTTTTCTCTAGAGGAGAAGAAGAATGGGATACAAGGACCTTACCTCTTATAAATCTGGAATTGACGAGCCATTTTCGGCTCAGCTAGGGCAGATTAAACAAGCAAGATTTGTCACTGGCTCCAGATGGATTCCACCGCCTTGGACCAGACAAACATGTGGTTTTTGCATCAGAACTATGGGGCACAATTGAAATATCGAATTGAAGAAAACAAAGATGTATCAAGGGAACAATGCAGAGACGGAAAGCCCCATACCTGCTTGGAGAGGAGCAGACGGAGCTGACCTAGACATTCATCATAGACCTTCGCTTCAAAAACATTTGATCACAGTCTTTTGCTTCAAAAACGAGGCTGTCTGAAGGGAACGAAATGCAGAGATGGAAAATGTCATGCCTGCTTGCAGAGGACCGGAGATGGAGTAGACGTTTACCACCATCGTGCAAATCCGGGATTGAAGACCATTTTTGGCTCACCTAGGGCAGAAATTCGCCAGCACCTCCGAGATTTTGATATAGTCGCTTGCTATTCGGCAACAATTTTAGGTTTATCTGTCCACATGGAGTATTTTAGGGCTTATCTTGCGCAGACGGCCCAGATGTTTGCCCTCCATATTTAACTGATATCATGCCATCCATCTCTCGTATATGAATTGATTTTGACTATGAGGTAGTGCTTTGGATGTCTATTCTCTATCTATCTATCTATCTTAAAAGTCTGGTTTTTTTTAATGGGATTTGGACATAGCTCACTTCTAGTGCTAGTGCCCATGTCTTTGGTTATCACTTAGGATACAAGTTAAACATAGTAAAAGGAAGACCTATGTCCCTTCACCTATTTCAATTTCCAAATTTGCTTTCATATCCATGCTTTCACAACAACGATAATGCAGTGTTATTTTTTGTTTGACTCTAATTTTTTTTATCCTAATATTTATGTGTTGAGGATGGATATGGGCTGGACACAAGTAGAAGAATATAATCGAAATTAAAATAAAACAATGATGTCATGTATGGGTAGCGACTGTAATTGCTCAGTCGTGTTAGCTACTTCGAAGTTTCTTGATCCTGCCCCTCCTTCTTCCTTGTTTTTCTCCCCAATATTTATTTTTAATAGTTTGCCTAGCCACGATGAAGCGTGTGTCATGATTGCAGTATATGCAAGGGTTCGTCGCTCTGGAATGTTTAGATGCAGAATAAAGGTCAAAAGCTAAACAAAGCCACATTTTTGGCATGTTGAAAGCATACAAGTTACGAAACACAGTAGTGCATGGAAGATGCATTCACAAGAAGACCATTGAGTGTGAACTCCACTTTGACAATATGGTACGTAGCACCCTTGTTGATATATATGGAAAGGCAAGGTTGTTTGGAGGAAGCATGCAATGTCTTCTATTGATTTCCAACCTGCAATGTAGTAATCTGGAGTGCATTGCTTGCAGGGGATGCTCAACATGATGAAGGCATTCTAGCCCTCGATGGTTTTGAAAGTATGCAGCGTGATGTCATACAATCCGACAAGCTCATATTTCTAAGCATTTTAAAAGCTTGCGCTAGCCTTGATTTTATTAAAAAGGTTAGGTGCATTCATAAGCAGATTATGAAGAATAAGCTTCATGATGACATAATTGTAAATAGTTCTCTAGTTGACATGTATACTAAATGTGTGGCTTGGAGGAAGCACCTAGAGCTTTCGACCATCTACCAAACAAGGACATTATATCATGGGGAACCATGATCATAGGATATGCTCAGTATGGTGAAGGTTGTCTTGCCTTAGAGTGTTTATAACATGTTAGAGAATTGTTACGCTCAAGAAGGCAGCTAGGAAGAAGCGATCTTCAGCAGTGATGGGTGAATTAAAGAAAGTCATGGCCTTGCACAGAGGGACATTTTCTCCCTTTGAGTTTTAAACCTGTCTCTCAGCTTATTGTATCTATCTATCTAATTGATAATTTCACGAAATAAAATAAAAATAAAATAAGCATCTTCAAAGTGTAGGGCTAACAAAGTAATAGTTGTGAGCATGTTGAAAGCTTGTGGAATCTTAGGTGCCTTATGGAATGGCAAACATACTCATCAGCAAATAATTGATAATATACTTTAGCTTGACACTGTTTTAGGTGATATGCTAAATATGGGAAATGGAAGCAGCAAAAATAATCTTTCAAACCTACCAGCTCCATAAATGGTATCGTGGAGTACATTAATCATAGGATATGTCCAACTTGGGGAAGTTGGGTTATCTGTAGAGCATCTCGAGAGTATGCACCATAACAACATAGACGCAAATAACATAACATCCAATAGTATCCTTACAGCATTCAGTTGTGCACGTAGATGATGGTGTCCATGTTTAGAAGAGAATATCTTAGTACAAGATCTGATATGTATGACATGACCTCTGTGGTAGATCTTCAATCTCATAGAAGATGCTTCAATGAACTAGAAGGTTTTCTTGAAACAATGATGCCACTTGACATTTGTTTGTGGGTTGGCATCTCCATACATGAGGCAAATATTAATGTCTTAAGCACCTCCAATCCATCGTAAGCAGCATAGCTAATGGCCAGGGGTTTAACTAGCTTAGAGTTCCACTCCTTACATGCATGCACAACGAACAATTTCATAGAGCATACATATCAAGAATAAGACTAAACCTATGACTAACCATAGAATCATCGAGTGCACCATATACGTACACTATCACCAGTAGACAAACACTATTCATACCTTGAATATGTGCTTGGCTTCCTTATCAAAAGTTGAAATAGGGAGCTTGGATGCCTGAAGGAGCACGGAGCAATATGCAAACAAGGAAAAACCCTCAAAATGGCGATTCTGGGTTTTATGTAAACATGCATGTAAAATGATGTTGTATAAGGGTCTAAATATTGTACAGATATGGGTTTGGGTGTTAACGGGACCTGGTATCACCATTAAAAGGCTGATACAAGGACCCGGTAAGATGTGCTCACATCATTGAGCTTCACAAAAATATTTTTTCAAAACCAACCCTTCAGTTAGCTTTGCCCTTCCCTAATTTTTTGTGCACATGACGTACATATCAATAGTTTAATAAGCACAAACTGTATATTGCCATCTAACACAAGGTCAGTCTAGAACTTAGTAGTACACATTCAATTCTTAGCTACCTCTTACTTTAAATAGCTATTCATATCTTGCTTGATTATACAATTACCTATGTTTGTTTACACCCTATAAGAAACAACCTTGTTTACATGATTCTTTCTTCCATCAATACGATATTCCTCATATTCTTATATTATAACCCCCCTAGTAGTTGTATCTAAGTGTCAATATTTGTATCCAATATCAAATTCACATTGTCAAAGTTGTTATATATTTGTAAGAACTATCTTAACCTATATAAATATTGTAGGATGATGCTTTTGGCATATTATTCAAAGATTCCTCTCTATAATCGCGACACGTCAGCTATTTTTGTGCGCAACACTTCTATAAAGTTTTTTTTGACACGTAGCAATAAAAAAAGAGAAAATTTGTCTGTCTATGGCATATTCCACTACTATGACATTTGGACTGTGATAACTGGAGAACGGTGCCCCTGCTCATTTCCATCCTTTTTAACGCCCGTTGTTGCAGAATGGATTTTGCATATATAGAGATAAAGGAAGGAAGGATGTTTTTTTATCGTCCACGGAGGCCAATCGACCTATGGGAAAAGAGCGCATCAGGCGTGATTATTGCCCAGATTAAAAAAACCCCGCCTCGAAGGGTTTTCGAGGGAAAAAAACGTGACAGCAATAAGACTGCTGACAAATTGTACAGATATACATACATACATGATAAGTTGTTTCCTGCCCATTAAGTGGTTGTCCGGGAGCATATGTGAGTCCTCAGATCCATTACCTCCTGAATATATGATCCTAATGAGCGCATAGAAGGAGCAAAGCATAGAAGGTTGTTCAAATGCCCATAAAAGGATTTTGGTGTGGATGTTGGCTCACTGTATAAGGTGCAACGGTTTGACAATGTGGCAATGATTATCGTCTCATCTATACCACCTTGACATAAACTATAATGCTCAATGCTTATACATGAACCAATATATAGAAAAAACGTATGGTTCTTGAACAAATTGAATTAATCTTCAAATTATGATATTATTCATTTAGTGGTTGAAACATTCCTAGTTCTAATAAACTGATGCTAGTTTTAATAAACCATTATGGTATACAGGGTATCTATTGAAACCATATCATAAACTATAACCAGTTTTAGCAAACCACTATATCATTAGTAACTCATATTAATAACCACGTTGTAAGACACTATCAGTTTTAACAAACCGCTATAGCATGTGGTTTTCTTCTATCAAATGAATTGTTGTATAAAAGACCACATCTATCATGGTTTTCGGATGATTTGATATCATTTTTATATGGCAGTTCATTTTTGGGGGCCTTGTGAGTAGCATCAAGATGAACCCGCAAATATCAGTACTTATTAAGTCTATCAAGTCTGATAAATTGGAGAAGTTCAAGTATATTATTATTATTATTATTATTATTATTATTATTTTGAAGAAACGGAACTGCTTTTTTTATTCATATGATAGGAAGAATTACATCAACGATCCCACATGGATCTTATAGGAAGTATTTTTGCACATATATGAAAAGTACAAAGTATAGTGTTTCAACTTTCATAGAGGACTACTACAGGAGAAGCCTCAACATCTTCATCCTCCATGAACTGAAACTTATTGAATTGAGTAGCAATAAAACCAAAGAGATATAAGATAGAGGTCACAGAACCAGACTTTCAGTATTCTCTGAATCAAAACGAAAGGGTCACCCTGTAGAGGGCGTCTTCCACTTCCATTATCCATCAAGGAGCCCATACATCCTCAACTGTATGTAGATCAAGGAGCCCATACATCCTCGACCATATGCAGAAGACACCGTGAAACAGCCACCATCACTTCTACCTATATAACTTTGGAAGTGGGATAGGTGGACAAGCCTTATCACCAAGCTGCATTACTCTTACTATGACACTAAAAATATGATAGAGAAAAATATAGATCAGTGTTAGGAGAGCAGCCTGCCACTCTGCTCATAGAAGCTGCCACTGCTTCTTAAA
The DNA here is from genome assembly GCA_021234155.1 of Isoetes taiwanensis. Classification (NCBI taxonomy): domain Eukaryota; kingdom Viridiplantae; phylum Streptophyta; class Lycopodiopsida; order Isoetales; family Isoetaceae; genus Isoetes; species Isoetes taiwanensis. The sequence goes on along the minus strand of JAJEKV010000042.1, from coordinate 4,598,669 downwards.
TTCTAGTTTCTCATATCATAAGCAAGCAAATTATCTTGTACATTAAATTGTATCAGATGCTGCATTGGGTAAGGCTTCAATCTGAAACTGGCTAGACAAAGCATATGCCCAGCCGCCAGACTCCTCCCTTTAAAGCCCAGTGCAAGATATATAGATATCAGCAAAACCCTAGCTCGGCAATCCAATCTAGTCTAATCCATTCAACCTACTTGCATTACATGCTAAAGAAGACCAAAACTGCATAAGTGTCTGATCTTTATCTGAACCATAAATTTAGTCTTTCCGCCAGCAGAAAAGGATAAGAATAAACCAGAACATTCTAAATCACTTCAAGATTGTATTTCTTTAGATAAGCTTATCCAGAAAGAACTCAAGGACTTAACCTGCTTCAATTTGCATCAATTTAGCCTATTTTTCAATCTATCCCAGGTCGACCCAGCCGTAGAAAAATCCCATACCAGGGAAGGGCCTACAAAGCTTATCCCTCAATTGGGACTTGGATCCATCAACAGCTGCAAGGAAGATATGAACTAATACAGCAAAAAAGAAACAAGATTGAAGATCGCCTACAACTTACATCTCAAGAAAACCTAGAAAAAACTTGTGAAGGACCAATCTCACAGCAAGAGAATGTCTTGGTCTGGCCACCATCCCCAAGAATCTCCTCTCCATGCTTCGCTGCTAATTTGAAGGCAAGGAGAAGCGGTGGTAGCCTCTCCCGCAAACGACCTAGCTGCTGCCGCTTTGCCGCTTCATCCTTGTTCTTCCCCTCTTCTCAATCCTACAACCCAAGTATATAATTAAAGGTATTCGGCCGGGTTTGGTAGGCTTTCACATCCTACCAGCTGATTAATACAGGATTGCGCTATTGGATATTATTTTAAGGCTCATTCCGAATGAAGCTTGCAAAAAATTACCATGCATTTTTAGATTTTGAGGCAGTTATTAAGCAAATTCCAAGGCTTCTAGATCCTTGTGCTAACAAGCAGAAAATTTCCCACTTTGGTTTCCCACCACAAGAATCCATGGAGGCCAAAGGCTGCTGTTAAATTCCAGTTGAAAAATGTTTGTGTATGGGTGTTGCAAACTTTATGACTTTCAGAATAATGGGATCAATCTGCTCTATCTTTATGGTAACTTTTACTTATGTTCTATTTGTTTTATTGTGATGAAATTCAAAAGCTACAGGTGATGAAAGCCTCAAATGAATTCTAGTTTTTTTTTTTTTGTTTGAATTCTAAAAATTTTGTCACACCCGGGGGGGAGGTGACGTCCCTAAGGCCCCGATTCCTCGTTTATGGGGTATGCAAGTACAAAATTTGCTATACTGTATAACAAGATTCGCAAAATACTATAAGATTTCAAGCGGAATACTATATGATGTTGATTTCGTACGTGCAAAATACAATTATGAGGGCTCTCGCTGCCCTACATCACCCCCCGTGTGAATATGCACCCAAACCAAAGGGGGTTTAAGGGGGATTTTAATTTAAATGTGTTGTACCCAATGGTTGTGTTAATTAATGTCAATGGTAGTTATGTGTTGGTTGTTAATGTCAATGGTTGTTATGTGTTGGTTGTTATGTGTTGGTTGTTATGTGTTGGGGGATTTAATTTTTATATGTTGGATGTTAATGTTTGTTAATGTCAATGGTAGTTATGTGTTGGTTGTTAATGTCAATGGTAGTTATGTGTTGGTTGTTAATGTCAATGGTTGTTATGTGTTGGTAGTTATGTGTTATGTCATTCAATGTGCAAGGGGATAAATGCAAGTTTCCCGTGTTTATAAAATTCTTAAACTATACCATGGCAATCTGGTCAAATTCGTTGTTGAAATGATGTCATAGATTGTCAAGCACATCAGAAAGATAAGGATTTGTTATCAGGTTCATATCAATTGGTTGTACTTGAAATGCCTAACAATCAGCTGACATTGGAACGATTGAGTTTTGTGATTGTTGATAATTGATGTTCCATTTTCTGTGACGTGTAAATCCATAAAGGGCAATAACTTCATAGAGTATTTGCTGCATGAGGTTCATTGAATATGTTCTTGAATAAGCACATTTCGATGTTTGTCTGTAGTACCAGGTTCATTTTGCATTGATGCGAATCTTTTCTGGAGCCGCTCGGGCTCAGAAAAGATTCGCATCAGAAAAGATTCTAGCATCGGTCAAATACTTTCAAAGCAGAGCCATCTACTAAGAGTGCCAAGATTTACATTTAATAATCTATTACAACACCGCTTTTAAACCACCGTCACTTTCAAGTCGGCCTAAAAAAAAGTTTTATTTCCCCAAGGTAAGCAGAAGAGGATAACCTGCAAGCCTCATTGTGAGACTGACTTGTTGAACAGGGACTAGAGTTGGTCATAGTCTTGTGTAGGATGGCTCTCCGAAAACTTTATCTACGCCCGATTGGGGTCATCCCAAGAAGGTTGAACTGACTGATGCACAAGTGGCATGGACAGTTTGTTGAAAGCAAGGATTTAACTACTTCATTCATAGTTAAGCAAGCATTCTCTATCCTTTCCGCTCCTTTCAAGCTGATTATATTTAGAATTCATGACACATTTGCACTTTACATATCAAACAGAAAGACGTTAAGGCCATGTTTTTTGAACCATGCATGTGAAATGCAGTGTGTTTGGAAAGCACAATACTTCATCTCTACCCTACATAATTACGTCAATGACTTACTCTGTTATGGCCATGTTCAATTTGACATCGTAAGGTTTTTGCACTGCAACAATTCCTGTAGTGTCTTTTAACAACGGAAATTCTCATATATTGGAATCTCATGAATAAATAGTGGAAGGCATTTTTCCTTGAAGTAGCCCACATGCTTAATTGGGGCCATTCTCTTAAAAAAGGCAATACGCATTTTGCCCATAGCCTTGGCTCATTAGGATGTCAATATGAAGTGGCTGGATTACTAGGTGATTTAAGCAATAAAGGAGCTGTGTTTTTCTTATATAGGATTTTATAATAATACATGCCAGTGAAGAAACATGAAGAAGAGAACTGCACAATGTCAATGGGAAGCCATTAAAAGTGAAATAATAAGCTTTATAGTAATGGATATCCATGTTGCCGAACTAGTCTTAAGAAATTACCCAAGGAGAAATACATCATTTCTTTCAGCTTGCAGCCGAGAAGTAACATTGCATTATCAGAAGCCATAAAATGGCTAAGACCAACTATGTCCCCCCATGTACTAACAAAAAGCAGAGTTTCATTAAAGTTGGAAATTTCGTGATTCCATTTTCGCTCGAAATGAAATTGTTCGTTGTTTTTTCACACATTCAGCAATCAAATCTGCGCTATTTACTTAAAAATGCACAAGGATTAGCCTGAAAACCGCGCTATTTGACACGAAATGGGGCGGAAATCGACGGGCGAAACAATCTGGTTGCGCCATTTGAATAAAAATTGTGGAATAAAAGCAATAAAGTCGCTGCATTTGAAGTGAAACATAAGGACAATACACGGGAAAAAGCAAACAAATAAATGCGGCGGCCATGTTTGTTACAATATATTCATATTGCAAATGGCTGATTTCTTTATTTGCTTGACAAGTAAGATATACAAAAGGGGCAAAAACATTAAGATCGTATGTGTCATCAGTATTCAAAAGATTAATCAGTACAGTAACCATCAATACCACAGAGGTAAATCTTATATACAAGTATGATATGCAAATTATTTTTCAATATTCCTCACCAAAAATCTTATCATCTGCGCGTTATCAATATCATCCGGGTTAATCTTACTTCGGTCAATCTGCGAATCCGTGTCTTGTCCAACTTGTTCCCCGGATCCTGTGGCATCTCCTGCACCAGCATGTGACCCCTCTCCTCTACCACCATGTGATGACTCTCCTGGAGTAGGTCCAGTCAGTGCCAAAACCTTATGAGAGGCCATGGCTGCTGGATCAAGCAAGGGATTAATGACGTTGTCAATTCTTCCAAGAATCCCTAGCATACATTGGATCTTTTTTCCATCATGCTCATAGGCCACACTACTCCTTTTTAACTGCAATGATGCCCTAGTGAAAGCCCCACCAGAAAAAAAGTCCAGAACGAAGTTACCTGGAGGGCAGAGTTTATCGACAAGGTATGCTGTTGTAGCAGGACCAACCTGCTTGTGAACCAAGTATTCCCCTTCCATACCTTGCCAACTGTATTTGAACCTGTCCCTCAGGAGCTTGTTAGCCAGATTATCTGGCTCGGCACCAACTGCATCTTTATGGGTCTTAGGAACTTGGGTGCTTTCCCGGGATGTTCACCATAAAACACGAGATCCGTGTTTCATCGGTACGTGCTTGGGCTGAGATCACGTGGCTAGAACCACAACTGTTGGCTCTTTTATGCCACCACACGGTGCCCACCCACTTTCCTCTTCATACATGCCTAAGTAAACTCTAGATCACGGATTCTAGTCTCTCGAGGCGGTCTTGAGAAGAGACTCATATGTTCCGGCTTAGCAAAACATATTATCCAGTATTTCTCGACATCTGTCATCTTAGAAGCAGCATCAAAGAATTTGGCCAGAGTGGCGGGATCCCAAATCGGAGTAATTTGCCTCGCATCGAGGCGGATCATCTTTGGCGGGCAACGATCCGATCTGGACAATCCCACCACTAAAACGCCTCCACAAAAATCTTTTTAACTCGTCCCTCGGCCTCGGGCTTTATAATAATCTTCACGGATGGATCTGCGCCTAATCACGAAGGGGCACATTACCGTGGGGGCGCCCTCTTTCGGGATGCCATCGGAGACCCACTTATTATGCACCACACCCCACGATAGGAGGGTTGAGTCTGGGAATTCGTCGTACACCTTTCTCAAGTCCTCGAACTTTCTGTACTTGATTCCAAGTTCGTCATGGATGTAGTTGAGAATCTCCTTCTTCATATAGGCAAGAATCCTCAAGTTTTGTGCCCTCGTCTTGAAAAAATTATCACCCTTATAATCCGATGTGACCTTAACATAAATGTCCCCTGTGATGGCTTCTTGGAGGACAGTTCTGCAATCTTCATAATCTAGGCCTCTCATGCATCTGAGGTAGTTCTCGCTAAAATAATCCTTATCCTTTGCCCAATTGACTGCTATTTGTTGGCCCTTGTTATCTTTCAGCTCCCCCTTTTTCCATTTATTCCACATTTGGCGAAAGAGAGCGTAAATGTCGTCTGGCATGAAAACGAACCTGTTGACATCTTTGGTATGCTTTCCCCTGAGAATCTTGTCAACCATTTCAAGGTAATGCTGAAAGGCAAACCAAATATGTTAGAGCTTGAATGCAGCAAAGCAGTGTCAAATGGCGCCCATTGCCATTTGACGCCTCATTTGACCTCAAATGGCAAATGCTTTGCCATTTGCTTCATATGATGGCACATACCTTGTATTCGTCGCTTCTTGATTGGCCTTTTCCTGCTGGTGCTGGTTTGCCGCACTCTTGGTATTGCTTACGCAGGTGGTGTATCTGATCTGCGTAGGGTTCCTTAAATACCGTCCTGGCTACGATGTCATTGACATCCACACTGAGCTGAAGAAGGTCCAAGTCACTCAGTGCTCCAGAAAGAACTCTGCAGATTCTATAAGTGTAAATCTTTCTGAGTTCTACTCTGGCATCTTCTGTCCCCAACTTCTGACACACGAGCTGAGCGGCTGAGACAGAATGGTTGCCATTGATAATGTAGAACCTCATACCAGCCAGGTCAGATTCTTGTGACCATGGTACTAGCTGCTTCGTATCTGGATCAAAGGGCACCACATGTGCCGGCGTGAAGACTGGATGGGGATCTTCAGCAAATGACTTGCACAGTTTCCTAACATGTTCAGGATTTACAACTCGTGCTGTCATGTTAGGAGGTGCCTCTTCCATATCCCAGATGGATATTTTTCTGATATATGTTACACCTAGAGGAAACATGTGACCGTGCTGCTGTATTTTTTTTAGAGTTTCTTCTGCCAACTCCTCCTCGGCATCACGGTCCATCTTCAACTCCGAGGGCACCTCCAGATTTTCCATTTTCCTCTGCTTTCTGACCCTCATCTCCTTCTTTGTTTCCCTCCTTCTTTTTTGCGGAATGCTTTCAGCCGTCGATGCGGTGCCTTTACCTCTCCCATGTGGGGAGGATTTAGTATCACTAATGGTTCTCTCTGAATCAGGTTTGGCCGTGGACTTGATAGGAGAACCGATCCTGATAGTAGGAGACTTGGGAGCTGCCTTCGGAGGAGACCTGGCATTTTCCTCGTCTTTCTTTTGATTCTCTTCCTCATCCCCTGTCCCTTCCATTTGGACTTCCTTTGGTTTGGCTTTATCTTCCCTTGGCTTGGCTTGCCTAAGGCTTGGCTTTTTCCTTGAAATCTCCTGTCGAAGCCAAGTGCTGTCCATTAGAGCAGGCATATTACAAGAGGTCTTGGCTCTGACAATATGTGACACAGAGTTCTTTGATCCGTCCATAGCTGAACGGAGAATGCCAAATCCTCTAAGTAGCTCGACCGTGCCATTAATACCAGCTGCTTCTCTGTTCTCGTATGAAGGCAACGGCCAGCCTTTTCTTCTGGCGAGAGCGGTATGCGGTCCTTGATCTTTGGACTCCATCATCGTGGATCGTAAAAGCGCCGATCCATGCGATCTGGTCAATCTTGACATTCACGGGATCCTCCACTGTGCAACCAAGGAAGTCTAATCTTCCCTGCTTTTTCACCTCCCGCATGTTGACAATGATGCCAAGCTGCATCACAACGTCTTGCTCACCACTTCTTGACTTTGTGAGGAGGCAAAGTTCTCTCCTCTTGTCCCCCTTTGTGGGGTCGACCCCTTCCTCCAAGGGAATTGCCCTGACAATTTCCATGCACCATGGCCTTCCAGCCATGACCACGGTCTTCTGCGTCACTACGTTTTGGGCCTTGGACAACGAAGCTGCACAAGAAAACAACAAATCAACAATCAAATCATGAAACCCAAACCCAACCCAATCAAATCATGCAGTTTGCATTGAAATGGCGCCACTGCGCCATTTGTAGCGAAATGGCGCCGCTGCGCCATTTGCCAGTCGAGAAATGGCGCAGCGGCCATCTTGATCTCCATGCCATTTGGATACAAATGGCGGCGCCATTTTCGATACAAATGTATCGCAAATGGCCATTCGATTCATGCCATCCCCCATAATGAAACGCCCATGTACATTTAGTATCGAAATGGCCGGCCGCCTCTCCCTCGGCCGATACCAACAATCCGAGTGTACACTCCCTATTCTTGCCAACCAGAAGTCGAGGCATTCTCGGCCAGCGAAGTCGATAATAAGGCTGTACTTTCTAGATTGTTGGCAAAGGCGAGGGAGAGGCGGCGATGGAAAAAATGCGCGTAAGCGCCATTTGCATGGAAATGGCGCAGTGGCGCCATTTGTATTACACTACATCTGATCTAAACAAACTAGAAAACTAACACAGCCCAAAACGTAACCACAAAAACTCTATCCTAGACACCTGGCTACATGAAACAGCGCGATCGCGCTATTTCTTTCAGACGGAACCAAAGGAACTAACTATCGTAGACACCTGGCTACATGAAACAGCGCGGTCGCGCTATTTCTTTTTAGACGGAACCAAAGGAACTAACTATCCTAGACACCTGGCTACATGAAACAGCGCGGTCGCGCTATTTCAATACCCATGACCCGAAAACGACTAAAAAAGCGATTACAACTAACTTTGAACTTCGAGGCCATCATTATATCGCGGCCGTCTGACAGTAACGTCACGAGGACCGTAGAAATTCTGCTCCACCCTTTTTCCTCGAGCTCCCGGATCAACAGGCGCTTCTCGAAGGCGCTAGAGAGAGAAAGCGGAAGGCGCTAGAGAGAGAAGGCGGAAGGCGCTGATCGCTGAAATGAAAGAAATGAAATGAGAGAAAATAAACCCGTCGAAATAAATGGCGCGACAGGATTTGGCCCGCCAGCCCGTCTGCCCGCCCGCCAGCCCTTCCGCCCGTCCGTCACCTGAATTTTAAATTTTGAATTTGAATTTCCCGCCCGTCCGTCAAGTGAATTCTAAAATTTGAATTCCCCGCCCGTCCGCCACGAATTTTAAAATTTGAATTCCCCGCCCGTCCGCGACGAATTTTAAAATTTGAATTCCCCGCCACTTTTCGCATATATTGTGCCGTTTATAAAATCTGCGGGTACAGATATGGTAAACAGAAGGCGCTTTCGTCCTCGTATTCGCAGGTTGCGATTTTACGCTCCCCGTCCTCGCTTCAACATCCGCAGGTACTTGCGCCTTAGAGGACTTGGCCGCCAAGTCAGACGTCTATTCCGCCTTAGGCATTGGTTCAGCAGGCGCTACTTTGGGCGCTACCTTCAGTTGTAGGCGCTTTAGTTGGCTGCAGGCGCTTCTTCATTTCATAGCAGGCGCTTCTTCATTTCATAGCAGGCGCTTCTTCATTTGATAGCAGGCGCTTCACTTGGTTAGCAGGCGCTTCTTCATTTCATAGCGGTAGCTTCTTCATTTTGATAGCGGCGCTTCACTTGGTTAGCTTCATTTCATAGCAGGCGCTTCACTTGATTAGCAGGCGCTTCTTCATTTCATAGCAGGCGCTTCACTTCATTAGCAGGCGCCTACTTGATTCAAAGCTCTTCCCTTCTTTCAATGGCAGATTCTCGATCTACAATGATCCCAAGGTTAGTGACTGTTCTGCTTTAGTTTAACTGTCAGCAATTTCTCCTATAAGTGCAAAATGATGTTTCTACCCTGTAGTAATCTGTAGTAACCTGTAACAATCCAGGAAATAATCTGTAGTGTGTTGTAATCTGCAGTAATCTGTAACAATCTGTAATAATCTTGTAGTAATATGTACTGTGTAATCTGCTGTCCTAAGTTTTCCTGTTCTGTTCCTAAGAAAGCCAAATGGCGCTGGTGCGCCATTAGATCAAATAGCGCAGCCGCGCCATTTGTCTCCAAATAGCGCATCCGCGCTATTTAGTCAAATGGCGCGGCTGCGCTATTTTGAGGCAAATGGCGCGGGTGCGCTATTTGAACAAATGGCGCACCCGCGCCATTTGTCTGTTTTGTGAATTTTTTATGCCTATTTCCGCGGGGTTTCTAACAATGTGTGTGTCATTGCATGCTTGCAGGAAAAGGACCTTGCAGAACTTCCTCTGTGGGGACGTGGTTGTTGCTAGGGGGCATGAACTGCATAGAGGGCACATACATGGAAAGAACATTGACTACTTTAGGAACGTCGTCGTGGAGGTTACTGAAGCCATAATTCCATCCCATGTGCTTCCCTTTCCATGTGCAGGTGCGGATAACGTTGCTGAAGCCGTAGGCACACTTATCGAATGGCCTAGACGTGACGTGAGAATCTGTCCAGATGCTACACCTGTATCATCATCTGAGACGGAAACCCCCAACCTGCCTAGTAGTTCCTCTACATCATCAACCAGTTCTCCTACATCTCAACCAATGAGCAACACGGAGAACTTGGTGAACTTATCTTTGATGACAATGTTGTTGTTGGCGAGGGTCATAGGCTTAAGAAGTAGCATCCATGGGAAGGATGTTGATCCACGAGCGTGGTTGTGCAAGTTCACCGGCCGTGGTGCCAACTTCGAGTGCTTCGATTGCATGTGCGGGTGCGGATAATATTGCGCGGTGTGGGCACATTCATCGAATGGCCTCGAAGCGATATACGTTTTCATGGCATTGATGCAGCCCATGATGAGACACCAAGATCAAACATGGGGACACCTACCTCATACAACTCATACATAGAATCTGTGGAGGCAGTATCAGATGCAGATGAAGAGATTGATCCATCGATGGATTTAGCTACTCGGTTTGCTCATGAGAATACCATCCCGAGATGATGATGAGCCACCAACTAGTTACTCAAGAACGAGAACTCTTGGAAATGCGATTGCCACATTCTCCATTCTTGTACTAGAACTAAATATCTGCGAAGCTATAATTCTATTCGGTGATCCTCGGGATCTTTGTTGATGATGAATTCTTAGGAGACACAAAGGTTGGCCTTTGTGTTGGAAAAATGCTTCGAGAACTAATGAAAGAGGATCCGAGATGTCATGCTTGTGCGAAAAGGCCAAGTGAGAATGCACTTGTTCGGTGGGGAAAATAGCGATGTGATCTTTGTTGGATGGAAGGACTGTCTCACAACATCGCAAGCTCGAGAAGCTAAAGAAAATGGGATATAAAGCTTGAATCATTTGAGGACAACATTCAGGCTCAATTCAAACGAAAGAGAAAGTATACTTACACACATAGGATTCCAAGAGAGCCCAAGGGGAAAAGCAAAGAGGAAAGGCTATGCTCCACAACTTCAATCAATAAGTTCATGAAGTCAAGCTGCTGCAAAAATACTTGCAACAAGAAACTTACCAAGCATCAAGTAATGCGTGAATTAAGAAAAGAATTTTTATCCCAACCATACAATGCAAGGGTTACCTTTTTTTTTTTTTTTTTTGGCGTCTTTGAGTGTGACTTACACAGAGAAGGAGAGGACGGGGATAGTGCTCAAGGGGATGGAATGCAATGCATTTGGGTGGCGCATGGCTTTAGGTATCAGTCGATCAACATTTTACAATTGGAGAAAGAGATATGAAGCGAGGTGCAAAGGTAGCTGAACATGGTATCTTGGCTCTAAGAAGCCCGGATCCACTACAGCCCACCAATGTGTCTTTGGACAGATTCATTCGGAGAATCTTTGAAAGTATTCCCCATAGGACAAAAGAGGTAGAGATGATGTAAGAGAAAATGTCGCAAAGCTTCCTTCCATTCTTAATAAGAAGCTTATACATAAAGAAGTTGGAGCAGTCGTTGAAGAGCTTACAGGAACAACTGTAGCCTTGAACTCTTTTTATAGTATATGGAAGAGGGAATTTCCAGATGTTAGCATTGCAAAAAATACAGCCTTCTCTAAATGCAACATCTGCGTGGTAATTAAGCAAAAGTTGGAAAAAACAAAAGATACAAGAGAGAGACGGAATCTTGCAATTCAACGTGGGGCTCATATGCTAGAGCAGCGTTCTTGCAGAAGTCAATATTGGCATTGGAGAGCATTGTCATAGCGGTCTCCAGAAAATCATCTATGTATAATACATGATAAGATGGATCAGGTTAAGACTTTAGTGCCCAGAAGTCATCATCTAGCAAAATTTGTATGGAGAGGTGATCGCTTGAAGAGCAGTTTGACAGGAGCTCTAACTCATGGGCATGGTGGTCGTGCCTATGGTCATTTCTCACTTGATTTATGGAAAGATGATTCAAACTTCCATATTGGTTCACTTTCTAGGATATTGCATAACTTGGAATTGGTACAAGAGGACAAGATAGGTGACTTATGTGGAAGTAAGCCTGCAGATTGCATATGGATGCAAGCAGTCAAGGATACCAATCCTTTGAAGAACAAACTTGCTTCTATGGCAGAAGTATTGCCAAATGCTTCAACTACAACGAATCCTGAGGTGTTCAACCCTCTCCCCCGAAATCTCTATTTGCAACTTGATAATGCATCAGGGCAAAACAAAAATAGGTATGTCTTTTCATACTTATCTTATTTGACTTGGCTTAAGGTCTTTGATGAGATCCAAGTGGGCTTTATGATGGTCGGCCACACCCATGATGATATTGATGCTTTATTTGGAAATTTTTCAACCTTGATGAGTTCATCGGATGCTTTGACACTACCAGAGCTACTTTACTTGTTCAGCAAGTGCAATGCGAAATCTCCAATTCCATACTTTATTGATGAAGTTCCAAATTGGAAGGCTTTTGTGAAGGGATTCATCCCTGATAAGGGCCAACGCCTGGTTGGGCATACTGAACCATTGCTCTTCAAATTTAAGATGGCAGGAGATTGGCCTGTTATGCAATACAAAATACGTCCTACACATAAAGAGTGGCTTCCAGCCAGATTCTCGGGAGTTAGAATGTGGAAAGAGGATGAACATGGTCAGCCAATGATACCAAGTGATGTGCCACAAAATATTCCTCCTAGACCAACATTGAAAGATCTTCCAGGGTTGAAGGATAGCATCAACAAATACATCTCCCTATGGAAGGACATATGTAAGAATCAAGAAAGTAGCTTGTTTGCAAGGCAATACACGGCAAGTGTTGAGTATTGGAGCCAGCTTCTTATCTCTTTGGAGGATGTTGCTCCAGGACGTCTTCAAAATGATGCATTTTGGCCACAAACAAGACAAGCTCCTCTAGAACAAACAGCATTTGTTCCAGAGGTCGACGTATCTGCCTTGGTCACACGACCTTTACCATCTTATTGTGGCCCGTCAGATGGCCGTCCAGTGTTGCCTCTTGAAGAGTTTGATCCTCACGTACATGTGACAAAGGGTATGTTTGTTCTAGTCAGACCTGGAGATGATAACACCGCAACTTGGTTTAGGATATGCGAGAGGAGAATGTTGTTCTTGATCCGAGAATCTACATATTTTGGCCATATTTTTGTATCGTGGTGGAAGCCTACTGGAGGGGACTACAAAGACTGCTTGACTAAGCGTTGGCGGCCTAATCCTTCCGATCCTTCAAGGTACGAAAATTTAGATGCCATTCATTATGCTTGGGATGCCAATGGCAAGAGGCCGAAAACAGTCCAAATTCCGAAATATATTGTAGACATGTGGAAAGACATAGCACATTGTTCATCTTAATACATGAGATCTTGTACTTGTAATACATATCTTTCATCTTAATACATAAGATCTTGTACATTACTATATTTGTGATCATATATAACTGCTTACATCTTTAATATATAAATGCATACATGATTCATAGATAAGATGGTCAGAAGTGCTTATATGTTGAACAGGTGATTCAATCATCTTCGGGATGCAGTAGTAGTGATCCCCGATATCTCATAGCTCATGCGCCGAAGCCATATCGATGGATCATAACACCTAATTGACGCAGGGCAATGAATCTCGGCCAAAAAGCTTTTCTTCGCAAGTAGGGATCAAGAAGAATATGCCTATCTAGGCAACCAACAAGATCAGAGTGGCTCATTGAGCACTTGATCGCCTCGATGTGGTGAACAGAAGAAGGCAAATAATCCATGGGAGATGAATGATCTCTAGCCCCGAATGGAGCTGTTTTTATAGTGAAGTAAAAATTATTGATGTGAATTATTGGGGTGGACTCAGATGCCATCATTGAGCGTATACAAGTATCATGTACTCATACAGGTATGATTCTATCATGTACTCAGATTCTATACATCAACTAATATTCACTATGCTTATATTATATATATCCTTAATAGATACACAAATCATAAGTGCTTATATTATTATATCCTTAACAGGTATACATATCATAGATGATTCACTCGTCATTGCTGCTTGACTAATATAGGTGTGATTGAAAATAAAAGACAGCTTGCATAGTTCATAGGTACTCATGTCATTATTATATCCTTAGCAGATACAGATTCACTCATCATCAACATCAAAGCACGTGATGCTATTCAGCTCAAAGATCTCCTGATCAGGAAGCCAATAAAGGTGGACCTTAACACGAGTGAGCTTCTTGCAAGCACTCGCAGGACCATCTGCTTTGAACTGCAGCCATGGATCAAGTTTGATACCATTTCTGTAGCATTCACACAGATCATTATAGCTAAGGTAGCACCTGAAGGATTGGATGTTCTCTGGACGATCAGGCAAGGAAGCCATGGGAGATGAATGAGCTCTACCACCGGATGGAGCTGCTTTTATAGTGAAGTAAAATTATTGATGTGAATTATTCATTATAAGAGTACCATACATGTATATGATTCAATAATTTCTATGTATATACTATCAATAATTTTGGTGAGTATATACCATCAATAATTTTGGTGGGTATACCATCAATAATTTTGGTGGGTATAAATATACATCAAATTGCCGAGTGCAGCAACATTGGCCTCCGTCTAGCTATGACTTATTACGGTCTTGAGCGTGATTCTATCACTTGCAAGATGAATCATGAGGACTTCAAGCGGTGCCGCTGCGGCGAGATATACCGCTTGAAGACCGCTCACCACTTGTTGCTCTCAATCCTCGTCATTATCCTGATCCCGTCGATGTTATCATCCATCTCCTGTGGAATAGGGAGTATCAAATGTTCATGATCGAAAGGATCTCTGGAGCGCCTTCTGCTAGTTCTGATCATTCAGAGTAATAGTAGAAGAATAATAGTACTTGTTATCTTATTGTAATCTGGTTGTGTTAGTATACAACAGGTATACATAACCTTTTGTAGTACACATAACCGTAATATAAGTTTTGATGTATACTACTTTACACATGTATACATAACCTTATGTAATACACATAACCATACTATAAGTATTGAGGTATACATAACCCTCCAAGTATACTATATAAAAATTATTCCAACTTGTCTCCAGAATTCCAACTTTAATGAAACTCTGCTTCAAATTGCAGCGAAGACATTTGGCAACAAACCTTTGCAAATCTAAACTAGAAAAGATCATCCGCGATGTCATCTTATGGACATGTAATCATACGCCACAACTTAGCATGTACAGTGTACGAATGTGGATACAGCTATAAGCCTATGGTTGAAGCACGACCTTTAATGAATGAACAAATAATGTAAACGTAAAGCAAATCCAAGTCGTAAAACTGCCCAAACCCTTTGTGTAACAAAGTCTCAAGGTGCCTTGGATAACATATTGCTTTTCATGGTATAGCCTTTAATGTATAGATGCCTAGCTTGAATATTCTATCAACTAGTATTTGCCTAGTAAATGTTTTTATCAACACTCTAACCTAATCAAATGCAATATTGAATCTGAGCCTAAAATTGCCCAAGCCTCCTGTTGCGCCTAATTGCTAGTTTTTTTTTTGGGTTGCCCCTAGGGGGGCAATCCCTTGTTTATGTGGGTTTTTGGCATATTCATGGTATATACTAGCATATACCTAGAATATGCCAAAAACTGCTAAAAACCTGCTGTAAGCTGTAAATGTTAGGTCATCCCTGTTGCCAGGCGGCTGCTGTGCATACCGGCTAACCGGAAGTTTGGATGCATGGAGGCGCCAGATACTTGTGTGCACGAAGCACAGCCTGGGGCGAAACCTCTGTTGGCCATTCCGATCCTCTATTGGATAACCGTCGCCATAGCCAAGCTCTGGCTGCAATCCTTCGACCACAGAGTGCTGATTTGAAGCTCAAGGGAGGTTTTTCTAATAGGGCCTTTGTTGATGGCAACGTTGCAAAACAGGGTTTGCCAGAAGTTGAAGTTGTATTTGAGAATAGAGATGAAGATGGGGACCCCTTTTGGATTCGCGTGCAAAAGAAGGAAGAGCTGTTTAAGGTTTTAGATTCTTGTAAGGATGCTTCCGACATGGCACTTGTAGGAGAAGCATATGAATTTCTTACTATGCAGGGCTTAATTCCCAGTTTTGGCCGCTACAAGTCTAGAGGTGAGTGATATTACAATTGTGTTCTTTATTAATAATTCACGTAACTCATAAATTGGAGCTCTGAGATACTGGGCATCGATTATAAGATACTATTCTCTAATAACGTGAGGCTAAGTATTGAACTGCTGTCAGAAGAAGATAAATGCAATGCAGGGTCTTCAAAGAATTAGCACATATTTTCAAGACACTATAGATGGCTCTAAAGATACCAAGGGGTTGTAGGATGGTGTGAACATGCCTATCTGAGAATCTAGTCAATAAACAACACTTCAAGCATGTTATAGTGTTGGGTAAAAGCATGTTAGGGTGTGCCTTAAAAAGTATCATTTAGGGACTAAAAAGCTACCCAAAAAGGTAGCCAGCTCTGGGTACTGGGTACTTGTGTAATACCTCAATAAAAGCTACGTTTTAGAATTGTTGTATTTATTTTCGTTTCCAATAACATTACTTTTATCTTAACGTTGAATATTAACATGACATTGACTTTTATTTTGGATTTTTGAGTTAGTTTTAATGAAAAGAAAATTAAAAAAGTACCCAATTCTAAAGTACCTAGTGTATGTACTTTTGCAGGTTCCAAAAGTGGTACACCCTAACATGCTTTCACCCTGTTTTATATCAATTGTCAATATCCCCCAGACATATATAATACATGAAGCAAGGTAGTTTGGGGCATGTTACCCGAGTGCTTGATGATGAAAAATGAGTCAACATAATATTTCCACTAGCATGGCAGGTTCTAGAACAAGTTACTGGGTTAAAACATAAAAGTTACGCATATTTTCATTGTTTGCTGTGCCATTCTTATACTTGCAGACTATTGTTTATTTAGGTTTCTGACTTGTTTTTGTGCAGCTTCTGAAGGGCCAAGAGTTGTTACTCCAGCTATTTGATGTCAATGGTTGAAATTCTCCTTTGGCAACTCACTACAGTAAGTAGCATAGGCTGGGAATGCGCGTGAGATATTAAACTAAGTCATAATTTTTCCCTCATTTTTTTTTTTTTGTAAAACTGCTTATGTAAAATGGTTGTCCTATGCAGCATCTAAGTTCTCTCCTAAGAAATGGGGAGCGAATGGAAGTGCAGCCCTCATACTGACAGCCTCTCTTGCAACGATAGCTTACCTAGGGAACAATGGAGTTGATACAAGACCATTGCTCTTCTTGGCAGTGGGGTTTTCACTTCTGGATTCTATTTACCTTGGAGGCACAGGTGTTGGCCAGCTTTTGAGCCTGTGGAAACCTTTCAAACGACGGCTTCTTGTTCATGAAGCTGGGCACGTTTTAGTTGGTGAGATGACTATAAGTTTCTGTCCCTCCTTGCAGAGAAAACATTTTGAAACTCCCCATTTGTTACAGCATATTTGCTAGGTTGTCCTGTACGGGGAGTGATCCTTGACACTATGGAAGCATTAAATGCTGGCATTCGAGGACTGGTAAGCATCTCTCCTGGGCTTTGCATTTCATCGCACTGTTAATAGAAAAGTTTTTATTTATTTCCACTCTAAGTCTTTTAGTTTTCTGCGCCACTGTACCAGGATACTGAAAATTTGGATCTTCATGATCAGGTGGCTAGATTGCATATTCGAGATTCATCTATATTCTGCTGCTATATGTCTATTCTTATGTCCATGGCAAAAATGTGGGGGTCCAACACACTTCACAAATAGGTGGACGCCCGAATAGGAGTCCAAGACTGCGCCACCACTTAATTTCTATTTTGAACAATCAATTATGGTTTTGTCCTTTTCTGTTCACATGTTAGTGGTGATGCTTGTTGTAGGCGGGCACGCAATTCTGGGACACAAGCTTGGAGGATGAATTACGATAAAATCGTTTAACAGCTACTACAATTGACAGGTCTGTCACCGTATGACATATATTAATCTCTCCGTGGGGATGCATTGATAAAATTATATTGTATTTTCAGATATACCATGGTTCTCTTTGCTGGAGTTGCAGCAGAGGGAATGGTTTATGGTGAAGCTGAAGGTGGCGAAAGTGATGAGAACTTATATAAGTCAATTGTTTCGCAACTGCAGCCTTCATGGTCTCCAGCATATAACCTACTATGCGATGATCCTAATATATTTAACTTTTCAGGATTTTGCTTTCAGAGCCCTCCAGGGCTATAGATTTTGGTATACGCCAGACTGGTTCCATGCAGAAGGAAAGTCATCAATAAAATTTTTAAGCAGGTGTCTTCAAAAGAGATTGATACTCCAGCTTGCTGTACAACACACAAACTTGTCAAAGAGTAGTCTTTTGCCTCCATGGATTGTTCATGGGGCATATACATGGTTGAAAACTGTTCCGATAGATTCATGCTTAAAACCTGTGCTTGGAAAGGGTTACTTACTGGTTTTGCAAGTTTCAAACTTGTTGATTGAGATGATTGGGTTTCACATACTTATAAAAAGTAAAATGTTTTGAGTTGAAATGCCCTAATATTTTGATGAGCTGGTTATCTTTAGATGAAACTTACTACATGGAACTGCAATTTGTCAAAACTTTCAAAGAGTTTTACCCTTGCAAGTAAATTATGTTAAGTCATTGTACATGCTATACATGTTGTGTGGTTTGGATAAATTATATGAAACAAGACATATCCTAAAATGTTCAGAAGAAATTATTTAGGCTCAATCTAACATCGATGTAAAACAAGATATCTCAATATGTTTGGGGAAATTATGTACGCTTAACTTGACATCAATATGAAAATAATACCTATTTAAAAATGCCTGTCATATGCCAGCTGTCTTCGAAGTGTTTGGGTAATTTTGACGAAACTCGACTCTCGAGGTCAATGAGTTTGGATGTTTGTTTCAGGGTTGTGCTTCATGTTTTGGCCTTCCCTTGAAAACCGGTTGTGCTTCACATTTGCTTTCACTTATGTGGTAGCCCTCCCTTTTAATGCATGAGCAAGAGCTTCAGGCTAGAGTCGTTTTTGTCCCTTGGTGAAGATATAAATATACACTGGCATGTATAGCTATAGATATACGAAAAGGGTCTAAAATGGTCAACCTAAAATCTAAAATCACATCAATGCTAAGAAAAATAGTTAGGGTTTTCTATTTTGTAAGGTAGAATTTAAAGCAACCTAAAAATAGAGAGCCATGTTGTGAAGTTGTGGTGCACATCTTACATAGTTGAGGCAAGGTGCCAGTATTATTGTAAGGCATGCTCGCTTAAATTTGATTGTTTATTCACTTGGATAATTATGTTTTAATTTTCAGTTTGTGACTATTCCTCTTACCTGTTTCTAAAATTTTCCTTTGCCTTTATTTACTTATGTAATCTTCATAAAAGGCAAGATGGAAATATCATTCTTTGTTGTCATTGCTCCAGGTCCCTAGCTAAGCTCCTAGCTGTCCCATGGGCCTAGGTGGTCTCCTAAAAAAGTTAATGCAACTTTTCTTCCTTGCTTGATTTCTTTAACCGTTCCATAGTCTTTTACGACCAAAGAACAATAACTCATAGCTTGGGGCTTTACATGATAAAATTCAATCATAAAAGGAGACAAAATACTTGTAGAGGCATTCCACAATGCATAAGCCTCACTCGAATATCACAATAATAATATAGTAAGGGTCACTGCTGGTCTCAATTCTTGGCCCAGATGATCAATTGAAATGCGCAACAAAATATATTCGACAACTGGTATGAGAAGCTATAACCCAGGTCCTGTAAATAGCTACTTAAAATAAATCTAAAAAAACAGATCAAAACTCACCATAGTCTTCAATATTATTAACAACGAATCATGGGTAGAGTGTCTTATACAATCCCCCTCCCTGCGTGGTTCTTTCTAAACTCACAGGTTCTTTAGCTGCATTTTGAAGATAAAGGTAGTTCGTTGGCTACAGAGGATTTCGTTTCTAAATGTTCGCGGTTATCGTTTTGAATTGATTGTCAAAATATGACTTTGAACTATGATTTAAGCCACTTCACCCTCCGGCCATGGAGGGCAACCCTCCGTGCGCAGCACCTTTTTTTTTTTTTTTTTTTTTTCCGTTCTGATGAGTGTTCTATGATGCTTTTTAAGCAAAAGGGACTCCAATTTTGTTTTCAAATTTAAGAATGCCAATGTTCTAAGTTCCCATTCCCATTTCCACTTTTAGGTCTGAGTTCTCAAAATGTTCTCATTCTGTGTAATTATGGCATAAGTAACGTGAATTATGGCATTATGTAATTCTGTGTTCTCACTCTAAGTAATTATGGCATAAAGGAGCGTGAAGAAAGAAGGATTTAAAATGAGATCTACCAACTATTGTATGCTCATATAGAAAATTATAAAGTCTTAACACAAACACTCATTAGATATATAAAGCGTGTAGAAGAATGCATTGTAAACGTTTTAATCCTTTTAATGCAATTAGATCACCTATATTTGCTTTACATAGCCTCGTAATAGAACCTCAAATCCACTGCTTAGAGGTCAGGTTCAGGTATGACTAACATTGGTCTGATAATAGAGACATCGGTCTAGTAATGAAGACATATGTCCATTGTGATGAGGTCACTTGCTGGAGCTTCGTCAATGTTGGTTATGTGGTCGGGACCTTAAACCTACTATGTGTAAATATACACTCATAGAATAGCTATGTATTATGGCTAGTAGTGGATTGGCTACATATGGTATAAGTCATGTGTTGATGTTGAGTATGACGAAGCAGAACATCCTTTTAAAAAAATAACAAAAGAACTGATTCATATGCGCTCTTGCATTTGTTTGATGGGTTTCTTTTTTTCTTTTTCTTTTTTTGGATTGGGGGAGGGGTTCCGTGCTCTTTCTCGTATTGAGTGGCATAGACCTCTTGATCTCCGTGGATGATAAAAATTGATTGAATTCAATTTAAAGTTAAAAGCAAACAATTTAAAAAGCAATACCAGAGTTGAATGTGGATGTATTTGGCAAGATGATCTTTAATTGTGACCCTAGCTATTGTTATAACACATCAAGTCAATAGC
Organism: Isoetes taiwanensis; assembly: GCA_021234155.1. NCBI lineage: Eukaryota > Viridiplantae > Streptophyta > Lycopodiopsida > Isoetales > Isoetaceae > Isoetes > Isoetes taiwanensis. Next base: position 4,578,225 of record JAJEKV010000042.1, on the reverse strand, counting down.
TACCCTACATAGTTTGACATTTGAGTATGGAAAGCTCTGCATGCAATGTACATAATTGTTACAAAAGAATGTGTTATAACGTATGATGCAAAACTGGCCAGTTAGAAAGTTCATTGCACCACACCTACTCCGACCCTTGAAAAACAAAGTTAATATATGGAAGTCAAGGATGCATGGCCCGCATATAGTTTGAATATCAACACTAGCATGGAAGTTCTATATGCAATGTATGTGGCGAGAACCATAAAGCAATCTTTATTTTGTACATAGACAAATGTCCAAAAAACTAGATTGACACCAAAAGAGAAAAAAAGTGAAAATATGATGGAAGATATGCCAAAAATAGTTTGACATCTTACAAAAACCTAATGCACAACTTTTATTTGTGGTCATTGAGAGCCTCATTATAATCGAGACTTTTCAAAAGCATAGAAGGTAAATTTACTTTGACAAAATTATATCCATTGTGTCTATGCTTTGCCTTTTTTAAAATTAGAACCCATTAGTTGAAGACTTTCAATATTTTTGAATTGCGCCAACTATATATTTGTATGACTTGTTTTTTGCTAATTTTTTATATCTTTGTAGCTACATTTACTAGAACTCCTACAATGCGCAATATATTGTGCACATACATAAAGAAAACTCATCAATTTGATAGTTTCAGAGCCTGTCTAGCTAGCTATAAGTCAAACAATAATCTTGTCTGCTGGTCACTTCAAGCCTCCTAATTCCAGGCACCTGTTTTGGCATGAATCGTCAGCTGCATGTATTAGGAATTCCAACTCTAAACACTTGCCATGAATGCATTCAATCCATGCTCTAGACTGGATGGACTCGACTTCCATGCACTATTAAATGGTTCCTAATGGCTTCCCATAAATAAATGGATTAGATAAGCTCTAATCCCTAACAGGGTCGTTGCATTGATAGCTATACATTCCTGGACTTAGGAGTACCAGTATAACTGGTACGGGTCTTAGGAACCATCATAAGGAATCTGTTGAAATCTATATTATAGTATCTTATTTCTTATAACCCAAGCTATACACATGGCATAACGCCCCAGCGGTTTACTACTTTTTGGATACCTCTCTTCATTTACCTTAACAATGAAACATGTTTCTGACAACATGGTACATTATTGAAATATAGGGCAATACAGGTGAAGGCTCACAGTCGCACATTCTACCCGATGTAAGGAGCGCTCCTACCACTGACTGGATCCCTTAACCTATGCAGATGGACTATGATGCTATTGGAGCATCCCCCAAAAAAAAAAAAAAAAAAAAAAAAAAACGTGCAGCTCATCCTGGGATGCATTAAAATCTCTGAAATATATAACCATTTCATATTGCATGAGAACAATATAAAAGAAGGGGATCACTCTGCTATCATGTTTTTGGGTACCAATAACATGTTAACACTCGCTGCCAAGTTCAATAAGACCGGCTATGATCCTCTGGCCTGCACTGCCCTTTTAACGGATGTTTATGCTCGCTTGTTTGAGGCCATTTATGAAGCTACAATTACGAACAGTGCCAATGTGCAAAAATACATTAGAGGACTCACCGCTCTTGAAAAAGCCAATGGCGTGAAAATTACCAACCCACCTCTTAATCGGGCTGCTGTAAGAACACAAGCAAGAAGTACTCCCACCAACTGCTTCAATACCTGTCTGTTTGACATCAATGCTCTATCTAAAACTGAAAAGAATGCATTTGCCTGGCATTAAGCCAACTAGCACTGCTGCCTCAAACTGTACCAATATTGACATTGCTGATTTGATGACTATAGACTTCGGCAGCTGAATGTAGCCAATTGTAGCTGCTACCCCATACTATCCTCTCGTTTGATTGAATCATTAGGCCAAAGACATGAACAAGCACTTTGAAAATCTAAAAACCTGGGTATAATTGCACCACTCAGCCTGGATTCTTGGATCAAACTTGCTGGCATCACCCCTGCAGAAGTCAAACAAGCATATGATGATGCCAATAACCTTCTCCATAGGGTTTACAGACTGGAGATGGACCTTTTGGTAAAGCATGCAGCAAAGGGGATCGATTCCTTATGGGATCTAGAAGGATCAAATGCCCAAACAGGAAGAAAAAAGAAACGAGTTCTATCTTAAAAAGATTTGGAGGACGCACTGCCCCTATATTAAATGCAACTGTAAGAAATATACAAGAGGGAAAAAAGATTGCCTTGATGGTGGTATTAAATAGATAGATCATGCAATCTAGTAGCTTATGAACCACCTTGACATCATATGGCCTGCTCATTCCTCCACTGTCAAGTTTGCCTTGCTCCATCCTAAGTGCTCTCCCAATGCGAACTGCAATATATACATTGGCTTCCTGAAAGTAAGAAGCCTGGTAACCATCATTCATTTAAATTGGATTTATGTCAGGATTTTGGACCATTTTGGCACTGCAACTTTTTCCCGGGTTAGTAAATTTGCATCGAGAATGTGACTTTTTTTTATAACAGCACAACATGATTGCATTAAAAATTAAAAATATTTCACATATGCATGTCGAGTTACATATTGCCAATTACTTCTCAGAAGTGACCCCTAGAGATATCATAACTTTCTTCCTCACTTCCACAGGTATTGTAACCCTAGCAGTCTTGCCTGGGATGACCTTTGGGGTCCATGAAAACAAAATAGTATCTAACTCAACCCAATCATCCCCTTCAATAGGGTTTCTCTTCCATCTCTTTGTCCAACAGTCTCTATACCTTTCTTCCTCTGCCACTGCATTTAACTGGTGCACTGGACACCACCACTCCACACGAACTTTGTTCACATTGCGGTCACCTACTTCTTTGCAAACCTCTGAGATGGTGTAACCCATCCACACAGGGTATATCTCTTTGCGCTCTGGTACTATAAGTGTAAATTGATGGCAAAGCAAGTCATCTTTGAGATCATAATCCTCCAGCCCGAGATATTTAGGCCTTCCTTTCCTAGGAGCTGGCGGAGCCATGAACTTGCGAATACTACTAACCACATCATCAGCTTCCTCAAGTGTTATCAAGTCTCTCCACCTAATCTTAGGTAGCCATCCATCTTTCAATTCATCAGAGGATGTGTCTACTTGTCCCAATAATCCATATACATGTGTCCAATAATCTATCAATGCAAGGTTGGTATCATCGGGGTTATTTTTCCAATACTTGATGTATTCAGAAATGCCGTCCAATATGCTTTGCAATGAATCCACCTCTGCAAAAGGCTTAAGAGCTTTTGGTTGACCCCTTGGAATCTTAGGTTTACCATTTTCATCTTCGTGCCATATAGGTACTCCCTCATCTGGCCTCCATTTATCATCTGAAGGTCTCATCTTCCATTGCATGATTGGCTTATTTCCCATGACCCAGAAAGTGTACTGAAGAGGTCTAGATTGACCTTCCATATCAAGAGCACAACCTTCGATAAAATTCTTCCAATCAGGCACCCCTTGTATGATCAACCCTATAGGAGAAGGTGAAATGCATTCACTAAGAACTTCCATTAGTCTAGGAAGATTGGTCACAGTTTGAGATTTCAATCACAAGACTATACTTCCCAAACAATGCATCCACATCCTCATGAGTATGTCCAGGCATTAAGAACCCTAAATTCACTCTTTCAAAGACACCCACAGCTGTTAAATAAGATAGGAATGAGAACATATACCTGTTTTTATTCTGTCCAGCACAATTGTCAAGTTGGAGGAGGAACCTTGGTGGTAGATCTCGAGGTTGGGGACGTGAACTTGAGGCTCCAACATGTTCAGAAGCACCTGACTTCCTAAAACTTGCCTTAGTAAACTTCTCTAAATTATTAGGCTTTCTATCCAACAATGCACTGAAGAGTGGTTGGCTACCACCTCCAGGGTTGTAGAGGTCACCAGAATAACCACTCTCATAGTTCCTCAAGCACCTCATCACACTTCCAATATGAAAATCAGGACCATCACTCCACAATTGCAAACTAAAATGGCCATAATAAATTGGCACCGAGCCATGCACTATTGCACCTGTCAGGGAGACTTGCAAAGGATAAGCTCGCTTGGGTATGTAACTATACTGTGGCAAACAAGTCTTCGATTGATCCATCTTGTCATGTATAATACAAACATAGTTATTGGGTTCCAAACATGATAATGTTCTCCACATCCAATAAGTGGATCTACATGGTAGTTGGTCTGTCATGTGATCTTTCATTTGCTCCCTTATCTTAGCCCTTTGGCTTGGTTGCTTGGTCTTATCAAGAATCTCTTTCAACTTAGCACACAAGTTGCACTTTGCAAAGTTGTTCGAAGTGTCTATAGTGACATGCTTGAAGTACTTGCTCCATAGTCTACTGAAGCTGGGTTGAGATATTGCAGGTACCTGTAGTTCTTGAAGCAAAGCATTCACTTCCTCCAATATGCTCTTCTGTGTACAATGGGATGGCAATCTCTTCTCGACAACTATTTTTCCCTGTTGATCTTTCCTACTTTTATGTGGCATATTCTCAGCATTGAATTCAACATATTTTTCAAAACCTCCCAAGCAGCCAGGATCCTAGAAGTTGGCCTCAACATGCCATTATTTCCATGTAATGCAATTTTACTCCCCTTTGCATGACTTGCTTGCCAATTTTGCCAAGATGAAATTGGAATGCCATGAATATGTATCCATGCAACTTTACATATCCATGTCCCTAGCAGTGGGTATTTTTTTTTTCTTTGGAAATTTTTCATCTTGAAGTGCAAGCTCATGAATGGAGTACATGTAAGTCCTCCTCTCATCACAAGTATACTCTTGGAAGGTGGCTCTTGCTTCCACCAATTCATCAATTTCAAACTTCTGAACACAATTAGCCCAACAACATTCCATTCCCCTTACCTTAGTCAGAGCTTCACGTGAACAATCGCTACTTGACTTGGACCTCTTGCTTGGATAATGTTGCACCACTGAGTGTGCCCTCTTCTCTGAAAATGTGGTCCTGGCAGCTATTGGAGGTGCATTAAGAAAATCAGTGTCATCCACAACCTCTGGCTCTGGTAAAAGGAATTCTCCTATAAACTCAATGCAGGCTATAGGCCATGGCATGATGCATGGAACCTCCAATTGTTTAATACAAGCAGTGCAATCCTGGTGATTTGATCCTTTTTTCTTCCATTTTTCTTCTAAACTTGTTATGGCCACACCCACTTTATCCTCTCCTAACCTTTCATCATTGACAGCCTGGATAGGATCAGCTAGTATGATAGTTCCTTCACCTACTAGCTCCTTATTGCATTGGTGCTTCACTTTCACCTTCTTATTCTTCCAATCCAACCTACTGTAGAGGATTCTCAGCCTCAACACCCTTTGGGTGGTCCACAGCATTGACCTACAAGAACAATGTTTACAATGGGGTAACAATGTGATAAGAACATGTGGTAACAATGTTGAAACATGTTGGGGGGATAGGTATTACATTTTTACCCTTTTTAGGATCCACACGCTTCACCTATATAAAGTTAAATGTCTTAATATTAGTTCGAAAAAAGGACAAAGTAATTTTGAGAACCGATTAAAAGGAACTTTAAGAAATACCAAAAAAACCATTAAATGGACAAATATATGTTGTAAGTGCAGCCAAAAAATAGGTTGTAAGTATAGCTTAGGTATAGGTAATTATTGCAAAATTAATGGTAACATAGGGTGTATGCTAGTAGTACTAATGAGGTAAGTATAGGTCGTAAATCTAGATAGGCCAAAGTTGGTTGTAAGTATAGCTGAGGTCTAGGTAATGATACAAAATTAATGAAAACATAGGTTTTAAGTATAGCTGACATGTGGGTAATTCTATAGAGAATTAATGATAACCTAGGGCGTAATTAATTCAATAGAAGTAATTATAGCTAATTTGTATAGGATATAAATCTTGTATGATGTGATGGAATCATAATTACAACCGCGCCTATAAGAAACCTTGCATGCATGAAACCCTCCATTCCTTCAACCGCCAATCCTTTCATTCTTCTAGCGCCAATCCTTTCTTCCTTCCTTCCTTACCATGGTGAGCCATGCTGCCCGGCCTCGTCCCGCTCCATCCCGCCGGACTCGCCTCCGAGAGGCGAAGAGGCAGATCAGGAAACTGATCAAAAAATCAATTCCCCCCTCCTGCAGATGCCGCTGTGGCTGCCTTCCGCACCACAGTCCAGATAATTGCGAGGAGTTATTTCTTCAGGGCAAGCTTCGCCCGGGAAAAGATTATTTGAGCACCAGCACCAGCAGTCCTGAGTCCCCCCATACTCCCCTTGATTCAGATGAGGAGATGGAGAACGAGCTTGAAAAAGAAGAAGAAATGGAGGAAGCAGATGAAGAATGGCGGGAAGAATTAGAAGAAGAAAAAAAGCAGCTGATTATGGACGCCCTCTCCTCCTCCGAAGACGAAGATGCTGCCGAAGACATCCTTGGAGAGATGGCAGATGAAAGCTCAGAGGAAGAAGAGGAGGAGGAAGAAAAGGAGGAGGTAGAGGGCTGATTTTTTTTTTTTTTTTTTTTTGTTATTTAGTTTTTGGTTCAGAAGAGCGAGCTGGGCATCTCCAAAAAAGACCTCAAATGAACTTCTGTAATTTTGTAACACAGAGCTGGGCAACTCTAATAAAAGGCCTTATGTAAAAATTTTCAATGGCAATACAAGGATTTACTGACTGTAATATATTTCTCTAGTTTCTACTCTAACTTGAAAGCAGAACTGTAATTTCTTCAGAAGCTGTTTTGAATTCTGGCAACTCTAACAAAAGGCCTAATGTAAAAAGTTTCAATGGCAATACAAGGATTTAATGACTGCAATATGTTTCTTTAGTGTCAACTCTAATTTGAAAGCATAACTGTAATTTGTTCAGAACATGTTTGGAATTCTGGCTCTAAACATTCCTAATTTTGAGAGAGCCGAAGTATCACGCCAGGTTCGAGATATTATTGTGTGCAAAAATTTTTTAATTGTACAGGTCCAATACACGCCTAGCGTGAATTGCATACAGTAATTAGCTTTCGTACCTTAATATTTCCTAACAAAGACCTGCTAAATTTTTTAATGCATTAAATGAGTTTACAATTCATAAGACCTGCTAATGCCAGTAGTGCATTTAAATTTGAAATGAATGGTATTCACTCATGGCGCGAAATCATTAATTTGTTTTTTCTCTCTTACAGATTTATGAATTCGCGCCTGGCGCGTATTCAACTGAACATACGCCTGGCGCGTCCTCAACTGAAGTTCCTCCTGTGCCAGCATAGGCTACAAGCATAAGCTTATTCAATGAGTAGTGTCGTGCTCTGGAGGGGCTTGAAATGGAGAATGCTAAGCTGATAATTAGAGTTGCAGACCTCGAAGCCATTTTGATATCACAATAGCTGCACCATCTTATTTGCATAGATGAATAACACATAGATGAATAACACACAGATGTAATTAAAACAATGTAAAGAATGCAGGTTTTTTTAAAGAATATCCCATCCATGTAAAGAATACAGTGTTTTTTAAATTCCTGGATGCTCTGGTCTGCAGGCCTTATAGTTTTGAAATTTTGAATGAATGGTCTGGTATGCAAGCGTTTTAGTTTCATACATATGACATAATCAGCTTGTGCATCTTAGTATAAGCACTCAATCTACTTTTTCTGATCTATCTTCCTCTATGTCTTCCAAGAAAATGAAACTCACCTTCTTTAAGCGAATTACTGGCCATGCAACAAAGGTTCCGATGCTTTCACCCACTGTGTCTCCATCAGGATGCCTTCTGGGTAATGCTTCGTCGTTGAAATGGCAACTGGTTACTAGAATCTTCACATGATCATTTCCAAGAGGAACTCCATGGCAGATTGCTTCCGGATTGACTGATTCTATCTTGCAATTTCCCACCCTCCTCTTCAAATTCGTCGCCAGCATGTAACATTCTTCTCCAACGCTGTTTAATGTCGCAAGATCATGGGATTAATTTGGAGCTTGGGTTCTGGAAGAGTAGATGAACTTACATGAAGGCGCTCGACATCGCTCAGGCGCCGGCTTCTTCCCAGTTCTTCCGAGTTCTTTCGAGTTCTTTCTGTTCTTCCAAGTTCTTTCGAGTTCAAATAACAAGAAAGGCTGGCGGCAAGATTAGGTGGTAGTTTCAAATTATCCGTTAATTGTACTGCTTTTTTAGCCGCTGAGTGAAATCTAATTGTGGGATTTCACAATACGGCAGTCGTAGAGCCATTTACTGCTCGTACGATCGCGTCCCATCCATTAGCCCAATCCGCGAAATTTAAAACACTGCTCGCTTCTATCGGACCGTCGATTAAAAGTCGATCCGCGAAATTTAAATAACCGCTCGCTTCTATCGGACCGTCGATCAAAAGTCGATCCGAATGAAACCCGTCGATCGAAAGCCGACCTAATCGGCTTATGGAAATCTATATAAGTTTTTGAATGCCATTTCTTGCTCCGAGACGCTCAAGAACTCCGAGGCGCTCAAGAACTCAAGAACTCCGAGGCAGTCAAGATCATCGCGAAGATGCCGCCCAAAGGTCGTGCTGCTCCAAACTCAATCCGGGCCACGAGAGAAGATGCTCAAGGTCGGTATTGTCATCCTTCTGTGTGTTATTCATTCATTGTTCATTGCTCTGATTAGTGTGCAGTGTTTGCTCTGTATTTACTGTCAATAAATCTTCTGCCTATACTCCAGTCTATTATTTCTGTAGCAGTGACTTAAATTTCTATAGCTGCTCACACTCCTGTCTATCATTTCTTTAGCTGCTCATTTCTATAGTGACTTGAATTTGCATCTGCATAATTAATGTCCTTCCTATGTTAAATTGTCCTGCTCTTGATTAATTGTTCTGTCTTTAATTTGTCCACCTGTGTGTAAAGTAGTATGACCGTGTTTAGTTGGCCTACCTTCGAGTGTCTGTTCGGCATGCTGTAATTGGCACGCCTTATGAGTGCATGTCTGTAATTGGCGACTGTATGCCATTCTGTACTTTAGCCTGGCCGGAATGGATGATCACTCAAAATCGCGCTAAGCGTGTATTGCACCCTCGTTTGCAGGGAGGAAGAGACAAAACCGATTGGTAGCTCCTACACCTCCTCCTAAGAAAGCAAGAGGCTCAGAAGATACTCCAGCAAGCTCCAGCTCACAGAAGAAGGGAAAGCCTAATGAGGACGCAGTATCCTATGCATTGTCGATGGATGATAGCGGATCCATTATCAGAGCAGACACATATCCTCCATGCCCCGAGGAGAAGATGGATGACAGTGCGGAGTGGTATGTTGATGTAGACAAAACAAATGGTAAGGTGGATCTTGTGTTACACTCCAGAAAGAAAGAGACCGATCTTATGAAGAAACAAGGTATTCTTATCACTTGTGAGGAGCAGGATGACATATGTTGTCAACTCCTAGTGGAGGTTGTGAAGAACCACAAGAAAGATCTCGTCAGATTTACACATGCCAGGGCAACTGCTTTCAAAGATGGTCTGATGAAGAAGGACGTGAGTGCTGTGTCATGCTTCAAGTACGGATGGCCTCAAAATACTGTCCTCACTCCAGTTTCTATTAGTGAAAGGTTGTCTGCAGTGAGGAGAGCTTTGCGAGGACCTTCTCCAAGTTACTACCTGGAAGAGATGAAGCATCAAAATGATATCAGGGATGTACGAAGATTGCTGGACTTGGGAAAGGACATCACAGTTGATGGCATTTTGGCAGAAAATGACTCCGAAAAGAAATTGCAGCTGGAGGCAATGAGTAGGCTAGTCAAGTATGTAGACAACTACCCACTTGGCCAATCTTTTACACATCCCGTCCATGTTGACCGTCTGCTGAGATCACATAAGTCAAGTCTTGTTAGCTGGAGGTATGACCCTGAGCATGCAAGAGAAATCTTGAGGGCGATGGTGAGGAATCCAGGCCAAGTTCCTATGCCAGCTGACGTGCTTCCTTGGGATAAGAAAAAGGATGCTCCACTCCAGTGGACAATACTAGAGGAGCTAACAGTGGAGAATCCTAATGTATGCTTCCTTATTATTGACGGACAGCATTCTATACAATGATCCCTAGCCAACCAGGCTAAGCAAACCGGACAAACAATGTATCTGCTACATTACAACCACAGGAGGTGTCGGTTTCTAAGCCCCCATACCCCTGCAGAGGACCTGGCAGAGATTAGTGCAACATTGAACGAAATGGGAGAAGTCTTTCTTTATAAAAGGTTAGTATATTAGGTGGAATAGAGTCAGATATATCATGTAGGAATAACAGTAGTAGACTAGGTCCAGCATGTGTCAAGGCGTGCCAATTCGCGCGTGGCGTGTATTCATGCTGCCAATTCGCGCCTGGCGTGTATGCGTCCGCGAATTGTCAGCATGAATACACCACGCGCGAATTGCCAACGTACTGCCTGATCTAAACGCTTCAGGCGCGTTCCTACCACTGAATGGATCCCTCAACTTATGGAGATGGGCTACACTGCTATTGGAGCAGCCCCCCCTTCCCCTTCCAAATAAAGTCGTGCAGCTCATCATGGGATGCATTAAAATGTCTGAAATACATAACCACTTCATATTGCACGAGAACAATATGAAAGAAGGGGATCACTCTGATATCATGTTTTTGGGTACCAGTAACATGTTAACACTGGCTGCCAAGTTCAATAAGACTGACTATGATCCTCTGGCCTACACTGCCCTTATAACAGATGTCTATGCTCGCCTACCTGAGGCCATTTATGAAGCTACAATTACGGATAGTGCCAATGTGAAAAAATACATTAGAGGACTCACCACTCTTGAAAAAGCCAATGGCGTGACAATTACCTCTTAATCGGGCTGCTGTAAGACCACAAGCAAGAAATACCCCTACCAACTGCTTCAATACTTGTCTGTTTGACATCAATGCTCTATCTAAAACTGAAAAGAATGCATTGCTTGGCATTAATCCAATTAGCACTGGTGCCTCAAAGTGTACCATACTGAGATTGCTGATAATATTGATGACTATAGACTTTGGCAGCTGAATCTAGCCAATTGTAGCTGCTACCCCATACTATCATCTCGTTTGATTGAATCATTAGGCCAAAGACATGAACAAGCACTTTGGAAATCTAGAAACCTGGGTATAATTGCACCACTCAGCCTGGATTTCTGGATCAAACTTGTTGGCATCACCCATACAGAAGTCAAACAAGCATATGATGATGTCGATAACCTTATCCATAGGGTTTACAGACTGGAGATAGACTACCTGTTGGTAAAGAATGCAGCAAAGGGGGATGGATTCCTTATGGGCCAGAAGGATCAAATGGCCAAAAACAAAGTTTAAAATGAAACGCACTAATTTGCTCAAAACGCACTTCAAAGGGAACCTTTGAAAGATTCCCTAAAATCCCCCCAAAAAGGTCCCTTTTTGTGGGAAATTTGTGACAAGTGTGACAATTTGAAAATTTTAGGCATCATTTTGGAGGGGGGTGTGAACTTATCTTCCATTCAAAATTGTTTGACATCCCTTTTTGGCCCCCCTAGTTTGGTTTGCGAAATAGTGATATTTTCAAAAACTAAACAAAATAGACATTGAAAAAAACAGCAAGCACACTAAAGTGCCAAAAAGGTATTTTATTCAAAGTTTTCCAAATCAGTACAAAACTATGAACAAAACTGTAAAAAATGCAACACATTTTGCCATTGCCTCATTGAAGCAAACATTTTCACATGAAAGTATGCCTCATTGAACAAACTTACACTTTGAAGCGCAAGTTGGAGTCGAAGACGCTCACTCTTCGTCTTATATACTTGCTCTTATTTGCTCATCCGTCTTGCTATAGACTTATGTATACCGCGATGACAATGCGTGGACATAACGTCTTCAAAATAAATTTCTGGGTGGTATAAATTTATACCACAATAGGTAGTCTTTGTCTTGGATATAACATGCCAGAGAGTTCGCATGGTATAAATTTATACCGCAAGTGGGCTCGAGCGGTATAAATTTATACCGCAAGAGGACTCGAGCGGTATAAATTTATACCGCGAGAGCTCTCTCGATTCACTGCGAGAGCTCTCACGGTATAAATTTATACCGTGAGAGCTCCCTCGTTATACCACGAGAGCTCTCTCGGTATAAATTTATACCGCGACAGCTCTCTCGGTATAAATTTATACCGCAGAAAACCTTCAGACAACCAATTTATACACATATATGTGTATATATAATATATAATATATAATATATACACATAGTTACATATATATATCCGACAAGAAAAAAACTCTTGCGGTATAAATCTATACGGAGAAACGGTATAGATTTATACCGAATTGCATATATATATAAAACTTTTATATATATATGTATATATATGCAGTCCAGAGATAAAGTATATATCGTGTAAAATCTTTTGGGGTCTTTCTTGCTCGCCAAAGGGTTTGGCAACTAAAAACTACTAAAGTAACACACATAAGGGATAATTTTACACACTGTTCTTAGTTTTTTAGTCTAAAAAGTTCTAAAACGGTTCTAAATTTTCTGAGCTTGTAATGCAATGTTAGAGCATAAAGTAGTCGAATCATGTTGTTATTTCTACTTTTTTTTCTCTACATACATGCGAACTTCACTTCAGGCAGCTAAAAAATTGCTATTAAAGGCAAAGAACTCCAAAATATTATGGTGACACTGGTGTTTGACTAGAAGGAAACCACATAGTTTATCCAGAGGAGAGCGAGGAGTAGCAACCCCTCAGAAGTTTACCTATTTATTTACAAAATATATAGGAAAGGGTAAGGCAGACGAATACTTCACTGCCAGAGAAATGTGCATGGTGCCCACTGCTACAGATGACGTAATTGTGATGAATATGCTCAACATTGCTAAGGAGGTTGACTATCTTTTGAGCATCACCATGTTGTAGATTGGTATGTGCGTTCAGAAATACATCTCCGAGAATAAAAAAGGAGGGCATGTAATCACATGGCTTCATTACTTCAACTTTTGTATCCTCGGTATAAATTTATACTGCATCATCGTGGATGTATTGGTATACTTCAGCTTAACTACAAGACATCGTGGATGTATTGGTATTTGTAATACTATATGATGCAAAAACAATGGTTTGTCATTCAAGAAGTTTGTTCAACTGCCTCCCAATGTGTTTTAAGGTCCATTAGGATGTTCAGCCAAAATGGTTGTGAAATAACAAATTTCCTGTCTTCTAAAACAGCTAATATAAAAACTTTCAGGGACAAGGTACAAAAGCATCTAATTTCTTCATACAAATTTGCCCCATAGTCAATCTTTGAATTTCATTGTAGTTCTTTCCCTCTCTACAATGGGATTTTTTTTGTGTGTGTGTTTTTCCTTAATATTAAGTCTTCTTAAAATGTCTGTTTTCACGAGCAGTTTTATAAATCTTTGGACTAAAGGTAATAAAAGGGCCCTTTTTAGAGGGATTTTAGAATTTTATAAATTTTCAGAAGGAATCTTCCAAATGCACTTCTTAAATAAGTGCGTTTCATTTTAAACCTTGTTCAAACAGGAATAAAAAAGAAACGAGTTCTATCTTAAAAATATTTGGAGGGCGCACTGCCCCTATATTAAAATGCAAATGTAAGAAATATACACGAGGGAAGAAAGATTGCCTTGATGGTGGTATTAAATAGATAGATCATGCAATATGGTAGCTTATGAACCACCTTGACATCATATGGCCTGCTCATTCCTCCACTGTCAAGTCTTTCTTGCTCCATCCTAAGTGCTCTCCCAATGCGAACTGCAATAATCACATATGTTGGCTTCCTAAAAGTAAGAAACCTGGTCATAGATATCACCAATAGGTATGCTGAAGACCAAGAAGCAGACCTAAACCTTGAGTTTGGTAATACCTTGAGTCTATAACATCAGAATTCTTTTACGACTAGTTTCTCTGTGTTGTACATAGCACCTTACTCATTTAAATAATATCACTCCCTATGCCTATTGCATATCTCTGTTTTACACTCCAAAACTCTAAACATTTACCATGAATGCATTCAATCCATGCTCTAGACTGGATGAACTCGACTTCCATGCACTATTAAATGGTTCCTAATGGCTTCCCATAAATAAATGGATCAGATAAGCTCTGATCCCTAACAGGGTCACTGCATTGATAGCTATACATTCCTGGACTTCAGAGTACCAGTATAACTGGTAGGGGTCTTAGGAACCATCATAAGGAATCTGTTGAAATCTATATTATAGTATCTTATTTCTTATATTAACCCAAGCTGTACATATGGAGTAATGTTCCAGCTGTGCTTACTACTTTTTATATACCTCTCTTTATTTACCTTAACAATGAAACATGTTTCTGACAACGTGATACATTACTGAAATATAGGGCAATACTGGTGAAAGCTCATAGTCGCACATTCTGCCCGATGTAAGGAGTGCTCCTACCACTGAATGGATCCCTCAACTTATGGAGATGGGCTATGCTGCTATTGGGGCAGTCCCTCCCCCCCTCAAAAAAAAAACAAAAACAAAAAAAAGCCGTGCAGCTCATCCTGGGATGCATTAAAATGTCTGAAATACATAACCACTTCATATTGCATGAGAACAATATGAAAGAAGGGGATCACTCTGTTATCATGTTTTTGGATACCAGTAACATGTTAACAATCGCTGCCAAGTTCAATAAGACCGACTATGATCCTCTGGCCTACACTGCCCTTATAATGGATGTCTATGCTCGCCTACCGGAGGCCATTTATGAAGCTACAATTATGGACAGTGCCAATGTGCAAAAATACATTAGAGGATTCACCGCCCTTGAAAAAGCCAATGGCGTGACAATTACCAATCCACCTCTTAATCGGGCTGCTGTAAGACCACAAGCAAGAAATACCCCCACCAACTGCTTCAATACTTGATGTCTGTTTGACATCAATGCTCTATCTAAAACTGAAAAGAATGCATTGCTTGGCATTAATCCAACTAGCACCGGTGCCTCAAACTGTACCAATACTGAGACTGCTGATAATATTGATGACTATATACTTTGGCAGCTAAATCTAGCCAATTGTAGCTGCTAACCCATACTATCCTCTCGTTTGATTGAATCATTAGGCCAAAGACATGGACAAAATCTAAAAACCTGGGTATAATTGCACCATTCAGCCTGGATTCCTGGATCAAACTTGCTGGCATCACCCCTGCAAAAGTCAAACAAGCATATGATGATGTCGATACCCTTATCCATAGGGTTTACAGACTGGAGATAGAACTACCTTTTGGTAAAGAATGCAGCAAAGGGAATGGATTCCTTATGGGCCAGAAGGATCAAATGGCCAAACAAAAAGAAAAAAGAAATGAGTTCTATCTTAAAAAGATTTGGAGGATGCACTGCCCCTATATTAAATGCAACTATAAAAAATATACATGAGGGAAGAAAGATTGCCTTGATGGTGGTATTAAAAGGATAGATCATGCAATGTGGTACCTTATGAACCACCTTGACATCATATGGCCTGCTCATTCCTCTACTGTCAAGTTTGCCTTGCTCCATCCTAAGTGCTCTCCCAATGCGAACTGCAATAATCGCATACATTGGCTTCCTGAAAGTAAGAAACCTGGTTATAGATATCACCAATAGGTATGCTGAAGACCAAGCAGCAGACCTAAACCTTGAGTTTGGTAATACCTTGAGTCTATAACATCGGAATTGTTTTACATACTACATCATGAAAGGACCTGCATGCTTGACTAGTTTCTCTGTGTTGTACATAGCCCCTTACCCATTTAAATAGTATCACTCCCTATGCCTACTGCATATCTCTGTTTTACACTCCAAAACTCTAAATATTTACCATGAATGCATTCAATCCATGCTCTAGACTGAATGGACTCGACTTCCATGCACTATTAAATGGTTCCTAATGGCTTCCCATAAATAAATGGATCAGATAAGCCGTGATCCCTAACAGGGTCACTGCATTGATAGCTATAAATTCCTGGACTTCGGAGTACCAGTATAACTGGTACGGGTCTTAGGAACCATCATAAGGAATCTGTAGAAATCTATATTATAGTATCTAACCCAAGTTGTACACATGGCGTAATGTCCCAGATGTGCTTACTATTTTTGGATACCTCTCTTCATTTACCTTAACAATGAAACATGTTTCTAGCAACATGGTACATTACTGAAATATAGGGCAATACTGGTGAAGGCTCATAGTCGCACATTCTACCTGATGTAAGGAGTGCTCCTACCGCTGACTGGATCCCTTAATTTATGGAGGTGGGCTATCTTTGCTATTGGGCGATCTCCCTCTCCCTCCTCCCCCCCCCCATGTCTGAAATACATAACCACTTCATATTGCATGAGAACAATATGAAAGAAGGGGATCACTCTGCTATCATGTTTTTGGGTACCAGTAACATGTTAACACTCGCTGCCAAGTTTAATAAGACTGACTATGATCCTCTGGCCTGCATTGCCCTTATAACATATGTCTATGCTCACCTGCTTGAGGCCATTTATGAAGCTACAATTACAGACAATGCCAATGTGCAAAAATACATTATTGGATTCACCGCTCTTGAAGAAGCCAATGGCATGACAATTACCAATCCACCTCTTAATCAGGCTGCTGTAAGACCACAAGCAAGAAATACTCCAACCAACTGCTTCAATACCTGTCTGTTTGACATCAATGCTCTATCTAAAACTGAAAAGAATGCATTGCTTGGCATTAATTTAACTAGCACTGGTGCCTCAAAATGTACCAATACTGAGATTGCTGATATATTGATGACTACAGACTTTGGCAGCTGAATCTAGCCAATTGTAGCTGCTGCCCCATGCTAACCTCTCGTTTGATTGAATCATTAGGCCAAAGATATGAACAAGCACTTTGGAAATCCAAAAACCTGGGTATAATTGCACCACTCAGCCTGGATTCCTGGATCAAACTTGCTGGCATCAGCCCTGCAGAAGTCAAACAAGCATAGGATTTACAGATTGGAGGTAGATGATGTCGATAACCTTATCCATAGGGTTTACAGACTGGAGTTAGAGCTACTTATTGGTAAAGAATGCAGAAAAGTGGATGGATTCCTTATGGACCAGAAGGATCAAATGGCCAAACCGGAAGAAAAAAGAAACGAGTTCTATCTTAAAAAGATTTGGATGGACTGCCCCTATATTAAATGCAACTATAAAAAATATAAATGAGGGAAGAAAGATTGCCTTGATGGTGGTATTAAATGGATAGATCATGCGATCTAGTACCTTATGAACCATCTTGACATCATATAGCCTGCTCATTCCTGCACTGGCAAGTTTGCCTTATTCTGCTCCATCCTAAGTGCTCCCCCAATATGAACTGCAATAACCCCATACATTTGACTTCCTGAAAGTAAGAAACCTGCTCATAGATATGACCAATAGGTATGCTGAAGACTAAACAACAGACTTAAACCTTGAGTTGTATTCTATGAAATTCTTGCTGGGTAAATCTGTTATAAGCCGCACCGATAGCTACTCTAACAAAAGGAAGCAATCCATAATGGACGATGAACACATGGATATTATCCTCCCACCATCAGTCTTCAAGAAACCAGCTTCTGCAAGCACTCCCAGTAGCAGCAGCCTGGTCATACTTGAGGGACAGTCTGACCACAATCCTATTGTAGATAATTCAGTCAACAAGGGCAATCCAGGTGGCTTTTCATGAAATCCTGATATCCATTGAAGCAAGATCATCTACTAGGTACTTACAATGCTTAGCGTCTGATGCTTTTTACAATTTGCAATTTACAGTTTTCTTTGCATTAACCTTGTACTACATGTACTGGATTGCTTGTGATTGTATTGCTTGCATTATTATGAATATTATTATTATTATTATTATTATTATTATTATTATTATTATTATTATTATTATTATTATTATTATTATTATTATTATTATTATTATTATTATTATTATTATTATTATTATTATTATTATGTCTAATGCTCCCTTTGAGCCTTGGAAGGCTATGGAGCACATGAGCAAAACTAGTTACAACTTTTGTAACAGGGCACGGTGTGAGTCCACCGCCCTTATATACACTGCTAATTTTTTTGGTACAACAGATAGTAGAGAATAAAAATCCTGTGCCCTTATGTCGAACTTGTCCCTGATATCTTCATATGCAGGACATGTTATGAAAACATGATCTTCATCTTCCACATACCCTCAGATCCGCGAGAATCGCGATGTTCGCTCTTCAATTGGAATCTTGGCCCAAATGACCCGTTTTCTATAGCCACTGTGGGAACCAGTTACAGATCGGCAATCAGTCTTCTTTGAGCGGGGGATATAGTTGTCCATGTGATTGACCTGCGCTGTGTATATTTGCATTCGTTTTCCAGGAACTGCCCATAGCCTTCGCACTGCCAATTTCTCTAGGATGTTTCTGAGTTCTTCCTTATTGGTTGGGCAGGTGGATACATCGAGCCCCCATCTGTTGGCCCATGCCGCCAGATTTCGGGGCCAATTGGAATTAGCCATGGCTTCATAAGACAGCCGATCTGACCCTTGTGCCATAATTCTATTATGGAAGTTGATTGCCTGATACAAACCCTTCACTTCAAGTGGGAACAGCCCGGTTTTCGCGAGCATCAATGCATAAGGAATTTGGGACTTGATCCCAAGTTCAATTTTCAGGAACAGTTTTTGGATGCTCTCTACCTGTGTCCACATCCGAGATGAGAGATCCGGGCCCCAAATGGGAACCCCATAAAGGACCACGGTTTGTACCAGGGTCTTGAACAACATACTCTTCAAATGCCAAGCGGTGAGAGAGGCCTTACTGCATCTTGCTAGCATGCTGAACAGGGCTGCTTTACCACCTAGAACTCTTCTTTGAAGACAATTCTTCCAGCTATAGTTTGAAGCTAAATCTATGCCAAGGTATTTGTAAGAGTCTACTGTCTCCAAAATCTGCCCATTGTAGGTGAAGTCAGGCCGGTCCCTCGTTCCAAACACCATGATTTTGGATTTGGTAAGGTTTACAGACATTTTTTTTCTTCACAAAAGCATTCCAGAATGTCTAAATGTTTTTGAAGTGTGGCCTTTTTGCTTCCAAGTAGGACCATATCATCTGCGTAGAGGAGGAGTTGTATGAGATATGTACCCATTTTTGTTCCTGCCAGTGATTTTGCTCTCAACCAATCGTCAAACTCGTCAATGAAAATCCCAAACAAAGTAGGGGATAAAGGACAACCTTGGCGGACGCCGATTGTGCTCTTGATCTTGGTGTCCCAATCCCGAGAAACTTTGATCAGAACCTCTTCATATAGCTGGGATACTGCTGCTCTTAACTCGAGGGGGACTCCGATTTGGACAAGCCTTTCGCTGAGTTCTTTACGCGGGATAGTGTCAAACGCTTTCGAGAAGTCTATGAATGCCATGTACAGAGAGGAGTTTGGTGTCTTGGCTTTTTCTATCAGAGTCCGGAGCGTAAGTACGTGATCTAGGGTGCTGTGGCTCACTCTAAAGCCAGCCTGATATTGGGACCGAACCTGTGCTTGCTCTGCCCATGTACTGATCTTGTTTTCCAAAAGACCTCCCAGGATTTTGGAGAACACGCTGCCTATCAAAATAGTTCTGTAATTTCCAATGTCTTTTTTGTCTCCTCCCTTATGAATTGGTTGGACCCTATTGATCCTCCAGTTGACTGGAAGTCCTTGAGTGAGACTCCTATTTAGCAGATCTGTCAGAAAAGCCAGAGTTCTTTCCCCTCCCCATTTGAGGAGCTCAACGCATAAGCCATCGGCATCTATTGCTTTGTTGTTGGACGTTTTGGTGAGATATTTTTGAACATCAGCAGCAGTGAAAAGGTCCATCACAGGAGCTATTTTTAGCATGCAGCAAGCGCCTTCCTTTTCATATAGCGCCTTCACTAAGTTTAGCAGATTTGTATTATCCAAAGAGACCTTTTGTGGAGCGCCTTGCAGAGCATTCCAGAAGCTTTTTGGGTGCCTAGTGAGCTGCTCAGACAGCTCGTGTTGCTTACGAGCATAATATTTTCTCTTCTTTTTCCTTATGAAATTTTTGTACCACTTTGGTTTGCATATACAGAATTGTGTCAGCTTTTTCCTTGCATTTGTGCATTCTGCATCCCACCATGAGTTACATGGCTTCCCTCGGGTCTGTTTTTTGGTCAGCCCAAAAATCGCTTTCCCTGCTGAGAGCAATATCTCTTGAAAGCGGCCAGCATCTGTTTCCAAAGAGTCTGACCATGTAGTGGCAGCCATCATGTCTTCTACTTTTACTTTGTAATTGTGATGTAGCTGGTATCTCACTTTTAGTTTAGGATGAAGCACGGGAGGTGGAGTGCCTCCTTGAGCTTTTGCCTTTAATGCAAGATGTAAGGGAGCATGGTCTGATTCAGGGAGAAAGTCTCCAATATAAAAATCTGCAATATGTTCTTTGTTCCTTGCCAGTAGGTAGTCTATTGTGCTACCGCCTACATGATTTTTATATGTCAGATTTCCAGAACTGGGAAAAGATGCAATACCGTTGATGATTTGCAATTGGCATGCGGTACTAAGTTCAATCAGCCTTAAGCCCATCTCGTTTGAGGTTGTGTCTTCTGAATTTCTGTCATAAGTGGGATCCCTTAGCTCGTCTAAGTGCAGATTTGTAAGATCCTCATATGTTTTTGCTTGCTGGTTGCCTGTGCGGCCATTGAAGTCTCCCATGACATAAATTTCCCCAAGAGCTGAATACTCCAGGATGTCTGCATACATGTTACCATACGGATTCTCTTTGTCTATCTCCAGCATCCTATAAACGTGAGAATTCTCCAGTGCAAAATAGCATGCAGCCAAGAAGATTGGCTGCCCACTCCCACGTATTTGGATCCAAACATACTGCTTATACTGGTCATGTTTCATAATCTGAAATTCAAAGCACAACAAGAGAATGGACATTTAGCGACGTGGGCTTGCGACGTCTGTGCGACGTGACGTCGCAAATAACGTCAGGCTGCGACGTCAAAGCGACGTCACGTCGCAGACACGTCGCATGCGACGTGTAGTGCGACGTCTGACACACGCCAGGTGGACGCTTGCGCCAGGTGGACGACAGGTGACAGGTGTCTCGCCAGGTGGATGTTTACGACGTGACGTCGCATGCGACGTCGTATATGTGACGTATGTGTCGTATGTGACGTATGTGTCGTATATGACACGTCAGTACGTATATGTGACGTATATGACACGTCAGTATGTATATGTGACGTATATGACACGTCAGTACGTATATGTGACGTAGGTGGTCGCATGTGACGTATATTTTTTATACACGAAGGTTAATGGTTTTTTAGGATTACAAATTCAATACCTGTCTGATTGATACCTGTCTGAAAAAGACTCTGACGACCAACCTGCAGCTTCATTTAAGCGTGTTGCCTGCGCATGCATCATCACAGTAGATGTGCTACCGCTATAAATTGTTCATTATAAAACTGACGTTGTCTGTGTCAAAATCTAGTTGTTCCAAGTTTACAATCCTTGAAGGTAACTTGACAATAGGCTTGTTGTCAATCATTGTTGCTGAGAGAAGAACAGGATAAAGCCTTAAAATTTGTGCAAGAATACAAGAAAAATCCCACACTTTTACCTTTTGTCCGCCGAAGCATTATAGTGTTTAATATGACTTGCGTACCGCTTTTGTCCCGACGTCCGATGGCGATTCTAGGTTTACCTCCTTCATCTAGACTCTTGAAAACCGAATCATGAAAAATGGTTTTTTGGGGCTTTGAGAGCTTGCAAGAGCTGGAAAAATATTGTCCGAACTATATCGAAGAAACCAAAGAAGCACATATGGATACGTCAATACAGGGGGAAGAAGGTTATGATCTAAAATCTCATGCTGGGTATACAAGTAATTCTAATGGCACTATGGAAGTTGAAAGATCAACATCAAGGTTGGAATCAAGCAAAGCAATGCTTGAACTTGCAACTTTACCCGCCAAACGTCCTGGATGATTTTGTGATATATGATGGTGGAGGAATTTGGCGTTTCAATTGCACAAGTTCCATATGAAGCCAAATCCCCATTGATGAGGATTTTGAAAAAGCCGAGATACTATGTGGCTACACCGTTGATGGCCTTGTTTCGAGATCCATACATGGAAAGTGGAATTGGAACATAGCTCGGCCGCTATGCCGGTAAAGAGTATCTAAACCGCCACCGTTACCTTGGAAGTCTTCAAAGTAGAGCATGTCATGGTGCAAAGGAAAATGGGCTTCACCGGAGCTTAGAGATCACAAGGCGGTTGAGCTTGCCGACATCGGCGGGGGTTCTTCACGAACACCCAATACCGAAAAACAAACCTCTCTTCGCTCCTACATGCCAAAATCGGATCCTTTGGTGCGCTTTTTTAACGCCATGCTCGATTGTTTTCGCTTCATGACTCATGAACTTGTTCCGCTTTGAGCGCCAAGATTTTTATGGGTTCTTCTTTGCATCGATTGTATGATCCGAACAAATCACAACATACTGGCAAAAATCATGCTTTTTTCGAAAATCTCTTAACCGTCTTTTTTTAATTTCTTCATTATGGCCATTCTGAGGTTGTGGAGGTCATTGCCTTTCTTGACACAAGTTTGTTCATCGAAAATCAAGAGAATTGTGGAGTTGGTTGAACCAAAATATTTTAATTGGTCATCTAGCAAAATGCTTTGGGAAGAAAATAAGTGTATTCTCTACGCAACATTCATTCTAGAACTTTCTACAACATTCGAATTTTCTAGAAGGATTCCTTAGGCTCACCCAAGATTCTCTTATATTTTAAAACTTTTTAAAACTTTCTA
Source organism: Isoetes taiwanensis (assembly GCA_021234155.1). Classification (NCBI taxonomy): domain Eukaryota; kingdom Viridiplantae; phylum Streptophyta; class Lycopodiopsida; order Isoetales; family Isoetaceae; genus Isoetes; species Isoetes taiwanensis. Next base: position 4,555,376 of record JAJEKV010000042.1, on the reverse strand, counting down.
GAACATTCTAGAACTTTCGATATGTGGCGTATGTGACATATGTGTCGTGAAGGTCGCATGTTCCGAAAAGGCACCATCTTCATTGTGCCCTTAAGCCCCGAAGAAGCACATGAACTTTTAGTGTGAGCATTTCTAATGGATTGAGCTTCATCCGAATAATTCTAAACCACCTAATGTTCGACAAGTGTGCCCCTTTAGCCCGGGGCTGCTTCTTTTCATCCTCTTCGATGATGGCTTCGTAATTCGAACAAATGGTTCCATATGTAGTAAGCACAATGTCGTGGCTTATAAAGTTCAACACAATTTATTCTTCTCTCGATCTTCATGGTATATGTACACGATAGCTTGACGGATGGTACTACTTTTTCTTCAATTCATGTTCCCATTGTTTTTAAAGCGATTTAGGGCAAACAATCAAGGTGCAAACAATCGGGGTTGGCAAGGAGTATAGAAAATGATGCGCGCGCCATCTTTTCGTGAGAGCTTGGATTCACGTTTGATAATGAGCCATGCGTTATACAAAAAAGTTTAGCCTAGAGGATATTATGCTAGACACTCCACCGATATTTACGTGGTGGATCTAGTTGGCTCTCAAGATAGTGTAGATTGGTTAGATAAGAAAGTCCTTAAGACCGGCATTTCATTTCGCGGCTTGTGCAACCAAGTGGGCAACTTGATTTGATAACTGATTCGTTGGATTTTTTGTTTCAAATCGTCATTCCAAAAATCAACGCAAGCACATTTGCCTCGATGGAATTGTGGAGAAAAAAAAAAAAGATGAAAATCAATGCATGTGGAAATTTAGATATCAAGTATTGGGATAGTTCGCAAAGTTATGTCTTCACAAAAGGCTGGAGCAGATTTGTCAAGGCAAAGAATTTGGCAGTGAATGATGTGGTTTCGCTTTGAGAGAGATATCCAAGGTAAAAATTTTACATCACCGGCTTAAGGATCCTTCTGGCAGTCTTTGGAAATTACAAATGTTGATGCAGGGATGCAAATGACCCTTTGCGTAAAGTTTTCGAGTCGTTTGGAGTCGATATTTGGTATTGAAGCAACTTAAATTCTATCTTTTGATATAACTATAATATGGTAGTTTTGAGCTCAGATTAGCTCCCCGGTTGATCCAGAATTTTTGAGCTCAATTTAGCTTATGGTTGATCCGAATTTTTGAGGCAATCGCCTTATGTATATAAGCATGATGTAGAATACAAAAAATCGGATATATGATATGATATAGATTTAAAATCGGGCTTTTCAAAATGGAATTTGAAGATAAAAATATAAAGAAGATGAATATGATCGATGGATATCAAGAAGATGAATGCCACGATGAATAAGGATATGACAATAATATTGCTTGTTTTAATTTATATAGGCCTATTTGTGCTATGGGTATTTTGAAATAGCGATGAATTTAGTGATGGACATGGAGTTGGAGATGGTTGATCCGTAATTTTTGGGCTCATAATTTAGCTTCCGGTTGATCCGAGAAAGAGAAAAAAAGAAGGAATTAGAAATGACATATGGATTTACCCCTAGAATTTCTACAACGAGAAGATTGGGTAGTCAAAAAATGGGACTCCCATATCCTCAAATCCAACATCTTTAGAGAAGCAACAAAATGCAATCCGAATGAGGAACTTGGTGTCCAAAGATAGTGGGAGAACTGCTCCGACGACTCCTTTGCAAATCCAAGGCATTAATGTCCCATGTGTCAAAGCGTCCCGATCAAAATTTGCCTAAAAACGCCATCGCCCACCGGCATCGTCCACGACAAATGTCACGGCAAATGTCGGACACTGGCCACGCAATTTGCTCTCGTGATGCGACTAATCAAGCTATGTTCAAGTGTTTTGAGGTATGCAGATTTTAGGTTGTTACACAAAACTTGCTCAGATTTTAGGTTGCTCAGAACAGCATAGGTATACATAAATTTCATAACCGACAAATGTCACGACAAATGTCACGACAAATGTCAGACGTCGCATGCGACGTCATGTGACATTACAGAACAAAGACACGCCAAGACGTGATTTGCCACGGTAATCGCTAGGTCGCATGTGCCCCGAATTTGACCGCTTGACTATACGCCGCATGCGATGTGACGCATGAACCCGCAGACACGCCGAGACGCATTTGTCACGGTACCGCCGGTCGCATGTGACCTAGATTTTGACCGTTGACTATACGTCGCATGCGGGGTCTACGTAACGCATGACACGCCTCATGCGCATTTGCGTTACACGCGGTAACGCCAAGTCGTAGGTGACCGCATGTGACCGTTGACACTACGCCGCGATGCGACGTGACGCCGCATGCGCGACGTTAAAGATTTCTATATAAACAACTTTTTTTACCTTCATTGTTATTTTCTTTTCGCTCCTCTTCCAGCCTAAGCCTTTTGGTGTTCTTCTTTTTTAACCATATCTTATACTTGTTGTCGCCCTACATGGATCGCCATGGTCATCTAAGATGATCGACGCTGGAGATGGCCAGAGATGATTGATGTTGTCTTACCACCGTGGAGGCCGGATATGCGGAACCGTCACATGTAAGTTAACGATTCTTGTATTTAGTAGCCTAGACATATATAAACTAGGGAGAGGACGTGTAATTGCGAGTAGTAAAAAAAAAACGCAGTGTTTTTGGTCAAGGACACGGCCGCCTCCACCTTGAGTGGAGAGGACCCGAGTGTGCCAGCCCAAACTCACCTTCATACCTTACTAAGTACAATGTAGATTACAAAATTGAGGTGTCGCGTAGTCAAGGTCATATGTCGACTTCACCTTGAGTGGAGGGGACTATGTATCGGGGCTAGCGTCTCCAAAAGATCTTTATTGAAATTGAAACTTATATAAGGGTCGTACTTCGGGAAAAGGGCATGGTCGGCTTCACCTTGAGTGGAGAGGACTACGGTCCCAGCCCAATTGGCCCATTTAGGATTTAGGGTTTAGGGTTTAGGGTTTAGGGTTTAGGGTTTAGGGTTTAGGGTTTAGGGTTTAGGGTTTAGGGTTTATACTACCATATATTGTATCTATCACAGCCGTTCAAACTATTGTGCAGTATATAGTACTTACCTTTTGTAATTGGCAGAGGGACAAAATAGTTTGCGATTGTAAAAGATGTATGGGGCAAGAGACGACTTAGAACGGTTGTTGAAGACCATCCGATAAGATTTGGTACATTTGAACAACCCACCGATCGATGCTCGTCATGGATATCAAAGTTGGTATACAATTATTATTTGTTTTTTTTTTTTTTTTAGAGTATCTCTCCCCGGTTCAAGTATATATTCAAGATGTTTATGATATCTAAATATGTAGGTAGATGATGCTGATGTCTCCTCCAAACTAGATGTGGATTTTGGTTTAATGTTGTCCATAGAGGCATATGAAACCGAAGCAGTAACCCGATTCATCAATAATGTGGATGGGTGCCGCTCAACGCCGAAAGTGTTCCCCTGCGTGAAAGAACACGGGCTACAATCATGAGAACATTGCACGTGTCGCACATTTCCCAAGAACGCTTTGGCCTCACCGCCTCGAAAGCGTGAAATTCTGAAGAATTGCAAAGATTAGTCCGACCCTTTGTTAGGCAATCGAAAGACATTTGGCTTGTGGCCGCATACATTTATCTATCCCTATGGATCAAGAATTTGCTTATTGGGGAAGAAGATACATCATTATGCGAGTCGTATTTGTCCGTAGTCGGATTCGCCTTATCTCCCACGACGCTGATAGAAGTGGAGCGAGACACCCACATTCCATTAATGCCATATGCGTCCCGAAAGTAATGATTGGAAAACTTGGCAAACTTTGACTAAATATGCTTGGCGATGAGGATTTATGGAATGAATTCCAATGTCGCTACGATAGTCGTGGGGGCATGTGATGAGGAGTTGAAGTTTATTGATGGTCGGCCAGGGTTCATGGCAATATTGCGGTTCATCAACAGTTCTATTGACAATCGTGAGCGATGCAATTGTGAATTTTAGAGTGTCAAGGAGGGAGGAAGATTTTTTACAAGATCCGTAAAAGCGGATATATCATGGTGTGTGCTATTAAAAGCATAAACATTGGAGATGAGTTATTCATCAACTATCGCTATGATAGACCTCTCCCATTTGAGATGGAACAATAGTATTGTTGTACTAAAAAAAAGGAATAAAGAGGTTTTTTTTTTTTTTTAATATGTTTTTTGTCATTCGTGAGTCTATACAAATGGTTGTATGTATTTTATACTTATTACATTATTTGACATGATGGTTAATACGTTACTCCTGTTTAATGAACTCATTCAGAGCGGTCTCCATCCCGATCCATTAGTTCTAAGTTACAGGCAAAGGGCAACCTATCGTCGTGAATTTCAAGCCAGAGCGCACCAATATGAAGATATTGCATACGATCAATATGAAGAGGATGAAACTATTGACGAACCCGAGAACAAAGTCTTTCGTGACGAGCCGATGCTCGATATGTTGCACCCTCTTCAAGAATTACCTGATATTGATTTAGATGATGTCGAGGATGGTGGTGGAGAGGATATGGTAGAAGATGTGGGATACCCTTCGAGGATTGGTCGTGACATCGACGATGACCCTATTGTTATCGAAGCAGAAACGCAGTTATTTCCTGCGTCTCGAACCTCTCGTTTGTCGGCGTGCCTGCTAATTCTCAATCTCCAAACCAAGTTCAAGTGGAGCAATGCAAGTGTCTCTGCTCTATTGAGGTGACATACTTATCAAGTCTTTCTATCTTACCACCATCTCCATCTTTTATCTTACCACTCTTAGATGCGCAGTTATTGCACGAGAAGATCCTTCCAGAAGAACAATATGCCTACCGGCTGATCTCAAGTTAAGAAAATGATTCAAGCGGCCGCCTTGGTTATAAAGTCATACATGCATGTCCAAATGATTGTATGATCTTCTATCCCCCTCACGAGCATGAGAAGTCCACTCGTTGTCTCGTATGTAATGAACCGAGATACGGAATGACCTAAAGGGAAAACGGTACCTCGTAAGGTTATTCGACACTTTCCAATAATCCCAAGGTATATGCATCACCACTTCTTACAAATAGTTGTAAATTCACTTATTTTCGGTACTTATATGTTGCCTATAATTTATTCTATAGGTTAAAGTTGATGTTCCGTTGCAAGACATTGGCTAGCCTAATGGACTTCACGGCTACACATGCATCTAGTGATGATGTGATGCGAGTCCCGAGCGACAGTGCAGCTTGGAAGCATGTCGATGCGACATGGCCCCGACTTTGGAAAAGAACCACGTAACGCGTCGCGTTTGGGCCTCGCCACCGATGGCGAAACCCATATGGTACACAATCGACCGCATGGTCTACATGGCCGCTGATGATAGTGAACTACAACATACCCCCATGGTTGTTGATGAAGAGTGGGCACATTATGATGACTTTATTGATACCGGAAGAAAAACCAAGTAATTTAGATGTGTACCTAAGAATAATTGTGGATGAGTTACTCCCTTTGTGGAACATGTATTCAGTCTACGATGCCCATAAAAATGACGCTTTTAATCTTAGAGGTATACTATTGTGGACTATGCATGACTTTCCGGGCTTGCCGAAAGTGTTCTGGTTTAAGACATCGGGGCACTTCCCTTGCATGATATGTGGGGAAAAGTTGCAAAAGACCGTCACTCTAAGCATCCCAAGAAAGTAGTATACGAGGGTTTTAGGAAGTATTTGCCGCTCACGCACCCCTTCAAAAGCAAATAAACAGACAATTCGGTGTGGCAATCAGACTATACGTAACCACCAAGCAGAATTACCATACGAGAATGGGGTGAGCGCTTGGGATAAGAAGGAAGAGGGGAAAATCCGCAAGGGGAAATCCATAGGGGGCACTGGTAATGAGGAGGTCGTGTAGCCCAGACCTAGACAAAGGGGATGAGGAATTATACAAAGTGGTGGCGAGGAAGCCGCGAGGAGGAAGTCTTTATTGCCAATATGAAAAGGAAGTCTGCTTTTTATAGACTACCATATTGGACCCGACCTATTGATTCAACACCTTTTAGACCCGATGCATATCTTCAAGAACATGGGAAACTCTTTATGGAAGCATGTATTTGGTCAAAAAGACACAACAAATGCCGATGGACCTTAAGGTAAGTAATACAAAGAAAGAGGCATGGATCCGAGGTGAAGGGCAACCACTTCCTCCGAAAATGGGTTATTGCTAGGGCTGACCATCGAGCTATTTATGATGATAAGGGCCCTTAGAACACCAACCGTTACATGCAATCATTGCGAACCGCATTCACAAGTAGTGGGAGCTGATCGTTTAAAGTCCCATGATCGCATAAGTTCTTGCATGTAAGCAATTGAAGTCCACATATATATGCACTACTATAAAATGTAACCCATAACTTATATTTGGTGTTTGGATCATGCAGTTCTTCATGCCCCGACCTTTAGGGAGTTTTAGACAAAGGGACCATTGAGGCAATAAGTGCCCTATCAAAGGTCATAAGGTTGTTACCCATGTTGATTTAGTGGTCCCCCGTCTATTTTATTTGTGGCTAAGTTTTTTGTTTTGGACCTCATAGGTGGATGTGTAAAAAAACTATACCGAAAGACGAAATTGAAGAGATGAAAGTGAAAATGGCAGAGGCATGTTGCTTGTTGGAGAAGGAGTTTCCTACGAGCTTTCTTGACAGTCAAACCCATCTTTTGGTACATCTTATTGAGGAAGTGGAGCTTATGGAACCGCATACGCCGATGGATGTTTTTCTTGGAAAGGTTTATGAAGGTATTGAAGGATATGGTGCGTCAAAGAGCACGTCCTGAAGGTAGTATGGCAGAGGGATGGCTTGCGAAAGAGTCACTTTTCTATATGACAGAATATATTTCTGCCGTACATCCAGATGCACCTCGCTTATGGAGTGATGAAGGGGACGAGAAGATTGTGGGGGTAGTGGCAGAAGGCAATGGTATGCGGTCATTTCCGCCGATATGATCATTAAGGTTAATCAATTTCTTCTTTACAATTCGCACCAATGGCAAAATGGATTGCTCGTTATGAGAACGCAAAGGAAGAAATGGAAGAGAAGAGGCATGAATGGAGACGACATAATAGACGCGAGCCCCTGCACTCGATGGATACGAACCCTTGCCGGACAAGATGGAAAGAGAATGGGTACTACAGGCTTTGACCGATGCATATCACAAGGGGGAGTATATTACAGCTACGGAATGGGCATACGCACAAGGTGTCATGAAAAAGGTAGTTGCAACAAATTATGTTGATGTCGAAATCGAGTATTTCTTTTGATATTGTATCTATTGACATTAATGGTGCTTTTGACAAGATATATCTTACTCCCCGATATGGTGGCATGGGACCCACTATCGCAGGAGTTCTCTTGACATACACAGAAGACTTGTGATCATGGAGTCATGGCATCATTCACGGCGGAGTTTCAATCAAGTGTTGCCGATCGTAATCGCCGTGAAGCCACCCGTGATTGGGTCGGGAGGTTAAAGACTATAATGGAGGTGGATGTTGGTGGCAATTTTAAGACCTTCATATTCGATGTCGATTGGTTTGACCTTCAATTAAGGGGGCCAGCCTACAAAGAAAGTATGATAGAACAAGTGGCTTTTTCAACGTCAACTCTAGCAAGATGTACCTCGGTAGTGAGACGCTTGTCCTTCCGCATAACCGTGAACAGTACACACATACACATATCCACTTCAAAATTTAGACCATCAATATCAATCTCACGTCCAAATTCTTTGACCAGATTTTTTTTTTTTACCGATCGACAAGACCCAACATGGTGGTTTATCATACAAACTACACCGAGGGACGCCTAATATTCCAAGGTGTTGTGCTAGAGGAGTCAATAACGCCCCAAGAGCCCTCCGCGGATCAAGGCATTCAAACTCACCGAAAACGCGAGCATCAAGAGGTTGGACCACCAGCCTCATGCAAAGATCTTACACCGTAGCAATTCCACGAAAATACGATGTACTTCAGGCATTTTAATACAAATGTTGGCAATGCTAACAATGACGACTCCTAGTTAGCACCTAGAGGAGACGATCATTAAATTCTATATGTCAAATATTATGCACATCCTCAGTGCAATCCTTCTGATAGGCTATGTCTATTGGTCTTCGTGGTGCAATAAAACCCATTCAATTCAATTCTTTTTTCTCCCCCCCCCCCCCCCCTCCCCCCTTTTGGTATACATTATATCGGAGGAATAAAGAACGGGTGGAACATGGGCTCAAAGAAGCCACATAGGCTCAAGCATTGCCTCTAGACTAGAACATGCAAAGAGTCTTCAATGGTATCTTAGTTACTTCCGATTTTCTCTAATCTTAAACCAGTGCCACCACCAAGTTAACCTGATCATTGCTTAATTTGATGCTATCCACTAGCTTTCTGTTGTGGATCACTGCTCTACCTTTCAAACAGATAATAATAATGGTATTTTGTAGGGTGAACAAGTCCAAATACATAGAGTGAAGCATGAGGAGCCTACAGACGTTGAACGTGTAGGCGTTGCATTTCCCTTAGGGTCGAACATGCTACCTAGGTTCAAACAAGCCTCTTAGGCTCAAGCATTGTCTAGGCTCAAACATGCCCCAGGGTAAAAGCATGTTAGGGTGTACCACTTTTGGAACCTGCAAAAGTACATACACTAGGTACTTCAGAACTGGGTACTTTCTCATTTTTCTTTTTATTAAAACTAATACAAAAATCAAAAATAAAAGTCAAGGACATGGTAATATTCAAAGTTAAGATAAAGATAATGCTATCGGAGACCAATATATATATAAAAAGTTCTAAAACATACCTTATATTGAGATATTATACAGGTACCCAGTACCCAGTCCTGGCTACCTTTTTAGGTACCTTTTTGGTCACTAAATAATACTTTTTAAGGGACACCCTAACATGCTTTTACCCCCCAGTATCAAACATGTACACAACAAAAATAAAAATAGTTTAAACGACGTTGCTATAACAAAATACGTGCCGCGATGCGAGGCGATTGACGCCGCATGCGACGCATTACGTACGCAAGTTACACGCTTTAAAACTCATTTTAGTTGGGTGAACATGAGTGGTCTTCTCGTCACGAACTTGGTCCCTAGGGCAACGCCGACGTTCGAGTCCATTGGCGAGCCAAATCGCAGCTCCGAGAGGGGAGGTCGCCCGTCCCCCCCTTGGGAGAGGAAATTCGGGCAAGCGCCCGGGGATTTTAGGGTCCGTGCTCAAGCGCCAACACCCCCACTCCACGTTGTCACGGGCAAGGTCCCGCCTGACCGACAGGAGAGGGCCTCCAAAACGTAAACCCCGTGGGTTGCCGTGTTCTAGAAGGGTTTGCGCTTTTGGGGCCGAGACTTGGTCTGTTGCACTTGGGACCCGGCCGAAGCCGCAATGAGAATAAGGATCAAGGGAACCGAGGGAGCGGAGTTTGGGCCCTGTCCTCCTCCCGATGTGGCAAGTAGAAGAAGTCGGGGCGCTTTTTGCAGTGGCAAGACATTCATAAATTCGCAATTAATGCATTGTACGAAAATAAATTCGATTTTTGCCGCCTGGATTCCTAATCCATCTCCAAAGACACAGCCCAATTTTCAAATTTTTAGGAGAAGGTCTAGGTCAAAGGGTTAGCATTAGAACAGCCCGTTGTAGGGCAAACCGAGCCGCACCCTTCCCCAAGTCAAACGAGGCCAGGACCTTGCGGGGGATCCCTCACAAGAGGGGAGAGTCCCACCCCAAGAGGCGGGATCCAAAAGTTCCCGAGGCAGCCCCTTCCCGGCCCTCCCCCCCGGGGCAGATGCTAACGACCACCCTCCGAGCCCGTTCCCCTATCCGGACCGTTGGATCCTTCGCTCAGGGCCCCTCTTCGGAAGGCCCAAAATATTCCGGATCGGTCCCGGAGAACTTGTCAAACCGCTGGGCCCCCCGGCTCGGCCTTTGTAGAAACCGCAGTTGTCTTGTCGCTCGGGCACCGGGAGGTTCCTAATGGCAAATCGACCGCCAAATCATCCCGAATGGCGAAAATTACCCTAGGGAGCAAGTTACAAGGTCGGTTTTGCAAAAGAAAGAAACACTCACGCCCTCCACGACAATATCCCGCATCCACATCTTAGGCCAATTGACTACGAAAGGCGCTTTGGCTTTGAGGTCGGGTGGTCTTCCGCCCACGGAACTTGGTCCCCGTGGCAATGTCGACGCTCGAGTCCATTGGCAGAGGCAAATTGCGATTCCGGAGAGGGAGGTCGTCCGGCCCGGCCCCCGTGGCCTTGGAGAGAGGAAATTGGGGGCAAGCAGCTTCCTGGGGATTTTAGGGTCCGCGGCTCGCGCCAACACCCCCCACTCCACGCCAAGTCGCGGGCGCAAGGTCCCGCCTGAATCGACAAGGAGAGGGCCTCCAAAACGAAACCCCGTGGGCTGCCAGTGTTCTAGAAGGGTTTGCGCTTTAAATGAGACTTGGTCTCATTGCACTTGGGACTCCGCCCACAAGCCGCATTCCGAGAATACGGAGCAAGGGGAACCGACGGAGCGGAGTTTGGGCCTGTCCTCCTCCGATGTGGCAAGTAGAAGCTCTGGGGGCGCTTTTGTAGTGGCAAGACATTCATAAATTCAAATTAATGCATTGTACGAAAATAAATTTGATTTTTGCCAAATGGAATCCTAATCCATTTCCAGCACACAGCCTAATTTTCAAATTTTCGAGAAGGTTTAGGGTCAAAGGGTTAAGATAGAACGGCCGGGGCAGCAGCCCACAGGCAACCGAGCTGGCACCCTTCCCAAGTCAAACGAGGCCAGGTCCTTGCAGGGATCCTCACAAGAGGGGAGAGTCCCACCCCAAGAGGCGGATCCAAAAGTTCCCGAGGCAGCTCTTCCTCGGCACACCCCTGGGTCGCGACGCTTAATGACCACCCTCCTGAGCCCCTGTTCCCTATCCACCGCTGATCCTCCGCTCAGGGCCCTCTTCGAGAAGGCCCAAAAAGATTCCATATCGGCCCGGGAGAACTTGTCAAACCGCGGGCCGCCCCGAGGTCTACCAGAGAAACCGAATTGTCTTGTCGCTCGCACCGGGAGGCTCCGAATGGCAAAATCGATCCTGCCAAATCGTCCTGAATGGCTTAAAATTACCCTAGGAGCAAGTTACAAGGTCGGTTTTGCAAAAAGAAAAAAGAAACACTCACGCCTCCACGATGATCCCCCGCATCCACATCCTAGGCCAATTGACTACGAGTGTGATGGAAGTGAGCTACTTTGGGCGCTTCTTGAGGTCGGGTGGTCTTCTGCCACCTAACTTGGTCCCCGTGGCAATGTCGACGCTCGAGTCCATTGGCAGAGCCAAATCACATTCCGAGAGGGGAGGTCACCCGTCCGGCCCCTGTGGCCTTGGGGAGAGGAAATTCGGGGCAAGCAGCCTCGGGATTTTAGGTCCGTGCTCAAGGCCAACACCCCCACTCCACGTCAAGTCGCGCGCAAGGTCCCGCCTGAATCGACAAGGAGGGGCCTCCAAAACGTAAACCCCGTGGGGGCTGCTGTGTTCTAGAAGGGTTTGCGCTTTGGGGGCGAGACTTGGTCCGTTGCACTTGGGACCTGGCCAAGCCGCAGCCCAGAATACGGAGCAAGGGAACCGACGGAGCGGAGTTTGGGCCTGTCCTCCTCCCGATGTGGCAAGTAGAAGCCTGGGGCTTTGGCAGCAAAGGGCAAGACATTCATAAATTCGCAATTAATGCATTGTACGAAAATAAATTCTGATTTTTTGCCACCGGATTCCTAATCCATTTCAAAGACACACCCTAATTTTGAAATTTTCTGAGAAGGTCTAGGTCAAAGGGTTAGCATTAGAACGGTCGGGGGCAGCCCGCTGCGGGCAAACGAGCCGCACCCTTCCCCAAGTCAAACGAGGCCCGGGACCTTGGCAGGATCCCTCACAAGAGGGGAGAGTCCGGACCCCAAGAGGCGGGATCCAAAAGTTCCCGAGGCAGCCCTTCCCCGGCGCCCTGGGCCGCACGCTAATGACCACCTCCCGGAGCCCTTCCCCTATCCGACCGCTGATCCTCCGCTCAGGGGCCCCTCTTCGAAGGCCCAAAAGATTCCAGATCGGTCCCGAGAACTTGTCAAACCGCTGGCCGCCCCGAGGTCGGCCTTTGTAAAACCGCATTTGTCTTGTCGTTTGGGCACCGGGAGGTTCCTAATGGCAAATCGACCCTGCCAAATCGTCCGAATGGCAAAATTACCCTAGGGAGCAAGTTACAAGGTCGGTTTTCAAAAGAAAGAAAACACTCACGCCCTCCACGACAAGATCCCGCATCCACATCCTAGGCCAATTGACTACGAGTGTGATGGAAGTGAGCTACTTTGGCGCTTCTTGGAGGTCGGGTGGTCTTGGCCACGGGAACTTGGTCCCTGTGGCAATGTCGACGCTTCCGAGTCCATTGGCAGAGCCAAATCGCGATTCGAGAGGGAGGTCGCCCGTCCGGCCCCTGGGGCCTTGGGGAGAGGAAATTCCCGGCAAGCAGCCTTCCCGGGGATTTTAGGGTCCGTGCTCAAGGCCAACACCCCCACTCCACGCCAGTCACGCCGCTCAAGGTCCCGCCTGAACCGGACAAGGAGAGGGCCTCCAAAACGTAAAACCCGTGGGTTGCCGTGTTCTAGAAGGGTTTGGCGCTTTGGGGGCCGAGACTTGGTCTCGCTGCACTTGGGACCCGCCCGCTCCGGGCCGAGAATACGGAGCAAGGGGAACTGACGGAGCCGAGTTTGGGCCCGTCCTCCTCCCGATGTGGCAAGTAGAAGCCTGGGGGCTTTGCAAAAGGCAAGACATTCATAAATTCGCACTAATGCATTGTACGAAAATAAATTCTGATTTTTGCCACCGATTTCTAATCCATTTCCAGCACACAGCCCAATTTTTCAAAATTTTGGAGAAGGTCTAGGTCAAAGGGTTAGCATTAGAACGGTCGGGGCAGCCCGCTGCCGGATAAACCGAGCTGGCACCCTTCCCCAAGTCAAACGAGGCCAGGACCTTGCAGGGATCCCTCACAAGAGGGGAGAGTCCGGACCCCAAGAGGCGGGATCCAAAAGTTCCCGAGGCAGCCCTTTTTCCTCGGCAACAAGCCCCCCGAGCCGCACGCCAATGACCACCCTCCCGAGCCCGGGTTCTATCCGACCGCTGATCCTCCGCTCAGGGGCCCCTCTTCTGAAGGCCCAAAACATTCCAGATCGGCCCGAGAACTTGTCAAACCGCGGGCCGCCCCGAGGTCGGCCTTGTAGAAACCGCATTGTCTTGTCGCTTGGGCACCGGGAGGCTCTTAATGGCAAATCGACCCCGCCAAATCGTCCGAATGGCAAAATTACCCCTAGGGAGCAAGTTACAAGGTCGGTTTTTCAAAAGAAAGAAACACTCACGCCCACGACAAAGATCCCCGCATCCACATCCTAGGCCAATTGACTACGAAAGTGTGATGGAAGTGAGCTACTTTGGCGCTTCTTGAGGTCGGGTGGTCTTCTGGCCACGGAACTTGGTCCCTCGTGGCAATGTCGACGCTCGAGTCCATTGGCAGAGCCAAATCGCGATTCCTCGTGAGGGAGGTCGCCTGGCCCGCCCCTGTGGCCTTGGGAGAGGAAATTTGGGACAAGCAAATACCGGGATTTTAGGGTCCGTGGCTCAAGGCCAACACCCCCACCCACGTTGTCACGGGCGCAAGGTCCCGCCTCAATCGACAAGGAGGGCCTCCAAAACGAAACCCCGTGGGCTGCCGTGTTCTAGAAGGGTTTGCGCTTTTGGGGCCGGAGACTTGGTCTGCTGCACTTGGGACTGGCCGAAAGCCGCAGCCGAGAATACGGAGCAAGGGGAACCGACGGAGCGGAGTTTGGCCCCGTCCTCCTCCCGATGTGGCAAGTAGAAGTTCGGGGGGCTTTTGCAAAAGCAAGACATTCATAAATTAATTAATGCATTGTACGAAAAATAAATTCTGATTTTTTGCCACCTGAATCCTAATCCATTTCAAAGACACAGCCCAATTTTCAAATTTTCGAGAAGGTCTAGGTCAAAGGGTTAGCATTAGAACGGCTCCGGGCAGCCCGCTGTGGCAACCGAAATGCACCCTTCCCCAAGTCAAACGAGGCCAGACCTTGCAGGGATCCCTCACAAGAGGGGAGAGTCCGGACCCCAAGAGGCGGATCCAAAAGTTCCCGAGGCAGCCCTTCCTCCAGCGGCCCCCCGGCGTGACGCTTAATGACCACCCTCCCGAGCCCTGCCCCTATCCGACCGCTGATCCTCCGCTCAGGGGCCCCTCTTCGAAGGCCCAAAAGATTCCGTGACGGCCCCGAGAACTTGTCAAACCGCGGGCCATCCCGAGGCTTTGTAGAAACCGCATTGTCTTGTCGCTTGGGCACCGGGAGGCTCCGAATGGCAAATCGACCCCGCCAAATCGTCCTGAATGGCAAAATTACCCTAGGGAGCAAGTTACAAGGTCGGTTTTGCAAAAAGAAAGAAACACTCACGCCCACGACAAGATCCCCGCATCCACATCCTAGGCCAATTGACTACGAGTGTGATGGAAGTGAGCTACTTTGGCGCTTCTTGAGGTCGGGTGGTCTTCTCGCCACTTTAACTTGGTCCCCGTGGCAATGTCGACGCTCGAGTCCATTGGCGCAGAGCCAAATCGCGATTCCGAGAGGGAGGTCGCCTGGCCCATCCCTGTGGCCTTGGGGGAGAGGAAATTCGGGCAAGCAGCCTTCCGGGGATTTTAGGGTCCGTGGCTCAAGGCCAACACCCCCACTCCACGCCAAGTCACGGCGCAAGGTCCCGCCTGAATCGACATGAGGAGAGGGCCTCCAAAACGTAAACCCCGTGGGCTGCCGTGTTCTAGAAGGGTTTGGCGCTTTGGGGCCGAGACTTGGTCCTGCTTGCACTTGGGACCCCGCCGAAGCCGCAAATGGTGAATATGGAGCAAGGGGAACCGACGGAGCGGAGTTTGGGCCCCGTCCTCCTCCGATGTGGCAAGTAGAAGTCGGGGGCACTTTTGCAAAGGGCAAGACATTCATAAATTCGCAATTAATGCATTGTACTAAAATAAATTCTGATTTTTGCCACCGGAATCCTAATCCATTTCCAAAGACACACCCTAATTTTCAAAATTTTCTGAGAAGGTCTAGGTCAAAGGGTTAGCATTAGAACGGGTCGGGGCAGCCCGCTGCAGGGCAACCGAGCCGCACCCTTCCCCAAGTCAAACGAGGCCAGACCTTGCAGGGATCCCTCACAAGAGGGGAGAGTCCCACCCCAAGAGGCGGGATCCAAAAGTTCCCGAGGCAGCCCTTCCTTCCCCGGCAGCCTCCCTCCTGGGCTGACGCTTAATGACCACCCTCCCGAGCCCTGCCCCCTATCCGACCGCTGATCCTCCGCTCAGGGGCCCTCTTCGAAGGCCCAAAAGATTCCAGATCGGGTCCGAGAACTTGTCAAACCGCTGGGGCGCCCCGAGGTCGGCCTTTGTAGAAACCGCATTGTCTTGTCGCTCGCACCCGGGAGGCTCCGAATGGCAAATCGACCCCGCCAAATCGTCCTAATGGAGAAATTACCCTAGGGAGCAAGTTACAAGGTCGGTTTTGCAAAAGAAAAGAAACACTCACGCCCTCACGACAAGATCCCGCATCCACATCCTAGGCCAATTGACTACGAGTGTGATGGAAGTGAGCTACTTTGGCGCTTCTTGAGGTCGGGTGGTCTTCCTCGCCACGGAACTTGGTCCCTGTGGCAATGTCGACGCTCGAGTCCATTGGCGAGCCAAATCGCGATTCCCGAGAGGGGAGGTCGCCCAACCCGTCCCCGTGGCCTTGGGGAGAGGAAATTCGGGCAAGCAGCCCCTGGGATTTTAGGGTCCGTGGCTCAAGGCCAACACCCCCACTCCATCGCCAAGTCACGCTAGGTCCCGCCCCGAACGACAAGGAGAGGGCCTCCAAAACGTAAACCCCGTGGGCTGCCGTGTTCTAGAAGGGTTTTGCGCTTTGGGGGCCGAGACTTGGTCTCCGCTGCACTTGGGACCCGGCCGACAAGCTGCAGCCGAGAATGCGGAGCAAGGGGAACTGGACGGAGCAGAGTTTGGGTCTGTCCTCCTCCCGATGCGTGGCAAGTAGAAGTCGGGGGCTTTTGCAAAGGGCAAGACATTCATAAATTCGCAATTAATGCATTGTACGAAAAATAAATTTGATTTTTGCCACCGAATCCTAATCCATTTCCAAAGACACACCCCAATTTTCAAAATTTTCTTGAGAAGGTCTAGGTCAAAGGGTTAGCATTAGAACGGCCGGGGCAGCCCGCTGTGGCAACCGAAATGGCACCCTTCCCCAAGTCAAACGAGGCCAGACCTTGCGGATCCCTCACAAGAGGGGAGAGTCCTGGACCCCAAGAGGCGGATCCAAAAGTTCCCGAGGGCAGCCCTTCCTCGCGCGCCCCCCCGGGCTGACGCTAATGACCACCCTCCCGAGCCCGCCCCCTATCCCACCGCTGATCCTCCGCTCAGGGGCCCCTCTTCGAAGGCCCAAAAGATTCCGTGATCGGGTCCGGAGAACTTGTCAAACCGCGGGCCGCCCCGAGGTCTGGCCTTGTAGAAACCGCATTGTCTTGTCGCTCGCACCGGGAGGCTCTAATGGCAAATCGACCGCCAAATCGTCCTAATGGCAAAAATTACCCTAGGGAGCAAGTTACAAGGTCGGTTTTGCAAAAGAAAGAAACACTCACGCCCACGACAAGATCCCGCATCCACATCCTAGGCCAATTGACACGAGTGTGATGGAAGTGAGCTACTTTGGCGCTTTCTTGAGGTCGGGTGGTCTTCCCGCCACGGAACTTGGTCCCTGTGGCAATGTCGACGCTCGAGTCCATTGGCGAGGCAAATCACATTCCTGAGAGGGAGGTCGCCTGGGCCCGAGCCCCTGTGGCCTTGGGGAGAGGAAATTCGGCAAGCAGCCCGGGATTTTAGGGTCCGCGGCTCAAGGCCAACACCCCCACTCCACGCCAAGTCACGGATAAAGGTCCCGCCTGACCGACAAGGAGAGGGCCTCCAAAACGTGAAACCCCGTGGGGCTGCCGTGTTCTAGAAGGGTTTGCGCTTTGGGGGCCGAGACTTGGTCTCACAGCACTTGGGACCCCGCCGAAAGCCGCAGCCGGAGAATACGGAGCAAGGGAACCGACGGAGCGGAGTTTGGGCCTGTCCCTCCTCCCGATGTGGCAAGTAGAAGCTCTGGGGCTTTGGTAAAGGGCAAGACATTCATAAATTCGCAATTAATGCATTGTAATGAAAAATAAATTCTCGATTTTTGCCACCGAATCCTAATCCATTTCCAAAGACACCCCAATTTTCGAAATTTTCTGAGAAGGTCTAGGTCAAAGGGTTAGTGATTAGAACGGGCCGGGCAGCCCGCAGTATAAACCGAGCCGCACCCTTCCCCAAGTCAAACGAGGCCAGACCTTGCAGGATCCTCACAAGAGGGGAGAGTCCTGACCCCAAGAGGCTGGATCCAAAAGTTCCCCAGGCAGCCTCTTCCCCGGCAAATGGGCTCCTGGGCTGCAGCTTAATGACCACCCTCCCGAGCCCCGCTCCCCTATCCCACCGCTGATCGTCCGCTCAGGCCCCTCTTCGAAGGCCCAAAAGATTCCAGATCGGCCCCGAGAACTTGTCAAACCGCTGGGCCAGCCCCGAGGTGGCTCTACCTTGTAGAAACCGCATTGTCTTGTCGCTTGGGCACCGGGGAGGCTCCTAATGGCAAATCGACCCCCGCCAAATCGTCCCCCAATGGAGAAAATTACCCTAGGGAGCAAGTTACAAGGTCGGTTTTGCAAAAGAAAAGAAACACTCACGCCCACGACAAGATCCCGCATCCACATCCTAGGCCAATTGACTACGAAAGTGTGATGGAAGTGAGCTACTTTGGCGCTTTGAGGTCGGGTGGTCTTCCCTGCCACGGAACTTGGTCCCCGTGGCAATGTCGACGCTCTCAGTCCATTGGCGTAGAGCCAAATCGCATCCCGAGAGGGGAGGTCGCCTGGGTCCGCCCCCGTGGCCTTGGGGAGAGGAAATTCGGCAAGCAGCCCGGGATTTTTAGGGTCCGTGGGCTCGACAAGGCCAACACCCCCACTCCACGCCAAGTCACATACCCAGATCAAGGTCCCGCCTCGACCGAAAGGAGAGGGCCTCCAAAACGTAAAACCCCGCGGGCTGCCGTGTTCTAGAAGGATTTGGCGCTTTTGGGGCCGACTTGGTCTGCTGCACTTGGGACCCGGCCGACAAGCCGCAGCCGGAGAATGCGGAGCAAGGGGAACCGATGGAGCAGAGTTTGGGCCCGTCCTCCTCCGATGTGGCAAGTAGAAGTCGGGGGCGCTTTTGCAAAGCTGGCAAGACATTCATAAATTCGCAATTAATGCATTGTACGAAAAATAAATTCTGATTTTTGCCGCCTGAATCCTAATCCATTTCCAAGCACACAGCCCAATTTCAAATTTTCGAGAAGGTCTAGGTCAAAGGGTTAAGATAGAATCGGTCGGGCAGCCCGCTGTGGCAACCGAGCCGGCACCCTTCCCCAAGTCAAACGAGGCCAGACCTTGCAGGGATCCTCACAAGAGGGGGGAGAGTCCTGACCCCAAGAGGCGGATCCAAAAGTTCCCGGCTTTGCCCTTCCCTCGGCAGCGCCCCTGGGTCGCACGCGCAATGACCACCCCTCCCTGAGCCCGGGCTCCCTATCCGACCGCTGATCCTCCGCTCAGGCCCCCTTCGAAGGCCCAAAAGATTCCGATCGGGTCCCCGGAGAACTTGTCAAACCGCGGCCGCCCCGAGGTCGGCCTTTGTAGAAACCGTGATTGTCTTGTCGCTCGCACCGGAGGTTCCCGAATGGCAAATCGACCCCGCCAAATCGTCCCTAATGGCAAAATTACCCTAGGGAGCAAGTTACAAGGTCGGTTTTGCAAAAGAAAGAAAACACTCACGCCTCCACGACAAGATCCCGCATCCACATCCTCCAATTGACTACGAGTGTGATGGAAGTGAGCTACTTTGGCGCTTTGAGGTCGGGTGGTCTTCTGCCACGGAACTTGGTCCCTGTGGCAATGTCGACGCTTCGAGTCCATTGGCAGAGGCAAATCGCGATTCCGAGAGGGGAGGTCGCCTGGTCCGGCCCCTGTGGCCTTGGGGAGAGGAAATTCGGCAAGCAGCCCGGGATTTTAGGGTCCGTGCTCCTCAAGGCCAACACCCCCACTCCACGCCAAGTCACGCGCAAGGTCCCGCCTCAACCGACAAGGAGAGTGCCTCCAAAACGAAAACCCCGTGGGTTGCCGTGTTCTAGAAGGGTTTGCGCTTTGGGGGCCGAGACTTGGTCTCATTGCACTTGGGACCCGGGCCGACAAGCCGCAGCCGAGAATACGGAGCAAGGGGAACCGGACGGAGCGGAGTTTGGGCCTGTCCTCCTCCCGATGTGGCAAGTAGAAGTCTGGGGGCTTTGCAAAGGGCAAGACATTCATAAATTCGCAATTAATGCATTGTACGAAAAATAAATTCTGATTTTTTGCCACCTGGAATCCTAATCCATTTCCAGCACACAGCCCTAATTTTCAAATTTTCGAGAAGGTCTAGGTCAAAGGGTTAGCATTAGAACGGCCGGGCAGCCTCGCTGCAGGCAACCGAGCCGGCACCCTTCCCCAAGTCAAACGAGGCCAGACCTTGCAGATCCCTCACAAGAGGGGAGAGTCCGACCCCAAGAGGCGGGATCCAAAAGTTCCCGAGGCAGCCCTTCCGGGCAGCTGGCCTCGGGGCCGCACTTAATGACCACCTCCCCGAGCCCGGCCCCTATCCCACCGCTGATCGTCTGCTCAGGGGCCCCTCTTCGAAGGCCCAAAAGATTCCGTGATCGGCCCCCGAGAACTTGTCAAACCGCTACCGCCCCGAGGCTCGGCCTTGTAGAAACCGCATTGTCTTGTCGCTCGCACCGGGAGGCTCTTAATGGCAAATCGACCCCGCCAAATCGTCCCCGCATGGAGAAATTACCCTAGGGAGCAAGTTACAAGGTCGGTTTTGCAAAAGAAAAGAAACACTCACGCCCTCACGACAAGATCCCGCATCCACATCCTAGGCCAATTGACTACGAGTGTGATGGAAGTGAGCTACTTTGGCGCTTGGAGGTCGGGTGGTCTTCCGCCACGAACTTGGTCCCTGTGGCAATGTCGACGCTTCGAGTCCATTGGCAGAGCCAAATCGCGATTCCGAGAGGGGGAGGTCGCCCGTCCCGGCCCCGTGGCCTTGGGGAGAGGAAATTCGGGCAAGCAGCCTTCCGGGATTTTAGGGTCCGTGGCTCAAGGCCAACACCCCCACTCCACGCCAAGTCACGACCAAAGGTCCCGCCTGACCGACAGGAGAGGGCCTCCAAAAACGTAAACCCCGGGGTTGCCGTGTTCTAGAAGGATTTGGCGCTTTGGGGGCCGAGACTTGGTCTCGCTGCACTTGGGACCGGCCGAAGCCGCAGCCGAGAATGCGGAGCAAGGGGAACCGACGGGAGCAGGAGTTTGGGTCCGTCCTCCTCCCGGCGTGGCAAGTAGAAGTCGGGGGCTTTTGCAGGGGCAAGACATTCATAAATTCGCAATTAATGCATTGTACGAAAATAAATTTGATTTTTGCCACCTGGAATCCTAATCCATTTCCAAAGACACAGCCCCACCCTTTCAAATTTTCTGAGAAGGTCTAGGGTCAAAGGGTTAAGATTAGAACGGTCGGGCAGCCCGCTATGGCAACCGAAATGGGCACCCTTCCCCAAGTCAAACGAGGCCGTGACCTTGCGTGGATCCCCACAAGAGGGGAGAGTCCTGACCCCAAGAGGCTGATCCAAAAGTTCCCGAGGCAGCCCTTCCCGGGCAGCGGGCCCCCGGGGCCGCACGCTTAATGACCACCCTCCCGAGCCCGGTTCCCTATCCGGACCGCTGATCCTCCGCTCAGGGGCCCTCTTCTGAAGGCCCAAAAGATTCCAGATCGGGTCCGGAGAACTTGTCAAACCGCTGGGCCGCCCCGAGGTCGGCCTTTGTAGAAACCGCATTGTCTTGTCGCTTGGGCACCGGGAGGCTCCCAATGGCAAATCGACCGCCAAATCGTCCTAATGGCAAAATTACCCTAGGGAGCAAGTTACAAGGTCGGTTTTGCAAAAAGAAAGAAAACACACGCCTCCACGACAAGATCCCGCATCCACATCCTAGGCCAATTGACTACGACATGTGATGGAAGTGAGCTACTTTGGCGCTTCTTGAGGTCGGGTGGTCTTCCTCGCCACGGAACTTGGTCCCTGTGGCAATGTCGACGCTTCCGAGTCCATTGGCAGAGCCAAATCGCGATTCCGAGAGGGAGGTCGCCCATCCGGCCCCTAGGGCCTTGGGGAGAGGAAATTCGGGCAAGCAGCTTCCGGGGATTTTAGGGTCCGTGGCTCAAGGCCAACACCCCCACTCCACGCCAAGTCACGGGCGGGTCCCGCCAATCGACAAGGAGAGGGCCTCCAAAACGTAAAACCCCGTGGGTTGCCGTGTTCTAGAAGGGTTTGCGCTTTGGGGGCCGAGACTTGGTCTGCTGCACTTGGGACCCGCCCGACAAGCCGCAGCCGAGAATACGGAGCAAGGGAAACCGACGGAGCGAGTTTGGGCCTGTCCTCCTCCCGATGTGGCAAGTAGAAGTCGGGGGCGCTTTGCAAAGGGCAAGACATTCATAAATTCGCACTAATGCATTGTACCTAAAATAAATTCTGATTTTTGCCGCCTGGAATCCTAATCCATTTCCAAAGACACAGCCTAATTTTCAAAATTTTCTGAGAAGGTCTAGGTCAAAGGGTTAGCATTAGAACGGTCGGGGCAGCCCGCTGGTAGTGCAACCGAGCCGGGCACCCTTCCCCAAGTCAAACGAGGCCAGACCTTGCAGGGATCCTCACAAGAGGGGAGAGTCCTGACCCCAAGAGGCTGGATCCAAAAGTTCCCGAGGCAGCCCTTCCCCGGGCAGCCGCCTCCTGGGTCGCACGCTAATGACCACCCTCCCGAGCCCTGCCCCCTATCCGGACCGCTGATCGTCTCCGTCAGGGGCCCCTCTTCGAAGGCCCAAAAGATTCCAGACGGTCCGAGAACTTGTTAAACCGCTGGCCGCCCCGAGGTCGGCCTTGTAGAAACCGCATTGTCTTGTCGCTCGCACCGGAGGTCCCGAATGGCAAATCGACCCCGCCAAATCGTCCTAATGGAGAAATTACCCTAGGGAGCAAGTTATAAGGTCGGTTTTGGTAAAGAAAAGAAACACTCACGCCCCACGACAAGATCCCGGTGATCCACATCCTAGGCCAATTGACTACGAAAGTGTGATGGAAGTGAGCTACTTTGCGCTTCTTGAGGTCGGGTGGTCTTCGCCACTTTTAACTTGGTCCCCGTGGCAATGTCGACGCTTCGAGTCCATTGGCGAGCCAAATCGCATTCCGGAGAGGGGAGGTCGCCTGGGCCCGCCCCCGTGGCCTTGGGAGAGGGAAATTCGGGCAAGCAGCCTGGGATTTTAGGGTCCTGCTCTGCCAACACCCCCACTCCACGCCAAGTCACTCCCAAGGTCCCGCCCGACCGACAAGGAGAGGGCCTCCAAAACGAAACCCCGTGGGCTGCCGTGTTCTAGAAGGGTTTGCGTTTTGGGGCCGAGACTTGGTCTGCTGCACTTGGGACCTCGGGCCGACAAGCCGCAGCCGAATACGGAGCAAGGGGAACTGACGGAAAGGAAGTTTGGGTCCGTCCTCCTCCCCATGTGGCAAGTAGAAGTCGGGGCTTTTGCAAAGGCAAGACATTCATAAATTCGCAATTAATGCATTGTACGAAAATAAATTTTATTTTTTGCCACTGAATCCTAATCCATTTCCAAAGACACAAATCCCAATTTTCAAATTTTTGAGAAGGTCTAGGGTCAAAGGGTTAGATAGAACGGGTTCGGGGCAGCCCGCTGTGTGGGCAACCGAAATGGCACCCTTCCCCAAGTCAAACGAGGCCAGACCTTGCAGGATCCCTCACAAGAGGGGAGAGTCCGGACCCCAAGAGGCTGATCCAAAAGTTCCCGAGGCAGCCCCTTCCTCGGCGCCTCCCCTGGGCCGCACGCTTAATGACCACCCTCCCGGAGCCCGGCCCCTATCCCACCGCTGATCCTCCGTCAGGGGCCCCTTCGGAAGGCCCAAAAGATTCCGTGATCGGGTCCCGAGAACTTGTCAAAACCGCTGTTCCCCGGCCCGGTCGGCCTTTGTAGAAACCGCATTGTCTTGTCGCTTGGGCACCGGGAGGTTCGAATGGCAAATCGACCGCCAAATCGTCCTGAATGGCTAAATTACCCTAGGAGCAAGTTACAAGGTCGGTTTTGCAAAAGAAAGAAACACTCACGCCTCCACGACAAGATCCCGCGATCCACATCCTAGGCCAATTGACTACGATTGTGATGGAAGTGAGCTACTTTGGCGCTTTGAGGTCGGGTGGTCTTCCGCCACGGAACTTGGTCCCTGTGGCAATGTCGACGCTCGAGTCCATTGGCAGCCAAATCGCGATTCCGAGAGGGGAGGTCGCCCATCCGTCCCTAGGGCCTTGGGGAGAGGAAATTCGGGGCAAGCAGCCTCCGGGGATTTTAAGGTCCGCGGTTTCCGCGAAAACACCCCCACTCCATCGCAAGTCACGGCGCAAGGTCCCGCCTAACCGGACAGTGAGAGGGCCTCCAAAACGAAACCCCGTGGGCTGCCGTGTTCAAGAAGGGTTTGCGCTTTTGGGGCCGAGACTTGGTCTCTGCACTTGGGACCGGGCCGACAAGCCGCTACTCCGGTAATACGAGCAAGGGGAACTCGACGGAGCGGAGTTTGGGCCTGTCCTCCTCCCGATGTGGCAAGTAGAAGTTCTGGGGGCGCTTTTGCAAAGTGGGCAAGACATTCATAAATTCGCAATTAATGCATTGTACTAAAATAAATTTGATTTTTTGCCACCGGAATCCTAATCCATTTCCAAAGACACAGCCCTAATTTTTCGAAATTTTCTGAGAAGGTCTAGGTCAAAGGGTTAGATTAGAACGGCTCGGGCAGCCCGCTGTGGCAACCGAAGCCGGCACCCTTCCCCAAGTCAAACGAGGCCACCTTTTGCGTGGATCCCTCACAAGAGGGGAGAGTCCTGACCCCAAGAGAGGGATCCAAAAGTTCCCGAGGCAAATCTCTTCCCCGGCAGCCGCCCGGGGTCGTAGCACGACCACCTCCCGAGCCCGTGCCCCTATCCGACCGCTGATCGCCCTGCTCGGCCCCTCTTCGAAGGCCCAAAAGATTCCAGACGGCCCGGGAGAACTTGTCAAACCGCACCTTCCCGGTGGCCTACCTTGTAGAAACCGCATTGTCTTGTCGCTCGCACACCGGGAGGTTCCTGGAATGGCAAATCGACCGCCAAATCGGCCCTAATGGAGAGAAATTACCCTAGGAGCAAGTTATAAGGTCGGTTTTGCAAAAGAAAAGAAATACTCACGCCCATCCTAGGCCAATTGATCACGCAGTGTGATGGAAGTGAGCTACTTTGGCGCTTCTTTTGGAGGTCGTGGTCTTCACACTAACTTGGTCCCTGTGGCAATGTCGACGTTTCGAGTCCATTGGCAGAGCCAAATCGCGATTCCGTGAGAGGGAGGTCGCCTCGGGTCCGGCCCCCGTGGCCTTGGGGAGAGGAAACGGGCAAGCAGCCCCGGGGATTTAGGTCCGGTGGCTCAAGGCCAACACTCCCCACTCCACGTTTTCGTCACTACAAGGTTCCGCCGACCGACAAGGAGAGGGCTTCCAAAACGTGAAACCCCGTGGGTTGCCGTGTTCTAGAAGGATTTTATGCTTTGGGGCCGACTTGGTCTCATAGACTTGGGACTCACCACAAGTACCTGCACGCGAGTAAGGAACCGTGACGGAGCGTAGTTTGGTCCGTCTTCCCGCGTGGCAAGTAGAAGCTCTGGGCTGCAAAGGGTGCAAGTCATTCATACCTTGCGTACTAGCATTGTAATGAAAAATAAATTTCGATTTTTGCCACCGAATCCTGTAATCCATTTCCAAAGACACGTTCCAATTTTTCAAATTTTCGAGAAGTCTAGGTCAAAGGGTTAGCATTAGAACGCCGGGCAACAAGGTGGCAACTGAAATGCACCCTTCCCGGCAAGCCAAACGAGGCTGTGACTTGCAGGATCCTCACAAGAGGGGAGTCTGCACTTGGCAGCGGGATCCAAAAAGTTCCCGAGGCAGCCCTTCGGCAAATGGGCTTCCCGGGCTGCACGCCAATGACCACCTCCCCGAGCCTACCTCCCATCTCACCGCTGGATCTCCGCCTGTAATCTCTTCGAAGGCCTAAAAGATTCCGGGGACGGCCCTGGGGAGAACTTGTCAGAAACCGCTGGGCCGCCCCGGTGGCTCCACTTTGTAGAACCGCATTGTCTTGTCGTTGGGCATTGGGAGTCTTAATGGCAAATCGACTGGCCAATCGTCTCCTGAATGGTACTATTCTAGGGAGCAAGTTATAAGGTTTGCTTTGCAAAAGAAAGAAACACTCACGCCTACCTACAAGATCCCGATCCACATCCCAGCCAATTCGACTACGAAAGTGTGATGGAAGTGAGCCACTTTAGCTTGAGGTCGGGTGATCTTCCCGGCCACCTTAACTTGGTCCCCGTGGCAATGCCCACGCTCGAGTCCATCGGGCAGAGGCAAATCGTACCTCGAGAGGGGAGTGTCGCCTCGCCCTGGCCCCTGTGGCCTTGGGGAGAGGGAAATTGGGCAAGCAAACGGGATGAACTGTACCGCTGGCCACCACCCCCACTCCACGCCAGCGCCAAGGTCCCGGCCTCGACCGACAAGGAGAGGGCCTCCAAAACGAACCCCGTGGGCTGCCAGTTCTAGAAGGGTTTATGCTGGGGCCGAGACTTGGTCCGCTGCACTTGGGACCCCGGCCCCATGTCACACCGCAGAATATGGAGCAAGGGAACCGACGGGATGAGTTTGGGCCCCGCCCTCCTCCCGAAGCAAAAGGGGCAGAAGCCTGGGGCGCTATGCTGGCAAGACATTCATAAATCGCAATTAATGCATCAGATGAAATAAATTCGATTTTTGCCACCGAATCCTAATCCATTTCCAGCACACATCCTAATTTTCGAAATTTTCGGAGAAGGTCTAGGCCAGCGGTTAAGATAGAATCCGCCGCAGGCGTTCGCCAGGTAGCAACCAGCCGCACCCTTCCCCAAGTCAAACGAGGCCGACCTTGCGTGATCCCCTGAGGGGAGAGTCCGGACCCCAAGAGGCGATCCAAAAAGTTCCCCAGGCAAAATTCTTCCCCGCAGCCGCCTCGGCCGCGACGCTATCGACCACTCCTCCCGAGCCCTGCCCCTATCCCACCGCTGATCCTCCTCGGCTCAGGGCCCTCTTCTGAAGGCCCAAAAGATTCCGTGACACCGAGAACTTGTTAAAACCGCAGGCCGCCCCGGTGTCGGCCTTGTAGAAACCGCATTGTCTTGTCGCTCGCACGGGGAGGCCCTAATGGCAAATCTAATTCTACCAAATCGTCCTAATGGAGAGAAATTACGCCAGTGAGCAAGTTACAAGGCCTGGCTTTGGCAAAGTTAAAAGAAACACTCACGCCTCCACGACAAGATCCCAGATCCACATCCTAAGCCAATTGACTACGAGTGTGATGGAAGTGAGCTACTTTGGCTTTGGAGGTCGGGTGGTCTTCCTCAGCCACCAACTTGGTCCCGAAAATGTCGACGTCGAGTCCATCGCGAGCCAAATCGCGATTCCCGAGGAGGTTCTCGGCCCGGCCCCTTGTAGGGCCTTGGGAGAGGAAATTCTAGGCAAGCGCCCGGGGATTTTAGGGTCCGTGTTCACAAGCCAACACTCTACTCCACGCCAAGTTACGAAGCAAGGTCCCACTGGGAATCCGACATGAGAGGGCTTCCAAACGCAAAACCCCGTGGGCCGCCGTGTTCCCAGAAGGCTTGCGCTTTGGGGCCGTAGAGACCTGGTCTCTGCTGCACTTGGGACCTGGCTAACAGAAGCCGCGTACCGAGAATATCACGGAGCAAGGGAACTGACGAGCTGAGTTTGGGCCTGTCCTCCTCCATGGGCAAGTAGAAGCTCTGGGGCGGTGTTGGCAAGACATTCATAAATTCGCTAATTAATGCATTGTACCTAAAATAAATTCTGATTTTTACAGCCGATTTAATCCATTTCCAAAGACACACTTAATTTTCAAATTTTCGAGAAGGTCTAGGTCAAAGGGTTAGCATTAGAACGGCTCGGGCAGCCCCTGCTGTGCAGCAACCGAGCCGGGCACCCCTTCCCCAAGTCAAACGCAGGCCGTGACCTGCGTGGATCCCCACAAGAGGGGAGAGTCCGACCCCCAAGAGGCTGATCCAAAAGTTCCCGAGGCACCGCGCCACCGGGCCGCAGCCTAATGACCACCCTCCTGAGCCTGGGCCTCCCCTATCCCACCGCTGATCGGGTTCGCTCAGGGCCCCTCTTCGAAGGCCCAAAAGATTCTGCACGCCCCGAGAACTTGTCAAACCGCTACCATTCCGAGGTTGGCCTTGTAGAAACCGCATTGTCTTGTCGCTCGGCACCTGGGAGGCTTCGGAATGGCAAATCATCTCGCCAAATCGTCCTAATGGGAGAAATTACCCTAGGGAGCAAGTTGCTGCCTAGCTTTGCAAAAAAAGAAAAGAAACACTTCACGCCACGACAAGATCCCGCGATCTACATCCTGTGCCAATTGACTACGAAAGTGATGGAAGCTTTGTTTCACTTTGGCTTCTTGAGGCCTGGTGGTCTTCCTCGCCACTAACTTGGTCCCCGTGGCAATGTCGACGTTTCGAGTCCATTGGCGAGCCAAATCAGCGATTCGAGAGGGAGGTTTCCGTCCGGCCCTCGTACTTTGGGGAGAGGAAATTCAAAGCAAGCAAAATTTTCCGGGGATTTTAGTCCGGTAAGTTCAAGGCCAACACCCCTTACTCCATCGCCAAGTCATCAGCCACAAGGCCCCGCCCGGACCGACATGAGAGGGCTCAAAACGAAAAACCCCGTGGGCTGCCGTGCTCCTAGAAGGACTTCGCGCTTTGGGGCCAGACTTGGTCCGTTGCACTTGGGACCTCGGGCCGACAAGCCGCAGCCGAGAATGTGCGAGCAAGGAACCTACTGAGCAGAAGTCAGGGTCCGTCCTCCTCCGACATGGCAAGTAGAAGCCTGTATGGCAGTGGCAAGATATCTATAAATTCAAGTAATTAATGCATTGTACTAAAATAATAAATTCTCGATTTTTGCCAGCCTGGAACTTAACTACTCAAAAGACACACGTTTCAATTCTTCAAATTTTCGAGAAGGTCTAGGCCAAAGGGTTAAGATAGAACTGGGCCGGGGCAGCCCAAGCAGGTATAATCGAAAGCCGCACCCCTTCCCCAAGCCAAACGAGGCTGCATCTTGTGACCTCACAAGAGGGAGAGCCCCGGGACCCCAAGAGGCTGGGATCCAAAGTTCCTTTGCGCAGCCCTTCCCCGGCACCGGCCGCAGCTTAATGACCACCCTCCCGAGCCCGGCTCATCCCACCGCTGATCGTCCGTCAGGCCCCTTCCTGAAGGCCCAAAAGATTCCGTGACGGCCCGAGAACTTGTCAAACCATCCCCGAGGCCCACTTGTAGAAACCGCATTGTCTGTCGTTGCACCGGGAGGCTCTCCTGACCTAAATCGACAAATCGCCCCGAATTAGAAATACCTTAGGAAAGCGTTAGTAAGGCTCATGGTAAAGAAAGAAATGACTCACGCCTCACGACAAAAGATTCCGTGATCCACATCCTAGGCCAATCGACCACGAGTGTGATGCAGGCGAGCTACTTTGGCTTCTTGGAGGCTCCAGTGGTCTTCCTGCCACTGAACTTGGTCCCCTGCAGTACCGTCGACGCTTCGAGGTCCATTGGCGAGCCAAATCATCTCCCTGAGGGGAGGTCAGCCCGTCCGGCCCCTGTGGCCTTGGGAGAGGAAATCTCGTGTGGCAAGCAAACCGGGATTTTGTACCGTGGTTTCAAGGCCAACACCCCACTCCATCGCCAAGTCACTACAAGCAAGGTCCCTACTCTCGACCGAAGGAGAGGGCCTCCAAACGTGAAACCCTGTGGGCCGTGTTCTAGAAGGATTTATGCTTTTGGGGGCCGAGACTTGGTCTCAAGGTAATTTGGGACTCCGCCGGCTAAGCCGCGAGCCGTAGAATGCGAGTAAGGGGAACTGACCGAGTAGCGTTTGGGTCTCCGTCTCCTCCGATGTGCGGGTGAAGTCGGGGGCGCGGCAGTGGCAAGACATTCATAAATTCAATTAATGCATTGTACTTAAAATACCTGATTTTTGCCAGCCGAACTTAATCCATTTCCAAAGACACGTACCCCACTTTCAAATTTTCTGAGAAGGCTCCAGTCGCTGGTTAGTATTAGAACTGGGCTTGGGCAGCCCAAGGTAAACCGAAATGGGTACCCTTCCCTAAGTCAAACGAGGCCAGACCTTGTGGATCCTCACAAGAGGGGAGGAGTCCCGGACCCCAAGAGGCTGGATCCAAAAGTTCCCGAGGTAGCCTCTTTCCCCGCAGCCCCCTGGCCGACGCTAATGACCACCTCCCGGAGCCCTGGGCTCCTCTATCCGACCGCTGATCCTGCGGGCCCTCTTCTGAAGGCCCAAAGATTCCAGACGGCCCGAGAACTGTTGAGAAACCACGGCCGCCCCAGGTCGGCTCACGAAACCGTGATTGTTCTTCATTGCTCGGGCACCGGGTTCGAATACGGCAATCGACCCCGCTAAATCAGTCCTAATGGGCAAAATTACCCTAGGAGCAAGT
Organism: Isoetes taiwanensis; assembly: GCA_021234155.1. Taxonomy (NCBI): domain Eukaryota; kingdom Viridiplantae; phylum Streptophyta; class Lycopodiopsida; order Isoetales; family Isoetaceae; genus Isoetes; species Isoetes taiwanensis. The sequence goes on along the minus strand of JAJEKV010000042.1, from coordinate 4,525,462 downwards.
TACAAGGTCGTGTTTTGCAAAGAAAGAAACACTCATGCCCTCCACTTTACAAAGATCCCGCATCCACATCCTAGGCCAATTGACTACGAAAGTGTGATGGAAGTGAGCCGCTTTGGCGCTCTTTTGGAGGTCGGGTGGTTCGCCACTTTAACTTGGTCCCTGTGGCAATGTCGACGCTCCGAAATCCACAAGGAGGCAAATCGCGATTCCTGAGAGGGGAGGTCGCTCGTCCGCCCTCGTGGCCTTGGGGAGAGGGAAATTCGGGGCAAGGCAAATGGGATTTAGGTCCTGTGCTCAAGCAAGCAACACCCCTACTCCATTGTCATGGGCCAAGGTCCCGCCAATCTCTGACATGAGAGGGCTTCAAAAACGTAAAACCCCGTGGCTGCTGTGCTCCCCAGGCTGGGTTTATGCTTTGGGGGCCGACTTGGTCTGTTGCACTTGGGACCCGGGCCGGTAATGCTTCGCAGCCGGTGAATAATGGAGCAAGGGGAAATCGATTTGAAAGGAGTTTGGGCTCGCCCTCCTCCCGAAAGTGTGGCAAGTAGAAGTTCGGGGATGCTTTTGCAAAGTAACGCAAGACATTCATAAATTCGCATCATTTACTTCAGAATTTAAAATAAATTTGATTTTTTGCCACTTGAATCCTAATCCATTTCCATCACAATGTTTCAATTTTCAAATTTTCTATATAGAAGGTCTAGGTCAAAGGGTTAAGATAGGAACGGCTCAGTGTATAAACCGAGCCGCACCCTTCCCCAAGTCAAATTCAACAGGCTGTGACTACAGTGGATCCCCTACAAGAGAGAGTCCCACCCCAAGAGGCGATCCAAAAGTTCCCCGAGGTGCTCTTTCCTGCAGCCTCGGGCTGCAGCTTAATGACCACTTCTGATCTCGGCTCTATCCTAATCGCTGGATCGTCCGCTCAGGCCCCTCTTCTCGAAGGCCCAAAAAGATCGAGATCGGTTCCGGGAGAACTTGTCAAACCGCTACAAATATTCCCGAGGTCGGCCTTGTAGAAACCGCATTGTCTTGTCGCTCGCACCGGAGGTTCTAATGGCAAAATCGACCCCCGCCAAATCTATCCCTGAATGGAGAGAAATTACCCTAGGGAGCAAGTTACAAGGTCGGTTTTGTAAAGAAAAGAAAACACTCACGCCTCACGACAAAGACATCCTAGGCCAATTGACTACGAGTGTGATGGAAGTGAGCTACTTTGGCGCTTCTTGAGGTCGGTGGTCTTCAGCCACTAATCCTGGTCCCTGTGGCAATGTCGAATACTTCGAGTCCATTGGCGCATTTCAAATCGGGCGATTCCGGGAGAGGGGAGGTCGTCAAGTCCGGCCCCTGCAGGCCTTGGAGAGGAAATGGGGCAAGCAAATGGGATTTTAGGTCCGTGGCTCAAGGCCAACACCCCCACTCCATCACAAGTCACAAGGTCCCTACCAATCTCCATTATATGAGAGGGCCTTAAAACGTAAAACCTCAGGCCGCTAAAAGTTCTAGAAGGATTTATGCTTTGGGGGCCGTAGACTTGGTCTGCTGTACTTGGGACTGGGCCACAAGCCGCAGCCGAATGCGGAGTATGTGAACCGGACGGAAAGGTAGTTTGGGTCCGCCCTCCTCCCGGCGTGGCAAGTAGAAGTCGGGGCTTTTGGCAAAGGCAAGACATTCATACCCGCAATTAATGCATTGTACGAAAATAAATTCTGATTTTTTGCCACCGAATCCTAATCCATTTCCAAAGACACGTTTCCAATTTCGAATTTTCTGAGAAGGTCTAGGGTCAAAGGGTTAGCATAGAACTGCTTCTGTGGGCAGCCCGCTGCAGTAAGTAACCGAAGCCGGCACCCCTTCCCCAAGTCAAACGCAGGCCAGACCTTGGGTGGATCCTCACAAGAGGAGAGAGAGTCCGAATTTCAAGAGGCGGATCCAAAAGTTCCCAGGCAGCGCCCTTCCCCGCGCCGCCTCGGGCCTAGCCTAATGACCACCTCTCCCGGAGCCCTGCGGCTTCCCATCCTAATCGCTGATCGTCTCGCTCGTGGCCCCTCTTTCGAAGGCCTAAAGATTCCAGATCGGTTCTGGGAGAACTTGTCAAACCGCTACCGGCCCCGAGGCCTACTTTTGTAAAACCGCATTGTCTTGTCGTCGGGCATCGGGGAGGTTCTAATGGCAAATCGACCTCGCCAAATCGTCCTGAATGGAGAAATTACCCTAGGGAGTGCTACAAGCACGGTTTTGCAAAAGAAAAGAAACACTCACGCTCTCAATGCATTACACATCCTAGGCCAATCATCATTTAGTGTGATGGAAGTGAGCTACTTTGGCGCTTCTTGGAGGTCGGGTGGTCTTCTTCCCTGACCACCTTTAACTTGGTCCCCTGTGGCAATGTCGATGTTCTCGAGTCCATTGGCAGGCCAAATCGCCACCCTGAGAGGGGAGGTCAGCCTCGTCCGGGCCCCTGTGCGGCCTCGGGAGAGGGAAATTGTGGCAAGCAACCGGGATTTTAGGGTCCGTAAGTCACAAGCCACCACTCCCCACTCCACGCCGTTTCCGCCGCGCGTCCCGCCGACCGGGATAGCGAGAGGGCCTCCCAAACGAAACCTCGCGGGCTGCCGTGTTCTAGAAGGATTTGGCGCTTTGGGGCCGTAGGACTTGGTCTGCTGCACTTGGGACTGGCCGACAAGCCGGTGAGCCGTAGAATGCTGAGCAGCGGGGAACCGGGACGGAGCAGCCAACCGCCTCCCGGCGTGGGTAAGTAGAAGCTCTGGGGGCTATGCTGGCAAGACATTCATAAATCTCGCAATTAATGCATTGTACTAAAATAAATTCTGATTTTTGCCACTGAATCCTAATCCATTTCCAAGACACACCTAATTTTCGAAATTTTCGAGAAGGTCTAGGGTCAAAGGGTTAAGTATTTAACGGCCGGGCAGCCCGCTGTAAAACCGAGCCGCACCTTCCCCTGTCAAACGAGGCCGACCTTGCAGATCCTCACAAGAGGGGAGAGTCCTAATTTCAAGAGTATGATCCAAAGTTCCCGAGGCAAATTTCCCCGCAGCCAGCCCCGGGGCCGCGACGCTAATGACCACCTCCCAGCCCGGTTCCCTATCCGGACCGCTGGATCCTCCGCTCGGGGCCCTCTTCGAAGCGCCCAAAAGATTCCAGACGGGTCCGGGAGAACTTGTCAACCAAAGGCCGCCCCAGGCTCCGCTTTGTAGAAACCGCGATTGTCTTGTCGCGTTTAGCACCGGGAGGTTCTAATGGCAATCACCCCGCCAAATCGCCCTAATGGCAAAATTACCCCAGGGCAAGTTACGTGGTCGGTTTTGCAAAAGAAAGAGAAACACTCACGCCTCCACGACAAGATCCCCGAGATCCACATCCTAGGCCAATTGACTACGAAAGGTGATGGAAGTGAGCTACTTGGCGCTTCTGGAGGTCGGGTGGTCTTCGCCATCACGGAACTTATCCCTGTGGCACGTCGACAAGCTCAGGCCCATTAAGTGTGAGTCAAATTACATTCCGAGAGGGAGGTCGCCTGTCTCGGCCCTCGTGGCCTTGGGAGAGGAAATTCGGGCAAGCAGCCTTCCCGGGGATTTTAGGGTCTCTGTTCAAGGCCAACACCCCACTCCACGCCAAGTCACGCAAGGTCCCGCCTGACCCCGACATGAGAGGGCCTCCAAAACGAAACCCCGTGGGCTGCCAGTTCTAGAAGGGTTTATGGGGTCGGTGACTTGTCTGTTGTGACTTGGGACTGGGCCGCATAAGCCGCAATGAATATGGAGCAGGGGGACCGATTTGAGCGGAGTTTGGGCCTGGCTCCTCCTCCCATGGCAAGTAGAAGCCTGGGCGCTTTGCAGCGGCAAGACATTCATACCAAGTAATTAATGCATCAGTATCTAAAAATAAATTCTGATTTTTGCCACCGAATCCTAATCCATTTCCAAAGCATTACCTCTAATTTTCAAATTTTCTGAGAAGGTCTAGGTCAAAGGGTTAAGATAGAACGTCGGGCAGCCCGCTGCAGTAGCAACCGAGCCGCAAGGCACCTCTTCCCCAAGTCAACGAGAGGCCAGACCTGGCAGGATCCTCACAAGAGGGGAGAGTCCTATCCCCAAGAGGCTGATCCAAAGTTCCCAGGCAGCTCTTCCCCGCGCCGCCCCGGCCGGTGACGCTAATGACCACCTCCCGAGCCCTGCCTCTATCCCACCGCTGGATCATCTGCTCAGGCCCTTCTCGAAGGGCCAAAAGATTCCATCACCGAGAGAACTTGAAAGAACCGCAGTCAGCCCGAGGCTCCGCTTTGTAGAAACCGCATTGTCTTGTCGCTCTGCACCGGGAGGCTCCTCGAATGCGAAACGACCCCCGCCAAATCGGCCCTAATGGCTAAATTTCCCCTAGGAGCAAGTTACAAGGTCGGTTTTGCAAAAGAAAGAAACACCTCACTTCCACCCATGATCCTGATCCACATCCTAGGCCACCGACTACGAAAGGTGATGGGAAGTGAGCTACGGCGCTTCTTGGAGGTCGGGTGGTCTTCTCGCCACTGCTGAACTTGGTCCCGGTGGCAATGTCGACGTTTCGAGTCCATTGGCAGAGCCAAATCACGACCCGAGAGGAGGTCGCCTCGGCCCGGCCCCTAGGGCCTTGGGGAGAGGAATGGCAAGCAGCTTCCTCGGGATTTTAGGTCCGTACCTCAAGGCTAACACTCTACTCCACGCCAAGTCACCATTGCTGTCCCTACTGACCGACAAGGAGAGGGCCTCTAAAAACGAAACCTCGCGGGCGTTCTGTAAGGGTTTATGCTTTGGAGGCCGCAGACTTGGTCTCTGCTGCACTTGGGACCCGCCGACAAGCCGCTAAAATGCAAGAATACGGAGTAAGGGAACCGACGGAGCGAGTTTGGGTCATTCCTCCTCCGATGTAGCAAGTAGAAGTCGGGGCTGGTAAAGGGAGAAGACATTCATACCCAAGCATTAATGCATTGTACGTAAAATAAATTCTGATTTTTGCCGCCTGAATCCTAATCCATTTCCAAAGACACACCTACCTCAAATTTCTGAGAAGGTCTAGGTCAAAGGGTTAGTATTAGAACGTCAGCAGCCCAAGCTGCAGGCAACCGAAGCCGCACTTTCCCCAAGTCAAACGAGGCCGATCTGCGGTGGATCCTCACAAGAGGGAGAGTCCTGACCTCAAGAGGCTGGGATCCAAAAAAAGTTCCCCGAGGCAACTCTTCCCCGCGCCGCCTCGCTGCAGCCACGACCACTTATGCCCGGTTCCCTATCCCACCGCTGGATCGCCCGCTCAGTGGCCCTCTTCGAAGGCCCAAAGATTCCGTGACGGCCCGGGGAGAACTCATTAAACCGCTACCGCCCCGAGGTCGCCTTGTAGAAACCGAGATTGTCTCATCGTCGCACCGTGCGCTCCGAATGGCAAATCGACCCCCGCCAAATCGCCCTAATGGTACCACCTAGGAGCAAGTTACAAGGTCGTTTGGGTAAAAGAAAAGAAACACTCACGCCTCACGCATAAAGACATCCTAGGCCAATTGACTACGAAAGTGTGATGGAAGTGAGCTACTTTGGCGCTTCTTGGAGGTCGGGTGGTCTTCTCGCCACGTAATCCTGGTCCCCGTGGGCAATGTCGACGCTTCAGTCCATTGGCAGAGCCAAATCACCCGGAGAGGGGAGGTCGTCAGTCCGCCCCTCGTGGCCTTGGGAGAGGAAATGGCAAGCAGCCCGGGATTTTAGGTCCGTGGCTCAAGGCCAACACCCCCACTCCACGCCAAGTCACCACGCGTCCCACCAATTCATTAAGGAGAGGGCTTCAAAACGTAAACCCCGTGGGGTTGCCGCCGTGTTCTAGAAGGACGGCGCTTTGGGGCCGGTGACTGGTCTGCTGTAATTTGGGACCTGGTCGGCTGCCGCAAATGAATGCGAGTAAGGGAACCGGAATTTTGTTGCAGTTTGGGTCCGCTCCTCCCGGCGTGGCAAGTAGAAGCCTGGGGCTTTTGCAAAGTGCGCGGCAAGACATTCATAAATTCTAATTAATGCATCAGACTTAAAATAAATTCTGATTTTTGCCACCGAACTTAATCCATTTCAGCACACACCTAATTCTTCGAAATTTTCGAGAAGGTTCCAGTCAAAGGGTTAGCATTAGAATCTGGCCAAGCAAAACACAGGCAACCGAAGCTGGCACCCTTCCCCAAGTCAACGAGGCCGTGACCTTTGGCAGGATCCTCACAAGAGGGGGAGAGTCCCACCTCAAGAGGCGGATCCAAAGTTCCCCAGGCAGCCTCTTCCCGGCAGCCCCCTGGGTCAGACGCTAATGACCACTCCTCCCGGAGTCTGCCTCTATCCCACCGCTGGATCTCCGCTCAGGCCCCTCTTTCGAAGGCCCAAAAAAGATTCCAGATCGGGTCCGAGAACTTGTCAACCGCTGGCCGCCCCTTCCGAGGCTCTTTGTAGAAACCGTGATTGTCTTGTCGCTTGGGCACCGGGAGGCTCCTAATGGCAAATCGACCCCGCCAAATCGGCCCGGAATGGCAAAATTACCCTAGGGAGCAAGTTACGTGGTCGGCTTTGCAAAAGAAAGAAACACCACGCCCACGACAAAGATATCCCGCGATCCACATCCGTAGGCCAATTGACTACGAAAGTGTGATGGAAGTGAGCTACTTTGGCTTGAGGTCGGTGGCCCGGCCACGAACTTGGTCCCCGTGGCAATGTCGACGCTTCCGAGTCCATTGGCAGAGGCAAATTGCGACCGGGAGAGGGGAGGTCGCCTGGCCCCGCCCCTCGTGGCCTCGGGGAGAGGAAATTCGGGCAAGCAACCGGGATTTTAGGGTCCAGGCTCAAGGCCAACACCCCACTCCATCGCCGTCACAAGGTCCCGCTCAATCTCGACAAGGAGAGGGCCTCCAAAACGGTGTGTGCAAAACCCCGCGGCTGCCGCCGTGTTCTGTAGCTGACGGCGCTTTGGGGCTTCCAGACGGCCCGCTGCACCGGGACTGGCCGCATAAGCCGCACGAGAACGCGAGCAAGGGAACCCATCTGAGCAGCGCCTGGTTCCGCCCCTCCTCCATGGCAAGTAGAAGCCTGGGGCGCTTTGGTAAAGGGTAAGACATCTATAAATTCCGCATTAATGCATTGTACGGTGGCCACTATTTGCTACCGGAACTTAATCCATTTCCAAAGACACGTTCTCAATTCTTTCAAATCTTCGAGAAGGTCTAGGTCAAAGGGTTAGTATTAGAACGCCGGCAGCCCGTGGCAACCGAAGCCGCACTTTCCCCGCGTCAAACGAGGCCGACCTTGCAGGATCCCCTACAAGAGGGGAGAGTCCTGACTCCCAAGAGGCGGATCCAAAGTTCCCAGGCAGCCTTTCCCGCAGCCGCCTCCCCTGGGCCGCGACGCTAATGACCACCTCCCGAGCCCGCTCCCTATCCACCGCTGGATCCTCCTCCGCTCAGGCCCTCTTCGAAGGCCCAGCATTCCCGACGGCCCCGAGAACTTGTCAGAAACCGCTGGCCGCCCCAGGCTCCGCCAGAGAAAACCGTGATTGTCTTGTCGTTGGCACCTGGGGAGGCTCCTAATGGCAACTCCACCGCCAAATCGCCCCGAATGGGCAAAATACCCTAGGGAGCAAGTTACGTGGTCGGTTTTGCAAAAGAAAGAACACTCACGCCCACGATAAAGAGATCCCATCCACATCCTAGGCCAATTGACTACCAGTGTGATGGAAGTGAGCTTACTTTGGCGCTGGAGGCCGGGTGGTCTTCGCCACTAACTTGGCTATCCCTGTGGCAATGTCGACGTCAGTCCATTGGCGAGGCAAATTGCATTCGAGAGGAGGTCGCCTCATCCGCCCCTGTGGCCTTGGGAGAGGAAATTCGTGGCAAGCAGCCCGGGATTTTAGGTCCGTGTTTCGGCGGCCAACACCTCTACTCCACGCTGTCGCGCGCAAGGTCCCGCCCGAACTGGCTGGGCGAGAGGGCTCCAAAACGTGAAACCCTGCGGGCTGCCGTGCTCTAGAAGGGTTTGCGTTTTGGGGTCAGACTTGGTCTCATAGCACTTGGGACCGCCGCATAAGCCGCAAAATGGTGAATATGGAGCAAGGGGAATCGACGGAGCGAGTTTGGGCCTGTCCTCCTCCCATGTAAGTAAGTAGAAGCCTGGGGCGCTTTTGCAAGGGTAAGACATTCATAACACCCGCTAATTAATGCATCAGACGAAAATAATAAATTTCGATTTTGCCACTGAATCCTAATCCATTTCCAAAGACACGTTCTAATTCTCTTTTCTCAACAAATTTTCTGAGAAGGTCTAGGTCAAAGGGTTAAGATAGAACGGTCGTGGGCAGCCCACTGTAGCAACCCTAGCCGCACCCTTCCCCAAGTCAAACGAGGCCGTGACCTGCAGGATCCCTCACAAGAGGTAATCCCAAGAGGCGGATCCAAAGTTCCCCAGGCGCCTCTTCCCGCAAATAAGCCCCCGGGCCGCGACGCTATCGACCACCCTCCCCAGCCCTGCCTCCCCTATCCAATCGCTGATCCTCCTCGCTCAAAATTCCCTCTCTTCGAAGGGCCAAAGATTCCAGATCGGGCCCCGAGAACTTGCTGAACCGCAGTCGCCCCGGTGGCTCCGCCAGAAACCGCGGTGATTGTCTTTGTCGCCGCACCGAGGCTCCGGACAGGCAATCGACCGCCAAATCGGGTCCGAATGGCTTAAATTACCCTAGGGAGCAAGTTACAAGGTCGGTTTTGCAAAGAAGAAACACTCACGCCTCCACGACAAAGATCCCGCATCCACATCCTTGTGCCACCGACCACGCAGTGCGGGATGGAAGTGAGCTACTTTGGCGCTCTTGGAGGCCTGGGTGAATCTTCCGGCCACTCTTAACTTGGTCCCGTGGCACGTCGACGCTTCCGAGTCCATTTCAACAGCCAAATCGCGACCCTGAGAGGGGAGGTCGCCCCCACCGTCCCTAGGGCCTTGGGAGAGGAAATTCGGGGCAAGCACCGGGATTTTTAGGTCCGCGGTTCAAGGCCAACACCCCCACTCCACGCCAAGTCACTGCACAAGGTCCCACTAATCCGACAAGGAGAGGGCCTCCAAAACGTGAAACCCCGTGGGCTGCTGTGTTCTAGAAGGGTTTATGCTTTGGGGCCGACTTGGTTCATAGCACTTGGGACTCCGCCGACAAGCCGCGAGCCAAGAATACGAGCAAGGGAACTGATTTGAGCGAGTTTGGGCCTCAGCCTCCTCCGATGTAAGGTAGAAGCTGGGGCGCTTTGCAGCGGCAAGACATTCATAATTCGCACTAATGTGCTTCGTAATGAAAATAAATTCTCCGATTTTTGCCACCGAATCCTAATCCATTTCCAGCAATAATGTACTTAATTTTCAAAATTTTCGAGAAGGTCTAGGTCAAAGGGTTAAGATAGAACGGTCAAGCAGCCCGCTGTATAAATCAGCCGCACCCTTCCCAAGCCAAACGAGGCCAGACCTTGCGTGGATCCTCACAAGAGGGGGAGAGTCTCGACCCCAAGAGGCGATCCAAAAGTTCCCAGGCAACCTCTTTCCCGCGCCCCTGGGCCGCAGCTTAATGACCACCTCGTGAGCCCTGCTCCCCTATCCACCGCTGATCGTCTGCTCAGTGGCCCCTCTTCTGAAGGCCCAAAAAGATTCCGTGATCTACCGGGAGAACTTGTCAACCGGCCCCGGTGGCTCCGCCTTGTAGAAACCGTGATTGTCTTGTCGCTCGCACCGGGAGGCCTCGGAATGGCAATCGACCGCCAAATCGTCCTGAATGGAGCAATGTAACTGAACGAAGTACGCTACTGAAGGCTCGAATGGCAAGCCGACCCTGCCAAATCATCCGGAATGGCAAAGTACCCTAGGGAGCAAGTTCACAGTGGGTTTGCAAAGAAACACTCAGCCCTCCCGGCCGATTATCCATCCACATCCCTAGGCCCCGATTGACTCACGAGTGTGGTGGAAGTGAGCTACTTTTGAAAGCACTTCTTGGAGTGGTGGTCTTAAACCCGAACTTGATCCCGAGGGGCAATGTCGGCGTTCTGGAGTCCATTGGCGAGTCAAGTGCCCGATTCAGTGCGCCCGTCAGATCCCGGGCAGGAGAGGAAATTCGGGAACAGCGGCTTCGAGGGGGATTTTTAGGGTCCGTGCTGCAGTAAACACCCCCACTCCCGTCCAAGTCGGCGAGCAGGTCCGCTGGTCGGCAAGGAGAGGGCCTCCAAAAGCGTAAACCACGTGGGTTTGCGAGGTTCTAGAAGGGTTTTGCGTTTTGGGGGCGAGGGCTGATTGTTACGCAGGACGGCCGACAAAATTTTGCCGAGAATATGGAGCAAGAGGCCCGGCGGGCGAGGAGTTTGGGCTGTCCTCCTCCGATAATGGCAAGTAGAAGTCGAGGCGCTTTTCGCGGTGGCAAGACGCATTCATAAATTAGCAATTAATGCATTTATGCGAAAATAAATTACGATTTTTGCCAGCTGGAATCCTAATCCATTTCCGGCCTACGACCCTAATTACCGAAATTTACCGGAGAAGGTCTAGGTCAAAGGAGGTTAGCATTAGAGCGGTCGGGGCAGCGGGTTCTGCGGGGAGCAACCCGGTAGCACCCTTCCCAAGTCAAAGGCGGGACCTTGCGAGGGGATCCCTCACAAGAGGGAAGTCCGGACCCCAAGAGGCGGGATCGAAAAGTTCGAGGCAGCCCTTCTGGCGGCGCTCCCGGTACGCTGGCATGACCACCCTCCGGGCGGTTCCCCTATCCGACCGTTGGATCATCCGTTCGGGGGAGGCCCCTCTTGGAAGGGCCAAAGATTCAGTCGGTCAGGAGAAACTTGTCAGAGCCATGAGCGATCGAGGTCGACTAAACGCATTGTCTTGTCGTTCGAGACTGCCCAGGGAGGCTTTCCGGAATGTAAAACGACCACATAAATCGTCGGAATGGCGAAATTTCCCTAGGGAGCAAGTTGCAAGTCGGTTTGCGAAAAAACACTCCAGCCCTCCTGACGGTATCCATCCACATCCCTAGGCCAGTGACTGCGAGTGTGATGGAAGTGAGCTACTTTGGCTTCTTGGAAGTCGGGTGGTCTTACGGCCCGCGAACTTGAAGTCCCGGGGCAATGTCGGCGTTGAGTCCATTGGCGAGCAAATCGCGATTAGGAGGGAGGTGTGCCGTCAGATCCCTAGGGCAGCAGGGGAGAGAATTGAGGAATAGCGACTTAGGGATTTTAGGGTCCGTGCTCGTCCAACACCCCTCCCGCGTCAGGAGATCACGGCACAAGGTCCCTTTGAATCTGACAAGGAGGGCCTCCAAAAGCATAAACCACGTGGGTTGCCCGGAGTTCTAGAAGGGTTTGCGTTTTGACCGGTAGGGCTGTTCTGTTACGCAGGACGGCCGACAAAGGCGCAGCCAAGAATACGAACAGGAGGAAGCTGGCGGGCCGAGTTTGGGCCATCCTCCTCCGATGTAGCAGAAGTAAGAGGCGGGAAGACTTGCGGTGAACGTTATAAATTCGCAATTAATGCATTATGCGAAAATAAATTACGATTTTTGCGGCTGGAATCCCTAATAATCCATTTCGGCCTGCAGCCTAATTTTCAAAATTACCGGGAGAAGGTCTAGGTCAAAGAGGTTAGCAGCATTAGAGAGCGATTGGAAGGGCAGCCCGTTCGCGAACAGCAGTGGCACCCTCTAGTCGAAAGGCTGGGGACGCTGAGGGATCCCTCACAAGAGAGAGTGGGACCCCAAATGAAGGATCAAAAAGTTCGAGGCAACCCTTCTGGCAGCGCTCCAGAGTGCTGCAGCTAAACCACCCTCCGGAGCCCGGTTCCCCTATCCGACCCCGTTGGATGCGTCCGTTCGGGGGCCCCTCTTGGGGAAGGCCCAAAAGATTCAGTCGATGCAGGAGAACTTTAATCCAAACCCTTGGCGCGTCCGAGTCGACCTTGTAAAACGCATTGTCTTGTCGTTGGGCACGGGAGGCTCGAATGGCAAATCGACCTGCCAAATGGATAGAATGGAGAAATTACCTAGGGAGGCAGGATTACAAAATTAGGTTTTGCAAAAGAAAGAAACACTCAGCCCTCCGCGGCCGTGCATCCTAGGCCAATTGACTCGAGTGTGATGGAGTGAGCTGCTGGCTTCTTGGAGGTGGTGGTCTTCGGCCCGCGGGCCCACGGTCCCGAGGGGGCAATGTCGAAGCGTTCACGAGGTGTTAAGCGAGCAAATCACAATTCGGAGAGGGAGGTCGCCCGTCGGGTCCCGAGGGAGAGGAGGCCGGGGCAAGCAGCTTCGAGGGGGATTTTAGGGTCCGTGCTGCAGCGTCAACACCCCACTCCGCGTCAATCCGCGGCAGGTCCGCTTCCGAATCGATATAGGAGAGGGCCTCCGCGTAAACCTGTGGGTTGCGGGTTCTAGAAGGATTTCGTTTTGGGGGCGAGACTTTCAATTACGGTTGCGCAGGACTGGCGACAGGCTGCGGTAGAGAATCGCGAACAGGAGACTGGCGGGCGAGTTTGGAGTCTCCTCCGATGGCGGCAGAAGTAGAAATTAGAGCTTTCGCGATTGGCAAGACATTCATAAATTACGCCGGTAATGCATTATGCGAAAATAAGTGCGATTTTTTACCCGGTACGGAATCCTAATCCATTTCCGGCCTGACCCAATTTTGAAATTTTAGGAGAAGGTCTAGAGTCAAAGGTTAACGTGAAGCAGTGGGCGGGGCTGGGAAGCTGGACAGGCACGAAGTGGCGAAGGCGGGAACGCGGGGTCCTCACAGAGGGAGAGTCCAGGACCCCAAGAGGCGGGATCCAAAAGTTCCCGGCCGACCCTTCTGGCTCCCGAGGGGCTACCCAGCTAATGGCTCCACCCTCCGGAGCCGATTTCCCCTATCCGACCCGTTGGATCCCCTCCGTTCAAGGCCCCTCTTGGAAGGCCCAAAAGATTTCCCGAATCGGTCGAGGAGAACGCTTGTCAAACCCATGAGCGTCTGAGTGCAACCTTGTAGAAACCGCATTATCTTGTATGGGTTGAGCGCAGGGAGGCTCGGAATGGCAAATCGACCTGCCAAAATCGTCGGAATGGCAAAATTACCTAGGAGCAATTCACGAGGTGGGTTTTGCAAAGAAAGAAACCTCCGCCCTCCACGGCGGTATCCAGCATCCACATCCTAGGCCCAATTACATTCGGTGTAGTGGAAGTGAGCTTCTTTGGCTTCTTGGAGGTCGGGTGGTCTTCTGGCCCGCAGACGGTGAGGTCCCACGAGGGCAATGGCGGCCGTTCTGAGTCATTAGGAGGCAAAGTGCGATTCAGGAGAGGGAGGTGGCCCGTCGGAGTCCCAGGGCCTTGGGGAGAGAACCGGAATAGCGGCTTAAAGTTTTAGGGTCGTGCTGCGAAAAGCGTCAACACCACTCCGATCGAAGTCAGCGCAAGGTCCCGCCCTGAATCACGACAAGGAGGGCCTCCAAAAGCGTAAATACGGGTTGCCCGGGTTCCCAGAAGGATTTCTAGTTTTGGGGGCGAGACTTGGTCTGTTACGCAGGACACGGCCCGACAAGTACAGCCGAGAATCTTGAACAAGAGGCCAGCCAGACGAGTTTGGAGTAAATACTCACTCAGATGTAGCAGAGTATTAGAGAAGTCGGTAGCTTTCAAGTGGCAGAAGACATTCATAAATTAAGCAATTAATGCATTTAATGCGAAAATAAATTACGATTTTTGCGGTACGGAATCTAATCCATTTCTGACACCACATTAATTTCAGAAATTTTGAGGAGAAGGTCACAGAGTCAAAGGGTTAGCATTAGAACAGTGGGGCAGCCCGTTAGGGGCAACCAGGCGGCACCACCCCAAGTCAAGCGAGGCCCGGGAGACCTTCGCGGGGATCCCACAAAGAGGGAGAGTCCAGGACCCCAAAGGCGGGATCGGAGATTCCAGCAGCCCTTCTGGCGGCGCTCCCACAGGGGCTGCATGGCATGACCACCCCTCCGGGCCGGTTCCCTATCCGACCGTTGGATCCTCCGTTCGGGGGCCCCCTCTTCCGGGGAAGGCCCGGGGTGAATCGGTCAGGAGAACTTCGGCCAAGCAGCAGACGTCACGGGAGTGCGGCCTTGTAGAAACCGCATTGTCTTGTCGTTTGGGCAGGGAGGCTCGAATGTGTCGACCCTGCCATCTCGTCAGGAATGGCAAAATTGCCCTAGGGGAGCAAGTTCACGAGTGGGTTTGCAAAAGAAAGAAACCTCCACGCCCTCCAGCCGGTATCCAGCATCACATCCTAGGCCAATTGACTCTGAGTGATGGAAGTGAAGCTACTGGCTTCTTGGAGGTCGAGGGTGGTCTTCAGCCCGCGGAACTTGGTCCCGAGGGGCAATGTCGGCGTTAGAGTCCATTGGGGCAAGTGCGATTCAGGAGGGAAGTGGCCCGTCAGTCCCAGGGCAGGAGAGGGAAGTGGAACCTTGCTTGCCCGGCTTCCGGGGATTTTAGGGTCAGGTGCTTTCTGGCGTCAACACCCCACTCCGCGTCAAGTGTGGCGCAAGGAGTCCCTTTGAATGCGACAAAGGAGGGCCTCCAAAACCACAGTGGGTTTGAGGTTCCTAAGAAGGTTTGCGTTTTGGGGCCCGAACAGTCTGTTACGCAGGACTGTGACAGCTGCGTAGAGAATATGGAGCAAGAGGCCCGGCGGGCGGAGTTTGGGCACCATCCTCCTCCCGATGTGGCAAGTAGAAATTAGAGAGTGGCAAGACATTCATAAATTCACCCATTAATGCATTATGCGAAAATAAATTCTGATTTTTTGCCGAAATTTGGAATCCTAATCCATTTCAACACTACGATAATTTTCGAAATTTTTGGGAGAAGATTCCTAAGGTCAAAAGATTTAGCATTAGAGCGATTAGGAACTGGCGTTCAGAACAACCCATTTGGCACCGCACAAGTCCAAGCGAGGCCGGGACCTTGCAGAGGATCCCTCACAAAGAGTCCAAAGTTCCCAAGAGGCGGGGATCCAAAAAGTTCAGGGGCAGCCCCTTCTGGCGGCGGCTCCCGGGGCTGCTGCGTAACCACCACCCTCCAGAACCCGGTTCCCCTATCCGACGTTGGATCCTCCGTTGAGGGGAGCCCCTCGAGGCCAAAAGATTCAAGACAGGTAGGAGAACATCAAACCCCTTGAGGCCGTCTGAGAATTGACCTTGTAAAGCTGCGCATTGTCGCATGCGTTCGAGACGCAGGCTCGAATGGCAAATCGACCACCAAATCGTGTCCAGGAATGGCGAAATTACCCTAGGGAGCAAGTTAAGGTCGGTTTGCAAAAGAAAGAAACACTCACGCCCTCCACAGCCGGTATCCGCATCCACATCCTGAGCCAATTGACTCACAGTGTGATGGAAGTGGAAGCTACTTTGGCTTCTTGGAAGTCGGGTGGTCTTAAGCCCGCAGGGCAGTCCCGAGGGCAATGTCGGCGTTCGAGTCCATTGGCCGAGCCAAACCAGCGATTCAGGAGAGGGAAGTGGCAGGTAGTCCCTAGGAGCCTTGGGGAGAGAGCCGAGGGAACTGGCGGCTTAGGAGGATTTTTAGGGTCGTGCTCACGGCGTCCAACACCCCCACTCCCGCGATCAAGTCGGCACAAGGTCCCTTTGAATGCGACAAGGAGAGGGAGCCTCCCAAAGCGTAAACCACATTGGAGTTTGCGGAGTTCTAGAAGGGTTTACAGCGTTTTGGAAGTAGGGCAGTCTGTTACGCAGGACTGGCAAAAGTGGCTGCGGCAGCAAGAATCTGCAGACAGGGAAGCGGGCGGAGTTTGAACCTATCCTCCTCGATGTAGCAAGTGGTCGAGCGCTTTTAGGTGACGGAACATTCATAAATTAGCAATTAATGCATTGTACGAAAATAAATTCTGATTTTTTGCCAGCTGGAATCTAATCCATTTCGGCCTGACCTAGTACTTTCAAAATTTTGGGGAGAAGGTCTAGGTCAAAGGGTTAGCATTAGAGCGATTGGGACAGCCCGTTGCGGGAGCAACCGAGGCGGCACCCTTCCCAAAGTCAAGCGAGGCCGAGGGACCTTGCGGGGATCCCTCACAAGAGGGAGGTCCGGGACCCCAGAGGCGGGATCCAAAAAGTTCCGAGGCAACCCTTCTGGCTCCCCGGGGAGCTGCGGCTAATGACTCCACCCTCGGGCAGGTTCCCCTATCTACGACCGTTTGGACCGATCCGTTCAAGGGGCCCCTCTTCAGGAGGCCCAAAAGATTCGAATCGATGCAGGAGGAGAACTTGTCAAACATGTAGCGCGATAAATTAGAGCTTGTAGAAACCGCATTGTCTTCGTTAGAGACACCGGGGAGGCTCGAAGATAGCCGTCGACCATAAATGCGTCCGGAATGGAGAAATTTACCCTAGGGAGCAAGTTACAAAGATGGGTTTTGCAAGAAAGAAACACTGCCGCGCCCTCCACGGCCAGTACATCCTAGGCCAATTGACTCTACGAGTGTGAGTGGAGTAGAGCTGCTGGCGCTTCTTGGAGGCCGGGTGGTCTTAGCCCGGGCAGTCCCAGGGGGCAATGTCGGCGTTAAAGTCATTAGAGCCAAATCACAATTAGGAGGGAATTAAGCGTCGAGTCCCGAGGGCAGGAGTGGGGCGACGCTTCGAGGGGGATTTTAGGGTCCGTGCTGAGTCCAACACCCCCTCCGCGTCAGAATCCACGGCGCAAAGGTCCTTTGAATCGACAGGAGAGGGCCTCAAAAGCGTAAGCACAGTGGTTGCGAGGTTCGAAGAGTTGCGTTTTGGGGGCGAGACTTGATACGGTACGCAGGACACAGCGACAAGCTGGCCAGAAGTCACGAACAGAGCTGACGAGATGAGTTTGGGTCTGTCCTCTCGATGTAAGTGATAGAAGTGAGCTTTGCGATGGCAAAGACATTCATAAATTAAGCGAATTAATGCATTATGCGAAAATAAATTCTGATTTTTGCCGGTGGAATCTAATCCATTTCGGCCTGACCAATTTTGAAATTTTGAGGTCTAAGTCAAAGGAGGTTAGCATTAGAGCGGTCGGGGCAGCCGTTCGCGAGGGCAACGGCTGGCACCCTTTCCCAAGTCAACGAGGCCAGGACCTTGCGGGGATCCCTCACAAGAGGGGAGTCGGCCCCAAGAGGCGGGATCAAAAAGTTCGAGGCAGCCCTTCTGGCGGCTCCCCAGGGGGCTGCGCTGGCCGAAACCACCCTCGAGGCCGGTTCCTCTATCCGACCGTTGGATCCCTCGTTCAGGGGCCTAACCCGGGGAAATTTGAGATTCGTCGATTAAGGAGAACTTGTCCAAACCCCTTGAGACGCGTCGGTGACTTGTAGAAACGCATTGTCTTGTCGTTTGGGCAGGGAGGCTCGGGAATGGCAAATCACGACCACTTAAAATCGTCCGAATGGCAAAATTACCCTAAAGGAGCAGGAATTACAAAATTAGGTTTTGCAAAGAAACACTCACTTTTCCGGCGATTATCAGCATCCCACATCCTGAGCCAATTGACTACGAGGTGTGATGGAAGTGAGCTACTTGCTTGAAAACTTCTTGGAGTGGGTGGTCTTCGTACGAAACTTAGTCCCGGGGCAATAATAAGATTCACGAGTCCATTGGCGAGAGAGGCAAGTGCGATTCGGAGGGAGGTCATTGAAAGAGCTAGGGTCTAGGGTTTTAGCCCTTATGAACCCTATCTAGGTTAGGGTGCATCCACATGGGCAAATGGCTTTAAGCCGTTGGAAATGGAGAACAAAGAGGTGCTTGTTGTGTATGAAACATTACATGCAACATCAAGGTTACCCCTAGGTGCAACCTTTAGCTCCCAAATTTTAGCGTTGTCCTACTCTCCGAGTACATGTCACTTGTGACGTAATGCGATTAATGTTTGTCTTGATATAATATCGTATTAGGCATTATGTTATGCAGGCGATCCTGATCTGAAGAACTTGTCAAACGTAGATCTGAGGAATTAGGCCTTGCTTGTAGAAACGCATTGTCTTTGTCGTTAGGGCGCAGGGAGCTCGGGAATGGCAAATCGACCACACTAACCAAATCGTCGAGATGGAGAAATTACCCTATAGGGAGCAAGTTACAAGTTCGGTTTCGAAAGAAACACTCAGCCCTCGCGGCCGGTATCCGCATCCACATCCCTGACCAATTGACTACGAGTGTGATGGAAGTGAGCTACTTTTGAAGCGCGCTTCTTGGAGGTCGGGTGGTCTTATTACCGAACTTGGTCCCGAGGGCAATGTCGGCGTTCGAGAGTCCATTAAGCGAGCCAAATCGCGATTCGGAGGAGGTGGCCCGTCAGATCCCAGGGCCTTGGGGAGAGAAGTCGGGGCAAGCGACTTCGAGGGGATTTTAGGGTCCGTGCTCGCGTCAACACCCCTCCACGATGCGGCGCGAGTCCGCTGAATCGACAAGGAGAGAGCCTCAAAGCGCGCCAACCACGTGGGTTTGCCGGGTTCTAAGAAGGTTGCATTTTGGGGCGAGACTTGAAATTACATTGCACTGGACGGCCCGACAAGAAGGCTGCAGCCCAGGAATCGCGAACAAGGAGCTGACGGAAGCGAGTTTGGGTCTGTCCTCACTGGATTTGGCGGGACATTCATAAATTCGCAATTAATGCATTATGCGAAAATAAATTCTGATTTTTGCGGCTGGAATCTAATCCATTTCCAGCACAGCCCAATTTTGAAATTTACCGGAGAAGGTCTAGGTCAAAGGGTTAGCATTAGAGCGGTCGGGGCAGCCCGTTGCGGGGCAACGAGCTGGCACCCTCCCAAGTCAAGCGAGGGCGGACCTTGCAGGGATCCCTCCCACAAGAGAGTCCGGACCCCAAGAGGCTGGGGATCCAAAAGTTCGAGGCAGCCCTTCTGGCGGCTCCCGAGGCTGCAGCTAATGACCACCCTCCGAACCCGGTTCCCCTATCCGACCCGTTTTGGATCCTCGTTCGAGGCCCCCTCTTCCGGGAAGGCTAAGGTCAGATCGATTAAGGCTTGTGTAGCGGGCGTCTGAGAATTGACCTTGTAAAACGCGTGTCTTGTCGTTTTGGGCACGGGGGAGGCTCGGAATAACCAAATCGACCCTGCCAAATGCGTCGAGATGGCGAAATTACCTAGGGGCAGTTACAAGGTGGTTTTGCAAAGAAACCTCCGCCCTCCGCAGCGATTATCCATCCACATCCTAGGCCAATTGACTCACGAGTGTGATGGAAGTGAGCTACTTCTTGAAGGTCGGGTGGTCTTCTGGCCACGGAACTTGGTCCCGAGGGAAATGTCGGCGTTCGAGTCCATTGGCGGGAGGCAAGTGCGATTCGGGAGGAGAGGGAGGTCGCCCGTCCCGGAGTCCCGAGAGGGGCCTTGGGGAGAGGAAGTGGGCAAGCGGCTTAGAGTTTTAGGGTCACGTGCTCGTCCAGCACCCCACTCCGTCAGAGTCGGCAGGTCCCGCCTGAAATCGACAAGGAGGGCCTCCAAAATGTAAGCCAAAGCAGGTTGCAGGGTCCAGAAGGGTTTGTGTTTTGAGACTTGATGCATTTGCCACTTGGGACACAGCGGAGCAAAGTACAACCCGAGAATGTGGAGCAAGGGAACTGGCCGAGGCCCGGAGTTTGAGCCTGTCCTCACCGATGTGGCAAGTGAAGTCGAGCTGCGGTGGCAAGACATTCATAAATTAGCAATTAATGCATTGTCACGAAAATAAATTCTGATTTTTTGCGGTGGAATCCTAATCCATTTCGGCCTACATTCGAAATTTTGAAATTTTAGGAGAAGGTCTGAGTCAAAGGTTAGCATTAGAGCGAGTCGGGGCAGCGTTGCGGGGGGCAACCGAGCTGGCACCCTTCCCAAGTCAAACGAGGCCAGGACCTTCGCGGGGGATCCCTCACAAAGAGGGAGAGTCCGGTTAAAGAGGCGGGATCAAAAAGTTCCCGGCAAAGCCCTTCTGGCAGCTCCCGAGGGGGCTGCACGCTAATGACCACCCTCCGGAGCCGGTTCCCTATCCGACCGTTGGATCCTCCGTTTAGGGGCCCTCTTCGGGAAGGGCAAAGATTCCCAGTCAGTCGGAGAACTTGTCAAACCCCTTGAGCGTCCCGAGTCGGCCTTGTAAATGCGCATTGTCTTGTCGTTGAACGCAGGAGAGCTCCGGGAATAACCATCGACCACCGCCAAATGGTAGAATGGCCGAAATTACCCTAGGGAGCAAGTTACAAGGTCGGTTTGCAAAGAAAAGAAACACTCCGCCTCCGACCCGGTATCCATCCACATCCTATAGGCCAATTGACTACGAGTGTGATGGAAGTGAGCTACTTTGAAGAGGCGCTTCTTGGAGGTCAGTTGGTCTTCACAGCCACGGAACTTGGTCCCGGGGGCAATGTCGGCGTTCACGAGTCCATTAGGCGAGCCAAATCAGCGATTCGGAGGGAGGTAAGCCGTCGAGTCCCTAAGGGCCTTGGGGAGAGGAAGTCCGGAACCGCGGCTTCGAGGATTTTAGGGTCCGGAGTGCTCGCGTCAACACTCCACGCGTCAAATCCGGCACAAGGTCCCTTTGAATCGACAAGGAGAGGGCCTCAAAACGTAAACCGTGGGTTGCCGGTTCCTAGAAAGGGTTTGCGTTTGGGGGCGGGGCTTGATACGATTGCACTTGGGACTGGCGATGCTTCTAGCCAGAGTGATCACGGAGGAAGAGGCGGCGGTTTCAGACTGTCCTCCTCGCGTGTAGCAGAGTAGAAGTCGGGAGTGGCAAGACATTCATAAATTAGCAATTAATGCATTATCTGAGAAATAAATTCTGATTTTAGCCCGGTGGAATCCTAATCCATTTCCGACACCGCGACCTAATTTTCAAAATTTTCCGGAGAAGGTCTAGATTAAAGGGTTAGCATTAGAGCGGTCGGGCAGCCCGTTCTGCGGGGCTTAGCAGAAGTACAGCACCCTTCCCCAAAGTCAAAGCGAGGCGGGGACCTTTGCGAGGGATCCCTCACAAGAGGAGAGTCCGGACCCAAAGAGGCGGGATCAAAAAGTTCGGCCCTTCTGGCCAGCTCCCAGGGGGCTGCGACTAATGACCCTCAGAACCCGGTTCCCTATCCGGCCGTTGGATCGTCCGTTCGAGGGAGCCTCTTCGGGGAAGGCCAAAAGATTCAGTCGATGCAGGAGAACTTATCCAAACAGCGCCCGTCGATTGACCTTGTAGAAAACGCATTCAATGTATGCGTTAGAGACGCAGGGAGAGCTCGAGGCCAGCAAATGTCGACCACAATCCGTCGTCAGGAATGGAGAAATTACCCTAGGGAACAGAAGTTACAAGGTGGGTTTGCGAAAAACACTCGCCCTCCGCGACCCCGGTACACATCCCTGGAGCCAATTGACTCACGAGTGTGTGATGGAAGTGAGCTACTTTGGCGCTTCTTGGAGGTCAGGGTGGTCTTACGGCCTGGAACTTGGTCCCAATTAATATCGGCGTTACGAGTCCATTGGCGAGCAAATCACAATTCGGAGGTGGCAGGTAAAATTCCCGAGAACCTTGGGAGGAGGGAAGTCGGGGCAAAAGCGGCTTAGAGAGTTTTCAGAATTAAGGTGCTCTGCGTCAACACCCCCACTCCCGCGATCAAGTCCGCGGCATAGTCCACGAATCGACAGGAGGGCCTCCCAAAGCGTAAACCACAATGGGTTGCGAGGTTAGAAAGTTCGCGTTTTGGGGGCGAGACTTGATACGTTACGCAGGACACGGCGACAAAGCTGCAGCAGAATCTCTTGAACAAGGGAGCCCAGCCGGGCTTGGAGTTGGAGTCTGTCCTCCTCCAGATGTGGCAAGTAAGTCGAGCACTGCGATGGCAGACATTCATAAATTCGCAATTAATGCATTATGCGAAATACAAATTACGATTTTTTGCGTTTGGAATCCTAATCCATTTCGACACCGCGACCCAATTTCGGAAATTTTGAAGAAGGTCTAGGAGTCAAAGGGTTAGCATAGAGCGGTCGAGGCGTTGCGAGGGCAACGAGGCTGTACACCACTGCAAGTCAAACGAGGCGGGACCTTGCGGATCCCTCACAAGAGGAGAGTCCAGGACCCAGGGATCAAAAAGTTCGAGGGCAGCCCCTTCACGTAGCTCCCCGAGGGCTGCAGCCCAATGACCACCCTCGAAGCCGGTTCCCCTATCCGTGGTTGGATCCTCGGATTCGGGGGCCCCTCTTCGGGGAAGGCCGCTTCGAGATGCGGTCAGGAGAACTTGTCCAAGGCATGGGCGTCACGAGGTAAAACTGTAGAAGCCGCATTGTCTTGTGGGTTTGGGCACGGGGAGGCTCGGAATGGCAAACCGACCACCGCGAAATCGTCAGGAATGGCCACGGGAAATTACCCTAGGGAGCAAGTTACAAGGTCGGTTTGCAAAGAAAGAAACACTCCGCCCTCCGGCCGGTATCCGCATCATCCTAGGCCAATCTGAGAGTGTATTTGATGGGAAGTGAGCTACTGCAAAGCTTCTTGGAAGTCGGGTGGTCTTGGCCAGCCGCGAAACTTGGTCCCGGGGGCAATGTCGGCGTTCACAGAGTCCATTCCGAGGAGGCAAATTCGCGATTGGGAGAGGGAGGTCGCGTCCAGTAGTGAAAGGAGAGCTAGGGTCTAGGGTTTTAGCACTTGCAGGCCCCTATCTAGGTTAAGGGCATCCACATGTGGGCAAATGGCTTTACTGGCCATTTGGAAATGGATGAACAAAAGGGAACCTTTTGTTGTGTATGTTTAATTACATACCCAACATCCAAGGTTGCCCCTAGGTGCAACCTTTAGCTCCCTAGGTTCTGCGTTGTCCTACTCTCAAGTACATGTCACTTGTGACGTAATGCGTCAACGATAACAGTATAATATCACGTGTTGAAGTATATTATCTTTGGAGCATCCTGATCTGAAGAACAATCAAGCGATGCAGAGTCGACCTTGTAAAGCGCGGTAATGGCAATGGATTCGGACACTTGGGAAGCTCAGGAATGACAATCGACCTACCAAATCGTCCAGGAATGGAGAAATTACCTAAGGGGCGAGTTACAAGGTCGGTTTGCGAAACGCTCACGCCCTCCGACGTTCGTCATCTGGCCCGATTGACTGGTGATGGAGTGAGCTACTTTGGCGCTTCTTGGAAGTGGGGTGGTCTTCACAGCCGCGGAACTTGGTCCCAGGGGCAATGTCGGCGTTCTGAGTCCATTGGCGAGGCAAGTGCGATTCGGAGAGGGGAGGTCGCCCGTCCGTAGTGAAAGAGCTAGGGTCTAGGGTTTTAGCCCTTATATGACCCTATCTAGGTTAGGGCATCCACATGGGCAAATGGCTTTAAGCCATTTGGAAATGAATGAACAAAGGAACCTTTTATTTGTGTATGTTTAATTACATACCCAACATCCAAAGGTTGCCCCTAGGTGCAACCTTTAGCTCCTAGGTGCAACGTTGTCCTACTCTCAAGTACATGTCACTTGTGACGTATGCGATGTGGCGTAACGATATAATATCGTGTTAGGTATATTATCTTTGGAGCGTCCTGATCTGAAACTTGTCAAACCCATGCGCCCGTCACGAGGAATAAGGCCTTGTAGAAACTCGCATTGTCTTGTCGTTGAAGACGCAGGAGGCTCAGGGAATGGCAAATGACCACCCCAAATCGTCAGGAATGGAGAAATTACCCTAGGGAGCAAGTTACAAGGTCGGTTTTGCAAAAAAGAAACACTCCGCCCTCCGCGTGATTATCCATCCCATCCTGGCCAATTGACTACGAGGTGTGATGGAAGTGAGCTACTTTGGCTTCTTGGAGGTGGTGGTGGTCTTGCACCCACGGGAACTTGGTCCCCGGGGCAATGTCGGCGTTCCCGAGTCCATTGGCGAGCCAAATGTGATTCCGGAGAGGGGAGGTCGCCCGTCCGTCCCGGGGCCTTGGGGAGAGGAAATTAAACAGCGACTTCGGGGGATTTTAGGGTCCGTGCTTTCGGCGTCAACACCCCCCACCCACGTCAAGTCAGGCGCAAAGTCCCTTTGAATCGACAAGGAGAGCCTCCCAAAGCGTAAACCACAGTGGGTTGCGAGGTTCTAGAAGGATTTGCATTTTGGGGGCGAGACTTGGTGCATTGCACTTGGGACACCGGCCGACAAGGCTGCGCAGCCGAGAATGCGAACAAGGGGCCCTGATGGAGCAGAGTTTGGGTCTGTCCTCCTCCGATGTGGCAAGTAGAAGTCGGGGGCTTTTGCAGTGGCAAGACATTCATAAATTCACCAATTAATGCATTTATGCGAAAATAAATTCTGATTTTTTGCCAGCTGGAATCTAATCCATTTCGGCCACCAGCCCAATTTTGAAATTTTTAGGAGAAGGTCTAGGTCAAAGGGTTAGCATTAGAACGGTCCGGGGCAGCCCGTTGGGGCAACCTTGAGCTGGCACCCTTCCCCAAGTCAAGCGAGGCGGGGACCTTGCGGGGATCCCTCACAAGAGGGGGAGAGTCCGGACCCCAAGAGGCGGGATCCAAAAAGTTCCCCGAGGCAGCCCTTCCCCGCGGCCTCCCGGGGCCGCACGCTATCGACCACCCTCCCGGGCCCGGTTCCCCTATCCGGCCGTTGGATCCTCCGTTCGGGGGCCCCTCTTGGGAAGGCCCAAAAGATTCAGATCGGTCCGGGAGAACTTGTCAAACCGCTGGCCGCCCCGGAGGTCGGCCTTGTAGAAACCGCATTGTCTTGTCGTTTGGGCACCGGGAGGCTCGAATGGCAAATCGACCACCAAATCGTCCTAATGGCAAAATTACCCTAGGGAGCAAGTTACAAGGTCGGTTTTGCAAAAGAAAGAAACACTCACGCCCTCCACGACAAGATCCCCCATCCACATCCTAGGCCAATTGACTACGAGTGTGATGGAAGTGAGCTACTTTGGCTTCTTGGAGGTGGGTGGTCTTCTTGGCCACCGGAACTTGGTCCCCGGGAAATGTCGACGCTCAGTCCATTGGCGAGGCAAAGTGCGATTCCTGGAGGGAGGTCGCCCGTCCGTCCCCGGGGGCCTTGGGGAGAGGAAATTCAGGGGCAAGCGGCTTAGGGATTTTAGGGTCCGTGCTCTGCGTCAACACCCCCACTCCACGTCAAGTCAGCGCAAGGTCCCGCTTTGAATCGACAAGGAGAGGGGCCTCCAAAACGTAAACCCCAGTGGGTTGCCGGGTTCTAGAAGGGTTTGCGTTTTGGGGGCGAGACTTGGTCTCGGGTGCACTTGGGACACGGCCGACAAGCTGCAGCCGAGAATATGGAGCAAGGGGAACCGGCGGAGCCGGAGTTTGGGCCTGTCCTCCTCCCGATGTGGCAAGTAGAAGTCGGGGGGCGCTTTTGCAGTGGCAGGACATTCATAAATTCGCAATTAATGCATTGTACGAAAATAAATTCTGATTTTTTGCCAGCTGGAATCCTAATCCATTTCCA
Organism: Isoetes taiwanensis; assembly: GCA_021234155.1. Taxonomy (NCBI): domain Eukaryota; kingdom Viridiplantae; phylum Streptophyta; class Lycopodiopsida; order Isoetales; family Isoetaceae; genus Isoetes; species Isoetes taiwanensis. The sequence goes on along the minus strand of JAJEKV010000042.1, from coordinate 4,499,993 downwards.
GCACACAGCCTAATTTTCGAAATTTTCGGAGAAGGTCTAGGTCAAAGGGTTAGCATTAGAACGGTCGGGGCAGCCCGTTGCAGGGCAACCGAGCTGGCACCCTTCCCCAAGTCAAACGAGGCCAGGACCTTGCAGGGATCCCTCACAAGAGGGGAGAGTCCGGACCCCAAGAGGCGGGATCCAAAAAAGTTCCCGAGGCAGCCCTTTCCCGGCTCCCGGGCCGCGACGCTAATGACCACCCTCCCGGGCCCTGGTTCCCCTATCCCAATCGTTGGATCCTCCGTTCAGGGGCCCCTCTTCGGGAAGGCCCAAAAGATTCCAGATCAGTCCGGGAGAACTTGTCAAACCGCAGGCCGTCCTGAGGTCGGCCTTGTAGAAACCGCATTGTCTTGTCGTGTGGGCTCCAACATGCCACCTAGGCTCCAACATGCCAAGGTGGCTCAAGCATGCCATGCATGAGGCTCAAACATGCCACCTAGGATCCAACATGCCAAGGTGGCTCAAACATGCCATGTGGGCTCCATCGTGCCACCTAGACTCCAACATGAGGCTCAAACATGCCATGTGGGCTCCAACATGCTACTTAAGCTCCAACATGCCAAGGTGGCTCAAACATGCCACATGGGCTCCCAACATGCCACCTAGGCTCCAATATGCCAAGGTGGCTCAAACATGCCACTCGGCTCAAACATGCCAAGGTGGCTCAAACATGCCACCAAGGTGGCTCCAACATGCCAAGGTGATGCCACCTAGGCACGAACATTCCGCCTAGGCTCAAACATGCCAAGGTGGCTCCAACATGCCACCTAGGCTCCAACATGCCACCTAGGCTCCAACATGCCTGGGGTGGCATGTTTGAGCCACCTGCTGCCATGTTTGAGCCCGCATTGGCCTTTTTTAGCCACCTTGGCATGTTTGAGCCTAGGTGGCATGTTGGAGCCTAGGTGGCATGTTTGAGCCACCTTGCCATGTTAGAGCCACCTTGGCATGTTGGAGCCTAGGTGGCATGTTTGAGCCACCTTGGCATGTTGTAGCGTAGGTGGCATGTTGGAGCCACTTTGGCATGTTTGAGCCACCTTGGCATGCTTGAGCCTATGTGGCATGTTGGAGCCCGCATGGCATGTTTGAGCCTAGGTGGCATGTTGGAGCCTAAGTGGCATGTTTGAGCCACGTTGGCATGTTGGAACCTAGGTGGCATGTTGGAGCCACCTTGGCATGTTCGACCCACCATGGCATGTTTGAGCCTAGGTGGCATGTTGGAGCCTAGGTGGCATGTTGGAGCCACCTTGGCATGTTGGAGCCCGCGTGGCATGTTTGAGCCACCTTGGCATGTTTTAGCCTAGGTGGCATGTTTTAGCCTAGGTGGCAGGGGGATTCGACCCCATCTCCGGGCATGGTCCCCAGAGCATACACAGAGAACTCCATGCAAAGTTTCGGATGTGTGAGTCTCCGTCTTGACGCTCGAGATGTAAACCCTAGCAAACCCTAGGGTTTGATAGGGTTTACATTCTGGGGATGCTCCGATGACCCAGAGGGCCCAGGATCTGACGTGGAATACCCGTGCTGGATTACCCTCATGGCACTGGGAGACAGAGCCAAATTTCCCGGTTTGGTAGGATTTACATTCTGGGGATGCTCCTCTGATCAAGAGGGTCGTGGAACTTGTCCCCTAGGGTAATTTCAGCATTCCAGATGACATGGAGAGGTCGGATCGCCAATCCAGGGCCTCCTCCATGCCCCAAAATAAAAAACGTGGTCTAAACCCTGTCAGGGCCAACGGTGGCCATCCCAATCAAAAATCGAGGGTCTAAAGCTCACCCGGAAATACCAGGGATTTTCCTGTACGCTCGGGGCCACTTGGCAAGCCAGCTGGCTGAAAACCATGATTTTTTCCCGCCCCATGCATTAATCATGAATTTCCGGATCATAAACACAAATAAAAGCACAGATAAAAATCCGGGTCTCGAAAAAGGTGAAATCTTGGCGGGGAGGACTGTGCGCATGACATGGCACACACGCAAGAAAAAATGCACCGGCAATAGAAGCACAAGCGAGAGGCATGAGACGAAGCTTAGAGCCAACCCCTTCCAGGAGGCCACCGGTCGATAACGCCCCACCGGGCGGTGGAGCTAGCTTTGCTTCTCCGGTGGTCACATGTATACCACCTAGCAGTCCCTAGTGCTGCTATTCTCACTTCGATCTTCTACTGGGGCCTCGGGGTGACCCCAAGTATCTTATTCTCATGAGGCTAGTCCAAGGCCGGGGCCGAGGACGGGCCGGACCCCCACTCGAATCCGAGAACTGGCTCTGCCAATGGACCCGGAACATCCCCATTACCTAGGAGACCAAGTTTCGTGGGCAGAAGACCACCCCCTCTCCAAGAAACGCCAAAGTAGGTCGTTTACTACACACTTGTAGTCAATTGGCATGGAGGTGGATGCTGAATACCTCCTAGTGGGGGGTAAGTGATTGATCCCCTGGGAAAACCGGTAGTGGAACTTGTCCTCTAGGGTAATTTCGCCGTTCCGGACGACGCGGCGAGGTCGGATCGCCAATCCGGGGCCTCCTCCATGCCCCAAAATCGAAAACGTGGTCTAAACCCTGTCAGGGCCAACGGTGGCCATCCCAATCAAAAATCGAGGGTCTAAAGCTCGCCCGAAAATACCGGGGATTTTCCTGTGCAGACGCGCCACCCACTTGGCAAGCCAGCTGGCTGAAAATCAGGATTTTTCCCCGCTACATGCATTAATTATGAATTTCCTCGAGCATAAACACAAAAAAAAAACGATAAAAATCCGGTCTCGAAAAGGTGAAATCTTGGCGGGATATGCAACATGACGCTGCACACGCAAGAAAAAATGCACCGGCAATAGAAGCACAAGCAGGGCATGAGACGAAGCTTCCGAGCCAACCCCTTTCGGAGGCCACCCAGGTCGGTAACGCCCTCTTGGCGGTGGAGCTAGCTTTTCTTCTCCGTGGTCACATGTATACCACCTAGCAGTCCTAGTGCTCCTATTGTCACTTCAATCTTCTACCAGGGCCTCAGGGTGAACCCCAAGTATCTTGTTCTTGCAGGCTAATCCAAGGCGGGGGCGAGGGGGGCTGGACCCCCACTCGGATCAGAACCCTGGCTCCGCCAATGGACCCGGAACATCCCCATTACCTAGGGGACCAAGTTTTAGTGGGCGAAGACCACCCCTCTCAAGAAACGCCAAAGTAGGTCGCTTACTACACACTTGTAGTCAATTGGCATGGAGGTGGATCTTTGAATACCTCCTAGTGAGGGGTAAGTGATTGATCCCCCAGGAAAACTCGCCGTGGAACTTGTCCTCTAGGGTAATTTCGTCGTTCCGGACGACGCGGCGAGGTCGGATCGCCAATCCGGGGCCTCCTCCATGCCCCAAAATCGAAAACGTGGTCTAAACCTTGTCAGGGCCAACGGGCCATCCCAATAAAAAATCGAGGGTCTAAAACTCATCCGAAATACCGGGATTTTCCTATACTCTCGAAGCCACTTGGCAAGCCAGCTGGCTGAAAACCAGGATTTTCCCCCGCCCCATGCATTAATTATGAATTTCCGGAGCATAAACACAAAGAAAAGCACAGATAAAAATCCGGGTCTCGAAAAAAGGTGAAATCTTGGCAGGATGTGCAGCATGACGCTGCATACGCAAGAGAAAATGCACCAGCATATATACCTTTCGGAGACTCCCCTTCACAAGAAAGGGGCCCGTCGAGGTGCCCCGGTGTTTGCAAAGACATCCAAGGTCCATGTCACCATCATCTAGCCATGTCACCTAAAATTTGCCAACATCACCCAATGAAAAGACCAAAGATGGACATCTTTGGTTTTTTGGCCTAGTCAAAACTTGACCTTGCTTACTTGGCATGCCATGTCACCACTTGGGGTGCCTAGGTGGCATGCTTGAGACTAGGTGGCATGCCTGAGCCACCTTGGCATGTTGGAGCCTGCATGGCATGTTGGAGCCACCTTGGCATGTTTGAGCCTAGGTGGCATGTTTGAGCCACCTTGGCATGTTGGAGCCCACGTGGCATTATGGAGTCCACGTGGCATGTTTGAGCCACCTTGGCATGTTGGAGCCTAAGTGAGCCTGCATGGCATGTTTGAGCCTATGTGGCATGTTTGAGCCACCTAGGAATGTTGGAGCCTAGGTGGCATGTTGGAGCCCACGTGGCATATTTGAGCCACCTTGGCAAGTTGGAGCATAGGTGGCATGTTGGAGCCTGCGTGGCATGTTTGAGCACGTTGGAGCCTAGGTGGCATGTTTAAGCCATTTTGTCATGTTGGAGCCTAGGTGGCATGTTGGAGCCACCTTGGCATGTTTGAGCCTAGGTGGCATGTTAGAGCCACCTTGGCATGTTGGTGCCCACGTTATGCAAAAATAGGTGTTAAGTAATTGAAGTAGTTGAAGTAACTTGTGTTACATGGAATACTAGTATAAGAACATGTGATTGTGCACGTGCATCACATGTAGCAAATCAAGTACTCTGTCCTACCACTATAAAGACCCGTGATATGGAAGGATAGGACATGTAGAGAATCAAGTACTCTTTCCTACTTCTATAAAGACATGTGAGAATAGAAGTATTACACATGTCGTAATTCATGTATTCTTTCCTACAATGCCTTAGCAAATAAAGTACTGTCCTATTACTATAAAGACATGTGACATGGAAGCATATGACATGTAGAGAATCAAGTATTCTTTTCCGAGCTTCTATAAAGACATGTGACAATAGAAGTATTACACATGTCGTAATTCATGTATTCTTTCCTACAATGCCTTAGCAAATAAAGTACTCTGTCCTACTACTATAAAGACATGTGAATGGAAGTATAGGACATGTAGAGAATCAAATATTCTTTCCTACATCTATAAAGACATGTGACAATAGAATTATTAGACATGTAGAAATTCAAGTACTCTTTCCTACAGTGGATTGTATTATAAAATGACATGTCACAATAGAAGAAACTACAAAACAACAGTGGATGTTTTAGTCCACTGAAAAAAGAACACCATTATCGAACAAAACCATACCTTCACAAATCCACATGTAGGATTCTTTGAAAACAGGACATGTAGACCTACCAAAACTGATGTTTTCAACAGTGGACCAAAAACCGGGGTGAGTGTGAGAAGGGTTTGCGTTTTGGGGGCCGAGACTTGGTCTGTTGCACTTGGGACCTGGCCGAGAAGCTGTAGCCGAGAATACGGAGCAAGGGGAACTGACGGAACCGAGTTTGGGCCTGTCCTCCTCCCGATGTGGCAAGTAGAAGTCGGGGGGCGCTTTTGCAGTGGCAAGACATTCATAAATTCGCAATTAATGCATTGTACGAAAATAAATTCTGATTTTTTGCCAGCTGGATTTCTAATCCATTTCCAAAGACACGACCTAATTTTTTTCAAATTTTCGAGAAGGTCTAGGTCAAAGGGTTAGCATTAGAACGGTCGGGGCAGCCCATTGCGGGGGGCAACCGAAAGCTGGCACCCTTCCCCAAGTCAAACGAGGCCAGGACCTTGCAGGGATCCCTCACAAGAGGGGAGAGTCCGAACCCAAGAGGCGGGATCCAAAAAAGTTCCCGAGGCAGCCCTTCCCCGGCAGCGCCCCCGGGGTCGACGCTTAATGACCACCCTCCCGAGCCCTGTTCCCCTATCCCACCGCTGGATCCTCCGCTCAGGGGCCCCTCTTCGGAAGGCCCAAAAGATTCCAGATCGGGTCCGGAGAACTTGTCAAACCGCTGGGCCGCCCCGAGGTCGGCCTTGTAGAAACCGCATTGTCTTGTCGTTCGGGCACCGGGGAGGCTCCGGAATGGCAAATCGACCCTGCCAAATCGTCCGGAATGGCGAAATTACCCTAGGGAGCAAGTTACAAGGTCGGTTTTGCAAAAGAAAGAAACACTCACGCCCTCCACGACAGTATCCCGCATCCACATCCTAGGCCAATTGACTACGAGTGTGATGGAAGTGAGCTACTTTGGCGCTTCTTGGAGGTCGGGTGGTCTTCCGCCACTTTAACTTGGTCCCTGTGGCAATGTCGACGTTCTGAGTCCATTGGCAGAGCGAAATCGCGATTCCGGAGAGGGGAGGTCGCCCGTCCGTCCCTAGGGCCTTGGGGAGAGGAAATTCGGGGCAAGCAGCTTCCGGGGAGATTTTAGGGTCCGTGCTCTGGCGTCAACACCCCCACTCCACGTCAAGTCACGGCGCAAGGTCTCGCCTGAATCTGACAAGTTGAGGGCCTCCAAAACGTAAACCCTGTGGGTTGCCAGGTTCTAGAAGGATTTGCGTTTTGGGGGCCGAGACTTGGTCTGTTGCACTTGGGACCTGGCCGAGAAGCTGCAGCCGAGAATACGGAGCAAGGGGAACTGACGGAGCGGAGTTTGGGCCTGTCCTCCTCCCGATGTGGCAAGTAGAAGTCGGGGGGCGCTTTTGCAGTGGCAAGACATTCATAAATTTGCAATTAATGCATTGTATGAAAATAAATTCTGATTTTTTGCCAGCTGGATTTCTAATCCATTTCCAAAGACACCTAATTTTCAAATTTTCTGAGAAGGTCTAGGTCAAAGGGTTAGCATTAGAATCCGGTCGGGGCAGCCCGCTGCGGTGGCAACCGAGCCGCACCCTTCCCCAAGTCAAACGAGGCCGGGACCTTGCGGGGATCCCTCACAAGAGGGGAGAGTTCTGGACCCCAAGAGGCGGGATCCAAAAAGTTCCCCGAGGCAGCCCTTCTGGCAGCGCCCCCCCGGCCGCACGCTAATGACCACCCTCCCGGAGCCCTTCCCCTATCCGACCATTGGATCCTCCGCTCGGGGGCCCCTCTTGAAGGCCCAAAAGATTTCAGATCGGGTCCCGAGAACTTGTCAAACCGCTGGCCGCCCCGAGGTCGGCCTTGTAGAAACCGCATTGTCTTGTCGCTCGCACCGGGAGGCTCCGAATGGCAAATCGACCCCCCAAATCGTCCGAATGGCGAAATTACCCTAGATATAGCAAGTTACAAGGTCGGTTTTGCAAAAGAAAGAAACACTCACGCCCTCCACGACAAGATCCCGCATCCACATCCTAGGCCAATTGACTACGAAAGTGTGATGGAAGTGAGCTACTTTGGCGCTTCTTGGAGGTCGGGGGGTCTTCCCACCACGTAACTTGGTCCCCGTGGCAATGTCGACGTTCTGAGTCCATTGGCAGAGCCAAATCGCGATTCCGGAGAGGGGAGGTCGCCCGTCCGTCCCCAGGGCCTTGGGGAGAGGAAATTTGGGGCAAGCAGCTTCCGGGGGGATTTTAGGGTCCGTGCTCTGGCGTCAACACCCCCACTCCACGTCAAGTCACGGCGCAAGGTCCCACTTTGAATCGACAAGGAGAGGGGCCTCCAAAACGTAAACCTTGTGGGTTGCCGTGTTCTAGAAGGGTTTGCGTTTTGGGGGCCGACTTGGTCTGTTCCACTTGGGACTGGCCGAAGCCGCAGCCAGAATACGGAGCAAGGGAAACTGACGGAGCGGAGTTTGGGCCTGTCCTCCTCCCGATGTGGCAAGTAGAAGTCGGGGGGCGCTTTTGCAGTGGCAAGACATTCATAAATTCGCAATTAATGCATTGTACGAAAATAAATTCTGATTTTTTGCCACCGGATTCCTAACCCATCTCCAAAGACACGTTCCCATTTTCGAAATTTTCGGAGAAGGTCTAGGTCAAGGTAGTTGAGTACTTAGAAATCCATTACCTTAAAAATCCAGATGCAAAGATTTTTAAAGGTTTTTAAAAAATATAAAAAATCATTAGAATACAAATTTTATAGAAATTACAATATAGCCATTACAATATGAAATTCTAAACCTGTAAGCCTACAATTCTAACCCTAAACCTAAATTCTAAACCTGTAATCCTAAATTTTCAACATTCTAACCCTAAACCTGTGTACACAATGTAAGCCTAAACATTCTAACCCTAAACCTAAACATTCTAACCCCTGTAAACCTTAATTCTAAACATTCAAACCCTAAACCTAAATGTGCACAAAAAAATTAGGGCATTTTTTTTTTTTTTTTGGCCATCCCATTCCATAAAAATCTTTTAGAGTACGTACGGATTTTTATAGAAGATTTTTATGAATAAAAAACGGGTTTTTTAACCACCTTGGTCTAGGTCAAAGGGTTAGCTAAGGTCAAAGGAATGGAGTTTGTGGGATCGTTGTACTTGGGGTTGATCTTGGCTCGCTGGACGTTATACTTGGTCTAAGATTGCATTGAGAATATAAGCATCATAACTATTAGAATGAAGATAAATGATTACAAAAAAGCATCATAACTACTAGAATGAAGATAAATGATTACAGAAAAGCAAAAGACTAGTGCGGGTTGGGGGGGGTTAGATTTGGTTGCTTGTGATGATGGTTGTGTTTCAGTATCAAGGCATATGGATAGAGAGAATGCCCTTCTTCAACGGACTGCTCCCTAAAGCTATTTGACATGGATGGCATAATTAACTTGTAATGAACTCAATTCGGGCAAGCAACTTCCTGGGGAGTTTAGGGTCCCGGCTCAAGGCGTCAACACCCCCACTCCATGTCAAGATACGGTGCAAGGTCCCACCAAATCGACAAGGAGAGAGCCTCAAAACGTAAACCCCGCGGACTTGCCGATTCTAGAAGGGTTTTGTTTTGGGGGGCGAAGTTTTGGTCTTCCGCCCGCGTAACTTGGTCCCTAGGGCAACGCCGACGGCGTTCGGAGTCCATTGGCAGAGCCAAATCGCAGCTTCCGGAGAGGGGAGGTCGCCGTCCGGCCCCGAAGGCCTTGGGAGAGGAAATTCGGGGCAAGCAGCTTTTCGGGGATTTTAGGGTCCGTGGCTCGCATCAACACCCCCACTCCCACGCCAAGTCACGGCGCAAGGTCCCACCCGACCGGGACAAGAAGAGGGCCTCCAAAACGTAAAACCCCGTGGGTTGCCGTGTTCTAGAAGGGTTTACGTTTTGGGGGCCGAGACTTGGTCTGCTGCACTTGGGACCTGGGCCGAGAAGCCGCAGCCGAGAATCTGAGCAAGGGGAACCGGCGGAGCGGAGTTTGGGCCTGTCCTCCTCCCGATGTGGCAAGTAGAAGTCGGGGGGCGTTTTTGCAATGGCAAGACATTCATAAATTCGCAATTAATGCATTGTACGAAAATAAATTCTGATTTTTTGCCAGCTGGATTCCTAATCCATCTCCATCACACAACCCAATTTTCGAAATTTTCGGAGAAGGTCTAGGTCAAAGGGTTAGCTAAGGTCAAAGGAATGTAGTTTGTGGGATCGTTTGTACTTGGGGTTGACCTTTGCTCATTGGGCGTTATACTTGGTCTAAGATTGCATTGGACGTAAACCCCCGTGACTTGCCGATTCTAGAAGGGTTTTGTTTTGGTTTTTCTGCTCCCCTAAAGCTATTTGACATGGATGGCATAACTAACTTGTAATGAACTGGTTTTGTTTCTCAGAAACAATTGTACCTTGATGAAAGATTGCTTCATAGTTTCCAAGTGAAAATTTTTTTAATGTGTCCGCACCGCCTTGTTGCCCCCCTGGTCAAAGACTCGCCTTTTTTCGATGCACACTCTTTTAGTTGTGCATTTTATTGCATTTATGGTTTATAAATTCGTAGTTAATGCATGGCATGGAATTAAATTATGGTTTTTGGTCAGCTGGCTTCCATGGTCATCACCAGCATACAGGAAAATTTCCAAAATTTTCGGATAAGGTCCAGACCCAAGCGTTGGGGTTAGAACGGTCCGGGCAGCCCGTTGTTGGGCAAGCATGACTGGCACCCTTCCCCAAGTCAAACAAGGCGAGGACTTTGAATGGCCACCTCAGTAGAGGGGAGAGTCCCGTCCCCAGGAGACGGACCCCAAAAACGTTCTCGAGGCAGCCTGTCCTGGCACCGCTCCCTGGGGGGACTGTATGCTAATGAACACCCTCCCGAAGCTCAGTTCCCCTATATATCCGGCCGTTGAATCCTCCGTTCAAGGATCCAGCTCCAAGCAGGACCAAAAAAATCCAAGATCGGTCCGGAAGAACCTGTCAAACCGCGAAGCGTCCTGGGGCGACCGTCCCCAGGAACGGCGATTCGACTTCGCTCATACAATTTTCGCTGGTAGTAATAGAATCCGGAATGTGATTGACTGCATGCATGCCTCAGGACTGTTCAAATAAGCCTAGGGACAAACTTTAATGAGCTTCACATTAAAAAAAAGATGCAAAAAACATAACGTCGCTATAACAAAATACGTCGCGGGCGACGCAGATTTGAAATAACGTCGCATGCGACGTGACGTCGCATGCGACGCTCTGTAATATTTTGAACCCGCGGGCGGCCGGCTTTTCCGGAACTTCTTTTTGCCCTACTTCTTCGAGGTTCTTGGGCGATCCGCGGCGCTAGTACCCTGATCTACCTGCAAGCAACTATTCTAAGGTTAGTATATCATGTTTTTTAGATTGAATAGGTTTTTTGGATTGAATGGTGCATGCCCAACCTTCCTCTTTTTTTGGTTTCCTTTCCTTCCTCTTCTTCTTTGTTCTTGATTTTTTTTCTTCCCATTCTTCCATACCTCGTTCATTCTTCCTCCTTCTTTCTTCCTCATGCTTCATTTCTTCCTCATTCTTCCTCATGCTTCATTTCTTCCTCCTTCTTCCATGCTTCATTCTTTCCTCATTCTTTCTTCCCATATTTCTTCTTTCCTCATTTCTTTCTCATTCTTTCTCATTCTTTCTTCCTCATTCTTTCTCATTTCTTTCTTCCTCATGCTTTCTCATTCTTTATTCCTCACTCTTTCTCATTCTTCCTCATTCTTTCTCATTTCTTGCTTTCTCATTTCTTTCTCATGCTTTCTCATTTCTTTCTCATTTCTTTCTCATGCTTTCTCATTTGTTTCTCATTTCCATTCTTTCTCATGCTTTCTCATTCCTCATTCTTTCCCCTCCCTTCCCTCATTTCTTTCTTCTCTTCCCTTCCTTATTCTTCATTTTTTTTCATTTCTTATTCTTCATTCTTTTTAATTTCATTTCTTCATTCTTCATTTGTTTCTTATTCTTCACATTCACACACACCCCAACATTTGGTCCACGGCTGAAAACAACAGTAAAAATAAAATACGAGTTGTTTTTTTGAAGATTTGAAAAAAACCTACACGTAGCTATATGGGGGTGTGGTTTTCCAAGGATATGGTGTAGTTTTTCTTAAGGATATGTAGTTTTTTTTTTAAAGAATGGGTGGTTTCTTAAGGAGGTGTAGTCTCTTATTTAAGGATGTGTTGTTTTTGCAGGCAGTATGGTTTTTTGAAGAGATGTTTTTTTTAAGGTGGTGTTTTTTAAGGTAGTGTTTTTTTGAGGTGTGGTTTTTTAAGGTTTTCTAAGAATCCGTGTATGATCAAGTTGTCCACATGCCATTACTGCCACAAAATGGCAGCATACAAGAGTTATATATGCTTGACACTCTTCACTAGCATTTGACTTCAAACATGCTACCTAGGCTCCAACATGCAAGGTGGCTCAAACATGCCAAGATGGCTCCAACATGGCAACTAGGCTTCAATATGCCAAAGTGGCTCAAACATGCCACCTAGACTCCAACATGCCAAGGTGACTCAAACATGCCAAGGTGGCTCAAACATGACACCTAGGCTCCGACATGCCAAGGTGGCTCAAGAATGCCAAGGTTGCTCCAACATGGCACCTAGGCTCCGACATGCCACGGTGGCTCAAACATGCCATCACGAGCTCCAACATGCCAAGATGGCTCAAAGGTGCCACCTAAGCTCCAACATGCCACCTAGGCTCAAATATGCCAAGGTGGTTCAAACATGCCAAGGTGGCTCAAACATGCCACGCGGGCTCCAACATGCCACCTAGGCTCCAACATGCCAAGGTGGCTCCAACATGCCACCTAGGCCCCAACATGCCACCTTGGCTCCAACGTGCCAAGGTTGGCTCCAACATGCCACCTAGGCTCCAACATGCCACCTAGGCTCAAACATGCCAAGGTGGCTCAAACATGCCACGCAGATCCAACATGCCACCTAGGCTCCAACATGCCAAGGTAGCTCAAACATGCCAGGCGGGCTCCAACATGCCACCTAGGTTCCAACATGCCAAGGTGGCTCACAACATGCCACCTTGGCTCCAACATGCCAAGGTTGGCTCAAACATGCCACCTAGGCTCAAACATGCCAGGTGGGCTCCAACATGCCACCTAGGCTCCAACATGCCAAGGTGGCTCACAACATGCCACCTTGGCTCCAACGTGCCAAGGTTGGCTCAAACATGCCACCTAGGCTCAAACATGCCAGGGTGTCTCAAACATGCCAGGGTGGCTCTCCGGGACCGATCTTGGAGTTTTTTGAACCAGCTCGAATCTACTTTTGCAAATTTTAATTTTCCCCACTCATTTCATAGAGATTGCAAAAAATACCCTTCACCACATCATCATGCCATTTTTGCCATGTCATTAACCATGTTTTGCCATGTCAGTGGTACACCTCACATTGTTACCCATTATTTCTCATATTGGTTCCATTTTTGCCTTGAAAAAGTTGAAAACGCTAGAAATGCCAATGTAGGTTGTGGTCGAAATTTGCTTCATTGGTCTTGAGTGGCTATTCTGAGTGGAATAGTGGCACACAAGGTACATGGCAATGATATGGCACTAGGAATGATGGGTGCCATGTCACATTATGACTAAGCATTTTATGCACTTTAAATAGAAAATGACTAGATAGTATGCCTCAAATATGCCACTAGGTAGGCTCAAACATGCCACTAAGCTCTTATAAATGCCCTTTTTTTTTAAGGATGAAATACAATTTCGTGACTTAGCATTTTATGCACTTTATATAGAAAATGGCTTGGCCAATTTTTTGGAGAAAATAGTTTTTTTTGAGTGAGATACGTAGGTTGGGTTTAGTGTCCCTAATTTCCCTTGCCAAATCCTTCATGAAACGTTAAAAGCTGTCCAATTTCTTGCAAAATGCTTGGTCATCATATCCACATCATCCATATCTTGACATGTCGTCCAAACATGCCATACTACCCCATGAAAAACCAAGGTCATACTTTATTTTTGGTTGGCTTACTTGGCATGACATGTCACCACTTGGAGTGCCACATCATCATATTCCATGCATTTCAATTTTCCCGGGCATCTCAGTGAAAATTGCAAAAAATAACACTTAGAATCATCATGCCACTTTTGCCACATCATCATCACATTTTGCCAACTCATTGGCACACGCCCACGGGTTACAAAACAATAAGTTTTGTCACGGGGAAAATAAAAAGTTTAGATTTGTCACACACTTAGAAAATGAAAATATAAATCGAGTAAGCCTATCATTAGGTTCGGACCTAGCTCGCCCATTGTGTTATATGAGCCTCATTATCTCCAAACTATTTTTATGAAAATTAATTCCTATTGTACTCCACATACTTGAACTAACCACTTGAAAATCGGAGATTTACGCTAGAATTTCTCGGTGTTTGATGTTGTGGTGTACCCAAGGAATCATAACATGATCCCTTACCACATGTTTGGTGGTTCTTATTACTTAAATTTTACTATTCCATGCTATTGCCCATTTGAACACTATCAAAAGGAGGTGGCCCTCACATTTCTATCTCCCAGTTGCATTATTACATCCTGCCTCCACCTTGTTGCTTTCTCATAGCCTTTTCCCACCTCACTCGCCCACTTTCAAGGAGGGATCTTCTTCACGTGGATAACATGCCGACCACTAGCCTTCCAAACGTCCTGTCATTCTATCCCATACTAGTCATTACTCCTACCTTCTATCAATAATGTCCAGCAACATCTTGCTTGCAACACGAGAATCTGATCATGTCATGTTTTTGTCTTCGAACAAGAATGAGTGAATGAATTCCCTTGGCTAAAATCTTGAGATCCATTGTTAAATATGATTTGTGAAGCATGTATCCCATTAATGCTAAGATAAACGGCCAAGATTTTGATCTTGGCCTTATCATCCTACTGGCCAAAGATCAACGGCCGAGATTGCGATCCATGTCTTACCTTCCTATTGGCTGAGCCTTCCCGCCTGCGCCTTCCCGTCTGCGCCTGTTTGCCTCCACTTCGTCTTCTGCGTGCCTCCACTCCGGCTGCCTCCATTCCGTCTTCCCGCCTGGGCCGCCTCCATTCCGTCTTCCTGCTGCCTCCATTCCGGCTGCCTCCATTTCGTCTTCCTGCTGGCCAGATATGTTGCTATGGTTTGATTTGGAGCGACCTTTCCTGGACCTGCTAGGTTAATGAGAAAGGAGCGATCTTTCCTGGACCTGCTGGGCTAATGAGAAAGGAGCGACCTTTCCTGGACTTCTTTGGGTTAATGAAAATCCGTTCTGTAAGCACGATCAACCAGGGAAACTTTGGGCTTATTTCTTTTGCCCATGATTTCTCTGCTTGACCATGAAACACCAAAAAATCGCATCAAGCATCTCTATATTTCTTCAAATCTGCTCAGAAAGCTGGAGTGGTGCCAGATTTGTATATTAGGTAAAGATTTACTGATCCAGTCGTTCACAATTTAGAGTTCTTTGTAAGAGAGTAAGTTTATTCATGCTCAAGTTTCAGTAACCATCTTTTTAACTCTTTGGGCAGATTGTTTTACACCAGTATGCTTTTCACGCTTTTGGAAGTTTGCATCTACAGTTTCTAAGAATCTTCAGGTAATCTGAGAAATTTAACTGGTTATTGGGATACCAGAAGTGAGCTGGTTAATAAGCCCAGCTGTAGCAGCAAGGATATACTGCGGATCTACGGTAGCAGCACCCTGCAACAAATGAGAACTATACTTTTATTATAAGACTTCATCTTGTACTATCATCAGTTTCCATAGTTGTAACATTGTAAATTTATTGCTGAATACATTCAAATATATTGCAGAAGTAATTGTTTGAGATTGTAAAGTTTGATTTGTGATTTGAAAATAAGATCATAGTGTGGATTTGAAAATAAGATCATACTTTTTGTATACTTTGAAATTCAAATTTGACTATATACTCATGTATGCAAAAACACCTTTGTTTACTATTGCAATGTAATTCTTTTTCTTAATGACAACCGAAAACAATGATGTTCTTAAGTTTCTTATATTTCTTATTTTGTTTTAGTTCAACACATTGTTTCTTTAAAACTATACTAGAAACAATATGTGTAATTGTATTAAGTTTCTTATATTTCTTATTTTGTTTTAGTTCAACACATTGTTTCTTTAAAACTATACTAGAAACAATATGTGTAATTGTATTAAAAAAACAACAGTGGTTGCATTAATTGAAGGAAAACTATGCTAAAGAATACAAAGACCATGTTGTTTATTGGTGAATACCACACTTAAAAACCATGTTGTTTTTAGTGAAAACTACACGTTTTTCTCTAAACCACACATAGAGTTTACACGTTGTTTTTCTCTAAAAACCACGATGAAAACTACGCATAAAAACTATGCATTGTTTTTTTCTATAAACTATGCATAAAAACTACGCATCTTTTATATGTAAAAAACAACACTAAAAAACTACGCGTCTTTTCTAGCATTTTCGGAACATTACTATGGGTGGTGTTTAAGTGTTGTTTTTTTGCAAAAAAGACAGCAAAAAACTACACATAGAGCAGATTTTGGGGTTAGTGTGATTTCTTCCTCACTTTCCATTCGATCCTTTTCTTTCCCTTCCCTTATTTCTTCCTTCCATTCTATTCCCTTCCCTTCTCTTATTTCCTCTTATTTTTCTTCATTCTTTCTTGTTTCTTCTCTTATTTCTTCTCTATTCTATCCTTATTTCTTCCCTTCTATTCTCTTATTTCTTTCTCTTGTTTTATTTCTATCTCTTGTTTTCTACCCCCCCCCCTTTCTTTCTTTCTTCTTGATCTTTTTCTTCTTTGTTCTTATTCTTCTAATGCTTTGTTACTTACATTTGCGACTTTCTATTACGATTTGGACCCGACAGGGATCTTGTACCATAGCGTCCTTATTTTGGTAAGTAGTTGATCGCACTTGCATTTTATTTTTATAGTTTTAAGTAAGGTTAAAAAAATTGATGGAGTGGCTTGTTCAAGGGCACAGCGGGTTAGGCTCCACCTAGAGTGGGGAGGACCATGTACCCGGGTTCGAAGTCCACTTTCACTACAATCATAAATGTTTCCTAGGTTAATGAGTGGCTTGTTCAAGGGCACGGTCGGCTCCACCTAAAGTGGAGAGGACCACGTACCCGGGTTCAAGTCCACTTCCAGTTCCACTTGTTATTTTTTAGGTTTAAAATAAAATTGTAGTGGCTTGTTCAAGGGACGCGGTTAGGCTCCACCTTGCGTGGAGAGGACTAGGTGTCCGGGTCCAAGTCCACTTTTCTTCTCATTCTTAGGTAGATGTGGCTACGGCAAGGACATGGTCGGCTCCACCGCGAGTGGGGAGGACTAGGTGTTCGGGCCTTAGTTCACGTTTATTGTCAGTTTTAGCTAGAGGTAGCTAGGGCTAGGTTAAGTTAACAGTAACTGGATGATTCCCTTCACACCCGTGCTAGTTAAAAAAAAATAGGTTAGGCTAACTTAATGTAGTACTAATTAAGCACTAAAAGCGTTGGTAAAAAAAATAACTTAACTAATTAACTAAATTATTTCGAACATGTCTAGTTAAGTTAGCCAAAGGCATAAAAAATTATATGTACAATTAACTAAACTTAAAGTGACCTCTATAGTGCTAATTTCTAATTTAGTTAATTTTTAGTTAATTTTGCTAACTAATCCGAACAAGGTGCGAAGATAAGTTTAGGTAGTGTTTTTGGTTAAAAAAGTTAACTAAATTTTGGGACTATCTGCTAACTAATTAACTAGTAATATGAATGTAAATTGACCGTGGTCCGAATACCCTAATCTAACCTATTTAGGTTTTCTTGTTTCTTCTTCTTTTTTCTTGCTTTTTGGGGCTGGCCTGATAAGGTATTAGTCGCCATAGGGGCGTGTTATTGGTCTGCATACATGTTTGATATTGTCGTATTATGTTGCATTTACTTTGTGCATGCTTGGCTTTGGTATTCATTATTTTGTTTTGTTTGTAGGCATAAAAATGGCCTCAATAAGGACGAGAGATGCTTAGTGAAATTAGGCGCATCTTCATCAATCAAATATGCGCCTGAGACCGACCCGTAGCGACATATGCAAACCGATGATCCAATTTAACCATTTTGTAGCATCGGTTGAGAAAGAATGTCGGTCGAATTATGTGGGAGGTGGCGAGCATGAGTCCGAGTTGGAAGATATGATGAGAAAGAACTTAAAGTCTTGGGTTTGCAATCCCCGAGCGAGTTGAGGATGCTACTTAAGTATAAAGTGCCACTTATGAGCCCCTATCTTTGAGGCATACGTGGGGCGATGGGCTAATTAGTGGCGAAGTGCAAAGGTCCGGCGCAAAGATCACAAGATGGCCATGCTTGATCTCAATGATGAACAGTTGAAGGAGTTAGATAGTCTTATCCATGGTGGGAGCTCTATTGGTGCGGGGGCTAGATTTGCTCATGATAAATGTCTTTGCATTTATTGACAACATTCTGTGGATCTTTGTTGGAGTTGTAAAGTGCATTGGTAGTAAACAAGACTGCGGATATACCAAATCCGGATCTTGGGAACCACGTACTTTAATCAAGATGATTATTATCTTGGCATTGTGTGGAGAGGCCAAGATAGAGCTGCATCATGGTTGTTGGTCGACAAGTATATCCGTTTCAAGAGCCCAAGTCCAAAGATTGGCCACACCCCTTGGACTTGCCCCTGAGGTCTTTTGTGGAGATGAGCCACAGGGACCAATGGTAGTCCTGCCATTCATGAATGGAGGAACCTTTGCAGAATTACTTGACCATCTTCCGAGCCAATTCTCTTCTTATAGGAGATGGTCAAATGCAATGCATAGTGCTCCAAGAAGGGCTGATATGAAGATAAGTGCGGAGTGGAAAGCCAAAATGAGACTTCGTGTATAAGTCGTCCCGAAAATAGCTCTCTCGCTCTTGCAGAAGGAGTCTATGCCATCCACGCTCCAGGTTGGACACACACAAAGCTCAATTGCAAAAGGGTCAAACTCCATTTTGATGACTCCCTTACAAATGTGTGGGTGGCTATTGGTGATTGGGACACGGCCCTCCGTTTTTTTTGCAAGGAGCGAATGCCCAAATTGAAGAGCCGTTATACACTACAAGATGGAACGGTGCGATATCCTTGGTGGGAGAAGAGAGTTTTTACATCATCATCAGATGACCAAGCATCATGGGGGCATGAGATATCTGACATATATTCCCTGGGCTACATTTACGAGATGCTCCTTGATTTTGTCCAGGCAATGCGGCTTATGGGGTTGTGTGTTGAGATAAACCCAACCGACCAATACTCTAGCACATTGGACATCATCCAACATATGAAGGTCCAAATGATGATGGATAGAGAGCTGGTGCACATGGATCGCCCATCTATTGCTCGCGTCGTCGATGTGTTCAAAACAGCAGGGCTTTCTTCTGATATAGTTGTGAGAGAGAGACGACATATGAAGTGTGGTGATCCACTTGAGATGGCTAAGCTATTGTTAAATGCTTGCAAGAAGTGATTAATATAATTTTGTCTTCCTATTTGAGGCTTGTTGCAACCAATAAATGTTTTTTATTCAAAATTACTAATGAAAAAAGTAATTTATTAATCAAAAAAATTATTATTAATGGTAAATAAATTATTAATCATAACTTGTAGATAAAGTGTCGCTCTGGGGCGTCAAACCCTAGGTTTTGTGTGCTACATCATCAAACCCTAGATTGTAAATGCCATGTGGCACAATCTAGGGTTTGATGATGTGGCACACGCAAGCTAGGGTTTGATGACATGGCACTTACTATGATGTGGCAATAGGAAGTCGCGACGTGACACAACCTAGGGTTTGATGATGTGCCACACATAGCGTAGGGTTTCATGATGTGGCACTAAAAATGCCACGATGGGATAATTTAGGGTTCGATTGTATGACATGATACATGGCCCACGATAATATGGCAACCTAGAGTTCAATATGCACCCCATACATATATCTGAGATACTTTTCTAATATAAATAAGAAGATAAGAATATAAATTTAGGTATTTATTCAAAGACACTTGTTCAAAGCTTTTCTCTCACTAATTCTCGTTATGTTCAAATTAATATATATATATATAGTCATGGCGGAGGCTCAATTCTTAGCGGTTTTCCTCATTGTGGCCCTCTTTCTGCTGATGCAATATTCATGGCGTTATCGTCTCCCCTCCGCCCCGGTCAAGGCGGTCAAGATGCTGCATAAGTGCTGCGGGGCTCATTAGTGGCACATTTCGAACCATGAAAATACTATTTTTCATCCCTATGGTTTGTAAGCATCATTCTATTATTGCAACCAATATCATTCATGGTTATCAAATGTTTCTCTCACAATTTCTTTTGATCTAGGTGTGCTCTTTTTCTCGGCGATGAATAGAGGTAATCGCAAATCGTCTGGGAGAATGAGCAAGACGAAGGTAAGTATTTATATAGTTTTTATTATACGCTTTACCCTCTAATTAGGTGTGTGAGTTTATGCATGGAGTTTTAATTTGTTGTGTAGAGGAAAGGGACGAGTTTAGAGAAAATAGGAGGAGGACTCCACGAGGTAGGGGCAATCGTCTTTGATGTTCCTCCAAGGCGCCAACCTCCACCTATCACTACACCAGCGAGGTTTGGGTATTAAGATAGCTTTTATAAAAATAATAAATAAATGAATTGTTTCCATGATATTTGTGCTTCTGCAGCTCCGCCGCTCCCCGCCTTCCTCGCAAACATGTCTCCCACCGTCGAGAGAGACCAAATTGCAGCATATTTTGCCTCTTTGACACCAACGCCCGGTTAAATGACCTCCCGCTCCTATTCCCCAACGACATAGTGTTGATTATCGGCCTCCGTTCTCGCGAGAATATTGAGAATGCTAGATGTAGTATGGACTCCGTCCTAGGCAAGAGACGGAACAGTTTTTTTCTAATGCAAGGAACTTGGAGGAAGATTTCAACAGGTAAATATATATCCACTACGTACCAAACATTTCTTTGGTTGCAGCATGTTAAAGATGCTCATTCTCTCATTACTTCCCAGGTCAAGAAGTAGTGGAGCAACAGACTCACAACGTTCAAGATCGCGACGATCATCACAGGGTTCGGGATCCGAAGAACATGGTCGCCGCTGACTTGGAGAGGGAAGGATCCCGCGACATCCACGTGTCACCTTTGAAGAAGCGTCCATTTCGCTTTGTTTTAGACACGTAAGTCTGCGGGTGATTTGGCCCCTAATATACCCGACTATCATATTAATAATAATTTTTGATGTAAGTTATGTGAACATATTATTTAATATATCAACCTTAAATATTAGTACTTTGTCATCTAAATTTGTTGTTTTGTTCATTCTCTTCACTTAGAATACATTGTAAAGTGCTCAAAAGGTTCTTAATCGGGGCCGGGATATGTATATTGACGGTAGACATAAACACGCTTTTTTATATACCCACCATTTATGCTTCAGGGGACGCTCTTCCTAAGAAGGATGATGAGGGAAGTGTCTTTTATACTACACCGAGGGACGCGGTCACAAATAATATCTCGTTTATGGCCTCCCCGCGGTATAGGGGGAGTGGCTCGGCGCTTATGAACAACGCGAAATAGAGAGCGTCAAAAATAAAATGAAACGAGTTTCCCGGAGATAGAAAAAGCAAAGGCGTTTAACTGGAAGAAGCTCACTTCGATGATGGGCGAGCTTATACGAAAAAGGAGGTACATGACCTAGTCATAGTCTTGTTTTTATTATTTTGATATGGCGTTGATCTATCGATTTATGTCAAAGGCACCATGTGGTCAAGGAACTGAAGCAGACTTGCGAAAAAGAAGGAGGCGATTGGTCAAAAGTCCCTAAACCACTTAATCTCCACAAGGAAGATATCAAGGTATTTCTTATTTTTTTTTGTCATTCGTTCACTTTAACTTGTGATAATGTTGTGTGCCTTGCAATCAGATTGCATTCGAACGTGCAAAGGATCCAGAAAGCAAACATAGAGCTCGGACCGACAAAGCAACTAAAAGTGAGCGAAAGGCGTCTCATTTGGGCTCCGGCGGTCGAAAAGGGTTTTTCCATAGATTCGTAAGAGCTATATTAGTTCACATTAATTTTAATAAGAACTTTAAATGTCACTAGCTAATACTCGTTATATTGTCATAGGAACATCTATACGGGTTTGCCCCTAACAAGCAGCAGGTACAAGTAGCCACGGAACGTGGAGCTGTTTATCTGTATCAGATTATCTGACGAGGGAACTCTCCCAATTCGCGGGAATGCGGGGGTGCGTTGTAGAAAATTATTATAATTCTATGAACTACATTAACGCCATATTCTTTTGGTTTTTATAGGAAGCAGTGGCGGATATGAATGAAGGTCTAGAGCATGACATGGGGCTCGGGGGCGGCGAGGGATCTGCAAACGTCGCTGGAGAGCCATCCAATCGCAACCGTGCGGCTGACAGTTTGAGGCGTACTATAACTACGTACTCGGATGACTACTCCACTGAATCTGAGAGAGATTAGCTCTAGGCTAAAAGGGTGGATACTCCTCTTAACGAGTCTTTTGTGATTATTTAAAAATATAAATACAATTCACTTTTGTGATTATTTAAAAATATAAATATAAAAATAATTTTGTGACTATTTAAAAATATGAATATAAAAACACTTTTGTGATTATTTAAAAATATTTTTATATTTATATTTTTTATATAAATATATTTTTTATTTTATTTTTATTTTTTTCCCCTACACGTCGCATGCGACGTATCCACGTGGCTTTTTTTTGCCACGTGGCTTTTCTATACGCAGATTTTCGTATTTTCCACGTGTATATTCCACGTGTATATTCCACGTGTCACGTCGCATGCGACGTATACACGTGGCTTTTACGCGCGTGTATATTCCACGTGTATATTCCACGTGTCTGTTCCACGTGTCACGTCGCATGCGACGTACACACGTGGCTTTTACGGCACGCGTGGATTTTGTTGATGTTCCACGTGTATATTCCACGTGTATATTCCACGTGTATATTTCACGTCTCACGTGCCATGCGACGTCTTCGCGGCGTCGTATCACGCGTCTGCTGCGACGTCTGTAGCGGCCTTTTGCTAACGTCGCATCGCGGCGCCGCGCCGCATCTGCGACGTGTATGCACCGCTAACGACGTCTGCTGACGACGTCTGGCTGCGACGCCGCCGACGTCGCGCAGACGTCGCGTAGACGTCGCTATTGGCGTCGCTAAATGACCTTTTTCTTGTTGTGAAGGCTGCATCCTCTTTCATATATATTGCTATTCCTCCGAAACCACGGCCTGCTCCTATTTTTTTATCATTCCATATTTGGGTCAGCAAGATGTACCCTGATATGTCTGGTAGTGAACGAGACTGATGAGCCCAAGTTTCGGTGAAACACAGTAAATCTTCTTTCCATATATCCACTGTTGCATTTATTTTTGCCTGGGTTAGCCCATGTGAGTTCCATAGGCAAATTCCCAAAGCCCTTACTTCCTATTTGAACTTCCTGCTTGTTATAATTCCCTTGCCATTCTGGTCCAAGTATGCCACTAACCCCTTATCCCTGGCTTCTTTAACCTTTGCCCATTCCTGTTTTCGAATTTCCAGTTGGGCCGGGGTTAAGTCCTTGTCCAGCCATATTTTTTTGCCTTTCAGAGCATTCCGATTATGGAGTACTCGATCTCTTGCTTCTTTAGATTCAAATTTTACCAGGATTGGGCGGGTAAATGATCCCGGTTTCCCCAATCTTCGTGAGGATACAAACAGGGGGTCAGGCAAGTGCATCACATCTGAGAAGAAACGTCTTACCGTGTCCATGATTTCTTCCCCTTCGGATTCTGGAATACTAGATATCTTGAGGTTTTTGGTGCGAATTTCCTGATCCAATTGCTCCGACGAGACCTCAGCTTGATGTATCTTCATCTGCTCCTTGGTTGTTTCTGCCACTAAAGAAGCTAGCTTATGTTCAAGGTCAGTGATCTGTGCCCTAAAATCGGTAGCAGGTTTCTGCATATTGGAAGCCAATTCCGCCGTCTGGTTTTTGTTTAGAGCTTTTAACTCTTCAAGTGTTCCCCTGATTCCTGCCACTTCTGATCTCAAGGATGATATTTCGATTTTTAATTCCGTTACCAGCGTGATCAACCTTGCAGAGTCCACATCGTGATCGATGAGGTCTGCCTTCTTGCCCCGAGCCATATACGAAATATCAAGCGCCCTCAAACTGCGCCCTCAAACTGATAACGCTATGAAATCAGACCATCCCTCCATAGCTGGCTGCTCCAGGAATCATCTGAATAATATTGATTTATCTCAGGTTGATATGATTTGGTGATGAAGAAAACAATAAAGCATTTGACAAAGAAGGTGCATATACTTACAAACTGCACCCTCTGTATGATCTTTTAAATGTTATTGTATACTAGCTTAAAATGCTGAAATATCATAAGGGATGTTCCCAAATCTAAATGCTCGATTAAAGAGCATAAGGCTTATTCCCCTAACATATTACTTAACCAGAATGCATGTGTGCTTGCCACAAAATAAAATACAAAAGAAATGGAGAGTTTTTAGCAAGAATCAAGAGGGCAGATGGCGCCTCCATACGATCAAGGAAGGACAAAATGTTAAATATATCCATTTCTCCTTCTCCAAAACTATTGATGGCATCAGATTTGATAATACATTCAATGATGTCTTGGAAAGGTTGCTACCTATTGAGGGCGTTGCAATGATGGAAAACACAAAGTTTGGCTTGAGCTATCTTAAAAACTTGAAAAGTTTGTTATACAGACCCAAACTTATCTTTGGTCAAGATCTTGCTCTGAATTGCCCATGTGCTAATCCAAGCTTGAATAGATTTATAGAGCATTGGAAACATCATAACTACTAAATGGAGCATTGTGCATGGCAAGCCCTTGAGAAACTGGCTTAAAATAGGGCTTAATCACATTTCGGACTTTCCTTTCACAATGGAAATGTTTGAAAAAGAGATGAGTAAGTGATTGTGAGCGGTTCTTTTCCATGCATTACTTTAGTGTTAAGGATATCCTTTTACCAAAAATTCAGCAGATAAAAAGCTCCCTATTGAAGAAAACAAAAAAGTTGGCTCGAGAATATATTAAGCAAAACTATGGGCATAAGAAGTTCATGATTATGGATAATACTGTACAAAAGAACATTATCTGGCTCAATGAGAACCTGTATATTGCTGGCATAGACAAAGCCAACAACAATCCTTCTTTTATATATCCCCTGCATATTAGAGAGGAAGCCTACACCTTAAAGGAAGAATGTCTCTAAACCTGCCTTTGAGAAATCGTCCCCCCTAGTTTACACTGTGGTGAATACAAAATAGCTAAACCATACGACATGGAAGTTTTTAAACTTGAAATCTTGGAGGTACTTTCACACTCGAAATCTTGGGGTGAGATAGATTGGCCTTGCTGTTTCTAAATGTTTTTCTTGAAGACCTTTCGCGGTGGCATTCTTAATCATAGACAATAATAAGCCTATAGGTAGTTCAACTAAAGGTAATATGTAGACAATCAGCAACCAAAAAACAACTCAAGGAACAAATCTTTAAAAATTTAAGAGAATCTCTTGGAATGTTCGAAAATGCAAGAGAATCTAAGGAAGTAGTCATGGAATCTTAGCAAATCTTGATTCTAACTTTTTGTGTTCGCCCACACAATCAACTACCTACAGTCTATGTATGGGTTTGACTTACATTTGAGTTTAACTTTGTATTTGACTTTCATCTTAAACTTAACTTTCACGTTTGGAGTTGATTCTAATGGACCAGCCTACGTGATATTTTATTTTGACTTTTTTTTTGTTTCCGGTTTGGAGTTGACTCTAGATTTTCATGGGATGGCCCTAAAATAAAATATTGTTCATAG
Organism: Isoetes taiwanensis; assembly: GCA_021234155.1. Classification (NCBI taxonomy): domain Eukaryota; kingdom Viridiplantae; phylum Streptophyta; class Lycopodiopsida; order Isoetales; family Isoetaceae; genus Isoetes; species Isoetes taiwanensis. Next base: position 4,474,957 of record JAJEKV010000042.1, on the reverse strand, counting down.
ACAATAATAAGCCTATAAGTAGTTCAACTAAAGGTAATATGTAGACAATCAACAACCAAAAAACAACTCAAGGAACAAATCTTTAAAAATTTAAGAGAATCTCTTGGAATGTTCGAAAATGCAAGAGAATCTAAGGAAGTAGTCATGGAATCTTAGCAAATCTTGATTCTAACTTTTTGTGTTCGCCCACACAATCAACTGCCTACAGTCTATGTATGGGTTTGACTTACATTTGAGTTTAACTTTGTATTTGACTTTCATTTTAAACTTAACTTTCACGTTTGGAGTTGATTCTAATGGACCAGCCCTCACGGATATTTTATTTTGACTTTTTTTTTCCTAGTTTGGAGTTGACTCTAGATTTTCATGGGATGGCCCTAAAATAAAATATTGTTCATAGACAATAATAAGCCTATAAGTAGTTCAACTAAAGGTAATATGTAGACAATCAGCAACCAAAAAACAACTTTAAAAATTTAAGAGAATCTCTTGAAATGTTCGAAAATGCAAGAGAATCTAAGGAAGTAGTCATGGAATCTTAGCAAATCTTGATTCTAACTTTTTGTGTTCGCCCACACAATCAACTGCCTACAGTCTATGTATGGGTTTGACTTACATTTGAGTTTAACTTTGTATTTGACTTTCATTTTAAACTTAACTTTCACGTTTGGAGTTGATTCTAATGGACCAGCCTACGTGATATTTTATTTTGACTTTTTTTTTTGTTTCCGGTTTGGAGTTGACTCTAAATTTTCATGGGATGGCCCTAAAATAAAATATTGTCAACTTGATACACTCCCTACATAATACTTCATTAATCAGTATCATAGAAAGTTAGTGAATTTGATAATGACACAAATTTAGTAAGTTAGTTGGTTGGTTGTCTCTTGTAGTACAGTATTCAAGGTCTTGTTGTAACCACTTGGCTCCTTTCGAATGCATCTCTTCTAGAGCATGCATGAGCTTACTTATTGGACCAGCAACAAAAGCAATTTCTGGTCGATGATCAAAGTAATTGAATGTGCTTCCCTTTGCGAAAGCTAGCTCTCCTTTCACCTTTTTCTCCTTTACTTTGGCCCAAAGGTATTTGCCTTTTAGGTCTGGCATGGACTTAGCATTATAAATTCTAACATCTATGGCAAATTGACCAATCATCATGGTCCGATCAACTCCAAGCTGATCTTCATCTAGACTGTTACCATGATTCGCACCTAACTTCAATTGAGGTTCCATGCTAAGGTCCTACAAAACAACCCATGATTGAATGTAAAGACTGTGACAAGTGAATGAGGAAAAAGGCAACTGACTTCAGTTGAGGTTCTATGCTACAACCAAGAGGTCACCAGAAGGCCCCGGCTGATTTCGCCTTGCTACAAGGATATCCCTTGAAAAGGATGTGTTCCTATATAGCTTTGAAGCCTCACCACCAAGAAACAATGGGTAACTTTCTTGCATCTTTTGTGGATGAAATGTATGTCATTCCCTGCATTTCTATCTATCTATCTATCATTCACTAACAAACTTGCGTCCCGTCAGTAGGTTTTCCATCAAGAGCCAAATGCCATATGGTATCGTCATAATAAAAAACCACCCCTCCCAGAAACTATCCACCAACCATGACAACTTCCAGAAATAAGCCACACGCCAGAAGTCAGTGAAGGAATGAGAGAGAATTCCCACCCGCAAGATGATAATTCTTAAATACGCTTCCCTTATATAGTGGAAGCTAGCTCTCCTTTTACCTTTTTTCCAAGACCCCTTCCCTTCTACGTTTAGCCCAAAGGTTAATGCCTTTTATGGAGTTGACGTTGTAATCTCTCCTATGTTTTTGTTTTCCAACTGATATTAAATCTAAACTATAAGTTGAATTATGTCTTTTCCTGCAATGTTGGTCATACATTTACAGCCCCTTGTGTATACCTCTAACGCTGCAGCGAGATTTCAAGCTGGAAATGTACATAATCAAATTTCTTGATGGCCGTCCTTTGCATTCAGAACAGTATTATTAATGCAACAATGCCAAGCACTGATGCACTGCACAACAGAATAACTGCCATCGTTGCCTAGAATGACCAGCAGAATCTTGGTGCAACAATGGCATATGAAGCTTCCGCTGATGGAGTATAAGCAATAGTTGCCAATGGATGATCAAACTTGCAGGTTGGTCCAATTTTACAGATGCCATTCTGCATATACTCGGTGCATTGTGGTGCTCCCTGTATTAAATTTTCTCATCTCAGTTTATGGTTTGTGAAGTAACTTGTATACTAATTTAAACAAAAAAACAAAAAAAGTGAGATGTACCAGCCGTAATGGAGGCATATAGTAGTGGGATTCTTGCTGTCCTGGTCTCTCAGGAAACATGCTGTCTCTTTGTGTTCCATATTGTTGATCTTGCATTGTTTGAAGACATGTTGAAATGTGTTCCTGAACAGCATCTAGGTTTGAACACTCCTGTGAAAAACAGCGCCGCTTGCAACCAACATTTTTTAGGGCTAAAACGTTCTCTGTTTCATCTTTCTGCTTCAGCTTACGTTTTCTAATTTCCTTAGCCATTTTATCTGCAGAGCACATTTCCTGTGGGTGATTGTTGAGGACTTGCTCTTGTACTCCACTATCACCACCCACAATCACAGGACCTGACAATAGCTAATTGTATTACTTACAATTGACCTGAGTATCCTAAAAAAGGATGCATATTACCTTCCTTCAAAAAAGCTCCTTGAGCTCTTTTTTTTTCTTTTTTATGTGTGCGCAGGGATCCGCTTGCATTCTCTTCTGTTGCACATCTCCCTTCTAGTGCCTTCTGATCTTTGGATTCTTTTTCCTGTTCATAACAGTGAACAAGTACTTTTAAAACGGAAGTATATTTGCATTACATGGGAGAAATCTTAAAGTAGACTTGATGAGCACTAGTTCCAACCGTTATCTTCTATCAAAGATCCTGTACATAGTATTAGTGTTCCAATTACTTTGACAGTCACATATTGCCTCGTCAGCTTATACTCATGAAGTGAACTTGTACACTTTTATAGACAAAAGCAAAGAAATGCCAGACATACCCATTGGACACGGGAAGCATGCAAGTAACCCATCAAGTAACTTTATTCTTGTGATGATGATTCGTGCAAGTGGCACCAACTTGCAACCTTGAACAGAATCGTCATTTGTTTTGAACATCAGCAATAATGAACGCATGGCTTGACTTAGTGGGACTAACATTCTCCATAGCTGAAATGTTCCCCGTATCATTCTTCTGCTTCAGCTTATGTTCTTTAAACTCCTGAAACCACTTTTCTTGTGGATGATCATTCAGGACTTTATTTTGTGCCAATCACTAGCCAAAATCTCGATGCTCAAATATCAATCATATATTTTTCCTTGCCATTGCTACTTTAGCTTCTCTTCTTGTTTTTTTATGTGTCTGGATCCTACTTGCCTTCCTTTCCCTTGTTCTGGACCCTTGCGGCATTCTTCGTTCATACCTTCCATTGACCAAGTATTTAAAAAGAAAGTATATTCACCTTACAACAAGATCATGTCATCTATGTCAGGCATGTCTACAAACTCTTATAACTATGCAGGAGTCCAAAAATAACCTTTCTGACCATCAGTTGTAAACATTATCTTCTACCAGATTCTTGTAGATAGCAGAATAGACCAAGAAATTCGTGCGACCATTATCTTCTAGTAGATGTCTAGTAGATAGCACTATAGACCAATCAATTTGCACATCTAATTCTACGGCGCGCCTCATAACTGTTGTTCAGATCTAAAAGATCGATACTTAAGATAAGGACACACTTAAAAAAAACAAAACGATAGTAGCGTTTTACTGGTTCTCCAAAACGGCAGCTCTAAAGGTGGTTGATATGACTCCAAAGTGCTGCAAGAGGTAAACTGACCTCTGGACTTCAGAGGTAAATCAACCTTGGACTTCCACGGCCGCTGAAGTGACCCTATCCTTCGGATGTCCAAGTGGTACCAAACTTGCCAACCCCATCTTTCCATTTAGCATTGGTTTCCCAAAAAAACATGCCTTCTTTTTGTACACCGTATTATTAAGCACATGTTGTGCCAAAATCAGGCAGATATAAAGCAAATGTACTTTGTACTCTGGCAAAGTGATACCACGCTTGATTTTGCATCCAAATTTGGATACTGCTGCTTTTGAACTCAATAACCTTGAAAGCATGTTCCATAGGATGGGAGCAACATTTTCAAAGCTGAATTGTTCCCCCATCTCATTCTTCCACTTCAGCTTATGTCTTCTAGACTCCTGATTTCTTTTAGCCATTTTATTTGCTCTTGCGGACAATCACTAATTAGGATCTTAGTACCTGACATTGCTAATCATTACTAGTTATATGTTATCTGAGAGAGGGGCTCAAATATGGATCCATATTTGAGCATGTGAGCTATATGGAGATTTGCGAGGTTTGCATTCACCCTTTGCACTTTTCTCGTCTAGCACTTCGTAACTTTGGTATTTGTTTTCCAGTTTCTGCCAGCGACCAGCATCACAACAAAATCACAATGTCTATGTTAAGACATCTTGACAAACTCTTAGACAAGGCAAATCCTAAACTAGAGTTGATGTTAGCCCTAACCATTATCTTCTATCAGATGTGTTGTATGTTGCACTAGCATTTTTGAAAGGCACTCAAATGGGCTAAAGTTTTTAATAATCCGCAAACCCATATTTTCTCAGTTATGAAGTGAACTTGTATATTGATTTAAATAAATGCAGGAAGATTCAGATATACCAGCTTCAACGGGAAGCCCGTCTCACTAGCGATGCAAGCAGCCAATTGTGTGACTCTATCCTTGGACTTCTTTGAAAAGGACCGTGGAGTCTTTTGGCGGCCAGTAACCGACTTGGTGGGACCAATAGATTTCACAGGTGAAATGTTCCCCTTCCCATTTTTCTGCTTAAGCTTATGTTTCCCAGATTTCTGATCCCCTTTAGCCACTTTTGTGCGGAGTCCTTGTATTTGATTGTTGATGAGTTGCTCTTGTAGACAATCACTATCCACAATCTCGGGACCTGGCAGTAGCCAATCATTATTTACTTAATGCAATCTGAAGGAGATACTCAAATTAGATGCATATTACCTTCCGTGACCATTACTTCTCTAGCGTCTCGTCTTGCTTCTTTATGCCTTCGGCAAGCTCCACTTGTATTCTCTTCCATATGCTTCTCTTCTAGCCCCTGATGGCTTTGGGGTTTGCTTTTGCCTTCCTTTGTGTGACCATGTACATTCAAAAGACGCGCATTTACATTACAACTAGGTCATAATGTTTATGTAAAGCATGTATACAAACGCTCGTACTGGGCAAAAATCTGAAAATACGCTTGATGATCCTCAGAGTTTTGATGATCCATGTTCTCTCACATTATCTGAACTTGTAAACTAATTGAACAAAAGGAAAAAAAGTCAGACATACCAGCTGTACCCATGGGACTTGAGGTACAAGTAGCAGATTGAATGACTCGATCCTTGGGATGATGATACTTGCAAATGGCACGAAACTTGCAGTCTCCTGTTTTTAAATAGTGTTTACATTCTTTCCTTCCCGGTCTCTCAGGGAACTTGTGTTCTTGTGTACCATATGCTTGAACTTGCATTGGTGCAAAACTTATTGCAGCAGGACCAGGCTTACTACCTGGAACTCCTGCAACCTGAACACGATCTGATGATCATTAGCTACAAAAAATATCTCCTACCACATGCCTCATAAATAGCACGAGCATTTTGGAAAGGGAGTCAAAAGGGCTAATGTTTCTAATCGATCTTCTTATCTTGGCAATCCACATTTCTGATATCAGCTTATATTCATGAAATGAATTTGTATACTAATTCGGACAAAATAAAGAAAATCAGACATACCAGTTGATCCATTTGACTCGAGATATATGCAGCCAATGGCATAACTCTATCCTTTGGATGATGATACCTGCAAGTGGCACCATCCTTGCACTCCCCTGTTTTCATGTAGCGTTTACATTCCTTCTGTCCTGGTCTCTCTGGTAACATGTTGTATTCTTGTGTGTCATCTTGTTGAGCTTGCATTGCTGGAAGACAATAGTTAATCATTATTGCTTATAAAATCTGCGAGAGCTGCTCAGATATGGATGCAGATTACCTTCCATCGCTGTTGCTACTTTAGCTTCTCTTCTTGCTTCTTTATGTCTTCGGCAAGATGCACTGGCATTCTCTTCCGTTGTATTGTTCTTTTCTACACCCTTCATGGTTTGGGGTTTGTCCTCCCGTTTCTTTTAGTGACCAAGTGCATTAAAACAAAGCATATTCGCATTACAACTGGATCATAGTGTTATATAACGCATTATACCAGGCAGAATTCTAGAATAGACTTGATGATCATTAGCTACAAAAAAGATCTATCACATATCACAAGCATTTTCAATGTTTGCCATCAACCTTTTATATTGGAGATCTGCATTCTCACATATCAGCTTATATCGTGAGGTAACAATATCTAACACAACAAAAAAATGACAGACATACCAGTTGTAATGGGAGACCCATTTGATTCAAGATATATGTCGCCAAAGGCATAACTCTATCCTTGGGATGATGATATCTGCAAGTAGCACCAGACTTGCAGTCCCCTGTTTTCATATAGCGTTGTCCTGGCCCCACAGGAAATTGTGAGCCATAATATTGAGCTGGCGTTTTTGCAGCAGATCCAGACTGATAGGGAGTAGATATAATTTGACCTCCTGTAATATGCTCCTGAACAGAACCACACTTGCTATTCGCACATGATTCAGATGCCAGATTTGGACACTGCGTTGAAGATGACTGTTTCTTCTTTTTATTAACGGTAAGTTTGGGAGCACGCTTTAACGTGGTGGGACCAACATGTTTCACGCTTGGAATGTCCTCCATTTCCTTCTCCTGCTTCAGCTTACATGTTTTATACTGCACTACTTGTGGCTCATCGTTGAGGACTTCCTCTTGTGGACTATCACTACTTTCAATGTCATGACCTGACAATAGCCAATTATTACTACTTTAAGAGATGCTTAAATATAAAAGCATATTACCTGCCCTTGCCGCTGTTGATCCTTTAGCTTCTTTTCTTGCTTCTTTATGTGTGTGGCATGATCCGTTTGCAATCTCTTCCTTTGTAGACCTCTCTTCTAGCTCCCTGTGGCTTTGGAATTCATCTTTCTGTCCCTTTCAGTGACCAAGTATGTCAAAAGTTGAAGCACATTTGCATTAAGAACTATATATCATAATGCCTATATAAGGTATGTAAGAAAACTCTCACATTAGGCAAGAAGCTGAAAATAAACTATTTGAACATAGGTTGCAAGCATTAGCTTCTACTAGATGTCTTCTGGATAGCAGTAGTTTTTAAGAAGGCAGTCAAATAGGCTAAAGTTTTTAGTCAACCACCCTTATTTTGGCAAATACATATTTTCTTTATTCAGCTTATATTCATGAAGTGAAACAAAAAAAAAAATTCAGATCATACCAGGTGTAAAGGGAGCAACGGTGCAATTCTATCCTTGGGGTGATGATACCAGCAATTGGCACCAAACCTACACCTCCCTGTTTTCATGTAGTGTTTACATTCTTGCTGTCCTGGTCTCTCTGGAAACATGTTGCCTTTTTTTATGCCATATTGCTGAGCTTGTGTTGCTGGAACATATGTTGCAGCAGATCCAGGCTGATATGGAGCAGATGCATCTTGAGCTCCTGAACCACACTTGCTATTTGCACATGATTTGGACACCAGATTTGGACACTTCTTTGAAGAGAGCTGTTGCTTCTTTTTACCCGTGGTAACCTTGGAAGCACGTGTTGATGTGGTGGAATCGACATCTTCCATCCCTGGAATGTTCTCTGTTTTCTCCACCTCCTCCAACTTACGTTTTCTAGGGTTCTGAATTCCCATTTTATTTACTTGCGGCTGATCATTGAGGACGTCCTCTTGTGCAGAATCAGTACCCACAATCACGTGACCTGACATAACCATGATTTTACTTTAATGCAATCTGAGATATGCTCAAATATGATTGCATATTACCTTCGCTTCTCATTGGTCCTCTAGCTTCTCTTCTTGCTTCCTTATATCCCCTTCCATTTTCTTCCGATATACATTTCTCTTCTAACCTCTTCTGGCTTTGGGGTTCATTGTTCCCTTCCTGTCAGTGGCAAAGTATGTTAAATACTGATGCATATTTGCAGTACAACTAGATTATAATTTCTATATATGGCATGTAGACGAATTCTACATTAAGCAGGAATTCAAAATCAACTTCTTGAACTCATTATCTTCTACCAAATGTCCTGTGGGAGCAATAATGTGTTTGAGGGGCCAGTCAAATAGATTAAAGTTTTAATTGGATCGTATTATGCAAATCCATATTTTCTTTCTCTCATCTCAACTTATATTCATGACTTGAATTGCATAGTAATTTCAACAAAAGCAAGAAAATTTAGACGTACCAAACCCATTGGACTCAAGATACAAGTAGCCGATGGAGTGACTCCATCCTTGGAATGATGATGCATGCAAGTGTTGCAGTCCCCTGTTCTCATGTAGCATTGACATTCTTGCTGTCCTGGTCGTTCAGGATTGTCTTTTTGTGTGCTAATGTCTCGAGCTTGCATTTCTGAAATATCTTTTGCAGCACGTCTAGAACTATATGGCACAAATGTACGAGGGGTTTCTGCAGTGTCTTCCTGAACAGGACCAGACTTGCTATTTGCACAAGACACCATTTTATTTGTAGGGAGTGTACCACGTGACTGATGATTAAGGACTTCATCTTGTGGACAGTCATTACCCACAACCTCAAGTCCTGACAATGGGTAGACGTTAAGACTTAAATGCAATCTCAGCAGATGCTCAAATATAGACATATTACCTTCCTTCGCCATTGCTCCTTTGGCTGCTTTTTTACTTGTATGGCGGTCTTCTGTACATTTCTCTTCATGTGCCTTCTGACTTTGGGATTCATTTTCTCGTTCCTGCGAGTGTTATGTGCATCGAAAATGCAACCATATTACTAGATCATAATTTTTCTAAGGCATGTATAAATTCTTAAGTACTTTAAAACCCTAGATTAGCTTAGCTCCGAAACTAAATTCTATCAATGCCCTGCAAATATATTATTTCTAATGCATGTATAAATTCTTACACTGTATAGGACTCCCAATAGATGATCATTAGCTCCAAAATTCTCTTCTATTGGGTGTAAGAGATTTCTTGCAGATAGCATTAACGTTTTTGAAAAACTTTCAATCAACCCTCTTATTTAGGCTATCCCATACCAAAATAAACTGGTCTCTATTCTGTGCTTGACCTGTCATTACTGTCCTCAGACATCAAAGAAACATCTCTTAATTACGCTATCCCATAAAGAAATAAACTGGTCTCTATTCTGTGCTTAAGCTGTTATTACTGTCCTCAGACATCATAGAAACGTCTCCATCTTAAAGTTTGCTTATGCACTTTGGAACACTTCATTCACATTTTCTACAGTCAAACAGCTTTCCACACTAAGAGTAGGGAGACAACTGTCTTTTCACAAGCAATGAGAATAAAAAACAAACATAATAACATGTACCTGACGATAAACTTTTCCGCTATATAAAGTGCTTCCTTTAATTCGGAGGATGGCTAATGGGTCTAAAGCTTGATAACCGTTGCTCCAAAACACTTCAATCTTTTACAAAGCCCAAGGAAAAGACAAGTTACGCATGTTACGTAGAATTTTTCCTTAGGCATTTCAGATAATTCATGGTAATACAGTACTTGGATACATTGAGCTCAAACCTTGAAGCTAGTTGCACAATAATAGAGCCTTTTACCATTCGGATATTATACCGTAACAATAAGCAGATAACATGTGAATGACTTATGAACGTACTGTGTATGTACGTTGTTCCTTAGCACTTCCATAACTTTCCTGTATGATCCTTCCTGCAACGATTCGATCTCCTAATGGTTCCGATGATTTATACCTAAGGCAAAAGAAGAATTGTCTCAATGCCATGAAGGAAACATGCTACTGTTGTCGTGGACAACACATAAAACCTTCTGAGATAGATCTTTATTGCATTATACATTTGAAAATCACTCCAACAACAAAATCCAATTCAGCAATGAAAAACTTGCCAAAGTAGGTTGCTTGCTACCTTGAATGTATCTTCTGCTTGAACATTACAACATCCCCACAACATACGTCTCCTATTCAAATAGCATTTAGAAATAATTTAACACGAAAAAGTTCTGACAATACACAAGATACCTGTGCATTCAATTTTGAAAGTAGACCTGTCAAATTTTTCATCTTCTACGCCATGAGTTAGTCTGAGGGTTACATAAGGCACATATGTTATCATAGGTATTAACCGTTCCTCATTTCTAATCCATTTCTCCAGCCAATTCCTTACTGTAAGTGTTGATTTATCCGATCAAGCAGCTCTTGTTTGGTGCCTGAGAGCCGCAAACCATGTTTTCTAAGATAAGCTTTGTAATAGGGTATAGATAGCTGCTGTAGATCACCATTCCCTATAAAATGTATCAAGGCATATGTCAAGAATGCTAGACAAACGTACAAAATATACATGTCAAAATCATATACCAACAATAGCTTCCATCACTTGAGCAAAATACGCTTCGTTAACATCATTCAAAACTTTTGCATTAGTGGCTATCATCACCCCTCCAATCTTCCTTCTCCCCCCTTCACTTTCAATATTTTTGCTACTAGCCTCAATGGCACCAGTTTGCGGCAACATATGCTCCTCAGCTTCACTGCAAAACCACCATCTTGATACCCGCTCGCAACCTATAGAACATGGAGATAACGCAAAAAAAATTTCAAGCCTTACCTGCTCGAATCCAAAGAACTATCATCAGAAGGATCGTTTGCCCGAAATTCATCAATATGATCATCCCAATCTATAGGATGAATATGATTATTTCCAATCCACTCCGATGCATCTGCGGTCTTGCGTTTCCTTCCTATTATGCGATTATTCCTAACAAACTCCGATGGATCTGCGATCTTCTGTTTCCTTCCCATTATGCCTCCTTCAGCTAGAACTACAAGGATATGAGACAACGAGCTCCGGTAGTCTTGGTGACATGAGCATTCAAAATAGACGAGCGAGACGATCGAGGTGTCTTTTTAAGGGTGGCTTTTTTTGGGTTGCCCCTACCAGGGTCGGAAATTGAAGGCTGTATGCCCCTTTTACCATGCAAAATAAAGTCTTGAAAAACTAGCAGAAGTGCAGGGTTGGGAAGAAGGCTAGGCAGATGGATTTGTACTACCAAGGGTTTCTCCTCCCATGATTATCATTTTAGAAAAGTTTCCTAAAGAGTGGTTAAAAATGTAGAAGAAGCTCAAAGAGGTCACTCATCACATCAAATGTCGACATCCAACTAGATGCAAACTCTACCATTTTCGACCATGTCCAATGCATCTTCAATTGATTTTTTTTAATCTCTATGTCACTAAATTAAAAAGCATATCCTGAGTTGTATAACAATGTTTACCTTGTGAGTTGTATAACAATGTTTACCTTTGAACCTTACTGATGTTTTCAAACATCCATGTGGCAAGACACCCAAAATCAAGCACTTGTAGTAAGTGATATTCAAGCCTATACTCCAAAATGCATGCACATCGTTAAATCATACAACAAACGATACATGGTTGTGAGGGCAACCCATATGCAAACACCATTCATGGTGGTTTGATATTTACTATATGGTACCATAGCTGTAACTAATTGTGTATGGCCTTAGATATACGTATTACGAAGTTAAGATTCTCAACTTAGATAGTTAAGATTCTCAACTTAGATGTGACATATTAATGCTTGCATGTTGTTTATGCAAGATAACAGGACCAAGTTTTATAAGATATGGAAAGCTTATCATTTGCTGACAAAGTAGGATCAAGCCCTTGAAGGTAGTGCCTAGTGGACCAAAACAAAAAATTTAAGGTTCCATTTTATCACGTAAATTATGTTTGTAAATGTTCGATAGCAAACAAACTTTAAAGAGCTTAGTACTTCAAGTCACATTAAACTTTGTAAACTCTTCCTACAAGTTTTTAGCAGTTTGGACCTCTTCATTTACAGTTTGTTATTAAGTTATTGAATATTATTGCAGGTTGCATTCAAGATTTATTGAAAGATGACATGCCAAAAATGAACAATTGGGAAGGACTATGTCATGTCATTCTCAAAGGAGATTAGGACAATAAAAAACTCGATAGTTGAGATTCTCAAGGGAAAATCAGGTTTCTGGGACTTCCAGTGGTTGTTGACTACGACATGCATTGAGCACAAAGCAATAGTGCAGGTTCAAATCCTACATGTTCTTAGATTATACACGTTCATTATCAGACGAATTGATACATGTTCGCTGCCTGACAAAGTTCATGCTGTAAGTGAGTAGGCGAAGGACGCAACGAAAAGGACAAAGGATATAAAACTAGGGAGGTTGGGAAAGAGAGATGTTTGCGGCAAATATGAAACCGGAGGGGGGGGGGGGCACCGCGATAAAAAGCCATAACCAAAGACATGTCTGCTGCTATATAATGCTTTATTATGGTGATTAACGATTTGAATGAAGTGATTTGCAAATTGAGTTTGTAAGAGTCCATGCTATGTCAGATTTCCTTAGGAAAGATTGTGGAGACTTTTTAGGATTGGTGGAGATTTATAATTATAGGCTTCTTGCTGATACGGACAATTTGATTTCACTTGAATTGGTAGGCTAGGTAAATTTATTAGCAGGTCTTGCCTGGCAAGTAGCGAAAATCATCTGTACCCAATAAAAAGTTTGTCGGACCCAGATAAACACTCTGCCAAGTCAAATAAACAAAACATTTGTGCTTTGCACATTTTCTTATTACATCCAAGCAGTCCATCAGTTTTGCTTGGCTAAAGAAAAAATTCATCATCGAATGTATTCTGTGATCCCCTGTGCTAAAATTGAACAATGGAGACATGAGGGCTTCCCTTCCTTAAAATTTTACTCATTTATGGCATTAGGTTTCTTTCAAAAAAAGGCTTCCGCCTATGTTCTGTCCAGGTATAAAGGCACAAAAAACTGTTAACAATCATATGAAAACATTCCTTCCATGTTCTCTTTTTAGGCCTAAGTAAAACGTCATGATAATCAGACCATTTTACAGTATGTGCAAGGGCAAGATTCTATACTTATAATCTTTGTTTTTTAACCTTCATGAGACACAACTAGCATATTTCTCATAAACTCAAATAGTCGAGATCTGAACCTGTACTACTAACAAATTTTGAAAAAACAAAGTGTCTAAAAAATTAGCAATTCTGCCTTCACAAGTGCCTTGTGTCTAGAAGATTTGCTCACACAAATATTTTGCAAAACTGAAGAATATCTTTATCTTGCATGTAGCAAGTTGGGCTGCTTTGCTGAAATTAAATTACAAGTCCAATATTTGATCTCAAAAAACATCTCCAGACAATCAACACCACCCTTTTGCTTCTCATAAGCTTCAAGTATGAAGACTAGACAAAAAGATTTGAAGGGTTTATTCGATAATCTAACAATGAAACAATCAATGTGATATAAAAAGAATAAATTTCACAAGTTAGATCCTTCAATCTTTTAAGAGAGCCTACTTGGAAAGCAGTTATGCTTTACGGCTGTTGTATAGTTTTAACTCATCATAATACAAATCCCATATACAAGTCGCACATCGATACCACAACAATCCCCAAGAAGAGGCTTTTCAGGATCTTCATAACATCTAAATCATCCTTGCAAGAGACCTGCCTGTAGAGCCAGAGATTGAGTTGGATATTAGACTGGAAACCTTTGCTGAAGGATTACCCACTAATGAGGTTTTCTGGGAGTAGAAAGCAAAGAAGTAAGAGATTCTTAACAGATATGAATTGACTGATATGGTAAACATCATAAAGTAACTAGCAACTTTTGTATACATCTGATCAAGTTCCATTGTTATATGACATTACTTCTTGCCTTGTGCATATATCTATAAGAAGTATTATGTGTCATCCAGTCATCTAGCTCACACACAGACCATTTGCACTAGTTTTCCTGCACATGTTGGACTAAACAATGTAGCCCATAATTTGCCACTCTATTCTTTTATCTTTGCTAAATTGATGATTTGAATGAAACTTGGTTCTAAATACTCATTTTGCACAACTGATACAGGAGCTTTTGAAATAATGGAGGACATTTCGTCACTGAGTGTCTTCCATGGTTCTACATACTCAAGACGTTCAACAAGAAAGTTTTCCTTGTTCTGCAACCTACAGAGACAATGGATGTGCACAAGAAGATTGATGTGTTTTGTTTTGAACAAAGCATCATAAACAGCACAAGGAGGAACCTACATCTACGTATTAGCTAAAATAGCCTATAAAAATGCACTTTACTGCCCTATCAACTAAATTGCTTCTTTTCTAGCTTTTCCTTTGGATGAGTGGCAACGGCTCACAAAGACCTTGAAATGTGAGGTATCTGGTTTAGTACCTTATACCGTTCACAAGGTGTTTTGTGATCTAAAGGAGTAGGTACTCTGTTGATAATATATGCTGCTGTGACACCTGCTTCTGCCAAAAACCTAGAATCATGGGATAAATAAGTCCTGAAACAAAGAAGTATCCAGCTATATTCTTTGGGCATAAACCATGCAGTAATCCACATTTTTTCCACAATCTTATACAAGCAGAGGTATTGATTTCAAGAAATTGCTTCAGCATATGATTATGAATAGGTAGGACGACTACATTCCGAAGCTGGGGGATTAAAGTCTGCTTCTAGAATTTTCAAGTCAAGTGATACCTTAAAGAAAAATTAAAAGTGCTTACAGATGCAAGAACTTCATTGGTTTTAAACTTTCCTTGGATCCAATTTTTAAAATTGTTGTTTCAATGGCTTCTGCAATAGCACCAGCCACCAGGTCTCCTTACAATAGGGATGAGCTGCCCAGAATAAGAATTTCAGAACTGACAAGTATGAAGGGGGGATAAGGAAAGGCTTGAATGCTGCCGTATTTGTTTGAAGCAAGTTTATTTTGGGAAAGATGGTAGCATCCAATGAAATGGCTATGAAACAAAACCCCAACAGATTTTAATTTCTGAATGCACTTCCAATGCTGAGTCTGACATGCTCTGATGAAATGGGTTTGTCATGTTACTTACCTCCACCAAAATGGCTATAACAAAGCCCTCCATCTCGAATCCGCACTGCACTACAGGATATGAAAAGCTAAAATCAGTTTATTATGAAAGGAACATATGGAAAACCTAAAGGCAGTTTCGTCCCTTATTGCCAAGACAATGACCCTAAAGACAGTTCTGTCCCTTATTGACGAGCATAGAATCTTACGGCAGTTATGCTCCTTGTGAAGAGGCCAAGAATGTGTTGAACAGTCCAAGCAACTCCAATTTTTAGAAGGGGCTGCATGCAAATGAATTGACAGGTGTTGCATATGACAGAAGCTTCCGCAGATATCATAGAGCAAGAAATGTTCATCATCTAGTTGGGATCTTTTTACCCTGGATCTAGTAAGGATGAACAATCATGACAAAATAAAGCGTTGAGTCCAAACCTGAAGGAAGCTCGCGATCTGGGCTCCAAAATCTTCTGAAGTCTAGGGTTTGCTAGGCGCCAGAATCTTCTGAAGTTTAGGGTTTAATGTGTGCTCGAAGCAGCATTTTGAAGGATTTGAAGGAATGGCATGAAGACGGTGGCCTTGGAAAAAGAAAAGGTTTCTATAAATTCGACTCCGCAATGCACCAAGAGCCGGAACGCACCAGGAGCTCGCTATCGGCAGAGAATTTCTTGGGTTTTCTAATTTCCCTGGCTCTACGATCCGAAATTACAGAATCAGACGACTCAAAATGATTACAGCTGACGTGGCACGATACGTGGCATAGTAGAAACACAGGAAAGTGGGCAGCTCGGGTTAGGCAACCCTGCTAAAAATAGACCTTCAGAAACAATTCTACAATTCACATAGGCTTGCAGAATGAAAGTCAAGAGATTGGTGTGCAACAAAAAGTCTACATTTGGCCTAGCCATGCACTTATACCCCTATACTAATTTAATTTCTCAAATATGTATTTATCTATATTGCTATTCCATATGCACACACCAACCAATGTACAAATAAATAAATAAAAAATTAGAGAAAAAACTACCATAGTATCATCATTCAATAGAATAGAAACGTGTGCCCGACGATGTCGGGCATTGATCATCATACAATGTATTTAGAGTAATAGATTCTTAGTATGTGCAAGGGAATATTATCAATAGAATTGTTTATGTGATTGGTAGCATGTGTAGATGGAAGATGTTAATTGCATCGAGGCATGTGGATGTTCATGTTCAAATGGGTGTAGTTACAGATGATGTTGTATGTAAGGTTCGTGGTGAAGATGTTTAGGATTGTCTAGTGCGTTGGTGGTAATGCATGAAATAAAACCATTATGTAGCTAGCATTTTTAGTGCTTGTGGACTATTTCGTATGCAAGCAATATTTGTGGTTGCTAGTAAACGTGTTTAATTTGTAGGAAGTTAAAGGAATATGTAAACAAAATAGAACACCTACTTGGGTATAGTTTGTAAAACAAACAACTAATGTAAATTTTTGTCATATGTACATCAAATAGCGTGGAGATGGGAATGGGTAGATCAAATACTTGGATACATTAAATGCGTGTGTCCAACAATATGTGGAATGGGTAGACATGATGAAATTTGTAGGTCAAAAGCTGTAAATGTAAACGTATCAATAGGTGTAATGGGGGGCCAGGTGTGAAGGGTTTAGGGATGGCGAGCATTAGTCATAACGGATGGAAACAGTAGGAATAATAGAATGCATAGTGTGTAATAGATAGATGTCATAGTTTAAGGTTTTCTTGGGATTTTGGATATTTCGTATGTGTGGAAAGATGGAACAAATGTGTGGGTATGTTCTTGTGTGTGAACTCTTAGCAATCTAGTGTAGTGAATTCAAGAGGATAGTAATGAATCCAAGTGGATGCATATGAGAGCTAATGTGATTTATCGATGGCTATTTTTTGTCAATGAAATGTGTTCTAGAATGATATTGAAGATAAAAGAAGAAAAACCATTACAACTGGTTTATGACATTAGGATTTATGATTTGGGCATTTGTGGGGGATGCGAGTTCAAACCTAAATCATGGCTTAATTGTTGATGTCCTTATAGAATATAGTACTGAAGTTGAGTCGCAGCAAGCGCTTCTTTTTGTAGCTGATAGCATGGGTGTTGCAAGCTGCAAGAAAGATGTAAAGGGGCTACATCCTTGTTTCCCATGCTTTTGATCATAAAGAGCTTTCATAACCTTAAATTTTAAACATGCTAGGGCTTCTATCATGCCATATGTTAGCTGGCTATCAGTAGGACGTAGTGGGAGGTTGGTATATTGAGTAAAGTGGAACCTGTGTAGATCCTGAAAGAAACCATATCATTTCTTGTGTGCCCATGCATAGCTTAAGGTTCAGTCAGGCAGACTTTGCTATGCAGAAGTCATGACAATATATCTATGAACTTATTCTCCAAATACAAATATAATGCAAGCCGACTAACCACATTGGGAAGACAAAACGGCCTGGACAAACAGAGCTGGCAAAAGTACTCCAAAGCAGGATTTTTAATAGGGTGGTACTATTATTTTTTACTTGCTGCACCAAGCCAATTTTGCTTGGGAGACTAATAAATAATGTCAGCATTTTATTTAGTGACAACACATCGAACAAATGTAACCAAACCAAATGGCACAAAGAAAGTTGATTGGCTTTCAATGACAATTGATGGATCTAGATTAATTTCAGACCTGCTACAGTTAGAAGAGAAATGCTTGATGATCAATAACCATCACACGTACAACCAAAGCTTTTCAATTTTTACTATAATCAAAGAACGAAGAATAGCCTACAATCCGCCCTCCATGTTTATTCATTGTCTCAAAAAAGGGTAGAGTGCATCCCAACATAGGCATGCTACAATCAATCAAGTGCTTCTTGATGCAACCAGGCAAAATCAGTATATCAACTTAAAAAACAGATAATGTTGTTTGGTCAAAAGGTGTAAAGTTAAGCCTGCCTCATTTTCTGTGATTCTTCAATTGATATTATAATAATAAATAGTAAAGCTAACTTTCACAATTCCACCCCTGATGTCATCCTCAAGTTCAAGAAATGAAGTCCTTGTCAAGCCATCCACAAAATCGCAAGTGTTCCTTTTTCATGCAAGTAGATACATTTGGTCCGTTGGTCCATTTTCCTTCAACAGTAGACTTCTAATGAGCATATCCAGGGCAAGAATAGATTTGTTGTGATAGCCAAAAAGTGGTCAGCAGTTGTAGGCATATCAGAATCTGATTTTGCAAAAAATGAATCTGCTTAGTTCAATGGGGCAATGCTTGGGAGAGCTTGGAGCGGGTGCAAAAGTCCTTTCTTACTTACAGCCTTGGAGTTAAAACAACGGTGCCCTATGCTATTCTTTTACAAGAGACAGGTTTTTGGCCTCTTCAACATTCCGCTATGAAGCGCCATCTCCACTATATCTGCAAGGTGCACCACATGGATGATGTTAGGTATCCTGTTCTTGCACTTGCCATGGCTGAATCTCCTCAGCGTTTGAAACGATGTTGGAAAGAGCATTGCATTACATGGTTTGCCCGTTGGGCTGTGCAACCAGAGCACTGCCTGATGCTTGCCAGTTCTGATCCTGAGCTTTTGCAACAATATCTTAATGGTCGTTTTTCTCAAAAGATATGGGACGCAGTTACTTTGGCCCAAGTGAAAACTGGTCATTATCATGCACACATAAATCCCACTTTGGCACCAGGGCCCCAAGCTTATTTGCTTGCTTCATTGTCCAGGAACAAGCTTGTAGCTATTGCATCAATTCGCACGGGGTCCCACAGGCTACGGATTGAGACAGGTAGATGGGAGCGGCCGCAATTGCCGCAAGAAGCGAGACTATGTACATGTTGCCAGTTACAGGTTACTGAAGATGAAAGCCATACTCTTCTGAGTTGCCCTGCTTTTGAGATAGTCCGGAATCATTTTTCGACCTTAGCATTCCATTCCACGCTTCCACAACTTCTCAGCACACCATCTGTGCATGACTTGGCATTATATATACTTGAGGTTCTAGATAAACGTCTGCAATTACTGAGCCCTCAGTAGTCATTATCTAAGCTTGTCTAGTATCATCATTACTGCAAAGGTTTTTCCCTTGAAAACCTTTCGAGGCAGGGGTTTTTTAATCCTAGTAGTAATGATTGTACTAGCCCATTGTATGGGTCCCATGACCTATTGGTCTCCGTGGACGTTAAAAAAACTATTCTATTCTATTCTATTCAGCTCACTTGCTCTAAATAAAAGACTCAAATCGTCAATCTCTCTGGAGTCAAAACCTGCAAAAAACAAAAACATTATTAATAAAGCTAATACAATGAACATTTTTTCAACAGTCAATAAAAAAAGTGTAACTTTGTGATGCAGCGCTTATAATAGGTCTCTGATAGTAGTTTTTTAATCTTATTCAATGGCAATTCATACATAGTCAGAAAAGAGCATGTTCAGGGCATTGTCAACATGTTTTAGGAATACTGTGATTGTATAATGCATTTGTGCAGATGTGCTTACAGGACAATGACGTAATGTTGGGATAATGCTTTTCCCTTAGAATGGCCAAGTCATGGTTGTCAAAACCTGCAATCAATAAGAAGGAAATGAAAAACATAGAGAACGTAGCTTTATGCCTATTAGACACCTTTGCCTGCTGGCAAATTTAGCATATACAAATTGTTTGAACTTTGGATACGTCTCTTTGGACTTGAATACAACTCTGTGCAAAGATAAGCAGCAATACCACCAGCAAGACTTCAAAAAATATAGAATAAATGACGCGCAATTGTGTTAATTTGTCGAATCACAAAACAATCACAACGCCTGAGATGGCTTTTGAGGAGAATGTATGTACCATAGAAGCTGATGTAATAGATTGGAATGGAGCCTTCATAATAGGCCAGTGTAAAAGGGTCCATCACGACCTGAGATAGGTACAATCTGAACGAAAATCCAAATTTCTGTAGATAATGCAATATAAAAGCCCTTACATTTAATTAAGAACATATATGATTGCACTTGCAAATAATTGCTTTATGGAAGAAAGTTTTTCTTAATTTTATTTTTACCTGACTCTTACCAATAACATGTGTATAATCAAATTGTTTTCCTGCTCATATGCAAAGCTAAGGAAAGTCTGCATTAAAGTTATCTTTGATGACGTGTTGGTCCATGCATAAACGCACATCTTCGCCAAAGCTTATACTGAGTTGCCTTTTGAATAAAAGAAAATGCCAACAACATTATAAAGCAACAACAGACACTACTAGAGAATGGGCTGTTTGCGACGTATTTGAAACGCCCACGTCACAAAATTCGCGTGCGTTCTAATGGCGTCGCGCAAAATTCAAACGACGTCGCACATGCGACGTCCCACGTCGCTAGCAGGGATAGGTTCTATACGTACAAAATTAAAATTCCTGACGTATAAAGTAAAAAAAAACGTATTTTTTAATAAAATACGTATTTAGTGTATAAAACCTCACGGGCCGAAAAAATTTCACAGACGCTGAAAAGTTTCGCGGAAAGCCGCATGCTAAAAAACTACAGACGCTGAATACGGTTTTATACGCGTCGCAAAAGGACAAGGCTCGATTTTTTACATCGCCAAAACTTTCGATTCAGACGCTGAAAGTTTTTTCACAGACGCTTTAGCTGCCTATTTCACAGACGCTGAAACCGGCGCTGTTCAACAGCAGACGCTGATTTTTCACGCTTGTCAGACGCTGAAAAGTTTTCAGACGCTGAATCGAAATTTTCACAGACGCTGAAATTTATTTATATATTTTTGCGGGCGCATGATTCATTTTTTGCGCCGCAAAAAAGGTAATTTGCTGCGCCCAACCTTGCAATTTGCCACCCAAAACCTTTTTTTTTTTTTTTCTTAGTTTTTAGGTTTTTTTTGTTGTTTTTTTGATAGGTAGGCCAGGTTAGGTCCGCAGTTAGGCCCCCGCCTGTTGCCCCCCTGTGTAAGGGGCGTAACGATGGTGAGTGCCTTGTTCTGTGGGCTGAGCTTGGCCTATTTTAGAAAAAAAAATAATAATAATAATTTAAGCAAATAATAATTCAAGAGTAAAGTAAAAAAAAAAAACCAAAGAAGAAAAGAAATTGGTTGCCTTCCCTTAAACGACAACTGAGAGGGCTTTTTTAGGGTCGCGTGTTGCTAAGAGCATAGGCATGCCCCTTGCCTGGTATTGCCGCATTTATTTGCGCCATGCCGAGGGTGGGTGGCACTGCTGAAGCTTAAGGCAACTAGGGTCATCCTTTATTAGGAGTATAACCCTCGCCTGACGCCGTTGTTGGCCTTGGTCACGCGGTGTCGAAAGGTGTGCGTTGTACTTTTATTAAGGGTTAGAAGAATGTTTTATTAATTCACACCCTAGTTCCTGATGGTGGTGTTGATGAAAGTCCGACACTAATATAGGAACTGGCGTATGTTTTGATAAGCATTCGATTGGTCTCGTCTTTTGAAAAAAGCGTGACCTGGGACAAGTGCAATGCATTTAAAACTTGCTAGCCTTGCATTTTGGCAGTAGCTGGGCTATAGATCATAAATCGTGTTTTGGTCCTTTTATTTGTTACCCTATCCTTCATACTCATGTTAGGGTCTTAGTGTAGGAATAGGAAGCGTAAAATTAGCGTTTTGCTTTGGTTAGAGTGAGTTGATTTACCCTCATGTGCTAAGCACTAAATTCAAAGTTTTATCTTTGCTTGCTTGTAGGTGTTGTTGTTGTCAGTTGTGTATTATCGCGGAGTCGCATTTTGCTAGTCTGCTAGACAATCCTTTAAAACAAGCAAAGATGACTTCGTAAGAGAGAGCTGCGAAGTTAACTTGCAACCAAATGTGGCATTAGTGTCTCGGATAGAGCCGCAAGCGTCTCAAACACAAAGCTCTGAGCCGCAACCCGAAGTCATCTTCTCAAAGAGATCGCCCAGAAAAAAGAAGTAGACCACAACAAGCATGGTCTACTTTGAGACCAGATTTTATGAACTGGTTGTGTAATCGGTTGTGCAATGCCTCAGCTCAAGATTTGGAATTGATTACCAGCAAGCGAGGAAGGATGGCTAGACTACCATGCGGGGCTGGTAAAAGATGCCGAGAGGGCTTTTAAGCTTCAATGATGGAGCTAGAGCCCGCAAAAGAGTGAGCAAGAGAGGTATACATGGATAGTGGTAATATCAGCCGCACTACCGCAATATGATCACGAAGTTGCAAATTTGAGTAGTCATCGCTGAGGCTAGAGCTGAAAAAAAAAAAAAAGACATGGAATGCGGCATGGACCAACAAAAATTGAAGAAAGAAGCCCATCAACCCCCATCTTGTTAAGAAAGTGTTGGCACAAACCATAAAAGCCAAACGTCCCCGTGAGACAGATAGGGAGTGGGAAGCTCGTGAGAAGAGCAGATGCAAGACTACTTGGTTTGCCATGGTAGACTCATCACAAATAATAAACAGACAACGAATTGGTTCTGGTTCATATGGCGCAGTGTACAAGTGCAATATTTTAGGGTCTAGTTTTATTAAGGATGAACCTTATTGTGTAAAACTTCAACATAATAATTTTCAGCCTAGTACAGAATCCAATAAGTTAGTGGAAGCTATGCTGAAGAACATGAGGGAGTCAGGAATGCAAGTTAGGCATGGGTGTATAATACGCTGCATTGGTAGCACAACCGGCCTAGAAAGACAAGGCTTAATTTTCCCTTTTTGGAATGGAGGTTCGTTGGCAACCTTCTTCACAAGTCATGGGTCCAATGCCTTTGCAGAGCTTGCATTTAAGAAGTTGGGAGCTGTCCCCAGAGTTGAGACGGACTTGAGGCTGCTTGAGGAGCGCAGAAAGAAAGAATTATTTGTTGCATCTAGGGTTGGGGACTTAGCAATGTCATTCTGTAGCGGGCTACGAAAGCTCCATCAAGAAAGATATTTGCATATGGACTTGCATCCCGCAATATATTGCTCCATTTTGATTATGGAAAGGAGAAGGGATGTATTAATCCTCAGTCAGTATACATTGGCATTTGTGATTGGGGTGAATCCAAAGTTGATCCACGAGACAAAGGGAGGTAAAACGATGGCATTACAAGGGTATGGATGGCGAAGGTAAGAAAAGAATTGAGATGGAAAGGGCCGTGCATCCATATATGCATGATGATCTTTTTTTTGGTAGTGGCTCGAAGACAGTGCCTGCAAGGGTTGACTTTGATTTACATGGGGCAACGTGACATTGTCTACTACTTAGTGACTTTGCTAGTAAGCACTCCTACATGGAGTCAATAGGAAACTTGGAGCAAACAAAGCAAGCATCGGAGAATGTGCTTAACTATTTGAAACATTGCGTTGAGTCGCCAATGAGGGACAAAACACGAAAATTTGATATGGCCCACTACTTGACACAATGCGAGGCGCTTTTTCATTGCTCTCAATTCCGTGCACGAGGGCCACAATTGGAATCGATTGGATTCTTCAACTTGGCCGGGGTGGCGACGATGCATTAGACCAAGCTGGTCCTAGTCACGCCTAGCGTGCATACTCACTTACATTCAAACATCCTTGTATTACATAATATTCCAACTAAATTCATTAAACACTTATCTGATGCTATTTGAAAGATTATTGTCCATGTGTGTTGTGTAGCTTAGTTTTCCTTTTCGTGTGTTTTTTGCGTTATTTATTCTATGCTTTTTTATATGTCGCAGCTAACGAACATTATAAAGACAAGAAGTCAAAGCACACCTATACAAGTCGGTCGATTGCACCTATAGAAGTCAAGACTCCAAATTATGTCCCACCTAACAGATTTAAGAATCGAATCCAATTCCACGGAATGTGGGTGCGTCAGAGCAGCAGGATCAGCATGGATTTTCGGTTCCCTCTAATTTGAGGACCCCCTCTCCTAAGTCTCCTTGGCATCAAGGCATGGAGAACGAGCTTGAGATGTCAGCTGCTCGGCAAGTGGAGAGAGCAGCAGCACATGCAAGGGCGAATGAGTTTCGCACGGCTGAGTTAAGAAGGTTGCGTGCGATGGATGAAATTTCAAAGAGGGATAATTGCACCATCACGAGGTGCATAATGTAGCAAACGAGGCAGGGGCCCGGCTATTGTCCAAGTGGAGCGACTACGACGATGTAATCACAAATTTGGACAAGAATGAGTTTGAAAGTGAGTGGCCTAGTAGGCGGGGTAAGTATAAGGCTCACGAGTGCAAGAATGCTGTGGTTCGAGCAAAAGCGGTGAAAAGCCATGTCCAAGTGAAGGGACATTTACCCCACAACGGTGAGTTTAGTAAGAGTTTTGGCGCAGCAAGTATACTACGAGCTTGTGAAGGAAGTGCCCGTAAATTATGGGAGTAGGAAATGGAGGCAAGGAAGCGGTAGTGGCAAGACGAAGAGGGTCAAGCTATCTAAGATAGCGAGAGTGGGCCACATGGTGAGCCCATCACCATTACATACCTTGTTGCCGACGCTATCCAACTTTTGGAGGTGACAGGAGCCGCTACCGAGCCGTGAATGACCTTGTGGATATTCGGGCCCAACTAGAGAATGAGAGAAGTTGGAACCTAACACTTTCTGAAGAGAATATTCGCTTGAAGGACCGCGTACGATGGGTATGACAAGATGGCGCTGAATTAGAGGACGCTAAAACCAAGCAACTAGCGGCATTAAACAGGAGGCAACGGTCCTTAGAGAAAACAACGAGCACTTGCGCAATTTGACCAGATCGTTAGACTCGACCCTTTTAGGGTGACTTCGAGCGCCGATATCCTATCTCCCTCGCGAGTATTTGTATGAGAGTCGAGTAGGGAAGAGCTAAAGGTTGTTGATTACGCACATTGCCAATTGTGTGGTGACAACCCTCGACACGTGGGCTGGTACACTCTAGGGTGTGGGCATCGTATGCACATGCGATGTGTTCTTGATTGGATGTTGCAAAGCCGCTTCTGTCCAACAATGCAAGACGGATGGATTTTTCCTGAGTTACAATATGCCATATTTAATATGCAAGGTCGCATGCCAGCATTGCCACATTTGACCGCTCGCAGGAGGGATGGGCAGATGCATACTTTTCAAACCTTTCGCGAGATGGAATTGTGGAGGGGGGTGGAGGAGCCACGTGAAGGAGAGACAGTGCCAGACATTAACCAGTTCTTACCACCACCTCCAGGGCCGCAGGGTGATTATATTGATCCAAATGACCAATGAAAATGAGATATTACATTTTTAGACAAAGAAAATTTTGACCTGTATCATTTTGTGAATGGCGGGTATAATGACGTTATTTCAAACAAGGTATAATGATGTTATCAAAGGATCGAGTAGTGCTCATAGTAAAAGCATCGAGACTTCCAAATCGCTCTTTCGTTTTCTGTTTGACGAGTAAAGGCATCGAGACTTCCCAATCTCTTTTATCCTGGCTTAGTCTCTTTTGTTTGTCCTCTTTACTCACCCTGGCTCACCCTGGCTGAGTCTCCTTCGTTTTTTGTTTATTGTATCTAATTTGCCCCCTAGGATGACATCGCTCACTCAGGTGGCGAATTAGATACGTTAAGCAGGAAACTCGAAAAGGGAGTAAGCCAAGATGGTTGGATGGTTGGATGGTGAGTGAGTCAAAACATCTGCACATGCAACCCTCTTGAATGGTTGTCAGGATATAAGGCCTAGTGGTTGCTTGCGATTCTGTGGGTTCATTAGATGTTAGTGATTGAAGCAAGCTTTGACTCCTGAATTCAAGCATCGAGACTTCCCCGTTTTTCTTTCCCCCCGGCTCTTTGGGCAATGTAGCTTAGTTTACATGCTAAGTTCCATTGTCCAAAGAGCCGGGGGAAAGCAAAGATTTGGACGTCTCGATGCCTGGACCCAGGTCTCGAGGCGTCAGAGGTGAGAGCGCACTCTAATTTCAAGCCAAAGTGGTGCCTGGGCGTTGTCCATCTATATAGTGGCTGTTAGGCACCAAATCATGGAACATCCTAACTCCTTCTATTGATGGAGAACCTTGAGCATCACTATGACTTGAAATTGGAGGACGCGTCCCCTTTGGCACGTTAACTTTGGTACGCCAAATCGGCATTTGGATGCCATCTGGACCTATAATTTGTACGTCCATTCCTTTGGGTGGCATATGCCATGCAAACCCATTTGGGTATTCAGAGCATGTGCCACCCAAAGGAATAGAGTACAGATTATAGGTCCAGATAGCATTCAAAGCCCAATTTGGCATACCGAAGTGCCAAATCGGCATTTGGATGCCATCTGGACCTATAATTTGTACCTCCATTCCTTTGGGTGGCACATGCCATGCAAACCCATTTGGGTATTCAGAGCATGTGCCACCCAGAGGAATAGAGTACAGATTATAGGTCCAGATAGCATTCAAAGCCCAATTTGGCATATTGGTGCCAAATCGGCATTTGATGTTATCCGGACCTATAATTTGTACCTCCATTTTTGGGTGGCACATGCCATGCAAACCCATTTGGGTATTCGTAGCATGTGCCACCCGCAGGAATAGAGTACAGATTATAGGTCCAGATAGCATTCAAAGCCCAATTTGGCATACCGAAGTTATTCCCGACTTGGGTACCGAAGTACCTTGTGAACCTTCTGATGGATCAGATTCGTCCGGGCTGGTCCGAGGCTGTTTGGCCCCTTCGCATGCGTAGATTACTTCTCATCAGCAAGATTCTGGCGCATGCGAAGAGGCAAGCAACAACGGAAGTCGAGACGGGTCTGATCCGAGGAAGGTTTTCAGGGCACTGCGGTTACACATGAATGAAACATGAAAGAAACATAGAAAGAACTATCATACATTAACGAAACATTTGTGACAAAAAATTATAACCAAAAACTTCTTTTTTATTAATAGTGCCAGGGACGGTTACAATAGTATGAAAATCCTCAAGACCAATTACAACAGACTGAAGATACTCATCACATCATTTTTCTAGGCAGCGCCTTCTTCATCAGTTTCATCATTCGCAGTTCCATCCTCTTCTTCCTGGGGACCTAGGTTCAACCTCCGATGACCCTTTCCTTTAGTGAAACGTCCTCGAGACGTGTTTCTTCTAGCCCGTTCTCTGTTTGTCAAGGTGAAACACGAAGGTGAGTCCGCTGGATTACGTAGGCCAGTCAAGTCATCAACTGCATTGCTCGAACCTGGCCTTTCTGTATCAGACTCCTCGGTATCCTCGTTGTCGGCTGATCCGTCTGAGAATATGGCTTGGTCTATATCATCTTCGTCATCAACGAAGTGGGTACGTTGAATGTCTTCATCAACATGGCTTGCAGCATTTATTGCAAGCATCTCGCCCTCACCGCCTTCAAGCTGTCCTCTTCCACTTCGAATCGTGCATCCATGAAAGGAAACCAGTAGCTTATCGATTGCGGATGTACCACTGTTACGATTCAATAGCCGCCAGTTTGAGAAGTTGTATACAAGTTTGTCTGCCTTCTTATGTAGCAAGCGATTGCGGGTGACGCTGTGTATGTACTTATAGGCACTCCAATTCCTCTCACTTGCACTATTGGAAGATACCAAAGAGAGGATAGTCATTGCAATTGCCTGCAAGGTATCAGTAACTTGCCCATGGGCTTGCCACCATGCATATGATTCCATATTTGGTTCCTTCTTATGACTCTCCAGTGCGTCGTGAAGCTCTTCATCTGCCCACCTTCCACTCAGGTTCTGGTATTCAGTTAACTCGGCAATGAAAAGCTTGTAGTCCGAGCTGTTGGGATAGAACATTTTTGCAACCTTCTTCAACGAGCCCATCACTTCTTTATCTGTATGCTGGTCCATATCGTGGTTGTGTGGGTCTAAGGCATGCGCGGCGCCATGAAGATCATTGTATGACTTCTTCCATCGTTCATTGAAGTCTCTGAGTAGTGCTGCGCGCTTAGCATTGTCAAATGGCGCATTGGGCCCATCACGTTCTAGGAAGGATTGAATGGAGTGCCAACACCTCCGCACCTTTCCAAAGGCTTGCCTTCAAGAATCAAGGGTTTTGATGGCATGACAAACAAAGTTGCATGCACCTCACAACATTTTTACACCTTTCCAAAATGTCTCCCGCCCAAGCATTTCTCGAAGGGCAGCTTGTCTTGTCGGTGTTTGGCGGCATTTTTCCCTTTACGCCTTCTTTCCCAATCAAAAACTCAGATGATTAAAGGTTGAGATAATCCAATCACGACACTTCAAAGACTCTTTCAAGACAGATATAATTGGAACCAAACCGAAGTTTGCCCAGGATTCATGAGTGCTAGGCTCTTTTGACGCAATGACTTGTAAATGGCATAAATTGCCGGCTTCTTTGTGATGAATTTTATAAGCCGACGCGCTTTCTGAATGGGATCTTTGAACCACGTGTGCTGTGAGAACCAGTCCTTCAAAGAATAGGTTCGTGCAATGGCATTGGCAACTAGTAGCATGCAACCCTCGAAATTGGACTCCAATAATTGACCCGCTAGCTTGCAATTAGACGCTTTATCCATTACAACTTGAAATATTCTCTTGGGTCCAAAACTCTCTATCACGGCCTTTGTTTTCCTGAAAAATCCAATCTCCTGGTCACTTGGTCGGGTTTGGTTTCTACGGTTTTCAAAAATACTTCACCCCCGATATACGATCATGAAATTAATAAGATGGTCCTTGTTTACATTGCTCCAACCATCAGTCACTAATGAAGCTGGCCGCGTTTCAGTCACACGACACAACTTCATCTCCACCCTCTCAACCATTTTTCCATGTATTTCATCAACCATTTTATTGTTGGCATGCTTGTATGAAGGCGCCTAAAAGCGGTCCCCGCTTTGGCAACTTCCCGGAAGGCTTCTTTCATTGCTTTGTGCTCCAAAATATGTGGAGACAACCTAGCATATAAAATGCCTCTACAACCTTCGGTTGTGTCTTCTTCAATTGCTCGATGTTAAGCAATGATCAACCCTCTCATGTTTCTTATTCTGTCTTTCCACTATTTCAATTGTCTCTATCATTCTCTGTTCTCCGTGCTTATACCTATTGACCCTAGTCCACCCTCTCTCGATTGGTATGTTTGTCCCAACAGAGGGGTGGTATAGTTATCTTCGCCCGCTTACGCGCCCACCGCTCTTGAGTATTCGTGAACTTCGTCTTTTCTCATATTATTATTCGCCGCTTTATCCCATCCAAATGAGACAATCTCGATGGCATCCTTTCGCAAGTCGGCAGATGCGCACAAGTTGCGACATCGACGCCTCGCTTCACGTAAGATGTGAGCTCAATTCTTGTTGCGAACCATTTACCGTGTGTATCCACAAAACACGATTCCCACTCATTTTTGCGCAAACTCTTTCACAAACTCCCATTCGGGCCTCTTTTTCGACCCGCAACTCCAGATCACGACCATGTGCACGAGTTGCGGTCCTCGTGGCCCCGCCCACGGCACACGCAGCCCCTCGCGACCTCTAGAGGTAGATGCATGATCACGCCTCGCATCTCCGTGAGGTAGATGCATGACCAATAGCCACCATTGCTCTGGACCCGGTGACAATGTCTCTTAATCGACTCCTTGATTACACGAACTAAAGGAAGACGATATATGCAAAGGAGCAAGCTCACAATGCATATGTTACGTCGACGCCCGCGGCGAGAATCAAGGGGGTTGGACGGACCCTATAGGATATTCTATGGAAGCGGATGCGAACCTGTCGAAACCACCGGACGGAGTAAACTCACGCCCAAAGATCCAACGCCGCTCGTGACTCGAAAAAACGACACCTCAAAGGCAAACCGCTTCCCAAGGAGTATTTTGACTCAACGTGGCGGTCAACGTTCGAGGTGAATTCTAGGGCTAATCACGTTTTTCTTATATATACTATTAATAGTGCCACAAAACAGGCCAAACAGTGGCGCAAATATTTTTTTTTGCTTAGTAAATCGGGCAAAACAGCTCGAAAATTTTCGCGTACGCGAAAACAACTAAACCGCAGACGCTGAAGTATTTTCGCAGACGCCGAATCCGGGGCCACAGACGCCGGTTCAAATTATTTCGCTGCAGACGCAAAACAACTAAACCGCTGCAGACGCGAAAAATTTCGCAGACGCCGTATGCGTAGTTTTCGCAGACGCCAAAAAAAAAATTGGTTTCTAGGTGCGTCTGCCGAAATCATCTTCGCAGCACGCCGGTAAATATTTTCGCGACGCGCGAAGTTGTTTTCGCACGCCGCTGAAAATTTTCCGACCGGAATTGTTTTTTGCCGTATTTTTTGCGTTTTATACGGCAAATTTGTGCCGTATCATTCAATTCATATGTATTCCGTATAAAACGTACAGCGTATTGAACCTATCCCTGGTCGCTAGTGAAACGTTTGGTCAGACGTCGCAAAGGTATCCTATGTGGCAGCTGACATGGCAATGTGGCCGTTAAAAGTTAAGCGACGTGTCACGTCGCAGGTGCAACGTGCGACGTCGCATGTGAAACGTGGTACGTTGCATATTATACGTGGCACGTCGCATTTGCGACGTGACGCGTCGCAAGTGAAACGTCACATTTGCGCCGTCTGATACGATTTAAAAAAAGAAAAAAATCCCGAAACACTTTTTCCCCTAATTTGTGGAGGAGTTTTCGTGCGCCTAGGAGATCATTCCATTACATCGTGAGATGGATCATAGTGCTCCTCATAGTCGTCCTGATCGTCGGGTGGAGCGTGCCTTGAAGATTATAGAGGATGTTGTTCGCAGAAGAGAGCCAGAGAATGAGCATCCTCTTTTGGGGGTAAGCTTCTTTTAAATATTCACCTAAGTCAAATTAGTAATGATTTTGCTCATGATACTAGACGGATAAGATCATTTGTGATTGCACACGATGTGTCGGCCAAAAGAGGCGTTTCAGATCAATCGTTACTGATCATCTCATTAAGTGGGGAAGATATGAAGCTCCAACAACATCAGATGCTCGTGTTGGATATGAGGTGCTTATCTAAACTCTAGATTTTACATATGATTTTAATTACTTTTATTGTTATTAAATTAAGAGATAAACTTATAGGTAGATGATGAGGTATCATCGAGAATAAGTGTGGATTTTGGCGTGATGTTATCTATAGAGGCAAATAACATTGGAGCAACCAATTCCTTCATCAATGGTGGTTGTCGCAGTCATTCTTCTGCTAGAAGTCTTCCTCTACGTGATAGAACTAGAAGAGCCAAAGCACTAAATGATCTTCGTGTCATAGATTTATCATATGAAGATTTGGAATCTTTGGAGGAGGAAGATATTCCAAAAGAGCATCGTCGTTTAATTCGTCCTTTCAATAAAGAGCGCAAGACCTTTGGATTGTAGCCTGTAGAGCATCCCATTGTGTATGATAATGAGTTCAGTTATTGGAGAAGGAGATATATAATAATGCGCAGTCATAAGTGTCCAAATGCAGGATTGGGGCTTATCTCAGCCACACGAATAGAGGTCCATCCAGGCACAATTGTTCCGCTAATGCCATATGTAGGCCCTGAATATGATTGGGACACATGGCAAAAATTGTCGCAACATGCTTGGCGCATGAGAATTTACGGAATGAATTCCAATGCACAATCTGTTAGGGAAGATGCCGATTACACTCATTTGAGATTCGTTGATGGTCGCCCATTGCACCATGGGAATATTGCAGGGTTTATCAATAGTTCAATTGATGATCATGTACTATGTAATTGTCAATTTGTAGAATGTCAAGGAGGGAAGAAAGAATTTTTTACAAGAGACGTTAAGAAAGGGTTCATCATGGTATATGCTATTCGAACAATAGAAGTTGGAGATGAGTTGTTCATCAACTATGAGTATGATAGGCCTCTTCCACCAATTTGATGAAGTGCATAAATACATCCTTAATGGACATAAGAATTGACATTATATCCATCGCATATTATTCCTAGTATGTATGTCACTAATATGTATTGCTGGTTTGAGTGCCGAGATGCTTAGCCAAGTAGTGGCATATGTTATGGCTAGTATGCCACAACATCAAAGTTTTGATGCTTCAAGACGTAGCAGTGATAATAGCGTGCACGAGAGTAGTAGGCGCATGAGGAAAGGTACGACCTTGCATGTACCAAGGAACCTTGAAAAAGACTTTCAAAAGTATGTTCATGTCCCATTCTTTTTATTATATAAGAATTACAACTTTTCTTTACAAACTCTATTATGCATGCATGTTTACACCTCTTGTTTGACAAGTAGATGCTTTTGATGTTTTCTTTTTTAATTTGAATCACACTATTTTAGATCGTTGGAAGCCATTAATTCACTTCTTAAGAATGTTTTAATCATATCTTACTTTGCAGGACTAAATCAAGTGGAGCACGACCACAAGATATTGGAGTTGGTAATGACACACGTAGTCATCATAAGAAACGAAAGGATCGAGATGAGTCAGAGGTGGTCGCTCAAGATGCACGAGAAAAACCAGATGAAGGCCCTAGGTTTTCTTTGTAAGTGTAAAACTTTTGCTAAGTTTAGATGATGAAGATCTCCATTTTCATACACTCTTTTTTCTTTTTATTGTAGTGAACACATTCCAGAAAGGAACGCGTGGGGTGATCTATTTTACAACAGGTTATACAATTTGGTGGATGTAAAAATTTCTCACATATTTAGTCTAGATGGGGAGTGGCCTGGAGGTTACAACCAACGAGAAATAGAAGACGTGCGTGAGGCATTACGTTGGGAATTTCCTGCTATAAAAAAGTACAAATACTTCAATTGGAAAATTATAACTCGCATGATGGGTAGTTATATGAGGAGGAAAAGGTAAGCAAATATTATTGATGAGTTTGATACTTGTTTATTTTAGATTGCTTATTCTAATTGTTGTTATTTATGCAGGGAACACATTATTAAGAAACTAAAGAGTGACAAAAAGAACTTCCTTGATTGGTCAAAAGTGCCTGTGCCTGAGAATATAAGTGCACACGACTTCAAGGTATATTAAATCATTAGGGATTTTTTGAGATCATAAAAGGGCCTTGTAAGAACTGCTGACTAAGCTATATGAATTACCAATCAGAAAACAGAACTGGTAATCCAGTCAACAAAACAGTTATAACAAACTCACTGGATCACATTTTCTAGCATAAGTGTTGATAGAAAAGTCCACATGAGCTCTTGTTTGGCGCAGTAGATAGATCTCATTGAGATCTTTCCAACCTTGGGTGGTTTGCATATCTTTTAGCCCTGTAGGATAGTAAAAAATGGTAAAAACCATTTTTTTTTTAGTTTTGACAATCATAAGTGGTTAAAATATGTGCAAAGCACCTAAGGTTGAAAAGATCTCAACGAGATCTATCTATTGCACTAAACGAGAGCTCATTTGGACTTTTCTATCAATAGTTATGCTAGAAAATGTGATCCAGCGAGTTAATTATAACAGTTTTGCTGACTGGACCCGTCAGGCTCTACTTTCTGATTGGTAGTTCATTTATCTTCATTTGGCTTAGTTGGCATGTTTTAAAGGCCCTTTTTTAATCTCAAAAAAAACCCTAATGTATTTTAATACGCTTTCGTTTGTTATAAGGCTCAATCACCAACTGATTTTCTTTTATGGGTTGTAGATTGCATTGCAACGAGCAAAGGATCCAGAGCAAAAGCATTCACAACGAACGGACAAAGCAACAAAAAGTACTCGTAAACCCTCGCACCTGGGTTCTGGTGGAAGACCATCATTTATATATAGATTTGTAGGTTCCTTTTTTTTTAGATATGCATATGATTATCTTCATGACATATTTGTATTGTACGTGACATAATATTAATATATCGGTTTTTCGTTTTTATATATGCATAATATACGTCGCAACAAAAACATGTCATATACGCCATGCGTCGCAAGAAAACGTCATGGGATTAATTTAAAAAAATAAAAATAAAAATATGGACGTAAATGCAACATGCTTGCAACGTGCTTAGCGACGTTTAACTTACGTCAATAAGACGTCACTAAACGTCATTACTAAAAGCCACGTGGCATGCCCACAAATATTTGACATTGAAATAATAAAATAAAAATGACACATGAATAAAACATAATTGCCACGTATTTGGGACGTAAAGACAACATATTTGAAGCATATAAGGAACATGTTGAAAACATAACAGCGACGTTCCTGCGACGTATTTGCTACGTTTTTGCGACTTAAAAGCAACATCTTAAAGACGTGAGAAAAACGCGGGTGATGTCTAAAGCACGTCGTTGATGTGACAGTTTCTGAGAGTATTCTGCGACGTTACGAGAACATCACACGAACATATAAGCAGCGTTGATAAAACGTCACAGCAACATATTAGAAACGTGTGTGGAACGTTACGTCCAAGATACGTCGCACCTGCGACGTGACGTCGCGCTGCGACGAATCCACGGCGACGTCGTTTGCAACGTGCGGGAAACGTGATTAAAACATGTGCATGCGACGTCTGACGTCCTAATCACGTCGATAAGACGTCGCAAATGACATCGCAAATGGCCTCTTCTGTAGTAGTGAGAAAGCAACAATAGAAAACGATTCATGTACTAAATGGTTCCAGCGCATTAAACAGCCTATGCTGGGCATAAATTAAATGCTACATATTTGGTTTTGCAATTTAATTTTCAATATCGAGAAAATAACCCTTGCATCAGTTGGAGGCATATATTTTAATGCCTTGATGTCCCTTAGAAGACAACATTGCAGCTATTTGTATATACATTGTTCATGGACATGGTAGTAGCATGACTCCACATGAGAAGGACCAATGTTCTCCTTGAAGTCCTTGTCCCAGACCATAATATGACTTCACTATTCTATTCTGTTCTATTCTATGCAAGCAAACAGTAGGAATAACAAATTATCCAAATATTAGAAGGGAATAAATATAGACTAACGAAAAATTGTACAAAAGTTAATCAGGAGATGGGAGGATGCTGAGGATCATGTTATCGAAAAACACAGAAAAGCCTTTAGATCAAGGCTGAAGGTTGAAGAAGTCCCCAAAGTTCTGGCAACATCCCTGGAAGTTTACCAGATGAGGCTGAAGAAGAATGCGAAGAAATGTACCATTAAGGATAGCAACGGATTCTTCAATCCGGTGGAGGTGGACTCCTGTGACTGTGAAAATTGTAATGACGTCAAGATGTCGGGGCTCAACATCCTGAAAACAAAGATCGGAGAGGACAAGATCAGCAACGCCATTCCGATGATGGGTAAAGGGGACAAAGCGAAAGGTTTGAACTCTCATTTGTCTTATAAGAATGTTCTAATGAAGAATGAGACTCTAAATTTCCCCCCTGAAGTTTCTGGTTGTAGTAAGGCCGATAGTGACAGGGATTTCATTGATCTTCTTGAGGTGCATGATTCCTCTGCTACTGACAATTTCACCAGAAAAGCTTTTTTTATCCATTTCCCGCTTAGGTGTCCCTCGCTGGGTGATGTTAAACTCTGGATCACTAAAAGCCAGCATGTTCCCATTTTGTCTATTCTTAAAATGGATAATAAAACCTATCAGATTGTTTGCAGGGATGAGCAGAGTGTCCACTCTATTCTTAGAAAGAAACATGACTTCATCTCTAACTCTCCCTTTTACATTATGAGATGGCGGGCAGATTTCATCCCAGGGAAAGAGGAGGGTATAAGCACCTCCACTTGGATCACCTTCCCGAACCTCCCTCCGGCTTTCTGGACTAAATCTCATCTGGCCACCATTTCCAGAAATCTTGGGGAAGTTCTTGAGATCAATATTCCTCAAACAAATTTTCCCTCCGTCTGCATCTCTAAACCCATAAACTCCAGTTGGAATAATACCCTCAAGACCAGGATCAGTGCCAGCAAGTTTATTGACCTTAGGATCCTGTATTCCAAAACCCCTGTAAACAGGGACCTAAAGGGTAAGAGCCCTACATTTCGGGAGGAAATCAAGCAGACCTGGGTTCCCAAAAAGAGCAATAAAGAGATGGAGATGGATAATGGCTCTACATCGAAGAATTGGAAGGCTGAAGCAGACATTAAAGATCTGCCTGATCCCAACTTTCTAAAGTATCAACCCCATCAAATGAGATTGAAAATTGATGAGAATATGGTGGTTACGATCGAAAATGTTAACCTTTCTCTTAAAATTGACACAGGGGACATCTTCTTGTCTATTCCAAAAATCCCTGATATCCCAAAAGTGTGGGAGGACACTAAGTTTGATCAGAATATTGAGAACCTGATTGAGACTGAGGAGCAAGGATGGAAGATTGTGGATAAAAGGAAAGGAAGGGCAAAAAAGAAATTTTATCAAGGCCCCAGCAGGGCCAGTCCCAGAAAATCCACTATCCAAGCTGGACAAGTGGTAGGAAGGTATAAATATTAATGGATAGGAGAATTAACTGTGTTACCTGGAATCTCCAGGGCATCAATAATGGTGGCAAAAGGGACAGATTAAAGGTTTGCTTATCCACTCTTCTCCCGGATATTATTTTCTTTCAAGAACACAAAATTCACGACTCCAATCACCAGGTAATGATTGGAAGGACCCTTCCTCCTGGTTATGATTTATGGTCTATTCCTGCTAATGATTCCTCTGCAGGGATAGCTATAGCTTGGAAGGATAATTTAAATTTTTCGGATAAGTATATGGTTAATGGTAGAGAAGGAAGGTGGCAGATTTTATTATGTACCCTTCTTGGAATCAGAATTGCCTTAGTTAATATTTATGCCTTTAATAATCCTGGTGATAGGATAGGTATCTGGAACAGAGTTAAGAGCAGTCTAGATAACATCGAATTTGATGAGTGTATTCTTGGGGGAGACCTCAACATGGTTACTAATGATTTTATGAAAAATAAGAATTACAGGCCTTTAGGAGCTCAAGAGAAGAAAGCTTGGGGTAATCTTATCAACAGTCATAATCTAACATTGGCAAGAACTAAGCCCAATTCATATAGTTGGACGGACAAGAGAAGTGATCCCACCCTTTGTCTTCATGACAGGTTTTATTTATCTGAGAATCTCTGGAATTTTAGCAATAGAGTTGTTAATTTGGAGGGTTATACTCTCTCTGATCACTACCCCCAGCAGTTAATTATCTCGGATAGGACTGTTATTAGGAAAAAGAAAACTTACTTCAAATTGAATACTAACTTGCTGGATCAGGAAGATTTTTTAGACAGGTTGGAGCAGGTTACTTCCAGATTTCCCAAGCCTGAGGGTAACTCGGGTTGGATGTTTTGGTGGATAGTGGTTTCCAAAGCCATAAAAAATTGGCTAAAAGAATGGGGGAAGAGTGTGCATCAACAGGAAATAGCCACGCTTACTAACCTGAGAGAATCTCTCTTTACTGCTCCAGAGGACCTGAAGGACAACATTAAAGCGGACATCGAGAGAGAGGAGATCAAAATTGCACAAGGATGGAGGCTTAAGGCCAAAATAAGGGAAATCAAGGATGATGAGAGGTGCAGTTCGAAGTTCTTCTTTGCCAAAGCCAAAGGGAGAATAAAAAGAAATCACATCTTTGATATAAAGGTTGGGGATGAGGTAATTGTGGAGGAAGATCTAATTAAGCAGGCAGCCACTGAGCACTTCACCAACATTATGGGAACCAATGCTGATTGTCTGCATAATAGGATGGACGGTTTCATTAATATCCAGCCTAGAGTGACAGTGGAGGATAATCTCACTATCCACAGGCCCTTCACAAATAATGAGATTCTCCAAACTGCCAGAGAAATGGATAAAGGGAAAACTCCAGGACCTGATGGTCTACCAGTGGAATTCTTCCTCAAGGCGTGGCCTCTACTCGGGGATAGCATAACAAATTTGGCTAACGAGTTCAGGGAAACGAAATGTCTGGATGCCAGGATTAATACTAGTTTGATAGCATTGATTCCTAAGGTGGACATGCCAGCATCGTTCTCTGATTATAGGCCTATTTCCTTATCAAACGTGGTTTACAAGTTAATTTCAGGGACGATTGCAAGAAGGCTTAAGCCTATCCTGGATAAGATTATAAGTTCCTCTCAAGCTGCATATCTCAAGGACAGATTCATTTTGAATAATGTTGTGACAGCTATTCTTGGCCTCAACTGGGCTAAGGACTCCAAGCAGGATATAGCCCTACTAAAGCTGGATATAACAAAGGCATTCGACACAGTCAGCTGGTGCTTCCTCGGTAAATGCTGCAGGGCTATGGGTTTTTCCGAGGAGGTGACTCAGATCTTTAGAGCCATTCTCAACAACTCAAGATCCTCTCATTACGATCAATGGTGACCGCAGTCCTTTTTTCCTTTGAAAAGGGGTAAAACAAGGGTGCCCCCCGCCCCCTTCCTTTTCCTAATCATTATGGAGGCCCTCCATTGCAAATTGGAGGAGGCCAAGAACTCCAATCTAATTCAAGGGCTAAATCTTCCGTAAAACCATGAAGGAGTTGACCAATTCCCGAATGGTCACTTTCTGACGACACACTTTTATTATGTTATCTATGGATCTTCAGTCCATTACCAATACCAGATAATTCGAAGCCTTTGGAGATGTTTCAGTCTGCAGGATCAACCCTATCAAATCAAAGGTCTTGGCTAAGGATCGGGTAAAGGGGAGCACACGGCCGACATTTTTGGGTAATAAGTATATCTCCCCACGTCTCCCTCAAAAATTCAGGAATACCCTATGCTTTAAAAAGTAGCCCTTCCGATATTTGGGCTGATATTATAGAAAAATTTCAAAAAAGATGGATAACCTAAATTCAAGTATATCTCAAAGCGGGGAAGGGCAATTATAGCTAATTACGTCATTTCCTCATCACATGTTTACAAATCCTCGGTTATCCTTGCCCCCCAAAAAGGTTTCTAACAAATTGCAAAGTATAATTGGCGGGTACATCTCTTGTGGCCAAAAAAGAAGGTCTTTGGACTCCGGTGGCTATGGCGAAATCTTTGCAAAAAGAAAAAAGGATGGTGGATTGGGGGTAATAAACATTGAAAAGCGGGGATGGCCCCGGCGATAAATACTTTTCAAGGCAGCCCATAATTTGATCACGATCCGGTATCCATCATCATCGGGCACTATTTAAGCAAGTGTTGGTCCTTTGGTTGGAGGCGGTCAAAATTGTTCTTCCTTATGCCATTTACTTCCCATTTATCGTACCAAAAACCGTCCCCACTTTTAATCAAGAAATGGATTAAAGCTTGGAATATGACGAAGGGTTTATTTAAGCGGGATAAAGGCTTATCCATGGATCAATCTATTTTACGAAACCACGCCATCTTAACTAACGATCCCCTTTTATGTTTAGCATGTCATTTTCCGGATCGTGGCAAAGCTTTGGAGAAACAAAGGAGTAAACCTAATCGGGGATATGTACAATGAAGATGGGATCATACCATTTGAAAACT
This sequence comes from Isoetes taiwanensis, assembly GCA_021234155.1. Lineage (NCBI taxonomy): Eukaryota > Viridiplantae > Streptophyta > Lycopodiopsida > Isoetales > Isoetaceae > Isoetes > Isoetes taiwanensis. The sequence continues at coordinate 4,435,412 of JAJEKV010000042.1, read as the reverse complement.
CGACCCCGGCAGAGGAGGGAGAAAACGTAAAAATCTCTACAACAACATCCGCAATACTGCTTCCATACAGGGGCCAGTGGAGAGAGGAGGATGATAACTGGAATAGTCATGGCAGAACCACCCTAACAGTAAAGATGGCCTATAGGTTTCTCATGAGGGAGAATTCAATGACCATCCAGGAGAAATGGGGAACAGATAGAGATAGATGTAGGAGGAATTTGAAGTTTATGTGGTCTAGCCCGATCTACCCTAAGATAAAGTCATTCATGTGGCAGCTATGGCACAAAGCTCTAGCCACAAATCACAAGAGATATAGAATGCAGATGGCAGACTCTGATGTATGTCCAAGATGCTTGGGACAAAGAGAAGACGAGAACCACCTGTTCAGGGAATGTATTTGGTCTGAATGGGTCTTGGAGTTAGCTTCAGATTTCCTGGGCTATAACCTCTGTTCTATGAGCTCCATAGAATTCTTCATGCCTCATAACCCGAATGACTGGAGAATCTACATTCTTCTATGGAGGATGTGGAAAGGAAGGAATACGCTTATCTTTAATAATGAAATCATTCACCCTGAGGCAGTTATCAGGCAGATTTCATATGATATTAAATGGATTAATGACGCCATCTAATCTTACACTCTTGTCATTGGCTTTTGCAGGGATTATCTTCATATTGGTTCGGAAAATCAAATGGAAGAAGACGGATCCCACAACCAACATGGAATGGATCAAGATTTTTGGGCCGCCAAACCTGCAAGGGCATGAGGAACCGTGCTTATGTAATTGCCGCCGACCCGACCTCCGGACGTTCAAGAGACCTTTTATGTCGCCAAGGACAGTAGGGGAAGATTCAACATGACCAAAGCTGCATCTTGCTTATGCACCTGTTGCATCCTATCCATTATGGTTAGGGGGAGAGGAAGAAAAATCACGAACTATAATCTCAGGGCTCCCTTCTGATTTCAGGGAAATCTAGAATCTGACATCACTTTATTTTGGACCGAAAGTAGCTCATGATCTGATCGCTTTATCTTTATCCTTAAACTCTATATAAAAATAACTCTTAAGTTATTAAGGTTCTGGGTTATACTTCCCTATAAAAAGTAAATTTTGTAACTTTATCTATATATCAATATACAGGCCTTCAATTAAAAAAAAAAAAAAAAAAATTGTACAAAAGGAAAAAATAAAAAAAAAAAAAAAAATAAAAAAAAAAAAATAAAAAATAAAAAATAAAAAAATAAAAATAAAAATAAAAAATAAAAAAAAAAAAAAAAAAAAAAAAAAAAAAAATAAAAAATAAAAAATAAAAAATAAAAAATAAAAAATAAAAAATAAAAAATAAAAAATAAAAAATAAAAAATAAAAAATAAAAAATAAAAAATAAAAAAAAAAAAAAAAAAAAAAAAAAAAAAAAAAAAAAAAAAAAAAAAAAAAAAAAAAAAATAAAAGAGAGGAAAATACGGGTAACCTTTAGAGGCAGAAAATCTGATTGCCCTTGGCAGTACATACGCCATTCATGGCTTGGCAGAATAGATATGAGTCCTTGAATGTGAACAGATCACATGTTTATTTGCTGCCACAACTCCTCTTGAGCCTATGAAAGATGGCTCAAAACCGGTTCCAAACACAGAAAAGCTGGTGTTTCTTAGCAAAAAACCGATTCTGAAGACAGAATAAGCCACCCATTGATCTATCGCTTTGAATCCTGAATCTTTCAATCCAGAATAAGCAACGCCCTTTGAATCCTAAATCAGAATGGAGGTACTCCTCCTGAAGATAAAATGAGCAATAAAAAATATAAGTAAAACCAAAAGACATGATGGAGAAATGGGTCAAAAATCTGAAGACACAATAAGCAGATGAGAAACGAAACCTTTTGGGATTGCATGCACCTCTAGGCAAGGCCGTTAAAAGCTGCTACCGTGTTTCACAGACAAATATCCTGCTGCCATTTTGACATTCAATAGATGGATTACCTGCATGCAAACACAATATGCCAAGTGGATAGGTTTAATTTTTGCAGATAAAATATACCTTATGGATGTGAGCCAACTTGGAAACCGTAAATCAAGCCACCCAATACCTGAAGCAATTCTTTGGGGAAGCGAACCCATTCTCTTGATGCTTGAACAATCCAAAAATATAACATAACCCTAAACTTGCAGAAGAATGTAGTGAAGGGTGCCATTTCCATCGCCACAATCTCGAGATGACAGAAGAATGTAACTGGCAAGGGCGAACCACATCTGACTTTGTTACTATAAACTATAGAGGAAAAGATAATGCCTAGTGTTAGACCCAAGTGTTGTTTGTTTGAAGAAGAAATGAAAATAAAACAAAATCAAAGATGCAAGCAATGCTGGGAAGAAATGTGAAATGAACCAAAATCCAAACCTGCAAGCAATGCCAGAAAGAAGCGAGAGGTTTGCCAGATGCCCAGCCCACTGCCGTTTTGAACCAATGAAGAAATAAGAATAGAATAGGGTTTTAGCGTCCACGGAGACCAACTGGCCTATGGGACCCAAACAAAAGAGCAGCAAAGCGTATTCGACAGATTAAAAACCCCCCCCCGGAAGGGTTTTGAGGGAAAAACCTTAGCGCATAATAGGCATCTTTGGCATAAATTGCATAGGGCGGTTCAAGACCGGCCCAGGGACACAAACGAGTCCGTGCATCCATAACCTCCTGGAGGTATGACCCCAACAAACCCACTGACGCCGTAGTCAATAACTGATGCAACGGCTGGCCAGGCACTAGTAGTCGAACATATCTCTCTCGGATATGGGCAAATGCCGGGCAGATCTGGAGGGTATGACATTCATCCTCAATAAGGTGAATGCATCCAAACATAGTGGAAAGCCTGCAAGGCTATTGTGGAAATGCTGGATTTAATGCTCGCGGCTCTGCTTAAACTTACCCAAATAGGATCTAAAAGCAAAACTTTTATAGCAATCTCTGCATGAAAATAAGAACAGTCAGCAGTAAGCTGAACCCTCGAACCGAGCAGCTTCGAAGACTTGCTTGATCGATTTGCTCCTATGAAAAGATGAATCCTTGCGTGGATGCAGAGGCCATAGGCAAGTGCGCGCTTAGCCGAATACGAAAATGAGAGGAAGACCAGAAGGGGAAAAAAAAGTCCCACGAGGGGGAAGAGGAACGCCATACATGCGTGCACCTTTGCGTTCACAAATACCAAAGTCTTACAATTTAAAAAAAGAAGATGGCATGGCAATAATATTGCCAAAATTCCCTCCAACTAGTTGCATGGGTTGGGCAGCAGGGTCCGAAATTAGAATTTGCCCTAACCATTAAAAATGCCTCGCTACATTGAAGGCTACCGAAATACGTGAAATTATAATGTAGTTTTCCTAAAAATCCTTAGAACCTTCTACGAAAATGGCCTGAAAAACGCCGAATGTTTTTGGTTATTGAAAAATTTTAGAATGGCCGGATTTTTCGTGGTCGAACCCCCAATTTCGAATCATGTTGGGCGTGCTCAGATTAAGCTATTAACACCGCAGAATCGATTTGGAGCACCCGCAATGTATATAATGAGAATGAGTAGTAATAAATTCATCTCCTGCTTTTGGCAATTTGCATAAAGCGGATGGCAAATGCCATGACAAAAACCATTTCCAAATAAGAATTAACTCATCACGTCTTTAAACCTTTGTTTGCTACTCGCATTCATAGATAGTTAGTTTGTTATATTTTTATTTTCTTTTATTTTTTTAATCTGAATCTTTATTCTTCTCAAATTACAATATAGGAACTAAAACTAGAATGGCATTTAACATCACAAATCTAAAAGGAAATGTGAACCAAAACTAGAAAGGCATTAAACATCACAAATCTGGAAGGAGACGTGAAGAAAATGGACGTCCAAAAACCAGATATCAGATAGCTGGAGTTAAGCCTTTGAAATACAAGAAACTCGAGACCCGTTTCAAACATATTAAGTCCATGGCGGTTCGATGGTGTCCCTGCCTTTGCCATCTATTGCCAGAGCCCACGAATTGCTGCAAAACCCCTTTCCTACACAAACCCTATAGCAGAGATCGACACAAACCCTAAAGCAGAGATCCCCGATGCTTGCATGCTCTTGAAGGAATTAATACAAATAATTCTTTTGTGAATAGGAACTATATAATGCTCAACCATTGCAAAACCATAGATAAAATTCAAATATAAAAATCCAATGTGCACTCTAGATATCTTGGTTAGTATGCCTCGCATAATAATAAGCCCATGAAATCATATGAAAACCATGCCAAATAGCATATAGAATCACAAAAAAAACCCATAATGCTAGATATTCTAACTATTCCTCCATCTAGTGTATTCCTACTAATAATTAAATTGAATTGAGTTGAAATATCTTTTTATCATCCATGGAGACCAATAGGCCTATGGGACCCAATAAGAGCACATCAAATTACTATTGGGATTGAAAAATCCCCCCTCGCCCTTCCCGGTGAAGAGTTTTCGAGGGAAAAGAAGCAAAGAATGTAAGTAACATTAACGATTATAAATACACCACCTCATATCCACCACCTCACGAGTGTCGAGCCCATGCCTTGCCCACACGCAGTGGCAAGCCATTGGACCTAGTCACAATGATTCCCGGTAGCACTAACACACCATAGGGATCGTTCAAGAGTCAGAACACGAACCTCCTTATAAGCCAGTCTGGCCCCTTCACCCAACCAGGTGTGGCTCTTGTGCACAGGCTGAATCTACAGTGTGCTAGAGAGGCTAACTAGGAGCATCAACTACTAGGCTTGAGGTCTCTACCCCCCTTCCCAATACAAGGAGTTCACAGAGATACATCATCCATATACATCACAGAAGAACTAAAGAACTAGATCTAATCTATATCATAGAGTTAGGTTCTTTAGTTAGAGTCTGGTATCTAGAGATCTAGATAGCTGCTAAAGGCGATTTAATAGGCTAAACCTACTGATACAATGACTGGAAAACGGTTTAGACCATTAAATCGACTACATACCTGATCCATGAGTTGCTCCTCCTGACCTGAGTTCGACCATCCTACTGAACTGCTCGAATCAAGGGAAACTAATGGTGCAATTCTCTTGGGCAGAGTCTGGGAGGCAGTTTTGGCTCCTGGGGCAGCCAAAACAGAGCTCTAGAACCCTAGGGACGAAAAATGGCAAGTTAGGGTTTCTCCTACCTAAATAGACAAGGGGTTAGGGCTAGGGTTTCCAATTATCCTTTTAGGCATGTGGGATAATTGGAAATGGGCCCACTTGCCTTTAATGGCTAGGTGGCAAAATGTGCCCACATGGAAAGGTGTGCACCTTAATAAATGTGCACATTGGTAAATGTGCACATTAATACATGCACATACCTAGCAAGTTGCCCCCTAGGGGCTACCCACTTGGCTACACGTTGGCGTACACGTCAGTCGGAGTGGCGTGTACGCGTGACGAGGCAGTACAGTATACGTCCTGGGACCGTATACTGTGCTGGAACGTCACATTCTCCCCACCTTGAAATGATGCTGTCCGCAGCATCGTGGGTCTCCCCACCTTGGAATCTTCCTAACCTGCAATCAACCTGATGCATACGATATACTACTATTATACTTACACATTTATTAAGATTACCTTAAGGTAATATTTTTAAATTATTATTACGCCATTACATTATCAAATAACTTGTCAATTCGTAACTTCTATTAAACAGGGTACTTATTAGTCCTCGTTATTATAACATTTAGTTTATCACAATTTAACACTTTCATATACAATTATTATTTAAGGTACTCTTCATTCCTTGCAACACATTCCAACAAAATTTGTGTTGCAAGTCCTCGCACCTTAAAATCCTGCATTAATTTTACAATATCTATAATTACATACTTACTATCTTAATTATTAGAATTACTCTAAGGTAATGTTTAAGACATTACTGTACATTTCATTACCCAATTAACTTATCACTTCATAACTTAATCTACGCAAGGTATTACTTAACACAACATTTAAGTTTATCAAAGTTTATCAATTTCATACAAAATTTACACTTCTAAGGTACTCTTCATCCCTTGCAACACATTATGACTAAATTTGTGTTGCAAGTTTTCGTAGCTCGACCTCCTTGCCCTCCGGAGCGCTCTATTGGCCTGCAGGTCGACCTACGTTATTACTATTTTAATTATTAATAAAATTTTGGTTATATGGTGACCACCCCACCTATCTACATGGATGCATGGCTAATCTCCCGGCGTAGGAAGAGGGTGAATCTTCCATTATGGCCGTGGAGACAGCGCCTATATGCCTATATGCCGCTCATGCCTACACCTCTAGTTGCCCAGCGTGGAGGATATCCTTCCCGCGTGGGGGGCGTGAAGGATAGATTCCTCCTATCAAAGCATATATGGGGCTAAAGGTGCCTTTCCTATCAATGCATTCCTGAATGACCTCCTTTCTCTCGAGGTCGTCTACTTCCGTGGGACAGAAGTAGACTTTCTAATCTACCTTCCACTCGTCCAAGCGGAAACGCGGTCATGCCTACATTGACATTACACCACGCCCTAGAGATCACCGTAGTGGTCTCATCATCGGTAACAACGCATGCAACCCATACCAAGCATAGGTTGCATGCGTAGATTAATCTTAACTACACATGAAACTAATCTAAACAGAAATCGACATGCCTGAGCCGATTTTTGCTGGCTCCTTTAATGCATGTGATTAACATAATTACCCTAAGGTAATATTTATGAATTAACATTATCATAGTATCGGGTACATTACTTCCGATAGTACAATTATATTTATTCTAAGCTTTGCAATATTTAACGATTTTTAGATCGCGATTATTTAAACAATAACTCTGATTTAGACCTATTGTATCATAGACAAGGTTTTAATTATCATACACAAGAATTAGATGTGCTTCTTATTCTCTTCCTTGGGTCCTGCATTACCCTTGGAAGTATATCCCTAAGATGCACTTAAGTATATCTGAATTCTATTTTCTATCTATATTTATAAGGACCCCGAGGTCGTATGGCTATCCTTGGAAGGAATTGCATCCTTGCGAAGGATTAATTAACATGCTACCTCACATTATCGTTGTTATTTAACTTATTTCCGTATGATACATATACGTACAGTAATTTCCATGCAATTATTAGAATCTATATTTAACTTATCTATAAGACACATTAAAGCTTATAATGCATGCGCCGCTTTACCTAGGCTAGAATGCATCCACCCATTGAGCCGGCGTCGAGTAATTTGGAGATGACTTGGTCGTTGCATTGCTCCCATAGTTTTGCTCCCTTCATTGGTGTAGTTAGCTACCACGTCAGTCTCACACGTTGAAGGCCTCCTGAACACTAAGATATCTATCTATTTTACGCTCTATTCGCTTCGGCCATTGCCGGAGTGAACTCTATTCTACGGGTCGGTCAATTCGATGCGATGCGTTCAATCATAAGATTGAGCCCTCCCACTTTCTTCGAAAGGAAAATGGTCCTGCACCCCTTCAATGACGTTGTACACAACGTCATATCTATTCTCTCCCCTTAAGAGGTTATACGCTTCTTACTTAACGCATTAATTTACTAGCCTTAGCTGACATATATAACCATCTAAGATGGATGCACATATTATGTTATCATTTATTTCAATATAGTTATGGGTTACCTACTTAGTTAGAACAATTCTAAACCACAAGGTTTTGTCATCATGACAATTCCTTTTGTCTCAAAAGACTATTTGATTACTATAATTCTTATTTTAGATGTATCTTTGCATGTACTATTCTTTTATATTCTAGAGATTCCCCCTTTCTTAGTTATTTAGCTCTTGGAATATTCCTACCAATCGAATTGATGTCATCGTAACAAGTTGGCCGGACTTGTTAGATTACTTCTTTTCTTTCGGTTGGATTATTCTTTGGAGGTACTAGATTTATACATGGTTAACAATTATCCTAGTAATGATTCCTTCTTAGCGAGGAGATCAATCTCACCAAGTGGTTTCAATACGCGTTGGATGTCCATTAACAATCGTGTATAATTATAGTTACTCCTATACATTTCCTTCCCAATCCTTGGCGCTTTAGCTCAATATTGGGGCAATCCTTTTAGCCGAATATCCGAAATGCCTTCTAATCCCAATATGGATGTTACCGTCCATACATTAACCTACTAGGCCCCATGGCCTTAGATGCTTGAGCTTGCTAGAAGCTCATCCACTCGTTACTGCTTGAAGTAGCAAGGTAACGTTCTTTCCAGAAATTTCGATACTTGGGTCTCCTTGACGGTGGCTCCTCTTTGATGTAGAGGTTGACTTTGTTCGTTAGAAGCCTCGCATTGCTTGATGGTGTAGTTGATCACTTGAAATCTTCCATGCCGCTTTTCAAAAGCCTGAAGGTGGCGCCGTTGAAAAAGATCTTTCATCTTGAACTTTTTTTTGTCTTGGCAGCTAAAGGACGACTCTGTATCCGATATTGTTTCTTCGACTCCATCGATGTCTCATACGTCGAAGTCCTCGTTGTCGTTATCGTGTTGCCCTCAAGAGTGTTGAGGATGTTGATTGCTTCACCCCTGCAATTTGCCTGACATCTCCTCCTTTGATCTGTGACGCTATGGAAGGGAAGGAATAACAAGGGAGCTATACATGCAAAACATATAGCTTATATAATTACAATTACTACTAGAGCTATTAGGTCCCCCTTGTGCCTCCCTTCGAGTTGCACACCTACTCCTTGGCAATGTCATCAGTGTTCCTCCCTGTGCAATGGTGTTGACGATATGTATCCTCCTATTTGTACGTCACCGTGCTCGGGGTAACTTGTTGATATACTTGGGCCCTCTGGTGTTTGCCGGCTATGGCACAACACGCTTTGCATCACATTCTAACTAAAGGTGTGGTGGTCGTTGATGCTTCGACATTTCGGTCTGCTTCGATCCCTGTTCTCGGTGCGTGCTTGTTCCCCTTCATGATACTTGAAGCTACTTGAAGGTGTCTCTTGAGGCTGTGCGCGATTCCTTTGGCTATACTCCTCTGGAGTTGTGCTCTTCTGCAGTTGTTCTTTGAATCGTCCATCCTTGGGTTCACCAAGTTGCATGCAAGTCCGCGTGCAAGTCATCGGCTCGCCTCGCCTCACCTAGTTGCTTCTCCATCGAGCTTCTAATCTTCCTTGTTTGATCCCCTCGATCACATGGCTTGGATGTTGTCACGTTGCGCAGTGCTATGCCGTCTTCTTGTCTTGAGGTACCCTCCGGTGACTTTGATTGTGCTCGTCGGTTTGATCCTCCCCGTTGCCTCTAGGGAGCTCGTGGAAGAAGTTGGTTGCTAGCACTTCTCCAGCTTTCAGTTCTTGACCTTTGTCTCTCTATGCATGTCGGCCTCTCTGGCAAGTAAAGCTTCATGGCTCTTCTCCCTGCTGGCGATGTTGTCGGGATGATGGATCCTTATATCTGCGCAGCTTGACCCTTGAGTTGAAGAAGTACCTGCCTTAGATATGCTCTTGTCGTTGAATAGCCTGGCTATTATCTTGAACTCTCTTTTTGCCGAAGGTGCTTTAGTTGCTATCCTTGTCGTTAAGGTGTCGAATGCTTCTACCTTGGGCGTTTGACGTGCCACATGTCGGAGATATGATCGGCTTCTTCTCTTCTAATTACTGGTAGGAGTACCTGACGAAGCCATCACCTAGTTGTTGAAGGCATATCTCCTCGTCGCGGTGCCTTTTGTAAGTGCATCTCCATCTAATCCACGTGTCATAGCGCATTCCCCTATATTACCACAAGGTAGAATTATGGTCGTCGAGATGTTGTCTTCTTAGTTGGCTCGTTGATGTCGTTGCGTTCCTCCTTCTATTGTTGAGGCCACTCGTGTCATAAGTTCGTCAAGTGTTGCTGCTGCCACAAGATGTAGTGTTGCGTCCTGACGATGTCCTGGTGCAGCGCTGATGATCTTGACATGACCGGTATTATCTCTTATTCTGACATTGGGTGGACGAGTTGTCTTCTACTTCAGGCCACTTCCGGAAGTGTTTGGAGTCGAAGGTTTGCTTGGCCTCCGGTCGTTTCTCCCTCGTACTTGCTCTTCCATTTTGATCTTGGGCTATAGTTGTGCTTCTATGCTTCCTCTTTTGGTAGTCGAAGTGAAGGAGCTTCCTGATCTAAGCGCTAAATCCGTAAAACATGACTTTAAACTCATGTTTCTCCACTATATCTGTGAGCACCCGAGATATACAATAGACATATACGCATTTACATTGGGATTTTAATTCATCCACTTTTTCAAAACAACTACGAAGATCTACTTAAATGTTTATACTCCTTTAGGGTTTCCCCTCCTCCTATCGCGTTTGACCCTTTGGTTTTGCTGCATCTTCTTTGTTCTGGTTGACTCCAGGATTCCTTTGAGATGCTGCTACTATTGTTGAGCTTCATGTTAATGATCCGAAAGCTCGTCACGCCCCCGATTGCGAAGAGTGTTCGTTGATGTGATCCCTTGAGAAAGATGCTCCTCCTTAATATGTATATTCGTCGTGAGGAATGCGGTGACCGCTCAACGTCCCTACATGCAGTGTGTCATTGCAGGGTTGCCGATGTGCGGTGCCATTGGTCGCTTGAGTAGGATCACCTAGCTGTTGCAGTTGGGCATTCTTGGATGTCTTCGAAGCTCTGAGATCATGGTCGGTAGGCAGGCATTGGCATTCCTCCGCAGGTTGAATTTCTGAGTGGACGACTCCTGTTGCTTGGGCTTTGCTTCATTCCGAGGTGCCTCTCACGTGCTCGAAGTGAGGTCATCTCTATTGTCCCTACCATGGCTCCTTCCATCGCCTTTGCATGATTTGTATCTGGCGGCTAGGTCGTCTCCTCCGGCCCTTTGGGTCCTATCCATTCGAATCTCGCACTCCTTGGGCGACGTAGTAAGGTCGTCCTTCCTTTGGTTTCTAGGTGTTTTACGGGTCCCGAATTCTTTGTTAAGCGACAGAATATTCTCCTCCTTGATCTTGCCCCTAATGCTGATATAGGCCTTCAAGTTGGAGATGTTCCCCGATATCGTCTCCTCCCTCGTGGTCTCCTGGCTGGTGCAAGGGAGCTAGAAGCTCATCTTGGTCAGCCTTACTAGGTGCTTTGTGGTTGCCTAGCTTGGTTACTCCTTTCGTTGGCGTTGCATGACATTAAGCTGAGCTGCTGGGCTGCAATGTCGGTGGTTGTCTTCCCTCCGGTTTTTATACGCCTCTGTGTTGCCATGACTTCTCCCTCGGCGTAAGATTATGCCTTCTCGACCCTAGCTCGTGATGCTAACGCCGCGGCATCGATGTCTAACGTGTTCCCGCACTATTATTTTGCTGCCTTGCATTCTTCCATTTGAAACTTCGTGGGCGTCGAGTTGGTGAAGGCGTCGAGATCCTCTTCCTGATGTGACCTCGTCGTGGTAGCCGGAGGTTGACACCTAGAAAATCTTGATGCCGGTTGGTTACCAATTATTCTTCCCATTTGATGAAGATTGATGATAGGCCTAGGTGGTGTCCGTTCTACTCGCTTGTCGGTTGAGGTGTTTGTCGTTGTGCTTCCCTCTCTTGGTCTGCGCCTTTTTCGGTCTCCTCTCCTTATCCTGCCTGCGTACATCGGCCGGGACCTTGATGTCTTCAAGGAGTTGCGCCTCAAGCTCTTACGTGGGCTCGGCTCGTCTGCCCAAAGCAACGCCAGTATTTCCTAGAGTCTAAGGTCTACTTGAAGGGCTCTCCTACAACATTCGGGCTCTATAAGCAAGCAAGGTGGCTCGAAAGCAAAGATTCACGGAGACATATCTATAATCTACAAGTCTATGGATATTAGGGCGTGTGGTATGGCATGAAATGAGGGTTGTTTTGCAAAACCTCCATGATGTTTGAGGCATACCCTAAGGTCCTAACAAAGTTGGTTTGGGGGAGTCCAATCTCTACACATGGAGCGGCTTGGGCGGTTCTAGACTCTAGCTTCTTTCTAGGTATCCTGGCAATAGGGAGTGTCAATGTGGCGGCTATATAAGTCAAACTCTATTAGAAGGACACAGAATTAGGTCAAGGTTTATGCCTTTGGCATGAGCAGAGGTGATGTAAATCGGCAGTTGGACTTGGGTTGCTATCTTTGAGGTCTAGATGACTATAACAAAGGGGTGTTCTTGGGCACTTCTATCTAGGAGAAAGGTATCAGCTTCGAAATGAGAGCAATACTTATGAGCTACTAATGGGGTAGGCTTCTATCTACAAACAAACTACAGTTTGGAAAAACAATTCAAGGGTTTGGGCAATTTTGGTCAATTTGGGCTAGGGTTTGACATTTCTAGCCTAATTTGAGGTCATAAATGGATTCTAGGCTATCTAATGGTCCTATTGCAACAATTTTCAAACGATTTGGAGCTCTGTAGCTCAAGTTATGGAGGTTCAAAGTTTGGAGGTCTCACAGGTTGCGCCCTGCTCAAAAACTAAAGTTTAGTTCTTTGACCAGGCGCGAGCTGTGAGACATTGGCTGTAAATTGGGTTAAACGTGTCCAATTTGGGTGATCTAAGGGTCAAATCATGCTAGTCTCATCGAGTTAGGCGAATGGACCCCTTACTTGGTCAATTTGGAGGTGTTTTGGTCTAGTTTGGACATGGTCTAGGTATGAAGGTCTCACGGGTTGCTTCTCGTTCAAAAACTAAACTTTAGTTTCTTGACAAGGCGCTGTAATGAGACATCACACTTTTGGTCCGAGAGTATCCTATTTTACTAAAATAAAAACTACTACTTGCTAACTCGTCCTAATTAAGCAAGATTTGACACATAAACTACTCAAAATTATCATGTATTAACAAAATTATTGATTATTTACAACATATCTACCGGGATCTCCCTTAATTAAACTAGCTAATTACATGCCTTCCCTCATGAGGGTTACTGGCCGCATGAACAGCCAGTCGTTGAGTCTTCAAAATGTTGGACCAGCGCTCTGCTCACGCTTTTTGAGCCTTGGCCTCCCGCTCTCGTTCGTCCTCTCTTCTTCTTGTTTCCTTGGCCTCCTTGGCCTCTCCTCGGGTGTTTTTAGCCTTGTCGAAAAGTCGATGCGGTTTGTTTGCGCATCATGTCGACGAGTCCCGGTGTCTATCGAGATGCTGTCTCTATCTAGCTTAAGGGCCTTGGTTCTAAATCTAAGGCTTAGCCATTAATATGTTGTCTGCATCTTATGTTCTACATCTTACGTGAGTTTCTGAATCTCAAGGACAGATTCATTCTGGATAATGTTGTGACAGCTATTCTTGGCCTCAACTGGGCTAAGGATTCCAAGCAGGATATAGCCCTACTAAAGTTGGATATAACAAAGGCATTCGACACGGTCACCGGAGCTTCCTCGGTAAATCTTTGCAGGGCTATGGGTTTTTCTCGAAGAGGTGACTCGGATCTTTAAAGCTATTCTCAACAACTCAAGATCCTCTCATTACGATCAATGGTGACTTGCAGTCCCTTTTTTCCTTTGAAAAGGGGGGTAAAACAAGGGTGCCCCCTGGCCCCCTTCCTTTTCCTAATCATTATGGAGGCCCTCCATTGCAAATTGGAGGAGGCCAAGAACTCCAATCTAATTCAAGGGCTAAATCTTCCAAAACCATGAAGGAGTTGACCAATTCTGAATGGTCACTTTGCGCATCGACACTTTTATTATGTTATCTATGGATCTTCACCCATTACCAATACCCGTGATAATTGGAAGCCTTTGGAGATGTTTCAGTCATGCGGGATCAACCCTATCAAATCAAAGGTCTTGGCTAAGGATCGGTAAAGGGGAGCACACCATTTTTGGGCTGTAAGTATATCTCCCCTCGTCTCCCTCAAAAATTGCAGGAATACCCTATGCTTTAAAAAGTAGCCCTTCCGATATTTGGGCTGATATTATAGAAAAATTTCAAAAAGATGGATAACCTAAATTGAAGTATATCTCAAAGCGGGGAAGGGCAATTATAGCTAATTACGTCATTTCCTCATCACATGTTTACAGGTCCTCGGTTATCCTTGCCCCAAAAAAAGGTTTCTAACAAATTGCAAAGTATAATTGGCAGGTACATCTCTTGTGGCCAAAACAGAAGGTGCTGGACTCCGGTGGCTATGGCGAGAATCTTTGCAAAAAGAAAAAGGATGGTGGATTGGGGTAATAAACATTGAAAAGGAGGGGATGGCCCTGGCAGCTAAATACTTTTTCAAGGCAGCCCATAATTTGATCACGCATCCGGTATCCATCATCATCAGGCACTATTTAAGCAAGTGTTGGTCCTTTGGTTGGAGGCAGGTCAAAATTGTTCTTCCTTATGCCATTTACTTCCCATTTACTGTACCAAAGTCCGTCCCAGCTTTAATCAAGAAATGGATTAAAGCTTGGAATATGACGAAGGGTTTATTTAACTGGGATAAAGGCTTATCCATGGATCAATCTATTTTCTGGAACCCTGCCATCTTAACTAACGATCCCCTTTTATGTTTAGCATGTCATTTTCCAGATCAGGCAAAGCTTTGGAGAAACAAAGGAGTAAACCTAATCAGGGATATGTACAATGAAGATGGGATCATACCATTTGAAAACTCAGTCCTGGCAGAGGAGGGAGAAAACTGTAAAAATCTCTACAACAACATCTGCAATACTCTGTTACAGGGCCAGTGGAGAGAGGAGGATGATAACTGGAATAGTCATGGCAGAACCACCCTAACAGTAAAGATGGCCTATAGGTTTCTCATGAGGGAGAATTCAATGACCATCCAGGAGAAATGGGGAACAGATAGAGATAGATGTAGGAGGAATTTGAAGTTTATGTGGTCTAGCCCGATCTACCCTAAGATAAAGTCATTCATGTGGCAGCTATGGCACAAAGCTCTAGCCACAAATCACAAGAGATATAGAATGCAGATGGCAGACTCTGATGTATGTCCAAGATGCTTGGGACAAAGAGAAGACGAGAACCACCTGTTCAGGGAATGTATTTGGTCTGAATGGGTCTTGGAGTTAGCTTCAGATTTCCTGGGCTATAACCTCTGTTCTATGAGCTCCATAGAATTCTTCATGCCTCATAACCCGAATGACTGGAGAATCTACATTCTTCTATGGAGGATGTGGAAAGGAAGGAATACGCTTATCTTTAATAATCAAATCATTCACCCTGAGGCGCTTATCGGTGATTTCATATGATATTAAATGGATTAATGACGCCATCTAATCTTACACTCTTGTCATTGGCTTTTGCAGGGATTATCTTCATATTGGTTCGGAAAATCAAATGGAAGAAGACGGATCCCACAACCAACATGGAATGGATCAAGATTTTTGGGCCGCCAAACACGCAAGGGCATGAGGAACCGCTTATGTAATTCTTCTTTGTGACCCGACCTCCTGACGTTGAAGAGACCTTTTATGTCGCCAAGGGCGGTGGGGAAGATTCAACATGACCAAAGTCGCGCATCTTGCTTATGCACTGTTGCATCCTATCCATTATGGTTAGGGGAGAGGAAGAAAAAATCACGAACTATAATCTCGGGGCTCCCTTCGATTTCGGAAAATCTAGAATCGACATCACTTTATTTTGGACCGAAAGTAGCTCATGATCTGATCGCTTTATCTTTATCCTTAAACTCTATATAAAAATAACTCTTAAGTTATTAAGGTTCTGGGTTATACTTCCCTATAAAAAGTAAATTTTGTAACTTTATCTATATATCAATATACAGGCCTTCAATTAAAAAAAAAAAAAGAAAAATTGTACAAAAGGAAAAAATAAAAAATAAAAAAATAAAAATAAAAAATAAAAAATAAAAAATAAAAAATAAAAAATAAAAAATAAAAAATAAAAAATAAAAAATAAAAAATAAAAAATAAAAAATAAAAAAAAAAAAAATAAAAAATAAAAAATAAAAAATAAAAAATAAAAAATAAAAAATAAAAAATAAAAAATAAAAAATAAAAAATAAAAAAAAATAAAAAATAAAAAATAAAAAATAAAAAATAAAAAATAAAAGAGAGGAAAATACGGGTAACCTTTAGAGGCAGAAAATCTGATTGCCCTTGGCAGTACATACGCCATTCATGGCTTGGCAGAATAGATATGAGTCCTTGAATGTGAACAGATCACATGTTTATTTGCTGCCACAACTCCTCTTGAGCCTATGAAAGATGGCTCAAAACCGGTTCCAAACACAGAAAAGCTGGTGTTTCTTAGCAAAAAACCGATTCTGAAGACAGAATAAGCCACCCATTGATCTATCGCTTTGAATCCTGAATCTTTCAATCCAGAATAAGCAACGCCCTTTGAATCCTAAATCAGAATGGAGGTACTCCTCCTGAAGATAAAATGAGCAATAAAAAATATAAGTAAAACCAAAAGACATGATGGAGAAATGGGTCAAAAATCTGAAGACACAATAAGCAGATGAGAAACGAAACCTTTTGGGATTGCATGCACCTCTAGGCAAGGCCGTTAAAAGCTGCTACCGTGTTTCACAGACAAATATCCTATTTGCCATTTTGACATTCAATAGATGGATTACCTGCATGCAAACACAATATGCCAAGTGGATAGGTTTAATTTTTGCAGATAAAATATACCTTATGGATGTGAGCCAACTTGGAAACCGTAAATCAAGCCACCCAATACCTGAAGCAATTCTTTGGGGAAGCGAACCCATTCTCTTGATGCTTGAACAATCCAAAAATATAACATAACCCTAAACTTGCAGAAGAATGTAGTGAAGGGTGCCATTTCCATCGCCACAATCTCGAGATGACAGAAGAATGTAACTGGCAAGGGCGAACCACATCTGACTTTGTTACTATAAACTATAGAGGAAAAGATAATGCCTAGTGTTAGACCCAAGTGTTGTTTGTTTGAAGAAGAAATGAAAATAAAACAAAATCAAAGATGCAAGCAATGCTGGGAAGAAATGTGAAATGAACCAAAATCCAAACCTGCAAGCAATGCCAGAAAGAAGCGAGAGGTTTGCCAGATGCCCAGCCCACTGCCGTTTTGAACCAATGAAGAAATAAGAATAGAATAGGGTTTTAGCGTCCACGGAGACCAACTGGCCTATGGGACCCAAACAAAAAGAGAGCAGCAAGCGTATTACTGACAGGATTAAAAAACCCCCGCCCCGAAGGGTTTTCGAGGGAAAAACCTTAGCAGTAATAGGCATGCTGGCAGACTGTACAATTGCATAGGACAGTTCAAGACCGTCCTGTAGGACACAAACGAGTCCGTGCATCCATAACCTCCTGGAGGTATGACCCCAACAAACCCACTGACGCCGTAGTCAATAACTGATGCAACGGCTGGCCAGGCACTAGTAGTCGAACATATCTCTCTCGGATATGGGCAAATGCCGGGCAGATCTGGAGGGTATGACATTCATCCTCAATAAGGTGAATGCATCTGAACATAGTGGAAAGCCTACAAGGCTATTGTAGAAATGCTGGATTTAATGTTTGCGGCTCTGCTCAAACTTACCCAAATAGGATCTAAAAGCAAAACTTTTATAGCAATCTCTGCATGAAAATAAGAACAGTCAGCAGTAAGCTGAACCCTCGAATCGAGCAGCTTCGAAGACTTGCTTGATCGATTTGCTTCTATGAAAAGATGACGGAAAGTGGAGAAGAATCCTTGCGTGGATGTAGAGGCCATAGGCAAGTGCGCGCTTAGCCAAATACGAAAAATGAGAGGAAGACCAGAAGGGAAAAAAAAAGTCCCACGAGGGGGAAGAGGAACGCCACATGCGTCTGCACTGCGGCGTTCCTGGCACAAATACCAAAGTCTTACAATTTAAAAAAAGAAGATGGCATGGCAATAATATTGCCAAAATTCCCTCCAACTAGTTGCATGGGTTGGGCAGCAGGGTCCGAAATTAGAATTTGCCCTAACCATTAAAAATGCCTGCTTACATTGAAGGCTACCGGAAATACGTGAAATTATAATGTAGTTTTCCGAAAATCCTTAGAACCTTCTACGAAAATGGCCTGAAAAAACGCCGAGAATGTTTTTTGGTTATTGAAAAATTTTTAGAATGGCCGGATTTTTCAGGGTCGAACCCCCCCAATTTCGAATCATGTTGGGCAGGCTCTGTATTCGCTATTAACACCTGCAGAATCGATTTGGAGCACCCGCAATGTATATAATGAGAATGAGTAGTAATAAATTCATCTCTGTTTTGGCAATTTGCATAAAGCAGATGGCAAATGCCATGACAAAAACCATTTCCAAATAAGAATTAACTCATCACGTCTTTAAACCTTTGTTTGCTACTCGCATTCATAGATAGTTAGTTTGTTATATTTTTATTTTCTTTTATTTTTTTAATCTGAATCTTTATTCTTCTCAAATTACAATATAGGAACTAAAACTAGAATGGCATTTAACATCACAAATCTAAAAGGAAATGTGAACCAAAACTAGAAAGGCATTAAACATCACAAATCTGGAAGGAGACGTGAAGAAAATGGACGTCCAAAAAACCAGATATCAGATAGCTGGAGTTCGCCTTGAAATACAAGAAACTCTGAGACCTGTTTCAAACATATTGCGTCCATGGCCAGTTCGATGGTGTCCCTGCCTTTGCCATCTATTGCCAGAGCCCACGAATTGCTGCAAAACCCCTTTCCTACACAAACCCTATAGCAGAGATCGACACAAACCCTAAAGCAGAGATCCCCGATGCTTGCATGCTCTTGAAGGAATTAATACAAATAATTCTTTTGTGAATAGGAACTATATAATGCGCAACCATTGCAAAACCATAGATAAAATTCAAATATAAAAATCCAATGTGCACTCTAGATATACTGGTTAGTATGCCTCGTGCAATACGCCCATGAAATCATATGAAAACCATGCCAAATAGCATATAGAATCACAAAAAAAACCCATAATGCTAGATATTCTAACTATTCCTCCATCTAGTGTATTCCTACTAATAATTAAATTGAATTGAGTTGAAATATCTTTTTATCATCCATGGAGACCAATAGGCCTATGGGACCCAATAAGAGCACATCAAATTACTATTGGGATTGAAAAATCCCCCCTCGCCCTTCCCGGTGAAGAGTTTTCGAGGGAAAAGAAGCAAAGAATGTAAGTAACATTAACGATTATAAATAGTTCATTAAGTAAAAACCTACAACAACAATGGGGTGCTTGCTCAGTCACCCAATCATCACCACTCGAGATGGAAACGACCACGACCTTGCTCAAGTTGCCCCTAAGGTCATTTGATCATGTAAGTAACAGTAACAATTATAAATGAGATCATGGAGTTGAAAACCTAGATTAACAATGTGGTGCTTGATTCCGATCTTCCAATCCTTCCCATTCAAGATAGGGATGACCATGATCTTGAACAAGTCACCATTGAGGTTTTTTAAGCATTGAACCAATTTTAACTTAAGGGGTGCTTGCATCCGATCACCCGGTCCTTCCCATTCGAGATGAACCTAGATCAATAATCAGTCCTCCCCATTCAAGATAGGGATGACCACGAACTTGCACATGTCCCCAATGAAGTTTTTTTTAACATTGCATGAGGACTACTAAGACCAAATTTTTCTCTAGCGGTGCTTGCCCCTGAGCACCATCCATTCAAGATGGAGACGACCATGACCTTGCTCAAGTCACCCTGATATTGATTGAAGTCGTATTTAATTAAAGTGGGACTCATTCCATTCCCATTTTTTTTCGGAACCCGGTTAATTTACATAAAAAGTAGCACCCCGACCCGAAAACTATCCTTAATTCGAATTTTTGAATAAAACTCTGAATCCGAGCTGTGCTGCAGTTTTCCCAGGTTCGCGAGTCGAGAACAAAAACAATGCAACTGAAACAAAGGAAATTCATTAAAGTTTGAAACCAAAGATGTAGTTGAAAAAGAATTTTTATTAATAAATTGAACAGATACAATGTATTTTACATCGGACGCAGAGACCATGGCGGTCTTCTTTGTCACTCTGATCACATCATCTTGGTAGGTGGTCCACCTTAGGGGATTAACTTGTGGCTTCTTCATGCCGTCTGTAAGCCTTGGGGGCAACCTGAAGAGTGTGGAATGCCTCACGGGAGGTGCCTCTCACGGAGCTACCGGCCGACCTGTCCACCCGACTTCTCCACTTTCGCCTCCCGACCTTTCATCGAATATGCTCCTTCCCCAACCTCCGTGGATGTTATGCAATGCTTGCAATATGCCTTGAGCTTCTGGACTTTCTCTTTGTTCTTCGCTGTTCTTTATTCCCGTGGTGTAGCGAGCAACCTCTGAATTCGCGAGCAACCTTGTCCCAAAGGCGGGCAAGAGTGTAGCGTGGCCGGGATGCGTGCGGAAACGGTATTTCTTCCGCCTTTGAGCGGGATCCGTGCCGCTGAGCGGTCTCTGTGATGCTGGCGGGGATGCGTGGCTGGTGTCGGATCTGTGCCTGAACCACCTGGAGCAAGGAGAGTATGATTAACAATTACGGTGTCATTAGTCAAAAAGAACGTTGAAATCAAATTACAACGGAGAACATTCATTCCATACAACTGCATCCAATGACGTGGGAAGTAGTGTCTTTCTCGACTTCCTTGAGTCGAGAAAAGGCCCATAAAGTCAAAGTACAACCATTCTCATTAGAATATGGTTGCATCCAATCACACACGGAAGCATACAAATGCTTTTGTCAACGAGACAACTAGCATGCCTTTCTCGACTCGCGAGTCGAGAAAGTCCCAGGAAACCCAATGTACAAGCATTATCATAATAGATTGTACAAGCATTTCATCAACACGACAAGCATGCCTTTCTCGACTCGTGAGTCGAGAAAGGCATCGAAAACTCAATATACAAGTATATTCATTACAAAATGGTCAATACATGTGTTCACGTTCGATTACAATATTCACACAATTTGACTATCACGAAGCAGGGTCACTCTTCTTGTTCACCAAAGTATTTGTCGTCCATAGCTTTCATGATCGGCTTGCTCTCTGGATCGGGTTCCATGAGGCTCGGATAGTTCGTAAAGCACATCGGGCGACAAGAATGGCAAAGAGGGATTCCGCCAAGACAGGACAGAGTCCGAAGGACAACCACCTATCTGTCTCATATTCTTCAGGTCGATATGGCTTAGCAATGATTGTATTTTGCGCGTTATGATAGCACTTGTAGGCGGAGTCGTCTATGATCAGCGTGTTGTGTTTGCCAAAGTCCTGGAATTGCTCATAAACACCGGCCCAGCCTTTTCACCATTATAGGCTTCCCCTTTGTGATGGCTGGATCGAGGTCCTTCACATGCTCGACCCTTTCGTTTCCCCAAACGAACTTGAACTTCAAAACTGAAATGCCGAGAACACCAAGAACATTGACAATATTTTTCTTTGCCATACAAGACCATATGCCCACTTCGAATCCCCGTGCCAGGCACCAGTCAATAATTTCCTTAGCTCTGGGCCTCGGATACACTATTTTATGCTCTGTTTTCACTGGGATCTGCGAGGTGTTAATCTCGGGGACGTCTTTGTCGTGGTATACTGCAGCTAATACTCCATTGACGTCAAATATTACAAGCTTGGTGGGACCACCGATCCCGATTGGAGTTTGGCTCGACCATATTTCCGGTTCATCGGGATCCAAATGCGGGATCATTAACTTTTCTGGTTCTTTCCGGGCCGTGGAGCGTTGTCTTGCTCGATTTTCATTCTCATTCTCCTCGCGACGTGAACCGTTGGAATCCATTGACAATGATCCCACTCGTTGAGCTCGAATTCCACGAAATGATGACATCCGCCGAAAAGGAACGAGTTTTCTCGACTCGCGAAGTCGAGAATGACAAGGAAAGGTATTGAAAGGAACGAGTTTTCTCGACTTCGCGAGTCGAGAAACACCGTTAGAGCAAAATAAACTCACCTCAATCTCGGGTTTTCAATAATGTTTTCGGCAAAGATTCTGTCCAATCCTTCGACATCCTCGCCTCCGTCGGGTTTGTCTCCCTCGTCCTCGCCGCCTTTCTTTCGCTTCCATTTGTCTTCCTCCCCTTGAAATGCTCATGAAGCAGATCCAAGTATGACTGAATGGTTTCAACCATGTCCTTATTTCCAACCACGGATATAGGTTTCATTCCAAACAAAGATAGCCCCCGAGAGAACAGGCCATTCATGTACCACTCGCATACAATTTGATCTTCCTTGACCAAGCTGGTTATGAAGTACTTGATAACTCTTGGCGGATAGGGAATTCTATGTATAGGACCCACGTCGCACCATCCTTGCCGACCTTGTCCATCGATGGAACATCCTCCATAAACCCCGCCCCTTCCGTGGTTCCATCTCGCTCTTGAGAGATCATGAACTTGTCGAGATAATGATGCTCGCTAGACCACCACTTATCCAGTCGACCATCACGATCTTGAAATCAAAACCAAAACTATGTTGGCAAAGCTTGGTGCCTTCGGCAAGCCAAGTCCGCACTCATGATCAAGTTCAGATATGGAGTGCATGATCTTGTTGGTGAAGTTAATATCAGCTGCCCATTGGGAGACAAAGCAGTTGTTTGATTGCCCTCGCATGCAAAAGACAAGGAAACCGAAAAGTATCCAGTCGGGTCATGTCCGCACACGCCTTGTACCAATCGCTCTATGTCGGCTTTGTCATAAAAAGGGTGGGGTCTTCGATCATATTGATGGCAAATAGTGCCACGGGTCCAGGTGCCAGTTCCAGACCACCAAATCCCTTGTGTCCCAAAGTAACCAGAAATGGGGGGGAGCTATCGTCAGCCTTAAATGGGACCACCCCGAATCCAAGCTTCCTTTTTGAATTGCCATAGCACGCTCAGTGGAAAGGAAGGGTTTTGACGCTACGCTTCAGCTTGGTGTTGATGTAGGGTTGACATAGACGGTTCAATTCCTTCATGTCTTCCTCATCAAGGGCAGCCTTTTCCTTGTAATAATCAAAATCATGGTATTCATTAGATGCAACGTTGCAGAACTCCGTGATGCCTTCTTCTAACGCGACGCTGCCGCTTTAGGATCGTGGGTATAATCCTTTAAGCCCCGCAATTTAGAACTCCCCGTCTTCCTCAAGAGGATTGTTCCCTCAAGATTTTGCCTTGTAGGTCAAGCGTTTCTTTGTCCGTGAGGCCCTCAGATCCTCTTCATGAACTGCTTGTCAAACAACTTGGGGTCGGGCCCGCTTGGAAATTCTCCATTGCTGTCCTTCAAACTTGCCTCTTGTCCATTGAGCCCATATTTCAGTCCATTTCTCCCCGGGCCGCCTCGGTGCTAAGAATGAGGTCGTATTGGTCCGAGAGAGACTCCCCGCCTTTCCTTGGTGTTCTCTTCTTCTTCTCCTCTTCTTCCTCTCCCTCGTCATCTTCTCGTCCCTCCAGCCAAACATATCCGCATAGTTTCTCAAAGGTCTTCCACTTATCCGAGGGAGCCCTGTTTCCTTTTAGGACGCCGAGGACAACCCAATGCTTTCCAATCGCTGCTAGCTGCGTGTATGATCCGGTCGATAAGGGCTGCATTCGCATAATGTACCAATGTCGAGCATGAAAGTATCTACAAACACCCGAATAAACAAGAAATGTAGCCGGGTTTTCTCGACCAGCGAGTCGAAAAGTCCCTTTGAATGTCTAATTTTCTTTTTACTTCTTCGGGTTTCGACTCGCGAAGTCGAAAAGCTCTGCATCCTTTGATTTTCTCAGATACCACGCTTTTCTCGACTCACGAGTCGAAAAAACCCCAATGATAATCGGCAAATGTTAGATGGTAGGGCTTTCGACTCACGAAGTCGAGAAAGTCCCATTCAATGTCTAATTTTCTTTTTATCAAGTAGGGTTTTTTCGACTTCGAAGTCGAGAAAGCTCCACATCCTTTGATTTTCTCGTTATCGGGCTTTCGACTCGCGAAGTCGAAAACCCCAAATGATAATCGGCAAATGTTAGATGGTAGGGCTTTCGACTTCGCGAAATCGAGAATGGAAAGATTCAGAGAGTTATTTACCTTACGTAGCTGGCACTCGCCGCTATTGTGTTCGCGCAGTGGCTAATGCCGGCCGGTTCGGTTCTTTGGGCGCCTCCGCCGAAAGAACTCTGACTCTCGCTGGCATATCTATCCTTGATCCTTTGCGGCACCTCCTTCTCCGTGCAATACTTGAGCGCCCTAATCAATGCCGACCGCCTACAACCCGAACCGGACGCCTTTTCCTTCAGATCTTCCTCGGACTTCCAAATGAACAACTCAATTGCCGACCGCTAAAAGGTATGACATCCGCAGGCATTGGATCTGCAAAAGATGTCGCACCATCGTTCAGAATCTCCAAAGATGTGTGCCGGATTAAATTCCCGCGTGGTTGAACAAGACGGCATCTCCCCGTGCAAACCTTCAGCCGTCTAATGTCCAACAGCAGCTTGTGTGATATTCCCAACGGATAATACTGAGCTAGACGCTCCATTTTCTGTGCCCCTCTCTCTGAGAAATCCTGATCTGATCATCTGGATCGAGGTTTGGGGAGTCGACCATATCTTCGTCTCCTTCGTCATCTGACTCCTCCCGCGTGGGTGTCATCATCCCCATCTTTGTTTTTTGGTGGACTTTTTTGTGTATGAACCACAACATTCCCCACTGCAGAGTGTTGTAGAGTCTTCAGCACAGTAGAAGTGAAGCTCCCCGTATTGAACAGTTTTTCCCTGACTCTGGAAATCTCCATACCAAGCTCCCTGGATGTTAGGGTTCCGGCCTCCTTCATCCCTTCCAGATCCTTCCACCCAAGGTTCTGACAATTTAAAGGCCGCCTTTTTTTCGGGTGCCCTTAGCCTTGCTCATGGAAGAGTGAGAATAATTTGAAACTGCCAATTTTTTGGTGCGATAGAACTTACTCTTCTGGCAGTCCTCGACATGTAGTGTTAAATGCTTCGAATCTGGCGCAGAGACGGAGAGCACAACACCGATTTTCTTGTACTTGTCTCCGGAGCTCTTCTTGTCCCTTTGGTGTAGAAACAGATCTTTCTCCTTCCCACTTGTCGATACCTCGACATACCACCAAGAATCTGCCGCTGTTTCAAGAAGCTCTGTCTCCAGTCCCTCGATGACGAAGAATGGAGTTCGGCCAGTGATCACCAGTGAGTCCGAGGTGAATGCTGCAAGAAGAACGGATGGATCAGTTAAGGTATTCCGACAAAAGAAAAACCTCAGAGCTCACCTGGGGTGTTTGTCTTCTTCTTCTTGCTGCCGCTGGCAGAAGCATCCCCTCCGGCGCCTCGCTTCTTGGACGGAGTCATTTCTATATG
Organism: Isoetes taiwanensis; assembly: GCA_021234155.1. Taxonomy (NCBI): domain Eukaryota; kingdom Viridiplantae; phylum Streptophyta; class Lycopodiopsida; order Isoetales; family Isoetaceae; genus Isoetes; species Isoetes taiwanensis. The sequence continues at coordinate 4,410,128 of JAJEKV010000042.1, read as the reverse complement.
CCCTCTCATCCTCTTCGGACGACTCTGTAAATTAAGTTTCCTCCGCGCGTTGTGAGTTTTAGGACTGCATGTAAAAAAGATCGGGCGTGTTCTTTAATTTGAAGTTAAGGACATGCAATCATTTATGAAAAAAAGCGGGCTAAGGGTACAGCACGGTCGGCTTTAGCCCGCCCAAACACTATTTCGAAATTGAATCACATCAAGGGACTAAGTGAGTGGAGCGTAGTTTATCTTCCCTGCGGCATTGGGGAACTCGAGGTCGGAGGGGATCATCGACTGTGAGCGACTTCCCTGAATGGCGCCAGCTGACGCCGTAAGCTGCTAACAAATACCTTGCATATGTGTGTTTTTCCGACCGCGGCCCTATTGCAAGCGCTTGAATTGATCGATGAGCACGGAGCTAAGGTAGGAAGCGGAGAGGAGCCGCCGACAACCTAACTCTACATCAAGGGCCATGGAAAGGGGATACGCGAGAATCGCAGTGATACGAAAGTAATAGATGCCAATACACTCTTGAAGAGACCGGCAGAAGAAGCAAAGACTCTGGGTGAGGCTGCGGGATCCGTGATACAGTGGCCCAAGGAATTACTGCGTGAAGAGGTGAGTTTCAGAGATGCCTATGTTATTTCGCTTGTAGAACATGCCGTATGTGTTTAAATAATGGAACCGCCGATAAGCTCGACGGATTCAAGTTTCCTTGTCCAAAGATTTCTCACCTTCGAGATGATTTACTCTCTAGGTTGAGAGATGCTCGGCAAGGAAACATTGATCGGGGTAAAGAACAGCCCTCGTTTTAGGTCCGTTTTTCCATGGATCGCTTTACTTGGAATGTTGTACATAGATCGCTAGGACTAAGGCCCGTGAGATGCGGTTCAAATGCATCCTCTTGTAGTTAGTCGAGGAGGGGCCTCCACCTGTCCGGAACCACCACCTCTTCGCAATATTCGAGGAAGATGGTTCAAGGAGAGTGGCTCGCATGCTAGAGGCACTTGGGACTAAAAAACAGGAGAATAGAAAGTGCAAGATTTGTAGAGAATGCAAGCCTTGGCTTCCTCTCCTGGTTTCCCTGTGGTTAGTTGTAGAGGCCTCCACCCACCAGCCCTCCCTTCGCACTATTCGGCGAAGATGGTTCAAGGAGAGTGACTCGACCGGTCGAGGCCACCGCTACCGCATTAATGAGAGAATTGGTCTGGCTAAAGGGATTCTCGACTTGCGAAGTCGAAATGCTTGGCTTCTGTCTACATTCTCGACTGCAAGTCGAGAATGCCTTGGCCATCCGTAACTCCGGTTAGTACACATGGAGTGCCGGTTGGGTAAGGCATTCCCACTTCCTTGAGCCGAGAATGCATACAAAGAAGCTCGTGGAATGCATGCATTCTCGCGACCACAATAATGGAGAATTGGGTTGCTAAGAGTTGGCCTGCAGACAGTAAAAAACACTTCCCTTCGCAATGTCCGAGGAAGATAGAAGGAGAGTGTTTAAGACTGTCTGCAGGCCAGCTCTAGAGTGCACTTGAGCCTGCGTTTTCTCGACTCACGAGTCGAGAAAGCAGCCAGCAACTCTGTGGTTAGTCGCCGAGGCCTCCACCCAATCAGAGCCCATCCCCTTCGCAATATTCGGCGAAGATGGTTCGAAGGAGACGGTCTTTGATTGGGTAGAGGCCACTGCGACCACAATGTGAGAATTGGGTTGCTAGAGTTGGCTGCAGACAAATAAAACCACTTCCCTTCGCAATGTCCGAGGAAGATAGAAGGAGAGTGGTTGGGGATCGCCTGCAGGCCAGCTCGAGTGCACTAGAGCTGCGTTTTCTCCACTCCAGTCGAAAAGCGCCAGCACCTCAGTGGTTAGTCGCCGAGGCCTCCACCCAGTCGGAGCCAGTCCTCTTCGCAATATTCGATGAGCATGGTTCGAAGGAGAGTGGCTCAGACTGGGTGGAGGCACCTGCGACTGCACAAAGAGCCATTGGCAGGGTATCACATTCTCGACTCACGAGTCGAGAAGGCTGCAGCAGGGTTCTAAAGAATGTGAAGACATTGGGTAGCTGTGCAATCCCGAATCGCGAGTCGAGAATCCCTCAACCTGCCAACAGTCCAGAGTGTACACTCCCTCTTCTCGCCTCGCGAGTCGAGAAGTTCTCGACTCGCGAGTCGAGAAGAAGGCCTGTACTTCCTTGACTGTTGGCAAGCTGAAGTATTCTCAACTCGCCACTCCCTTCTGCATGTCTCCCCGCAGGATTTCTTGCCGTGAGTTAGAAATGGAGATTCTGTGAAGCAATTCCTATTCTGAATTCTTGCTGGGAGAAAGACATTCCTAGTTATTTTCTGTTAATGCTCTGCAATATCTTACTTCCTAACACCAGTCTCTGATGATTTCTCTCTCGGTTGCTTGCTACTATAACCACTATTCTCACTTGTGCATGTACAATGTATTCAATTCAACCACAAGCAAGAAAAAGATAACAAAAAACAGAAAACAATACAAAGATTATTAAGATTAATGAGAAAACAGAGAAAAGTGGAGAACAAGATGAGAAAAAGTGGAGAACAAAGATGAAAAAATGAGATTAAAAAAAGGGTATGATATTACAAAAACATACCGAAGATTTGTCGGATGAGGAGGAGGCTTCCGACTTCGATTCCATGTGGGTATAGTCGTTGACAAAGCGTGAATAAGGATTTGTCGGGTCAGAATTGTATCGGGGATTAATAAGAGCCTCTAACAAATGTAAATATAAGAAAAAATGCACTAAAAAGACTTACGTAAAACTAAAAAGCAAAGACAAAAGGGCCTCACTTTCTTCTCAAAGCAGAACGCCGCCGAACAATGAACTCCGCGAGAACTTCGGGCGCTGAAGCGCCCCTGATCAGTCGACCAAGCCGCCGGTCATAAGATGGCGCTGGAATCGCCGGTTTGATCGATCGCCGGACGGTAAAAGCGGGCCTAAGGAAACAGGGAGCTCAAGACCGATCGAGAAAAGCGGGGAGGAAGAATGGTCTGGGAGAGGAAGAGGGTGCAGTTAATTCAGGCCGCACCCTCGAACCTCGTAAAAGTGCAATAATATATTCGTCACGCAGGGGCCATGCCCTCCATGACGTGGCGATCGCGGATTCTTGACGTGGCCCGGGTTTCACCCTCGAAAGAGGCGCCACGGGCCATGCCAAGATATGAAAGGTTAGTTATATGTTTATATATGTTGTCTTATGTATTTAATAAGGTTTCAATGGTTGAATAGTATCAATGGTATATATGGTTACAATGTTCACATATGGTTTAGAATGAGTGTGGTTGTATGCTTTAATATGGTTATATGATTTTAGTTAATATGGTTGTATGATTTAATATGGTTATATTTAATATGTTTGTATGGTTTTATATGGTTCATATGGTCATATTTGTGGTGTTTGGGGCTATATGGTTTTAATGTGAGCTTTTTCATTCAGGGGAGCATGTGAGATGAGTAAAATGGAGCCGTGGAAGTCCAAAGGAGGCCATTGCCCTAGGCTCCAATGGAGGAGGATGGGTTGCCTTTTGTTGCACCCTTGCAACCGTGATGGTATTTGCAGAGGGCATAATAACTGCAGCTTGATCCATTTGATAGTGTGAATGATGAGAGGCCGGGAGATGAACATCTTGGAGTTGGCATTGTGAAGCTTCTTATCGGGTTGATACTATCATGTCCCGTGGAAGCTCTAGTGATTGCATTGTGTGCTCGTGGGCTGCTGGAGTCCCAAGCTCGGTTGAGATGGCCAATTAGATTTATTACACACAAGAATGGTGATACTCTAGAATGCCCTCATGAACTACACACCCCAAGGCCCACCCAAGGCCATGTGGAAGATTTGGTGGTCGATGAGCATCCTTTGATCACAAGGAAGAGACGCTATGTCTTTCATAAAAGGCAGCCCAAAGGTGCCCAAGAGGCCTAGAAGTGACAAATATTTAGAAAGGATGGAAAGTATGGCACCAACCAAAGAAAACCCGGAGGCAATTAGGGGACAAGAGTGTTGCAACCTAGATTGCACAGTGCATTACAATGTGGATGACCTCGTGCAGATAAGGTCCCAATACATTGGACAGCTTCAAAAAGATAGGATTAATTTCATTTACTCCTTGTGTAGGAATTCCAAATATGATGAAAACACAGATCGGCCGCTATATCAATTGAGGGGAATGAAGGTATGTATGAGAGCATTGAGATGGATTCTTGGGGTGAGCAAGTCTTCATTTTACGAGATCATCGAGCAAAGTTAGAAAAGGGCACACTTTGTTCCAACATGGTAATGCACTCACTTTGAAACCTAGAGCAAATACTCTAAAGGCCATTGCGTCTTCGAGAGCTTTGTGAGATACATGTCTCAATCTATGCCCCACAAGTCGAAGGTGAACGAGCACGGTGTGCGAGTGGTGCAAAGAGTGTTGCCACAACACTATATCCAAAAGGAGTGCCTTAAGGAGGTCAACTCCATCCTAGAAACTACTGGAGGTAGGCCTCTTTCTCAATCACATTTCAGCAAGTTATGGAGCACTCACTTCTCGGACGTGAGTGTCCTACAACACATGCCATTCTCAAAGTGCAACACTTGCATTCAACTCAAGGATACACTTGCATCAACTGCAATAGAGAAAGAAAGAATGGCAATTAGGGAGCAATTTGCAGATCACCAAAGAGACCAAATATCATGTAGACAGTTGTATTGGCAGTGGAGAACATTTTCTGAGATGCAGCCGGACAAATTTTTGTGTATAATTCATGATAAGATGGACCAACACAAGACTTTCTTGCCAAAGCTAGATCCTTTACCCAAGCGTTGTCAAAACGCTTTTCAGATGAAAGTAAGTCTGGCGGGTGTATTAACACATGGTCATGGAACTGGAACATATGGTCATTTTGTGCTTGATCTATGGAGAGATGATCCAAACTTCCATGTGAGCTCTATTTTCAAGTGCTTGAGAACACTAGAGAAAGGATCGATAGAAGGGAGGAGGTATTCCCCTTCAAAGACCCATTTTTGAGGCTTTGATGGATGATCAACCGCTTTGTTACCAAAGGCAGATAAAAAAGCTCACATCCAAGGTGCCTAGTGAATCAAGGAGGACTTGGGATGATTTCCCCTTACTAGAGAAATCACTGCCTGAGGAGCTATGTGTTCAGTTGGACAACCTGTTGAAAGAAAAAACAAGAATAGATGGATGTTTGGGGCAATGTCATACTTGACAAAGAAGTGGGGAGTATTCAAAGTTGTGAAAGTGGGATTCATGATGGTTGGGCATACGATGATGATATTGATGGATTCTTTGGAACTTTCTCCACCAAGCTCAAGAGAGAAAACGTGACCACTCTCCCCTGAACTAATGGATGTGTTTGAGAGCTGCATTGACCCCAACCCAATGGCTTTCTTGATGGATGAGGTTGCATTGGAAATCATTTGTAGAAGGATACTTGCTAGATGGCAAGGACCGGTTAACAGACACACAAAGCCACTTCAATTCAAGTTTTGGGTTAGGGATGGAATACCAATCATGCAATATAAGTGGAGACCAGGTGACAAGTTGTGGATGCCTGTACAAGGTATCGAAGTTGTGGCAAAGGGGTGCTGCTGGGTGAAGTTCTCATTCCTAAAGGGCAGCCAAAACCACTACCTCCCTTCAAGACAGTCAAAGACTCTAGCCAACTGGTGAAGGGCATCAAGGATTACATAACGCACTGGGATGATGTTCGAAATGGAAAGCACACCTCCACTCTTAAGAAAAATCAAATGGACTCCCTAATCAAGTACTGGGAGAAAGTTGTAACATGCTTAGAAACTGAACAACCATGTGGGAGGGAGCTAAGAGACGGGTTCTTGCCAGAGTCAAGATGGGAGGGTTCTCAAGGTGCAAGCACGTCTAAGAATGCTCACTTGGGTCCCAAGTGGTTTGTGGGAAGTAAGGCCTCAAAGCCGAAGTGGTTTGATCTTCCTGAGTGGGATCCCTTTGAGGACATCAAGGAAGGATACTTTGTGCTAGTAAGGCCCGATGATGAGGATCATCCAATATGGTTAGGGGTGGCACTCTCCGATGTGACCACCACTATGCCTGATGGAGAGGAGTTAAGGCCCCGGATTCCAAATTCAATATTGGGAGCCCATTGGGAGGCACAAGAAGGGCAACTTGAAGGAGCAATACACCGATCACCGGGAGAAGAAGTGGAGGCCAAATTATGCTGACCCTCAAAGGAGGGAATTGGTGGAGTGTGTGGTATGGTCATATCCAAGTTCTCACATTGCAAAAGACAACACACACAAGATCCCAAGAAAGGAGATGGACAAGGCCATGAGCAACCTCCATGCTATATCATTGTATGAGGGTGCATAATATTGAGAAGTTTGAAAACTTTCTCAACTAGTGGTTTGTAAACAAGTAACCCAATTCTATGTGTGTCATGTGTAATTCTATTCAAGCAATCAATTCAGAAATTTCTTTTATGGTGTGTGAGTCCCATTTTCAGTCCGAGTCCCAAAATTCAAGATTTGTCCCACTTTAATTAAATACGACTTATTGGAAGTAAATCCAAAATATTACTTTTAGAAATTACTATCTCAAGAAATACGACTTTTCTTGGGCATTGCATGAGAATAACAAAAACCAATTTTTTCTTAAAGGGTTCCTACGCCTGGTCACTCAGTTCTCTCCATTCCGCACGGAGACAACCATGGCTTTGTTCAAGTCACCTCTGAGGTTGTTTGATCATGTAATTAACATTAACAATTTTTAATGAGATTATTAAGTTGAAACCTTAGATCAACAATGGGGTACTTGAGGATGATCATCCAGTCCTCCCCATTCAAGACAGGGATGACCATGACCTCGTGCAAGTCACCCCTGAGATTTTTAACATTGCATGAAGAATAAGTACATGGTATGAGGAGCACCTTGATCTTTGCCAAGTTGATCCGCATTCCAGTCTAACATAAAGCGCTAAGTGCACTTACTTGCTGGGGCGTATGCTAGCAGGTCCACGTCTTTTGTATATATCAGCAAGTCAAGCTCCTCCTCCCCATGCAAGGCAAGCCATTCCTCCAGTTGATCAATATACAATCCAAGTAGCGTGGGGAACACGGAACATCCTGACGCACTTGCACACTAATATTGTGGCATGATGGAGGCACTCGAGCTGTGACTGTTTCATACAACCTATATACTGCATTATGTAGTTCATGTAGGATGCCTGGATCGGTAATCGCTCCCATAGTTCTCCCTAGGCACAATGTCGAAGGCCCTTTGCAAAATCCACGAAGTAGAAATACAAATCCTTTCTTTTATTTATACTGACCTCTGATTGGATCCGTAATGTGAAAATGTGATCGACAATGAAATGCTTGGGTCTAAAACAGACCAATCCAAGTGTCATATCTCTGTCTCCTCTGCCAACTGTTCGAGGATTCTGGCAAGCAGTTTTGCCAACAAAGGGCTGACCATAGTTGTACAATAATGGCGATCCCTGCTTTATATAATAGAATACCTTGTTGATGGTCCACTATATGGGGAAGCCTTCCATGGAGGGCCCTATTAAACAAACTAGTTAGGAACGGGACAATTTGATGTCCAATCCATTTCAATAGTTTTGTCTACATACTATCTAGATCTGTTGCAAGTCATTGCAAGCCATGGATGACATTTGATTGCTATAGTCAATGAGGGACCAGTTTGTGCTGGCACATTATTCTGGATCATATTAGGATCATAAAGTGTTGATCTGCTGGTCTAAAGAGATGTGCCAAGAGGATGCATAGGCTTATGTCCTATCCAAAATGTCACGGGGTGGCAGTCAAGAATGTAATACATTTCTCGTTGGTGTTCTGCAATGTGCCTTTTTGCCTTTGATGAAAGCTCTATATTGCATGATTGCTTGAAGGCGTAGAATGGGTTCAACTACCAATCTGAGCTGTCATTTTAGATCTTTGCATTCATCATCAAACCATTTGTTTCGAGGTAAGGTGGATGTGTGCGATGGCCTATTGGTGTGTCGTCTCCCAAAACTTTTTTCTGCTGCACTCAGAAGGACAATAACAAGCCTGACGGATTGTTGTTGCAAGAGCCCCCATATCTCCTCTATTAGCAACTAGACATAATCCTTTGCTTTATCATAATCCAAACAAACTCCCAGAAGGTGGCCTGATACTGGAGAATAGAACATTATGGAAGATAAAAATGGTAAGACCGACTATAGCTATTATGGCTAAAGCTTGTATTATGGCTTCTCAGCCATTGGATAACAGCACATCTGCCAGCATATTTCCTCTCCAGAAATCCACAACGTCCAAACCGAGTCTTTTGCAGGTCAAACTGGCCCTTGTTGACCCAATTTTGCTGGGGCATTATTAAGGCACACACCATTGCATAAAACAGTATTTCGGCTTTAATATAGTAGTATGGAAGCAACATGATAGATTGCTGCATGGCAACACTCCATGAGCCAACAATATGAAGAACACCACAGAATGATTTGAGCCTGGGGAATCGAACCCCAGATGAATCCACAGCTCATGGCTTACCTATATGACGGACTCGGATCATGCATAGGAGCCATCAAACACATGCCATTGGCTGCCATTCCAAGCTCCAGCTGTCAATGGCATGCATTCGATGATCCTATGCATGGTTCTCTTGGATCCTGTGACGTTCCAGTACGATATATAGTCTCAAGACGTATACCGTACTGCGCCGTCACGCGTACATGTCGTCCAGTCGACGTGTACGCCGACGGATACCCAAGCAAGGACGCCCTAGGGGGCAACTTGCAATGGTGCGCACACTTAGCAATGCGCGCACCTTTAGACCTTTAACCCATTAAAGGTAGACCAAGGGTCATGGAAACCCTAAACCTAACTGATAGCCTACATAAGGCATCAAACCCTAACATTCCCTTTTTCGCCCACAGACCTTCCGAGCTCCGATTCGCGCGCCTGAGGAGTCGATTCCAACTCCCACGGTCTGCCCGTACGCCCCAGCGTGTCAGATCGTCCTTCCGACCGCATCTCAGAGACGTGGACGCCTTCAGATCGATAGGAGTGAACCAGGGATCAGGTATTTGGTCGATCAAATAGCATAAACCTTACTCCAGCCTTCGAATCAGTAGGTTTAGCCTATTAGATCACCCCTAGCAGCCAAGTAGATCCCGAGATTGACCTAACCAAAGAACCTAACTCTATGAGATAGATTAGTTCTTTATTATATTATTATGTTGATATGATGGACGGATGGATTCTGTGAACTCATTGTATTGGGAAGGGGGGTAGAGACTTAAAGCTTAGTAGATGATGCTCCTAGATAGTCCCTCTTAGTGCATTACTAGATTTCGGCCTGTGCACAGGAGCCCACCTGGTTGTGGGTGAAGGGGCCAGACTGGCTTAGAATGAGGTTCGTGTTCTGACCCTCGACCGATCCCTCTGGTGTGTAAGGCCTACCGGGGGTCAGAGTGACTAGGTCTAATGGCTTGCCACTTAGTGTGGGTAAGGCATGGGCTCGACACCCGTGGGGTGGTGTTCACCTTCCAGTGGGTTAAGTCGAATAAGGGCAGTGGCCCTCTAGTCACCTTGGGTCAGCATGTAGATCTCTGGAGGGAGCAATTCCCTACCTGCCCCAACGGGACTGGGGAGATGTAACCCAGAAATAGCCCCTTTGGCTATGCACCCGGCGGGCTACAGTCAGGTCCCAACGCTTTTCAACCTACTCTGCAAAGTGTGCACAGGAGGGGCGGATGGTGTGGACAACCCTAAGCCATGCTCTTATGCCAGCCCAATCCATTGTCATGATTCTGTCTGCACTGAACTCTGGAGACCCAAGCTTGTCAGTCATCCCCATGGAGTCTGAGCCTTGGGTAGGAACTTCTATGTATTGTGCTGATCTTTGTCTATGCAGATGTTGATGTGCCACCCTTCGAGGTGGATATATGATGTTATGTTACTGACGTGTATGTTTACGCTTCTGCAGCTAGGTAGGCCCTGAGGGAGACGGGGTAAATGACCCCTTCACTCTTCCCACTGTGGATTCTAGACGATCACAGTGATACGTGGAGGGCCCTGTATCAGTGTGGAGCTGGTGCGGGGGATGAACTCCTGTTTGTATACGGTGCGGGCATCGTATACGAGTAGGGGACGTCACAATGGTATCAGAGCAATGTTCTTGGAGACCAAGAGCAAAGCACTGGCCATGCTCCCGGTAGTACTAACTTGATAGGATCCTCAAGCCTCGAAAAGTGGGAAATTTTTTTCTCATTTTTGTAGTTTATGCTAAGCTAGTAACAATTAAGTGAATTGGAACTTAATAAGACTAAAAAGAATGAGCCAAAATTTTTGCCAAAGTGAGGTGGTCTCACAGCTCGCGCCTTGGTCGAAGAACTAAACTTTAGTTTTTGAGCGAGGCGCAAGCTGTGAGACATCGAGCCAAGATCACTCAAACACGATGAATTTAAGAAAAGTAATGTGGTAAGGCTAGTTCTAAGATAGGAATTAATTAGAATAGCATGTTTTAATTACTTAAATTACTTAAAAATGTGTGAGATCTCACAGCTCGCGCCTGGTCTAAAAACTAAACTTTAGTTTTTGAGCGAGGCGCGACCTGTGAGACCAATAAGTAGGAAAAGTCTGAAATAAGTGTAAATTTTAATTAAATAGGTGCTTTAGCATGTTAAATAGAGCAACTTGAATTTTGACCTAAAATTCCCCAAGCTATAAATAGATGTGAACCCCCCCCCCCTCCCCCCTCATTTCCACGTTCTCGCCCTAGAAACCCGCTCTCCCGCACTTAGGCGATCTTTGGGCGCTGATATCCGATCGACGAACCGTAAAACATGGCCCGAACCAAACAGACCGCCAGGAAGCGTCGCCCAGGCGAAACCACCAGCGCCACAGATGCTGACATCATTCGGCAGATGCTTCGTGAGAGGCTCGCGAAAGGGGGTCGTTCGCCTTCGAGCGAGGAAGACATCTCAGGAGATCAAGATACATCTGATCTGATTGATGTCTTCAATCAGCAGGTGGATCAGGATGAGGCCACATCACCAACCTCCATGGACGAGGAGACAAGGGAGGTGTACGAGGAAATAGAGAGGGAGATTAGAGAGCAAGAAAGGGGAGAGGACCACTCTGATGCAGCAACAGAGATCCTCCAAGATGAAGAGGGGGCGGCACATCGGGAAAGGAGGACAAAAGAGCGGGAAGAGCGGAGCGAGTCGAGGCTCGAGCCGGCAGAGGAAGCAGACCTCGCTGCTTTTATCAGGAAATATGAACGCCGAGAGAGGAAAAAGGAACAAAAGAAGAGGAAGAGGGAAGAAGAGGAGGCAAAAGCGGTCGAAGAACTCAGGAAGAAGAAGGGAAGTTCGTGGTGGGTCCAAGAAATCTCAAGGATGTTCCGCCAACTAGGAAGCCCAACCCCAAGATCACCATTACCGAACGGCCACCTGATCAGCCCCCGGCTTCCTCGGAGGATTCTGACGGAGATCATAACCCCAACACTGAGGGGGCAGGCTCCTCCAAACCCCCGACTGTAGAGCAGGTGGTAATCGAGCAGGTAGCGCCCGGGAAGGAGCAACCAGACAAAGTGCAGAAGCCCCCTCCTTATCCAAAGTGGGACAGGAAGAAGCAGCCACGACCTGCCCGAGAGTCGTATGTCACAAACCCGGTCAAGATCTATGAGCGCAAGATGAGGGAGCACGAGGCCTATATGAAGGAGTGGGAGGCATACAACAAGTATTATGAGGAGAACAAGCTCAGGTTTATCGAGGGAGGACGACCAACCAAGCAGCAGACCCTAAGACCCCCACCACCAAAACCCAAGGTCCCGAAAAAGCCTGCCCAGAAGAAGCTCACCAGGAAGCAGCTCGAGCAAAGAGCACTACGGGAAATCCGACACTTCCAACGCAGCTACGGCCTCCTGATTCCCCGCGCCCCCTTTGCTCGGCTAGTTAGAGAAGTAATGCAGGATTTCAGGACGGACTACAGGGTCACAGACGAGATGCTGCTCGCACTACAGGAAGCGGCTGAGCAGAAGATAGTGCAACATTTTGAAGACTTAACAGCTTGCACTGTCCATGCGAAGCGAGTGACACTGATGAGGCAAGATATGCAACTTGCTACTCGCATCAAGGGAGAGCGACCTTGAATATTTTGTAAATAATCGAAAATTTTTGTAATATAGAACAATTTTGAGTACTTTAATTATCTGAACTTGCTTAATTAGGACAAGTTAGCAGGTTTTAGCTTTTATTTTAGTAAAATAGGACATTTGCAGACAGAAAGGCGTGATGTCTCACAGCTCGTGCCTGGTCAAGAAACTAAACTTTAGTTTTTGAGCGAGGCGCAAGCTGTGAGACCTTGCCCAAAACTCGCCCAAAACAGCTCCAAATTGACCAAATAAGGGATGAATCCTACCTGATTTGATGAGCCCATCATTCTTACACCCTTAGTTCACCTAAATCGGACACGTTTTGATCAAGATGGGACTGATGTCTCACAGCTCGCGCCTGGTGAAGAAACTAAACTTTAGGTTTTGAGCGAGGCGCAAGCTGTGAGACCTCCTACCATTTCTTCACCAGAACTTGCCCAAATGATCTCCAACCTATTGTATAGCGTCTTTAGGTAATCCAGCCATGCTCAAACCCTTGAACTAGTCTTCAAATTTCCATTTTTGACCTCAGTATAGGCTCCAATTGCCCAACCCCAAGAATTTTCCAAGTCACCCAAAAATTAGGGTTTCCCCCTTTTCTATAAATAGGTCCCTCATTTCACACATAGCACCCTACAAGTTTGCCCCTGCCTTCTTAGCCGATTTTCCAACTCCCTGAGGTGCTCTTGCAACCGTTTGCTACCCTCTTCCGCATTTAACCAATGGCAACCTCTGATTTCCGCAGATGGTACAGCGCCAGCGCTCATGCCGCCGAGGCCGACATCGACCAAATTTTCCATGTCTTCAGGAAGGAGGTAGATGTCCAAGCAACTTTGCACGCAACCCCAGCTTACAGTAGAGTCCTGTCTGAATTCCAAGCTAGGGTAGAACCAGCACTAGTGCAACTCCCACCTTGCATAGGTTACTTTGTTCCTAGGCAATCCCTGCAAGCAGCTTTAGGCGATGTTCCAAACATTGCCAAGTATCTCACAAACAAGGCCCAGCGCACGCCCGAGCCAATGGTTCTAACTGTTAATAGGACCAAATATTTCTCTTTTAACACTGCCTTGGCAATTTTCCTTACCCATCGTGCCGAGAACACTGTGGAAGAAACCTCCATTCCCCCCATGGACGTGGACCCATTAGCCATAGCAGCAGAACAATGGCTCCTTACGCAATACGAACAGGAGCAGGAAGGAAAAGAAGAGGAGGACTCAGAAGAACAGGAATCAGAAGAGGAGGAAGACTACGTCGAGCTCGACCCAGCGGAGGAGCGGCGACAAGCAGAACAAGAGTGGCAAGACTTTGAAAGAAGCCGGCAAACTCTTAGAGTCGCGCCGCTCTAAGCGACATCCAAAACCTCCCGGAGTGCAGGGAAAGGGAGTACCGGCCTGAAGAGTTGCTGCACCAACTCCGAAGAACGGACCTGGACGACTTCATCGTCCGAGAAGCATCTGACTTCCCACTCCAAGTAAGGGAAGCCGACACTTACACGGGAGAGTCGACCTCCGACATCCAAGCCTACAGCAGCATCAGGCAGATTAGGCCGCAGATAGACTACCGACGGAGGAAGAGTTCCTCGCTCTACAGGAACAGATGGGGATTCGCCACGCGACATCGAACATCTTAACGGCAAGCTCTTCGGCAACGCCTCCCCGGGAGAGAAGAGGCAAGTTCGACCTCAGGAGAGCTTTAGCAACAGTCAGGGACTACAGGGAGCTCATCACGGTGGAGGTTGATGATTTTGCGGGCAGACACAGAGCCGGATACCGAGCGGCCGAGGACCCATCACGCAACGACAGGTCGTTGCGATATTACCTTCCCCTGCTGATGGATGGAAGAATAGCGGTAATTCACCGAAAATTCACCCCAGGAGGCGAGGAAGGAGTATCGATTATTGCGCTCTCAGGCTTTGGCTGACATGCTCGGCTACCCCTCAACACCGAGTATGCCATCCTGGTGAAGAGAGCAGTAGCACTCGATGTTTTTGACTTCGCCATACCTTACAGGCGGCAGGGAAGGCTAGCAGTGACCGCAACCTATACCTCCGAGCACAGAGTAGAAGATTTGGCGAGAGCTTTGCAGGGTGAATCTTCAGTCAACGTCCTTAGGAACTTGGGTCATTCAGTGGGAACAACCCAAGTGAAGAAGTTCCTAGAGGACAATCCATCCTACCGGCGACATCAAGAATAGTTAGCAATCTTGATACCGAAAGTCTTTTTGTAGTAAACATATTATATAATATGAATATAACTTCTTTTGCATTTTTAAATGTTTTGTTGATATATTTTGTTCCGCAACTATACCAACAACACATATAATGCAACAGAACAAACAAAACTAACCGTACAACCATGACCAATTGTGTATGCAGAAAGGGAACAACGAACAGTCGAGCAAAACATGAGGCCCAACAGAGATGAAGAAACGCCTGACAGGCAACCCCTTCAAAGGAATCTCTTCGAGGGATATAGCCCCATGACACCAGAAGAAGAGTTGTCGCAGATGCGAACAGACCTGGACCAGATAAAGGCCCTACTAGCAGCCCAAGCATCATCCGGGCCACAAACGACACCCCGAAAGTCGGGGAAAGACAAGAGAAGGAGTAAGAGAAGGAGGTCCCCTAGCACAGAGACCTCCGAATCAAGCTCAACTTCAGACTCTGAGTCCGAAAAAGAGGTCGAGCAGGCGCCGGACCGTAGAGATGGCAGGCAGAAGGACACTAAGGCCCTGGATTACCAGAAGAAGGTGGACTCAGCACTGGGCAATGTGTGGAAAGCCCGGAAACTCGAACAGTTCTCGGGCGAGAACAGATCCGGCTTAGAGGCGGAGGCATGGCTAGACGAAATGAGTGAGTACGGCAATGCCTATGGCATGAAGGACAAAGACAAAGGCAGGGTGGCGACAGCCAATTTGAAAGGAGCCGCACGCATATGGTGGAAGGGCTATGCCAAGGCCCATGGGTTGAGCAGAGATGCATGCCGCTTTAAGAAGTTCTCAAAAGCTTTCAAGAAACACTATGTCCCTCGGGAACACAAGTCGAACATGATGCAACAGTTTTACAGATTGCAGTAGGGGTACAAGACGGTGCAGAAATACACCGAAGAATTCATGAGGTTAAGACTGTACGTGCCAAAGCTGAGCGAGAAACATGCAGTGGAAAGCTACATAGAAGGGATGAACGAAGAACTCAGGAAACTCGTAAGGGCAATAGACCCTAAAACGGTATCGGAAGCAGAATCCAAAGCAATTAGTTTGCAAGGATCCGGACCGCAGAACAGCACACAAAGGCAACCTCACTATCAGGATAGAGGCAAAGCAACAGGGAGCTACAGTCCGAGGGCAGCCAGCCCAAGCCCAGCAAAGTCCCCATATAATAGCAAACTGTGGGAGACAAAAAGAAAGAAAGGTGTGTCCTTCAAGGACAAACAGGAAGGTTCCAACTACTCCAAAGCAGTACGATCCTTCTTACAGGCGATGCCCAAGGAGAAAAGGCAGGAATGTATAGAGAAGCAGCTCTGCTTTAGATGTTTCCAGCCGGGCCACCGAACGGCGAACTGTCCATTTGTTATGAGCTCGGCTAGCGAGAGTTGGGCGATGGGACACTCCATCGACGAGGACGGGCGAGGAGGCACGCGATTACATTCAGGGTGAGTGCCACATCTTCGCTGCTATAGATACAAAACAGGCAGAGATCCAGTATAAGTTAATCACCACAGTAGGGAAGGCAAAGGCCAAGTCCTTCATAGTCTTGATAGACTCCGGAAGTAGCCATAACTTCGCGTCCCCGAGGATGGTTGAAATGTTGAAATTGAAACCCCTAAAGTCCAAACCAAGGCCCGTAATCTTGGCAAGCGGGGCAGTAAGACATACAGCTGGGAAGAGAATCAACTTCGACATTGACTTGCCAGGGATTAATATCCAGATGGGGGCAGAAGTAATGGGCATTGGCAAATACGACTTGATCGTCGGAATGGAGTACCTTGGACCAGCAGGGGCCATCATTGATTATGGAAAGCGGAAGGTGACCTTCCCAACGCCCGACGGCAAAGCCATTGAGATCACAGGTAAAGAAGTCACCCCCATCATGCAATGTATGTCCGTTAAGAAGCTGCTCAAATCTATAAAGAGCGAGAAGGTAGCATACATCTTCAAACTCGAGATGGAGGAACCTGAGTCGGAAGGAAGCAAAGAAGATAAGGTGCTCAGCAAGTTGCCCAAGCCAATCGCCAACTTGATTACGGAGTTCCACGATCTCTTTCCAGATGAGATCGAGAAGCTTCCTCCTTACAGGGGAGTAGAGTGTGAGATAGCACTCGAGCCAGGGACCAAGCCGACAAGCAAGGCCCCATATAGAATGACCACACATGAACTCACAGAGCTAAAGAAGCAGCTACAAGAATTGCTCGATCTAGGCTTCATCAGGCCTATAGTGTCTCACCATTTGGGGCACCCATCCTCTTTGTCAAGAAGAAGGATGGAAGCTTGAGGATGTGCATAGATTATAGACAATTGAACAAGCACACCATCAAGAACAAGTACGCACTCCCCAGGTCAGACGACTTGATGGATCAGCTCCAAGGGGCAAAGGTCTTCTCCAAGATCGACCTAAGGTCAGGGTATCAGCAGATCAGAATAAAAAAAGAGGACATCCACAAAAACGGCTTTCAGGACCAGGTATGGGCATTACGAATTCACCGTAATGCCATTTGGGCTATCCAACGCCCCAGCTACGTTCATGAGACTCATGAACGACATCTTCAGAGAATACTTGGACATCTTTGTGATAGTATTCTTCGACGACATTCTGGTGTACAGTAAATCCATTCAAGAGCATGCTCAGCACGTCAGGAAGGTGCTCGAGAAGTTAAGGAGGCATCAGTTGTATGCCAAGTTGTCGGGTGTCACTTCGAAATGAGAAGGTGGAATACCTCGGTCATGTGATTTCAGCGTAAGGAATCTCGGCTGCACCCGCCAAGATTGAAGCAAGAATCCAATGGCCGGCACCAAAGAACGTCCATGAGGTCAGAAGTTTCCTTGGCCTAGCAGGGTATTACAGGAAGTTCGTGAAGAACTTCACAAAGATAGCAGCCCCAATCGACGGACTTAACAAAGGCGAGAAAGTAAAAAATTGGGCGCACCATTGGCTCAAGAAAGCCCAAGCAGATTTGAGTTGTTGAAGGAAGCCCCGCCTTGACCCCCGCCGCACTGAAAAGGACAAGTTAGTGGCAACGGATGCAAGCAAGATAGCCACATGTGCAAAGGTTGATGCAAGAAGAGCGGGTAATAGCGCATAACTCAAGGAAAATGAACGACGCCGAAAACGCTAGCACGGACGATGATCAAGAGCCGCTAGCAGCTTGTCAAGGCGTTGAGAATCTGGAGGCATTACCTCTTAGGGAGGAAATTCCAGTTGGACACTGATCACCAGAGCCTCCAATACGTATTCACGCAACCACATCTCAATCTGGAGGCGAGAAGGTGGATGGAATTTCTCGAGGAGTACGACTTTTGAGATAGTCTACAAACCCGAAGCTTAATGTGGTAGCGGATGCGCCAAGGCATCCACCGACAACCGTAAAGTGCAATCAACGCAATCTCGACGCTTCTTCAACATTTCGGGAAAAAGATAGAAGAAACCCTACCAACGGATGTGGACTTCAAAGAAGTATGGGCAAGCTTGTCCAAGGAAGCGAGAACGGACAAGGAGAGGGAAACCTTCAAAAACTTTAAAAAGGAAGGTAACCTCCTATACCATAAGAACAAGTTGTGCGTGCCGGAATCATCTGGAGTAAGAAAGTTGATCCTCCACGACACCCACAATAGCCCAATAGCTGGCTACGCAGGATTCATGAAGACATATTTCAAAGTGCGTAGCAGCTACTATTGGCCAGAATGAAGAAGCGGATAGCTCGCCACATCAAGGAGTGTCGTCACTATGTCGCCAAACGGCGGCGTAACAACTTCAATTCCAGGTGCTTTGGAACCATTAGCTGTACCAAACGCTAAGTGGGAGGTCGTCAGCATGGATTTTATAACAGGACTGCCAAGAACAGTAAGAGGTAAGGATGCCTTGATGGTCGTGGTCAACAAGTTGTCGAAGATGGCCCATTTTGTGACTTGCAAGACCACGGACACAGCTATTGACACGGCAAAGCTCTTCACCAAAGAGATTTTCAGACTTCATGGCATGCCAAGGGAAATTATCTCCGACCGAGATCCGGTTCATCGGTTTTCCGGCGTGATCTCTTCTTCAACGATTGGGACGGCTATCCATGAGCACGGCCTATCATCCACGCACGGATGGGCAAACGGAGCGTGTCAATAGAATTTTGGAAGACATGTCTCAAACTACGCCCCGAACAAGCAAGGTATGTGGGAGGAATTTATTAACTTGGTGGAGTTTGCATACAATAGCACCAAGCAGGAATCATCCCAAATGTCGCCGTTCATGATCAACTACGGCTACCAATGCCTGACTCCAGACACTTGGCACAATCCCGTGTCAAAAGTGGAAGTCTCCCAACAAATGCTGAGCGACATGCAGCAGCTCGTAGAAGAAGTACGGGGATATCTCCTAGCAGCAAGGAGTCGTCAAAAGAGCATCGCCGACAAGCATCGAACAGTAAGGCAGTTTGAAGTTGGCGACAATGTGTGGATCAAGATCAAGGTGAAGCAGGCGAAGCTCCGCATCGGGAATTGCAAGAAACTTGCTCCAAGGTGGGCTGGACCCTTCAAAATAGTCAAGAGAGTGGGTAACCAATCCTACAGGTTAGACTTGCCAGCACACTTAAAGATCCACAAAGTCTTCCATGTGAGTTTGTTGAAGAAGTACACTCCCAACCCAGATGAAATCCTGGACACCCCAACGATGTTGGAAATGACAGAGGAGCAGTTGGAAATAGTTCCAGAGCTAATTCTTGATAAAGCATTCAAGAAAACAAGGAGATCGGAGTTCCTCCAATACTTGGTCAAGTGGAAACACTTGCCAGTGGAAGACGCAACATGGGTACTTAAAAGAGATCTGGAAAAACAGTACCCACAGTTTATGGAGCAATGGGACGGCAAAGTCATATCTGAAGAAATCGGCTCAGGCATGTCGATTTGTGTAGATTAACAGCTTGCCTAGTTAGGTATAATCTACGCATGCAACCTATGAGATAAGAGTTGCATGGGTTGTAACCGATGACGAGATTACTACGGTGATCTCTAGGACGTGGTGTAATGTCAATGTAGGCATGACCGCGGTGCCGCTTGGAAAGTCTACTTCTGTCCCACGGAAGTAGACGACCTCGAGAGAAAGGAGGTCATTGAGGAATGCATTGATAGGAAAAGCACCTCTAGCCCCATATATGCTTTGATAGGAGGAATCTGGCCTTCACGCCCCACATACGGGAAGGACCTATCCTCCACGCTGGGCAACTAAAGGTGTAGGCATGAGTGGCATATAGGCATATAGGCGCTGTCTCCACGGCCATAATGAAAGAATCACCCTCTTCCTACGCCGGGAGATTAGCCATGCATCCATGTAGATAGGTGGGGTGGTCACCATATAACCAAAACTTTATAAATAATTAAATATGGTACTAACGTAGTGTGACCTGCAGGCCAATAGAGCACTCCGGAGGGCTAGGAGGTCAGACTACGAAGACTTGCAACACAATTTTGTCTAAAAGTGTTGCAAGGAATAAAGAGTACCTCGAAGAATAATAGTATATATAATAAATTATGAGTAATCGTTGTAATGACATGCGAATAATTAAGCATTTGATTGAATAATAGTTCAATAATGTACCATAAATATTACCTTAAGGTAATTCTATTAAATGTATAAATGTAATAATAGGTATATCGTATGCATGAGATTGATTGCAGGTTAAGAAGATCCCAAGGTGGGGAGACCATGATGCTGCGGACAACATCAATTCAAGGTGGGGAGAATGTGACGTTCGAAAGACGATATATACGGTCTCAAGACGATACCATATCAAGCGCCGCCACACGCATTACCGCGCCGTCCGGTCCGACGTGTAATGCCGACGCATACACAAGCAAGGACGCCCTAGGGGGCAACTTGCAATGGTGCGCACACTTAGCAATGCGCGCACCTTTAGACCTTTAACCCATTAAAGGTAGACCAAGGGTCATGGAAACCCTAAACCTAACTGATAGCCTACATAAGGCATCAAACCCAAACATTCCCTTTTTAAGCCCACGCACCTTCCGAAAGTCCCGATTCAAGGCCACCGAGGAGTCGATTCCAACTTCCACGGTGCGCCGCCCAGATGCCCCAAATAAGTGTCGGATCGTCCTTCCGACCGCATCTCGGAGACATGGACGCCTTCGATTGAGAGGAGGAACCAGGGGATCGGGTATTTGGTCGATCAAATAGCATAAACCTTACTCTAGCCTTCGAATCAAGAGGGTTAGCCTATTAGATCACCCCTAGCAGCCAAGTAGATCCCGAGATTGACCTAACCAAAGAACCTAACTCTATGAGATAGATTAGTTCTTTATTATATTATTATGTTGATATGATGGACCGGATGGATTACGTGGAACTCATTGTATTGGGAAGGGGGTAGAGACTTAAAGCTTAGTAGATGATGCTCCTAGATAGTCCCTCTTAGTGCATTACTAGATTTCGCCTGTGGTACGTGAGCCCACCTGTTGTGGGTGAAGGGGCGACCGGGCTTAGAATGAGGTTCGCTTCGACCTCGGCCCATCCCTCCGGGTGTGTAAGGCCTACCGGGGTCGAGTGACTAGGTCTAATGGCTTGCCACCGAAAGTGTGGGTAAGGCACGGGCTCGACACCCGTGGGTGGTGTTCACCTTCCAAAGGGGTTAAGTCAATAAGGGCAAAGGGCCCTCTAGTCACCTTTGGGTCAAGATGTAGATCTCGGAGGGAGCAATTCCTCACCGCCCCAACGGGACTGGGAGATGTAACCCAGAAATAGCCCCTTTGGCTATGCACCCGGGCTACGCCGTCCCAACGCTTTTCAACCTACTCGCAGTGTGCACAGTGAGGGGCGGATGGTGTGGACAACCCTAAGCCATGCTCTTATGCCAGCCCAATCCATTATCATGATTCTCGCTTTACACCGAACTCCTCGAGACCCAAGCTTGTCAGTCATCCCCATGGAGTCTGAGCCTTGGGTAGGAACTTCTATGTATTGTGCTGATCTTTGTCTATGCAGATGTTGATGTGCCACCCTTCGAGGTGGATATATGATGTTATGTTACTGACGTGTATGTTTACGCTTCCGCAGCTAGGTAGGCCCTGAGGGAGACGGGGTAAATGACCCCTTCACTCTTCCCACTGTGGATTCTAGACGATCACAGTGATACGTGGAGGGCCCTGTATCAGTGTGGAGCTGGTGCGGGGGATGAACTTCTGTTTGTATACGGTGCGGGCATCGTATACGAGTAGGGGACGTCACAGATCCCTGGAAACCAACAAACACAATGTGTTAGTGAGCTTGGGGAATTGAACCCCAACGCAATGCCAATGCTCATCCGAGTATAAGGGAGATCCCAGTATAGGGGGTCTCCCCTATGCCCAGGGGCCAAAGCCCTTTGAAAGTCTGCAGATGTCAGTAACGAAGTGCAATCAAGAAAGCATGAGCAAGACATAGCATCAAACAACAGAATATCACATATTCATAGGCTTAGAAAATGTACATGTGGCATGGGCGCCACGCACATGAAACTGCACAAACAAGAACATTGCAAACACGATGAACAACAACGAGGCCTAATTCATGGGTTCTCCAGATGCAGCCCATCTGATCACACATCAAGCTGCCTGATTTCTTGTGTCAACAAGCATCTAGCCAAGCTCATGTGAGACCTCAAAGCATGCAACTCAGATAACGGAGCACCAAGCTGTTCCCAGGCAACACTAGAGATCGCCAAATCGATGGCCACATAAAAGCCAGTCAGCTGCCTCCTCAGGATCCTAAGGGAAGCAGCTATTCGATGGGCCTCCATTCCAACTGGATGATGCTCGTTATAAATTCCTCTGCAGTGAACAGCTGCTCCCCCTCAAGAGGATAAACCTGAGGATTAGGATGGGAATTGTCAATCCTAGAGCTTATCAAAGATGGATCCAAGCTCATGACGGGATGACCCGTCTCCCCGGGAGGATTCCCGTCGGTCTCCATTTCTATCCTGCAACAATACACATGCTGAAAGAAAGCAAAACATGGACAAAACTGAAGCTGTACTGTGACGAGCCTGCCGAGTTGACCCTTCTGGCAACTCGGAATCTTGTCTATAATTAAGGCTAGATCCCGAGTCGCCAGAAGGGTCAACTCGGCAGGCTCGTCACAGTTGGTATTAGAGCCAAGTTTGACCTTAAAGGGAATTTGGAAATGATTCATGTTCTTGAAGTGAGTTGTTAATGCTCCTATTATCTATATGCAGAGTAGTAGGAGATCATGGATGCTGGTGGTGCAGGTGGAGATGGAGCTCAAGATGTAACTAATATCCTGCAAGCTATTCAACAATCTCTGCAACAAAGCGTGTCACAACAAAAGACCGAGGCTGAGAAAGCAATTGAAAAGGTGTTAAAGGACACCAAAAGGGAAGTTTTTACAGGAGAGAACACAACAGGAGATGATGCTGATGCCTGGCTCCGTGGAGTGGAGTTCTATTTTGATTTGATTAAGGCACACGATCCCGTAAAAGCTCTTCTTGCTCAAGCAATGTTGGGAGGTTTTGCAAGAGTCTGGTGGGAGACTTGCCTAACTGACATGAATAAGAGACCTGGCCAAGCAACGTGGGAAGAGTTCAAAAAGGCCTTTGAGGGGCATTTTACACCTCCAGGATATAAAGTTGATAAGATGAATGAGTTCTTAGATTTGACGCAAACAGGGACCGTGACAGAGTACAATAAAAAGTTTAGAAGATTGCAACCACATTGTCCTATTGTTGATAAAGCTAAAATGTGTGCTAGATTTGTGAAATGACTCCATATTGATATCAAAAGTACCATGTCTGGAGTGGCATATACGGATCTGGAGGAGCTAGTAAGAAGTGCCAAAAATCGGGAAGCAGATTTGGCAGAACAAGTTGCAGTGGATACTCAAAGGAAGAGACAAGCATCTTCCTCTTGGCCAGTTGAGAATTCATATAGTCGGAGACGATTATTTAGAGAAGAGCCATATGCTAGTCAATCTGTGGAAGTTCAAAGTAATAACAGGAATTGAGCAAGTAGCAACCAGACTGGAAGTAAGTTGCTACCGCCTCTCACTGATGAGGAAAGACAACGGTGCCTTGAGGAGAGGCGTTGTTTCCGTTGTAGAGAAGTGGGACACTCAAGGAATAATTGCCCACTTGGTAGCATGGGAGGAGAAAGATTTAATCGCAATCCAAATGTTGGCAGAGGGAGAGGCCGTGGAGAGCCTCGATGGAATCAAAAGGAGCGTCAGCCGGAAGGAAGATGGGATACAGATGATAGGACTATTGAGTGAAGGCCGCAAAGTGGTGAAGATAGAGCTGCCCCAATAATGGATCTTCCGCAACATCAAACATTTGTTTATGCTGCAGAAGCTCCACGTGATGGTGCTCAGAAAGCTTCTATAGTGCGAATCCCAGGTGAGATTTGTAATACCTTGAATTTATCTCATTTTCTATAGCAGTTGTTTATTTTGCTTCATATTGTTAATATACTTATTAACTAAGCATGATAGTTCTTGGAATCGAACCATGAGAACATGGGTTAAATTTTAGAAGGTGAGACTGTAACAATCCTGGCCAGTTGATGGGTCAATATATGTACCCATGTACGTATATACAAGTTTAACATGCATGCAAGATAGAACATGCATGTTTGACATGCATGCAAGATAGAACATGCATGTAGGATAGAATTATAAATAAGCAAAAGCTTTATGATCTAGAGAGGCAAATTAGAAAGAAATTTTGGAAGCTTTTTGGAGACGGGATAGCAGAGAAGGAATTCCATTGATAGCAAGAGTTTGGAGCTTTCACCTGCATCGGATCTTTTTCTTATCAGGTGGGGTTTTGTTGTGATTTCAGCTTGTATAGGTTGGCATGATTAGGTTAAGGGAATCACTTGACGTAGAGAGATATGAAAGCTTGTATGTAGTGATCTTAAGAGAGCTTGAAAAAGGATGCTAACAAAACTGATCTAGCAGAGAATCATGCAAAAAGGTGCTAAATTTCAAGGCAAGAGCAGATGATTTACAGGAGCAATTACTATTTTGGCTGAACCAAAGGCTGTTTGGGAATGATCTAGGAGCTCTATGGGAGACTCCAAATCACTAAGAAAGCGAGGCATGGGTCGTTTTTATCCCAGGAATGATCAAACTCAGAAGTTAGTTGCTGCTGCAAAGGTTTCGAATTGCAATAGAATCTGCCACGGTTGGAGTTGGGCCTCCTGGAAACACATTGAATAGACCTGGAACAGGTCGATTTGGGCTTGATGTAGGCCGAATTGGCTGAGGTACTCCTGTGTCTAGAGAATCGAAACAGGAATAAGAGCCTAAAACTGTACAAAATAGGTCTGCGTTGCCTTTTCGTTCTTCTGTTTTATTTTTTTATTTTTGTGTTTCTTTTTATTCACATTGTTTCTTTTTGTTAATATTGTTGACAATATTTGTTGCTAAATCTTAAAATTAGTAAGAATATAAACCATTGAGGATAGGGCTTAGTTACTTTGCATGAGTCGCAGCGGAGAATTTTGCTTCAAAGCTGCTCTATATGATGGGCATGGACACGAGTTGTTATTCAGCTTAGATAATTATAAATGAGAATATTGTGTGAATTAATTGCTAATTAAAGGTACAAGAAATTTATTGCGGCGGCCTTGCGGCCGCCGCGAACATTTCTCCGGGCAACGAGAGCTGTTGGATAGGCATATTCACCCCTTATTCCTTAATCTACACCGTACGTAAAGTTCCTCGTTTGTGGGGTATGCAAGTACAAAATTTGCTATACCGTATAACAAGATTTGCAAAATACTATAAGATTTCCAGCAAAATACTATATGGTGTTAATTTTGTACGTGCCAAATATAATTATAAGGGCTCTCGCTGCCCTACGTCACCCCCCGTGTGAATATGCACCCAAACCAAAGGGGGTTTAAGGGGGATTTTAATTTAAATGTGTTGGACCCAATGGTTGTGTTAATTAATGTTAATGGTAATTATGTGTTGGTTTGTTATCTTAAAAAAAATTCTGGGCCCTTCGGGCCCTAACAAAAACAAACATTTATCTATGTGCACTTAGTTACACATTGACCAAAATGTTAAAGAATACAACTTTGCATACATAAAACACAAGTATTTAGAAAACACCATTGTTATTTTCGTCTTTGTCAACTTCAAATTTAAGAATGTGATTTAACATTCTCTCTAGTTTACACCCCTTACTCCAAAAGTATAGCGTTGTACAATGTTCACAATAAAGGATGCCATTCCCAAGGTAAACAAACCACTGCTGAAAGCATTACAATCCATACCTAAGAACCTATCTCAGCCTAATCATTGTTATAAACTTTGATACAAGCACCTTAGATACAAGCACCTTCAATGCTCGAAGGGCACATCTAGCCTGTTCCAGCAATTAAATACAGCTTCAAAATCATAAAAGTTTAATTCATCGTAATTCGACAGAACTACGCAGATTTGCTGATGAGTTCAGTATTCTGCAAAGTCAAGTCTTCTAATAATGGCCTGGGTTAAAGGGAAAAATTCTACCTACAAAAAGCTATGAATCAACAGAACCTCTCAGAGAGCAAGCACAAGTGCTGGCGCATTGGCAAGAACCGAGGTAAAACAGTACTTTTCAAGAATGTTTGCAAGAATAGACCAAAATGGCTGGCCGACAGCTCACATTACAAAGGCACTATACGAAGCCTCTGCTTTTTTATGCATATTTAAAATAGAATGCTGCTGATGAAGAAATGCGTTCAGAAGTGGTTCAACCCAAATAATCCAAAATGTTCGAATGGTATGACAGATGCAAGAAAGAAATAGACATTATTAAGAAATAGACATTAATATCATAATCAATGAGAGACCAAATAAGATTGCTTATCTTGAATGGTTTCCTCCAGACCAATGCTATAACTCCTCTGCTCCCAATACCTTTGTGCATTTCAAAAATCTGTCTTAGCCACCAATAAAAACCTGGCCGATTATCAGAACTGCTTGCTTCTGCAGAAGTGCTTGCTTCTGCATGTTTACTGTTGCTAATTGGGCTTCTTAAATAAGAAGTCTCTTTCACTGCCACAAATTCCCGTGGCGGTTAGCAAAGGCTTCATGTGTCCGCTTCAATCGCCACCGACTACGAGAGCAAAGCAATAGCATGGTCGGGCAGAATTATACAAACAAATAGTAGAGTCGGAAAGAACTTGTAGAAGAAACCCCACAAAACATGATTGGCACTAAAACTTGGGTCCATTAAAAACCAGTAAAATCTCAACAACAGAAAACTTATGTTGGCCGATTTGAAGATGAATAAGCTACAAACATTTGTCGATTAATAAGCAAATGCGGTTCTGGAACAGCCTTTGGTGCAGCCGAAAACAAAAACCTGCAGCAAGTCCCAACGTCCATGCCCATCTCTGCAGCTCAAGGCCGAAAACCCCCAAAACCCACAAGGCCCACGAAATCCATAGCTACGATACCTCCGGTCATCTAGAGCAGAGAATCCGTGCATCTTTGCACAGAAATTGTGAAACGTAACATGCGAGGGAAGACCCGCAGACGACCCTAAGGCCCCGCCCTGCGGCCCTTGCTCGCCCTGTAATCTCGGTGGAAAAGGGTTTGAACATACCTTGAAGCTGCGGATCCCGCTTTTCGGGTAATCTACTCGCCCGCAAGAACGTAATCTCGCCAAAGCCATTGCCTCACCAAGCCCTAGATAACTAAAAGAACCCTAAAATAACCTGGCTCGATGCTTGCATGCTCGATTTGGGATAGTTTTTGAAATCATAGTTGTAACCATTGAAAAATGCCACTAAAAGTATCGTGATAGTATGCGCACTCTAGATGTACTGATTAGTACGTCTCATCAAATACGGTCATCAAATCATATAAAAACCTTAGGAAAAAAAGTACAAAAACACAAAGAAAACCCCCTGTTATTATGCTACATATTCTTCTCCAACCCGCTGCAAAAGAAATTTTGTGCTAAGTCGAATAGATCTCAATTCTGGACATCCTTGAGATGCGAAAAAACTTGCGGGAGTTGAACCTTGGGATTCGTCTGCAAATCTTTAGCCAAAAAGGTTTGATACTAAGTTTGCAAATAGAAAATTCTTTGATAACTAGTTACGGTGCCCATTGTTGATGGGCTGGGTTTGCTAGATTTATGAGGTTAGCTATCTGGACTGCTTGCTAGCGGACTTCCTCGGCCCAAATGGATCGGATCTCAGGAAGAGGTAGGGGTAATTCCTACTTGCTCCTAGAGTTCCTTAGGGCCGTGCTCAAAACAAAACTTGCCAAGACGACTGTCAGAAAGCTCCTCACACCTATGAGAACATCTTATCTCACACCTATGAGAACATCTTATCCTATGAGAACATCTTATCTCATATGAGGCAACTTCATGCATCTAAATGCATTTTTATTCTTGCACTGGGTAAATCATATTCCTTTGAATTTAATGAGCCAATAAGGGCATTGTAATTTTGTGCTATTTATATTTGACATTGTTTAATATATTTAGTTTGATTTTTTCTATCTATACATGGTTCTTACTCTAAGCTTCAAGTTGGTTAGGCCTACTTGCATGAAGTTGCAACATCTTCTAGCAATACACAACCTTTTTCCTTCCATTGCCATGAGGACATGTTGATTTCAAACAAATCATATCATACGCATGGCAAAACTTTACCTAAAAGAGCACCTTAAGTCTGTCTTATTTCTAGTCGAAATTCACAAGTTCTACGCACAAACATTTACAACCATTGTAGATTAGATCAAGTTCATTTAAATCACAATCATAGTCAAAATTCACAAGTTCGGCTCATCTTAGTTGTTTTTTCAAACACTTGCTTAACCCCGTCTACATTATTCTATTGTCATTGCAAAAATCTCCCATCCATACATTGTGTGAAGGGCGCTTTCTTATTTCATCAGTAATAACATTTTTGTGGCCAATCAAATAACATTTTTATGACCAGGCATTTTGATATTTTTTCCAGAAAAAAGGGAAATGTTTTAAAATACTACGAATGATGGGCTATAAAAGGCAAATGGGAAATACATTTCCATCTGCTAGTCCTAAACACTAGGAAGAATTATACAAAAACCATTTCAGAACAGTAAAAATTACATCAATTTAAATCTAAATAAGAGCTTCAAGACCAACACTACTGTTTGAACGGGGGACAAAATGTACATGAATGATCACAAAGGATTAGAAGGTGGAATTAAATCTGGAAGAGCTAACACTCTTCCAATTTTTTGCCAAAGAGAGCTCCAGAGCAGAGCTGCACACGCGCAGCCAAAGTGCTAGTGGGATGAACAGGTGGATAATGAGCACTGCTCTCATATTGGGGGGTCAAGCTGGTACTTATGGCACTAGCATGAGCAGGATCAAGGCCTTGCACCTTCTGAAAAGTGGAGCTATTTAGCAGCAGATCATTAGAAGACTGAATAGTTGCCAAGGAGTCACTTCCCTTCTTGTTCCTACAATGAACACATTGCTCTCAGACAGGACCTTGCCATTGCCCCTTGCTCCAATTGCATAATCTGCAACCAATTGGATGTTCTAGGATTATTAGTCAACTTTATCAACTTGCATATATAGCTAACAAATGGGCACGACAGGACACTATTCTAATGTGTGCCTAACCAAATCTACTGGAGGTTGAGCATATGCCCGTTCTCAAGTCCAGTCTGGGTTACCAGGAAGTTGTCTTGAACCTACTGTATATGAATTTCCAATGTAAAAGCCAACAAAGTTGGGAAAAATGAAACATGCAGAACCGAAATCTGGCCTATGGATCAAATACATCTTTAATAGAATTT
Organism: Isoetes taiwanensis; assembly: GCA_021234155.1. Lineage (NCBI taxonomy): Eukaryota > Viridiplantae > Streptophyta > Lycopodiopsida > Isoetales > Isoetaceae > Isoetes > Isoetes taiwanensis. The sequence continues at coordinate 4,380,978 of JAJEKV010000042.1, read as the reverse complement.
ATGTGGGAACATTTGCAAATACAAATCTCAAGGCAGAACCTATAGGCCAGCTGACAAGGTACAGAGCCAATTCGAATTCCTTTTCAATCTGGTCTAGGAGCTCCAAAGGCCGAAGAGCTGGACGAACCAACTTGTTGACGAATGTGAATATTGGTAATTTGCGCATTCTACAGACCTAAAATGAAGGACATTTATAAACATCTTAAGTACTATGCATCTGAAAATGAATAGAAAGTAAAAGATAAGATTTAATCTATACTATGCCCTCAGGTATCTTTACTCTAAACTATGCCCTCGGATATTTGTCAAAGACTGCCAAATAGAACTCTGAGTTCTCTACTGCATATTTGAGATAAGTTCCTTTCCAGATGTATATACAAAGGCAAGCAATGTTAGCTCTAAAGTTGGCCCTCTTTCGTATGACAATACGCACAAACTTACCTCGAAAAGCTTTCTTGTCTGTGGCTCTAAGCCTTTGCCAGCATCTACCAGCATTACTGCATTGTCTGCAGCTGCCAATGTCCTGAAGAAACTCTTTAAACATAATTCATGGACTTTTTGGTTAGGAATAAGAGAATCATACCGATATGTATCCTCCTGATATGAAACAAATGTGAATCAGGCATGTTACATATGGAAACAAAAAGCAAAAGGTGAAAACTGAAACCTGATGTCCAGGAGACGGGACTTGAGGAACTCAACTAAGTAGCCCCATCCTGCATTCTGGCATGTGGAGCTTGATTATGCAATCTTGATGCTGGACCGGATTATGTTGCCATGGTTTTCGCAAGGCGGTGCCCAAAAAAAAAAAAAAATAACTGCTGTAGGAGTGAGGAAAAAGGGGCGCCATCACCAGATTCACCACCGAAACTCGGCAGGCTGGCCTGACCTAGCGGAATAATGGCGGCGGCTATGGCGCCGAATAGCTGTAGTTGACGCCAGATAGCTAAGGCAGTGCTCCGTTGTCTGTCAGTACCAGAGAATTTTGCAGTTTTTTTTTTCTCTCCCTATTTTTTCCTTCCGGAAAAAGAATCTTGCCCTTGAGGTTTATATATGTTAAGAAAAGAATGTGCAAAATTTTAAAGAGTTAGGGATAGTGATAATTTTGGCTCCTGGAGATGGGGATTGCTTGACAGGAATTTCAGGCAGTTGCGGTTAGGAGTCCTTATGGATTTTAAGCTTGGAAAGTGTAAGTTTGAAGACTCCAGTTTGGATGCACAATTCTAAAAACCATAGCTAAGGGGTCTAAATTAAATAATGTTGTGGAGTTATTTCTGCACCGAGCATGCTACATCGATATGTTTGTTCGTTATTGGGTTTCATCATCGAACTTGCTACTTCAACATGATAAGGTTGTATGGGCAACCTTGGCAAGAGCAAGGTCTAAGTACGTGTTTAATAATTGTTTAATGAAAACACATGTCATGGTCTGTAAGTACTGTAACATTCCTAACCGACATGCCCTTAACCAACTGGGCAATTAGACGTTTATGAGTAGTCGCTTCTACCCATTTCTGCCGGTGTCTCTCGCTTCTACCCATTTATGCCGGTGTCTCGGAAACGCCCCACAGACACATTCAAGAATCGAATACTTGAGCGGTCTACCATGGGCCCGTTACAGTCTCTCCCACTAGTACTTGAGCGGTCTACCATGGGCCCGTTACAGTCTCTCCCACTAGAACTGTGTTCGTCCTCGAGCATCCAAGGCTATACCATGTCTATGTCATACCACGTCACAATGATTACCAAGTCTTTGCAAATTACCCATGCATATAGGCACTCATGGAGACTCGAACTCGAGACCTGCTCTGATACCAACTGTAACGTTCCTAACCGACATGCCCTTAACCAACTAGGCAAAACCGTTTAGACGTTTACGAGTAGTCGCTTCTAGCCATTTATGCCGGTGTCTCGGGAACGCCCCACAGGCACATTCAAGAATCGAATACTCGAGCGGTCTACCATGGGTCCGTTACATGTACATGCAACAACGCAAACAATAGGTCAACCAAACCGCCATCGTGTGATCCCTGGTGTGGATGGGGATATAATCGACACCATGGTCAGGGATTTCAATATCAGGGCTAAAAGATGGATCATGGATATCCTAGAGATTACAGTCCATCTCATTAGATGGCACAGAATCATCCCAATATCGACGGCGGCCTGGCTCATTCCTTTTTCAACAGGCACATAACCTGCAGGCAAACCAAACAGAATTGTTCTAACTTCAGATGGCATACAATGAGCAAGATTCAACAGATCCCTCCAAGCAGTACGGACTCTGTGCTCGTTCACATGGGCAGTATTAGATGGGATTATCCAACTGCTGCTCAGAGTATATTTTCCGCTTCTCAGCTGTGAACGTTAAACTAGGAGTCAATCTACGTCCACCATGGTAGAATACAAAGTGAGCAGCCTTGTTCAGAAGGTTTCTGTTATTCAACACACAGAGACCCTTCGTGTCCCCAGCACCCCATCTTACGTACAAATCTTTTCCTTTCTCAATCATCGTTTCAGATATATTGTGCAGGTGGCAGGAGTAATGCACCTTCCCTGTGTCTTTCATGCAGTACCCTAGCATGCCCTCGAAACAGTGCAACCTGTTATTCTTGAGGGCCTTGCACACTAAGATAACGCCTGCTGGCTTAGAGGGCCAATTAAACTCCCTTTTGATAGCATCATTCAGGGCCTTAGGACTCTTGTAACGGGCTCTAAGCACAGCCTGCACATGGAGATGATCAGCAGAAGATCCCCTCTCCAGGGCAACTGCGCCAGCAAGGCACCTCCTATTGCAGAACGAAGACATTGCATCAAAGAAACTGCAGGGAGCATCCTGGCCAGACAAGGCTAATGTCACAGAGGCATTTATTGCATCCCAGCTTTGTGCAAGGTTAGGGACGGCATGAGAGGGCATGGCCGAGTTCTCAGTCTGTACGGACTCTGATTCAATTGGAATAGAACAGGGCAAACACCCATGGACAACACCAGCTTTACCCTTTCTGGCAGCCCGCCTCATAGCAGACATGATCAACAAAGGAAAAAAGATAACAAAGAGGACCCAGGACGCTAACCTCTGGTCTGTGCAAACAAAGGAAAACAGATAACAAAGAGGGCCCAGGACGCTAACCTCTGGTATGTGCAGATCGTTCCAGCCTTGCCGCTCACCCCAGCGTGATATACCAGACAACACCAGTCAGAAACCGTCATGTGCAAAACAACCGAGCTTTTCTTCGCGACACCTGAAGGAAGCAAATCGCCACCTGATGCAGCCGAATTAGCATCCGCCTGAGTCACCGACACCTGCAGCTACATCATGCGCGACCCAATCCAAATCTCAGAAGAAAACCCTGCCCCTTCTCTACCACAGATCCACCTAGGTTTCCAAACACAGCCAAGATGCCACCATCATTAAAATACGTATTTGAATACGAATACGAGAAATAACCTTCTAAAATCACATGTAACAAAACTACTGTTTTTGATAGCGGACACATTATGGAAGATAAAGATGGTAAGACCGACATATGGTATTGGAGAAATTGGTAGTGCTTTGACACCTCGGTTTAATTTCTATACTTATCTTAATGTGCAAATGTTCTATGCCGGGGGGTATCCACTCTTTAAATTGTTTGAGTACTATGCCAGCAAGGAACAAGAAAAAGGAAGCGATTCTTTTATGAAGGGCCGATCCGAAGCCCAAACGAAGGGGAAAGCATCTTTACCCTTAGTAAATCGCCGGATTAAGTTAGCCTGTCACTGTGCTCCAAATGGCTTATTCTGATCTTAGAGACACTAGATAGCCAAAATGGGCAATTCCTGCGCCGGAGGAGTTGTTACTGGTTTAAAAAAGCTCGATGTGCGGCCGTACCTGCGGATCAATACTTCAAACGAAGCAAATTCCGGAGATACGGCAGACCCACCTCCAGGTTCTGTCCAAACTGTGAAACCAAATACTCCTAGAGCTAAATCTGCTCCCGGTTCAATTTCTAACGAAAAGAGGATGAAATCTGAATCTGTTTTGGGTCGCCCATTTGAAGACGTGAGAAATGTGGTTACTTTTGATCGGGAGCTGGGTAGAGGGCAATTCGGAGTAACCCATCTTTGTTTTCATAGGCTTACAGGAGAGAAATTGGCTTGTAAGACGATTCCTAAGAGGAAACTTGTGACTAAGAATGATGTTGAAGATGTCCGGCGGGAGGTTCAAATAATGCATCATTTGATTGGCCATGAGAATATTGTGGAACTCAAGGGGGCTTATGAGGATAAGCAGTCTGTGCACTTGTTGATGGAAGTTTGTGAAGGAGGTGAGCTTTTTGATCGTATTGTTAACCTTGGGCATTACAGCGAGAGAGCCGCCGCTGCAATATGCCGAACCATTGTAAGGGTTGTCCATTTTTGCCACTCTATGGGAGTTATGCACCGTGATCTCAAGCCTGAGAACTTTTTATTCGCTAGCAAGGATGATGATGCGCCACTTAAGACCACTGATTTCGGCCTATCAACTTTCTTTAAGCCAGGTTAGGACTGCGTGAATTCTGCCGTTTTTTCTTGTTACTTCAGTGCTAGATTTGGAAACAACCATGTTACGAGAACAAATCAACATACCTTGCAAGGACTTAGTCCTCAATCAGCATACCTTGCAAGACTTAGTCCTCACGGATCTTATGACATCATTTAAGCTGTATGGCCATCTATGATGTCACCCAAAGGTTTGATGTCATTCATGTATACTTTTCTTGCAGGAGATAAGTTTACTGAGCTTGTTGGAAGTGCGTTTTATGTGGCCCCTGAAGTGTTAAAACGAAACTATGGACCAGAATGTGATATTTGGAGTGCAGGGGTCATTTTGTACATTCTTTTAAGCGGTGTTCCTCCTTTCTGGGCAGGTCTGCATTTGTTTCATTCAGCTGCTCATTCCACAGTATGAATGACAGTTTATTAGAGATGCTATGGAATACTAGCTATTATTTTCCTAATACTCCATTTTTTGAATTCAGAGACTGAACAGGGTATATTTGATGCCATTCGTCGGGGATATGTAGATTTCTATAGTGATCCATGGCCTTCCATATCGAAGGGAGCAATAGATTTGGTGAGGAATATGTTAAGACAAGATCCAAAGGAACGATATACTGCTAATGATGTTTTTAGTGAGTCCTTGTGCTTATAGCAAAAATTATATACCATAAACTTTACAAAATATGGTTCTTCAATCTAAAAAAGCAAAAATTTGATGTTACAGATCACCCTTGGATCCGAGAAGATGGCGAGGCTTCAGACCAACCTCTTGATAATGCAGTGCTATCAAGGCTTAAAAAATTTTCTGCCATGAACAAATTCAAAAAGTTAGCACTTAATGTATGCTATCTTAATGACATACTATCTTTCATATCCTTGAATATGTCCTGAGTTGTTGATTACAGGTAATTGCGCAAAAGCTAACTGAGGAAGAAATAACAGGGCTTAAGGAACTGTTCAAATCAATGGATACAGATAACAGTGGCACGATAACATGTGACGAATTAAGGGTTGGTCTTGCAAAGTTGGGCTCCAACCTTGTGGAGTCAGAAGTGGAAAAGCTAATGCGAGCAGTAAGAATATCTTGCATTTTTCACTTCGTAAAGGAAGCATATGACACCATCCTGATATAATACCGCAGGTTGATGTGGATGAAAATGGTACACTCGACTACTTCGAGTTCATAACGGCAACAATGCATCTAGCTAAGGTGGAGAGACAGGACCACTTGTACTCTGCTTTCCAGCATTTTGATAAAGACAATAGCGGGTAAGAAATGCGGTAGATGTATTAAATAATCATGACCGCCTAAAAATCATTGAGATCTTTCAGGTATATTAGTATGGAAGAGTTGGAGCAGGCTCTACAAGAACATGGTATTGACAACCATAAAACAACACTAGAGATTCTCCAAGAGGTCGATACAAATAAAGTAAGGACATAAAGGCATGCTTTATTGAATCAGCTTGGCTGAAACAGCTGGTGTAACTCATTCACTATTCTTGCAGGATGGGAAGATCAATTACGATGAATTTGTTGCTATGATGTGTCCAGGACAGTAAGGATCAAATTTCGCATTACCTTTCCTTGAATCAGCATTTAGTGAAAGGCTCTTGGCACATATGGATTGTATGGATTCAGTGCATTCTTCCTTAACCAGTATTTATTTGCCCAAAATGATAGCACATGCTGGTCAGAAAGTGGGCCACATTTTCTTTTTACGACCGAAGACATAGTTTGGAAGAAATAATTGGATTACCAGGTCCATATATTCCACTCAAACAGAGAGTTCTTAGAAGTGGAAGTTCTCAAAGTGCTTTCATTTACAATTCAACTTTAAGAGCATGCCTTAATACATATATCTTACACTGACATTGAGAATATAAAGTTGCAAATAATAAGGTACTATTCTCAACTGATGTTCCTTATGCATATGGAACGTGTCTTCTAGGGAAAACAATTGTTGGCCGCATTCCAAACTTCCCCGGCCTATTAGATGTTGAAAGTACATGATTGATATTTAAATTTAAGTAGAAATGTGGAAGTATACAGGCCTTTGGCACTTTTTATTTCAGGTCAGAAAAGTTCTCATTTTGTTAGCACCCAAAGCAACAGGATACCCGTTTAAGTTCTTCTCATTTTGTTAGCACCCAAAGCAACATGATACCCGTTTAGATTTAACTACGAATATTAACCAGTGTGTGCGAGCCAAACTTCATGGAAACCTCTAAACATGTAAGGAAACCTCAATATATTTAAGCAATTATGTATCACATGTGCGAGCCAAACTTCATGGAAACCTCTAAATATGTAAGGAAACCTCTATATATTTAAGCAATTATGTATCAAAGCATTAACTGGCAAGATCACATAGTAAACACTCCATGATATGATATGGAGTTTCAACAAAATCTCAAGCTCCATGTAAGGCTTGCTAAGAGCCGCATGAAGTCATTGAGAAGAAAAAAAGGTCCATAATTGTTGAGCCAAAAGAAAAAGTGTATTTGGCAGTGTGGAAGAGATTTATCTACACACCCTCCCTTGCATTGATCAGGGGAAGCAATACTTGGATAGGATAATTCTGTACAACAGCAAGATTCAGCTCAGAGGAAACGCCGATGAGAAATGCAAGAAGACACAAGGCTTTTATGGGAGAAAAGGCCAAAGAAGGCCTATGCTATAGCAGGCTTGTGCCAAAAGAAGCCTGGCTCTGAAAGGAGAGCTGGCATCAAAATTGGCGTCCTTTTCCCTAGAATGATGGTTCTATATAAGAAGAGAACCATAGCATTCTAGGGAAAGATCCTTATGCACAAATGTCCTCATCCGACACAAAGAGGAACCTACCTCAAACTCCATCATGGACCGGGGCCATGAGAGACAGTAACACACTCCTCGAATTTAGGAAAAAGGTAACGAGCATGAGATAAGGTGGGGTGCCAATGCAAGTAGAGGGGAAGGATAAGAAACCCTTGGGACAATTAGAATGCATACAGCAAAGAAGGCGCGAAAACAGAACACAAACAAGGCCACCACCAAAGCACATGAAAACAAAACTGTAGACTCAACGCTCCAACAAACTACAGGGAATACCTAATGATAAAACACTACAAAATCAAGGACAAAAATATCTAATCTATATCATCCATGCAAAACGGATTCAAGCGAACTTTCATGCATAGTAACAACCAAACCCATAGGAGCAAGACGACTTAAATAAGGAACCATGAGTCTTAGGAGACTGAAAGAGCAAGCAACAAGGAAAGGGTAAGGAAGAGAAAATGAAAAAAGGCAGTAGAAATTAGATGGAGCAAGTAGGTGATATGAGATGGAATAGGCAACCAAGGAACACCCGACACCATGGGCCAAAGGGACACTCGAAGTAATAAGACATGAACCAACGACGACTACAAATAAGAAACATCTAAACCATGGGACAAATGTGTTTGCGCTCTGGGTTCAAGATCACCTGGAAGACAACCCTCTATGAGGACCTTTGGATCAAGCAAGGGAATCCTGGCTGAGTGTCACGCGGGATTTTGCAAAAGAGAGGGAACAATACTAAAAAAACAGTGAGCAAAAATATGACTTCTTTGATATCAATCAGAGTACATGAACTTTCGTCAGGCGAGCGGAAAACAATCGAGACAAGGCTAAAATCTCATCTAAAAACTCAAGATCTTTCTCTACTCATATATATAGTACAATGGCCTCGGGCCCAAAATAGGTAAATGGCAGATCTCAGTTACCAACTCTTGGATCAAGGCATGATTTCCGGGGAATCTGGCAGCACCATCATTAGTGCCTGGACTCCCGCTAAATTAGGGCCACTCTTCACGGAGGCCGTCATTTGTCCGTTCTGGGTCTCTTCTTGGACTGGGGCATGGACTTTTTAGTGGGTTTCGCGGGGGGGAGGGGGGGTCTACTACTCGATGCTTTACCTGGTCCCTTCCGTGGTGCTCAGGAATAGTCCTGTACCTGGACATACATGACTAACAAAATGGAATGCATAAAGCAAAGAAGACACGAAACCGAGCATGATCGACCCATTATGACCACAATAGGGGCAGATGAAGACCGAAAAAATCAGCATACCAACAAACTATAGTGAAAACCATAATGTGGAGTTCTTCCCTTTCTTTGGGCATCATTATTTGGGGTTTTTTCCGTTCCTGAGCATCACCATCGGGCAAACTTTTAAGCACAAAACAACACAACCTATTGATACACGTCCAGCTTACCCAGATGCCAGAAAAAAAAAAAACACACACACACACACACACACACACACACACACACGCACGCACGCACAAATGTTAGGACCAAACGAAGTAAAAAAAAGGGGAACTTGATGATTTAAATAAGGGACCCCGAGATTAATGGAGTAATGTAGAGAACATAACCCATAAAGGCGGTCAAAGTACGAAGACTGGAACAACAATTCCAGGGAAATTATTGGGACACTATGGCACAAACAGAAGATGACATAGAGGGACTAACAAATTTAAGAGAAAAAACTTGACTAACAACACCAACTGAGTGAAAACTAGAACAACAAGGGAAAACCTATATCCAATACTAGAGAAACACCACCCATGTCAAAAATACAATAGGCTGCCACAACCACCAACTAGACGTGAAAGAAATTACCCGAAAAAGAACAATTTATGGGATGCTAGATAATGAATGGAGGCTAAATAGTAGAGGACGAAATACTAATGCTAAGACACGAATTGACATTCCCAATAAGGTGCCGATGTCTGTGAATTGACAAAGAAAACTTCGTGATCTCCACGTAAGGACCAGGATCTTTAGGTGCTTACATTGGGACAGAAGAATTGACAAGAAGGAAACGTGTATAAAACTAAGGAAACCCACCAATCGTAGGGCATGTTAGAGCAAGCTGGGACGAATTTGACAAGGCAATAGAGAAATGCTACCAAAAATTCGAGGGACGAAAGGAACCGATTGGGCGATCAAATAAACCACCACGGAGAATACCACAAGAATGGTTGGGCGAGCAGAACGGATCAAGAAATTGGACAAATGAACGAACGACACCTAAGAATACAAAGAGAAGTGCGTCAAGAACAATTAGACAGATGTACCAATTTGGAGCAATGCGGATGAGCAGAACAATGTAACAAGAACCATGGAAGCAATATGGAGCACAGCCTGGACTGTAAGAGCTACTAAAAAAAAAACTAAACAAGAAAATCATTAGAACAGAGACTCAAAGGCTCATGGAACACGATGGGACAAAATGCAACCAAGTGGACAAATGGGCTAAGGAAATAACATGAAGACTCGTAGTAACGGGAACGAATGAAGCCAGTGGAACTAGTGAAGGAGGTGGGATGGCCAGATGGAGACATGATGATACCAAACTTCATGAAGACAATGCGAACCCCACAATTAAGATAAACCGAAACCATGCATAATGGAATGCGTAAAAAAGAGAAGACATGGAACCGAACATAGTCAACAAGCTATCACCCAAAGAGCACCTGAAACCAACTGAAGAATCAACGTACCAACAAACTACAAAGATAGTATAATGACAAACACTACGAAAAACAAGGGCTAAAACCTAAACATATACCCTACATGCATAACTGATCCAATCGAACTATCAAACATAGAAACAACATAACATACAGGATGACGATAGGGACCCTGCGATTCAAGAACAATCTAGAGGACTGGACTAAAGAACCCATTAAATCGACAGAATTATGGAGTCTAAAACACAAAAGGGGACTACATGACATCGTTGAAAGATGACACCAAGGGACTAAAAGACTCAAGAGAACAACTTGATGAACAACTTAGCGACTTTTTGGGACCAACTCCAAGGGGAACAGAAGAAAGGGTGAGAGGGCATGATGCAGACGACACCAGTAAAAAGGAGGTCAGAGATGGCGTGAGCAAATAATGTGGGTAGATAGGGATGAATGATCGGTAGCAAAAGAAGGAATTGACAGGGGGATTGTTGAGCCAGGGCAAATGATAGCCAAATTGAATCCAACTTAGCACTTGCTGGAGGAATATAAGGACTGCCACCAAAAGGCAAGGCAAAGAGGAGGCGATTGAGAACGCTGGTAGACGATGCAACAGAGTCAACGAGGATGGGGCATGAAGAAAACGGAGTGCAATCTAAAACAAGAATAAAACCATCTAGAATGCAAGACAACCAAAAAACAGGAACCACTATAACATGCACGAATATGAGACGATGCAACATCGTTTTGAAATTTAAAATGCAGGCCCAAAAGGGGAATGTAAAAGGGGAATGTCGTGTGAACATCCTGCAAGATGGTCATACACCAAGCAAACTCTCTTCCGTCGTACACCAAGCAAACTCTCTTCCATTTTCGTAAAGAAAATGGCGCATGATGGGCATGAATGCATGGAGAAAGAGATAAAGGGAATCTACCTCAAAAATGATTGTAGCAAACAAGGACCGCTAGGAGAATAGGGCAAAATAGACCGAATGGAAGAAAGTGCAAATTTGGCTGACAATGGTAAATCCGACAACTGCCAACAAGAATAAAAAAGGCTAAGCAAGGTGGATGAAATAACTGGGGTCAACATAGAAAAAAGGCATGATGACTAGACACCAATAGGGCAAAAGAACTGCAACGAGTCAACAGAAGGAGAAAGTCAGGACAATAGTAGAGCAAAAATATTTTCAAGGGAGAATAGATGTTCAGAGCAAATTGGAATAAAGTAGCTAAGGTAGAAAATGCAAATGTCTAAAGGGCCCTCAAAGGCATATATTTGACACTAAGAATCTATGACAAAGAGCGAGTATAGGCCCTCATAAGGGCATCCATGAGACCAACTGAGAATATATGAGAAAGAAGCATGAACTTACCTACCTACACTTACCACTAGAAACAAAGCTCAAAAAAAAAAAAAAAAAAAGGGAAGCAAATGAAATGGACGGAGAAATGGGATCAAGAAAAGAGGACAAGAGCACAACAAATAGTAAGACAACATATGAGAAAGAAGGACGCACTTACCTACATATACTTACCACTAGAAACAAAGCTCAAGAACCCTAGAACAAAGAAGAACAGAAGCAAATGAAATAGACGGAGAAATGGGATCAATGAAAGAGGACCAGAGCATAACAAATTACGACATGAGATACATGGAGTTAAAAAAACAAATAGAGCACCTGAGACCACTGATACAACAAAGGTTGAATGGGACGAGACACATATGCAAAAAGAGAAAGAAGAAGAAGAAGAAGGGGGCGTCATGGGGTAAAAAGAAATAGGGCAAACACAGCGAGTACCAAATGAAACTACAGGTAGGGGAGAATGGAGAGAAAAAAGCCATCTCTAACTAAACCAACGATCCATGTAACTATATAAATAAATTAGCGAGGATTAGGAACCCCATAACATGCAGAACGAGATCAGCAAATTCCATGGAGAAGATGATGTGAAAAGGACAAACAGATGCGCATCCCACAACTAAAAACCTATAGTGCAAAGGATGTTATCCTAGACTGCAAAGATAAAAATCCATGGAATAGCCAAGCAATGAATTAGACATTCGACTGAAGTTACTATATGCCCAAATGGATGCTCTTACCCAAAGAATGAAAATTTTTTAGTGCAAAAGTGCTTATATACAAAGCGAATTTACCTATAGAAACGCAAAGACCAAAGAGCAAAATTAAACAGATACTTAACCATGAAAGTAGTGTCTCTCAACACATCAAATTTCCATCCCGTCGTCAAGGAGATACGTACCCCTGCCATTTACTAAACACGCCCATGATTGGGCAATACTTGTATGAGGTGACATCGTGCAAGGACTTGGCAAGTTGAAGACGAGGGACTCGGTGCATGGATTGAGCAATATTAAATGAATTATCTAGTGAATAAGAAGAGGGGCCAAACGAGACTTGAAGATAAAACATGGCAAAGAGGAGACTATAGTGCATGCACGGACTACAATTTCGAGGGAGATATCCGATACTGAACCATAAGTCGAATACATCTTTTAAAGATATCATGTTAACAGAAAAACCATAGCATGATAAAACTTAAAAAACAAAGCTAAAAGGCTGAGCAATCTATCTTAGATTAGGGCACAGGGTTATAGCACATGTATAGACACACTACGAGAGAATAGAGTATACTCAGGGAACAAGAAAAACCTCAAGGATCTAAAGCATGCATCTACGAGAAAATAGAGTGTACTCAAGGAACAAGAAAAACCTCAAGGATCTAAAGTATGCATCTACGGACTACAATTTCAAGGAAAAGGAAACATGCAACCACACATGATCGCAACCTAGGGCATCACGATAGCAAGCACGCTCGAACCTATACAAGTGGTCGAGGCACCCTATGTGCCCGCCAGGCCAAGACTAAGATGTCAAACAACAAGGAACTCCTAAAAAATATAAAGCTTACGAGGAACGAAGCCAGATGTGGTTGAGCCGACATTACAAGCACCAAAAACCATATAAACTGTACTTGCCTAATGCAAGACGAATGAAAAGCCATATCTCGTCCTCCAATAAACATCGAGCCTATTAATGCTTGGGCTGTAAGCAACCTCGTTGAAAAGACTAGCCAGGGCCAGAATAGCTATATCCAGCTGAAAATAACCAAGCAAACCATTAAGAAACCCCTGCAAAATGGAAAATTGGTTGGGATACTGGCATAAGGCAACAAATGTATATGAAGGACCTCTATCATATCATAAGTGAAGCATGTATATAAGGGTCATTACGAGGGTCTTGACAAATGAAGCATCAATAAAAGCAAATAGAAACATGTATTTAAACGAGAGCATAAATATGTATAAATCACAAAATGCATATGAAGAGGCTCTATTATTGTATACAATGACAAACCTCTATTTAATCGATGTCTACACGAACCTAGAAACAGACCCCTAGACCAACAAAGCATCGTAACCTAGGCAAAAACTTTTCCAACAACCATCTTGGCTCAAAGCAAGAAGCACAACAAATACACCAACAATAATAGACCTAATTCCTATGACCAAACAACTCGGCCTGATCCAAGAAACAAGACCTAAGCAAAGCATCCTAACCGGTCCATGCAGTAACCCGAAATAATAGGAATGGCATGCAAGAAAAGGACTGACACCCCGAGAAGTACAAATGGAATATCTTGGCTATGCTACTTAACAAACATAGAAGGGCAGGACACAAGATGCTAGATCAAAAACTGCCTTTAAAACCACCAAAAACATCCAGGGCATCCACAAACAAGGAGAATTCGAATAACCACCAGGACTCTGAAATACAACCCATGAGCAACCTTCCAAACATTGTCAACCTGTAGACTATCTTGACTCAAAGTAAGAAGCACAAAATTTCACCAAACAATAACAATCTCAACTTTTATGACCAATAATTCGACAAGCTCCCAGAAGCAAGGCCCAAGCAAAGCATCTTGCCAGAAAGGGGAACGAACTTACAGAACAAGATACACAACCGCACACCTAGACGTTTCCAAAATGAAATATGGAAAAACATGACTTTAAGAGCTACGCATCCCAGACCCATGCAATTATCCAAAAATATAACGAAGACCTAATACCTTCAGGACCCGGACCACGAGATGCAAGTCCCTCACTCTTTCCCACCAAACAACTAGATCATAGCCTTCCCAAACCCAGTTAATATAATCTAAGTATGTGCTAGGTAACCGGCGGATTGAGGGGTTTCCGGCCAGTAAACCGACAGGCGGCCCCGAAATTCGGCCGGCTACCAAACGTAAACTGGCGGTTAGGGGAAATTCCGGTCTTGTTTTCCGTCATTTTTCATGTTTCTTGTTTCTGCTGCATTCCCTGTTCAAGATCATTCGGCATTCCCTGTTTCTTGAGGACAGAGAAGGAAATGGGGTTTATTGAAAATGGATTTGCCTAATCTGAGAAGCTGTGCAGGGAAATCATCCAAGCAGCCGGCGATGGAGACATGTGGGAAAACAACGGCTAGTAAAAGACAAATGATAGGAAATTTTCCAGACCTGGTGCATGAAAGAAGGGTATGAATGGCTACTGGGCAGATCCGACTACTGGGCAGAAGGATTGAAGCGGTTATCTTGTCTCAAGAACAGGGGATCTGTCGGCCCCTGCAAACGCGAATATGGATCTGCCGAATGCTCTTGAACAGGGAGTTGCCCTGAATGCTCTTGAACATGGAATGCTTTTGAACAGGAAATGCCAAATGATCTTGAACAGGGGAGTTGCTCTTGAATGATCTTGCCGAATGATCTTGCCGAATGATCTGCCAGATGCACTGCGCTGCCCTGCTGGATGCGCTGCCCTGCGCTGCCGTTCAAATGAAATGGGGAAATAGAGTCCTCGAGCTATGACGGCGCTGTAAGCGGCGCCACCCAAGACAGATAAACCAAAAATTACCGAAATAAATAAATGGAGAATATTCGAGGAATTTCCCCTAAACGGCGGTTTACGAACATGTTAATGCCAATACGAAGGGGAAACCTGACTCCGATGTCCCCTGAAAACTAATGACCAACAGGCCCGCAGAGCTTTTTCTGCAGAGCTTTTCCTGCAGGCGGATTCTGATGCTGATCCTAGATTAATTTTTTTCATGTTGGCGATGCTGGGGCGGCTGATAATCTAACGATCACGGCTGGGCCTGCCAGTGTAGGACTCAAGAGGCGATGCCGAAGAAAGAGGCAATGCCGTTATCTACTGGAAGCGATGCAGAAGAATCGAGGTTGGAAGTGGGCGCCATTAGCAGAGGTCAGCCAATCGACAGAGGGATTCAAGATCAAGAGCATGGGTTTTCAGAGGGAATTTAGCACAGAGGTGAGAAAGCAAAGCATTTCTACAAATTCCCTCTGGAATCGGATCTCCAGGGAGGCACCATCGATCCATTCAGGGTGCCGGTACCACACTGAGCCCAATCCATCAGATATATGATCAGCAGAAGCGTGCAGAAGCATTATTCCGATAGGATAATTGGTGACATAGGAAGAACTCCGTACAATAACAAGATTCAGCTCAGAGGAAATCACACTGACCCCAATTTTTGGTCCACAGTTGTTTTCTAGTTGTACGGAAGTGTTGTTTTATGCCAAAAACAACACCAAAATGGCCCCAAAAGTCCACGTGGCCTGTTTATCCGGATTTGCACAAAGAGACAGTGGTTTTTTGGCGGAAATTTCCCACGGTGGTCTTTTGGCAGAAAAATCCACGCGTAGAAAAAATTGACATGATTTTTGTGATTTTTTATCAACGTGTGTTTTTTTTTTTTCATTCACTGTTGTTTTTAATAGAACCATGCGTTGTTTATCTTCAGAATTACATACGTAGGTCTTCATATTACCACATGTGGAAAGCTAAATTACAACATGAAAGTAAGATTGTTTTTAAAAATAGTTACATGTTATTTAACAAAGTACCACGTGTGTTTTTGAAATCTTGATGTTGTTTTTTATGCTATTAAGTATTGTTTTTCTAAATTAAGGACATGTAAAAAATTATTATAATAACATATAGAAAAAACAAGGTGTTGTTTTCAATTGCCTTTAGCTAATGAAATCTTGACACATGGCATATTTTATAAATAATAAAATGGTATTTTAACTAATCAAGTATCGACATGTGGCTTACTTTTTCAAATAAAAAAACATTATTAGCACATATAGAAAAAACAAGAAGGTGTTGTTTCTAATATAACTTCTAACTAATCATATATTGGCATGTGGCATACATTCAAATAAAAAACTAATATATACCACAATTAAAAAACAATAGGATCACATTGTAGTTTATTGTCGTTTGGCATTGTAGTTTATTGTCGTTTGGTTTTGGATCATTAATTGTAAGTGCTTCCCTATCAAAGTTATTTTATTTTATCTTTTGTTTTATCTTTTGATTGATAGATCATTGTCAGCAAATAAATGTGTCATTACAACCATGAGATTGGATGGAAAAGATGAACACACAAAATTTAGATAATAAACCATAAACTATACAGCTGAAGTTGAAGAAATGAAATGAATGATTTTATTTTGTACAAGGCCATTAATCATATCATAGCTTAACTGCTGTATCTCAACAAAATAAGATGCCATAAACTGGAAATAAGATGCCTGTACAAATAGTGAAGGTTTTGAAGGAAGAAAAACTACTGCTCTTCAAACCCGAAGATGCTGGTAGGAAAGCAGCATATCATCAAGTCAAGGCAAAAAGAAACCAGTACACGAGCACCAGCAGTAATTCCTATCTGAAGAAAAATCAAAGAAATGAGTCATGTTGTGATTTATCTGGAAAAAAAATCAAAGAAGATGAAAAGCTTGAGTGGACCTCATGTGTTCTTTCAGTATACAGGTTGTACGAGAGTTGTACAGGCCAGATGCGGATGACGGGACAACCATTCACTAGCAGTATTGGGGTCCGCCAGGGATGTCCTCTTTCCCCAACATTGTTTGGTCTGTACATTGACCAGTTGGAACACTGGCTGATGGACAATGGGGGTGGCGGGACCCAACTTTTGCATCAGGTCATCAGACAACTCATCTATGCAGACGATGTTGACCTCTTAGCTCACACTCCGGAGGATATGCGGTCTCACTTAGATGCTCGATACATTACCGCCAGCCCACGACATGAACGCCAATCCGCCAAGCCCAAGGTGGTCCTAATCTCATCCTCGCGCCATCCAAGGCCCCCTTCATTCACTTATCGAGGGCAACAAGTGAAGGTGACACCCACCTACAAGTATCTGGGAGTGGAGTTTCCTTCTACACTATGCTGGGACACTTCCATAAGATTGCGTGTAGCGGCGGGTTGGAAAGCACTCTATGCAATGCGTAAACAATAACCACATAGCGAACTATATGATTGGGGCATCGGGCACATCCGCTCGGGGTATTGGTAGAGCCCGCTCTTTTGTATGCGGAGTTGAAGTCCGGGGCCCAGTGGTGTCCCTTGCTACTTGGAGCGACTTAGAACAGTGCGTATAGGCCTTCTTAGCACGGGCACTCGGAGTGAAATCCACGGTCCCTTATCAAATTTTGTTGCAGGAGACAGGTTTCCTGCCACTTCAACGGCGACCCTTGATAGACACATCGCCTATTTCCGGAAGGTGGTAAATATGGATGATGATCGCTCACCGCGACTTGGCTTATGCAAAGGGCAATGGGACCACAACGACTCAAGAATTGTTGGAAGGATAAAAGAGTGCGGTGGCTAACTAGATGGAATGTCCAGAGCACATGTGCATCCGTGTAGAAACAGAGGCGGTCGTGATGTACCGAGATGTTACCTTGATGCTTGTTTCTCCAAAGAAGCTTTGGGATTACGGGGCTGAGCAAGTCAAAACAAAGACATTACAAGCAAAGACATAAATCCCACATTAGAACGAGGCCCACAGCCTACCTACGCTCACATCCGCCCATGAAAAAAGCGCAGGCATATCTCCTCCATTCGCGACAGGTGCCCACCATCTCCGTATTGAGACAGGTCGATGGATTGGGGAGCCACGTCAGGATAGGGTTTGTCAGTGCTGACAGACGAGAGCTGTTGAAGATGAGTGTCACACTTTCCAGAGCTGCCCAGCATATGATCAGATTCGGACACGCAATGCTCAGTTGATTAGACCTGATGAGCCGCTGCACATGATATTGGGCACGACTTCGGTGCGCTCACTCGGATCATATATTCAGGAAGTACTGGACTTGAGGGCTCGATATGCCCCCAAACCATTTAATTGATGTCGCAGCCTTATTGCCGCCACGGTTTTTCCTCGAAAACCCTTCGGGCTGGGTTTTTATCCCGCAAGAATGTGATCGCCGCGCTTTTTGTATTGGGTTCCATAGGCTGATTGGTCTCCGTGGACGATAAAAACAATTCTATTCTATTCTATTCTTTGCAGGCTAATCAGCTATTATCAATGCCGCACATAGCCGCTTCGAAACCCTAACTCCGCTGATAATAGAACGGCCCCTAAAGGAGAAAATCTGGGAAAGCAAAAAATGAAGAAAAAGGAGAAATCTGAGAAACAAAATAGCAGCTTTCATTTCACCGAAGTAGAAAGCAGCGAATAGAGTAAAAAAAAAAGCAGACCTGATTATTTCTCCCTTGCTTTGCATGTAACCTACAAAAGCGCCTACTACGAATCTGGCCGAGATGCTGCTACGGATCTAGCCGAAAGATGCTGAAAGAAAGATCTGCTACAGAAAGATGTCGGATCTGACCGAGATGCTGCTATGGCAGCAGCATCATAACCTCTGCTCCTCCTCACCATAACAAGCCATAACCGGAAGCTGCAAGCCATAACTGGACGGGGCGCCACCATCACCATAGCGAAGAAGCTCCGGCATCGTCATAGCTAAGGGAGGGAATGAAAAAATACAGGGCGCAAAGAAGCCCCGCCATCGCCATAATGGAGGGAAATGAAAAAATACAGGGCCATTAATCTCAGACCTGCTAGAGCCAATGAAAGGAGAGGACCCGGATCAATATCCTGGCTGTTGATATCATCGTGAATCACAGCCGTCATTCTAAGGGCCAATAATATAATAGGATGGGGATCAAGATCTTAGTCGTCCATCTTGGTTATATGAAATATTTTTTTAATGGTTTAATTCATATGTTCATTTTTATGGTTCAAACGTTGTGTCCCTAGGATCCATCATGCCCTTGGTTCGGGAAACTTTTCCCTCCTAAAAGGATTATTTCCGTTGGATTGTAGACGAACCTGTTAAGAATCATTCCTGACCTACAGGTTCCTACAAAATCGAAATGATCCGGTGAAGATATGAGCTCTGGCTTCGATTTAAACCAAGACTGGTGCTTCCAAAACACTCTTAGCTGTAGATCTTGGAAATAGCCACGGATTTTTAAGCATCTTTAGCTGCAGGTCTTGGAAATTGCTGGAGGTCTTGGAAATAGCCGCAGATATTGAGAGTTTGTAACTCTGATCTGAATCCTCTGTACTACAAATTTATGCCTTCTACCCTAAAAATGATGAATAAGAGCCTTTCCATACTACAGATTACACTTCTAGCCTATAAACCGTGAAGCAGAGCCTCGTAGAAGATCCGGCAACTTTAAATCTTCCTACCTACTTCCGAAAATATGAAAGTTTCAGACTCCAAGTGACCCGGCAGAAATTAATACGAGATGTTAAATTTTGATTTCAAGCGGTAGGTTACGCTTAAACCGCGGAATTTTCCGAACGGAGATCATGCCACCTGTTTGGCTCCAGCATGTCACGCGGGCTCTAACATGCCATGCAGGATCTAACATGCCATGCGGGCTCCAACATGCCAAGGTGGTTCGCGTGTGCCACGTGGGCTCTACCATGCCACCTAGGCTCCACATGCCAAGGTGGCTGAAACATGCCACCTAGGCTCCAACATGCCACATAGGGTCAAAAATGCCAAGGTGGCTCAAATATGCCACCTAGGCTCCAAAATGCCACGCGGGGTTCAACATGCCACCTAGGCTCCAACATTCCAAGATGGCTCAAACATCCCACGTGGGTTCCAACATGCCAACTAGGCTCCAACATGCCAAGGTGGCTAAAACATGCCACCTAGGCTCCAACATGCCAATGTGGCTCAAACATGCCACATGGGCTGCAACATGCCACTTAGTTGGCTCAAACATGCCACGTGGGCTCCAACATGACGAGGTGGCTCAAACATGCCAAGGTGTCTCAAACATGCCACCTAGGGTCCAACATGCCAAGGTGGCTCAAACATGCCACCTAGGCTCAAGCATACCAAGGTGTCTCAAACATGCCACGTGGGCTCCAACATGCCTAGGTGGCTCAAACATTCCACATGTGCCACCTAGTTGGCTCAAACATGCCCAAGGTGTCTCAAACATTGCCACATGGGCTCCAACATGCCACCTAGACTCCAACATGCCACCTTTTAAACATCCCACGTGGGCTCCAACATGTCACCTATGCTCCAACATGCCAAGGTGGCTCAGGCATCACAAGGTGGTTCAAACATGCCAAGTTGGCTCCAACATGCCACCTGGGCACCAGCGTGGCACCTAGGCTCCAACATGCCACCTAGGCTCCAACATGCCAAGGTGGCTCAAACATGCCACGTGGACTCCAACATGCCATGTGGGCTCCAACATGCTAAGGTGGCTCAAACATGCCACGCGGGCTCCAACATGTTACACGCCACCTAGGCTCCAACATCCCACGCGGGCTCCAACATGCCACCTAGGCTCCAACATGCCAAGGTGGGTCAGGCATGCCACCTAGGCACTCCAAGTAGTGACATGGCATGTCAAGTAAGCAAGGCCAAGTTTTAACTAGGCCAAAAATGAAAAGATGTTCATCTTTGGTCTTTTCATTGGGTGATGTTGGCAAATTTTGGGTGACATGGCTAGATGGTGGTGACGTGGACATGATGACTAGGACTTTATGGAAGAAATATGATAACCTTTGGAATTTTTGGTAGAGGATCTTGGCAAGGGATAGAATAGAGGGATCTTGAAGAACTTAAAGCGCTGATGCCCTTCCCCAATATCGAACCAGGTCAGGACTTTGCGCGGCTTCCTCACCAGAGGGGAGAGACAGACCTCAGAAAGGTTGAGGAGGCAGCCTTTCCTGCCATCGCTCCTTCGGGCGAGCAAATGGCAATGCCCCTCCTCTCGGAGCTCGGTTTCCCTATCCGACCGTTGAATCTGCCGTGCAAGTAACATGCTTCGAGAGGTTCAAAAAAATTAAAGATCGGTCCGGGAGAACTTATCAAACCGGAAGCGTCTTGCGGTCGACCATGTCGAAACCCAAGTGTTTTGTCGTTCGGACAAAGGCCCCAGAATAGAGATTCGACTTCACCATGTCGTCCAGAATGGCGAAATTACCCTAAGGACCAAGTTACACGGTCATTTTTGGCAACAAAAGAAACACGAACCCTCTACATGGCAGTATTCCACAGCCATCTCTTAGTCCAATTGACTATGAACTATTATACATGAGGCGATTCTTGGAGAAGGGGTCGTCTTCTGCACATGAAACTTGGTACCCAGGGTAATATCGGTGTTTTGAGGCCATTGGCAGAGTCAGTTCACAGTTCCAGAGTGGGAGAATTGCCCGTCCATGGCCAGGGGCCTTCGGGAGAGGACCTTTGGGACGAACTGCTTCCGAAAGGTTTTAAAGGTCCGTCTTCTGGCATCAACACCCTCCCTCTACGTGATGATATTGTGCAAGATCCTGGTCAAATCTGGCTAGGATATGGCATCCGAAACGTAAACCCTGTATGTTGCTAGGTTATTGAAGGGTTTACGTTATGGAGGTCGAGTTTTAGTCGGTTGCACTTGGGACATGGTCAAGAAGTTGCAGTAAAAAATGCGAAGCAATAGGAACTGACGGAATAGAGTTTGGATTTATCCTCCTCCCAGTGTGGCAATTAGAAGTCGAGCGCCTTTTGCAGTAGCAAAATTGTTTGGGATCATTCGGGATGGCCAATAGATCCAAACTCTGTTATTTCAGTTGCCATGGCTCTGTATGCATGTTTAGAAAAGGTGCACCTAGTTATCTAAGAACGACCATGTTTTGGCCTTCGAAATGTAAACCCTGTGCGTTGCTAGGTTATTGTAGGGTTTACATTTCGAAGGCCAAAACGTGGTCATTTTCTTCGATAGCTAGATGTACCTTTTCTAATTATGCATGCGGAGCCATGGCAACTGAAATAACCGAGTTTGGGTCTATTGGCCACCCCGAATGATCCCAAACAATTTTGCTACTACAAAAGGCGCTCTTGACTTCTAATTGCTACACTGGGAGGAGGATAAATCCAAAACCCATTCCGTCAATTCCTATTGCTTCGTGTTTTCAATTGCAGCTTCTCGACCATGTCCTAAGTGCAACCGACTAAAACTCGACCTCCATAACGTAAACCCTTTAATAACCTAGCAGCACATAGGGTTTATATTTCAGAGGCCTTATCCTAGTCATATTGGACCAGGATCTTTCACAATGTCATCCGTAGAGGGAGGGTGTTGATGCTAGAAGACGGACCCTTAAACCTTCCTGAAGGCCGCCTAAGCAGGTCCTCTCCCCCAAGGCCCCCCACGACAAAGTAACTCTCCCGGCCCGAACCGTGGAACTGACCTCGCCAATGGACTCAAAACATGGACATTACCCTGGGGACCAAGTTTCGTGGGCAGAAGACCACCCCTTCTCCAAGAAGCACCAAAGTTGTATATGTCCAACATGTTCGTAGTCAATTGGTTGAGGAGGTGGCTGAGGAATACCGCTATGTAGAGGGTACATGTTTCTTTCGTTGCCAAAAATGACCATATAACTTGGTCCCTGGGGTAATTTCTTCCAGTCGACATGACGAAGTCGAATCCCCATTCCAGAGCCTTTGTACTGCCCGAACGACAAAACACTTGGTTTTCTACGTGGTCAACCCGCAGGATGCTTTGTGGTTTGATAAGTTCTCCCGGACGGATCTTGGATTTTTTTGAGCCTACTCGAACCAGGTTACTTGAATGGCGGATTCAACGGTTGGATAGGAAAATTGAGCTCCCAGGGAGGGGGCATTGGTATTTGCCCTCCCGAGGAGCCGACAGAAAGGGCCAGCCTCGACAACCTTTCTGAGGTCCATTTTCTGGGGTCTGGCCTCTCCCCTCTAGTGAGGAAGCCGCGCAAAGTCCTGGCCTGGTTCGGTCCGGGGAAGGGTGTCACCGCTTTAAGTTCTTCAAGATCCCTCTATTCTATCCCTCCTCTACCAAAAATTTCAAAGGTTATCATATTTATTGCATAAATTCCTAGTCATCATATCCATGTCACCATCATCTAGCCATGTCACCCAAAATTTACCAACATCACCCAATGAAAAGACCAAAGATGGACATCTTTTCATTTTTGGCCTAGTCAAAACTTGACCTTGCTTACTTGGCATGCCATGTCACTACTTGGAGTGCCCAAGTGGCCTAGGTGGCATATTGGTGCCAAGGTGGCATGCATGAGCCACCTTGGCATGTTGGAGCCTAGGTGGCATGTTGGAACCGACATGGCATGTTTGAGCCACCTTGTCTTGTTTGAGCCTAGGTGGCATGTTGGAGCCTAGACGGCATGTTTGAGCCACTTTGACATGTTGGAGCCCGCGTGGAATGTTTGAGCCACCTTGGCATGTTTGAGCCTAGGTGGCATGTTGGAGCCTACATGGCATGTTTGAGTCACCTTAGCATATATTAGCCTAGGTAGCGTGTTGGAGCCCACGTGGCAGGTTGGAGCATAGGTGGCATGTTGGAGCCCAAGCGTGGCATGTTTGAGCATGTTGGAGCCTAGGTGGCATGTTTGAGCCATTTTGTCATGTTGGAGCCTAGGTGGCATGTTGGAGCCACCTTGGCATGTTTGAGCCTAGGTGGCATGTTAGAGCCACCTTGGCATGCTGGAGCCCACGTGGCATGTTGGAGCCTAGATGGCATGTTGGAGCCTAGGTGGCATGTTGGAGCCCATGTGGCATGTTTGAGCCACCTTGGCATGTTGGAGCCTAGGTGGCATGTTGAAGCCTAGGTGGCATATTTGAGCCACCTGGCATGTTTGAGCCTAGGTGGCATGTTGGAGCCTAGGTGGCATGTTGGAGCCACCTTGGCATGTTGGAGCCCACGTGGCATTATGGAGTCCACATGGCATGTTTGACCCACCTTGGCATGTTGGAGCTTAGGTGGCATGTTGGAGCCTATGTGGCATGTTGGAGCCCGCATGGCATGTTTGAGCCATCTTGGCTTGTTTGCGCCACCTTGGCATGTTTGAGCCAAGGTGGCATATTGGCCTTGGCATGTTGGAGCCTACGTGGCATGTTGTGAGCCACCTTAGCATGTTTGAGCCTAGGTGGCATGTTGGAGCCTAGGTGGCATGTTTGAGCCATCTTGGCATCTTGCCATAAGATGGTGTTCACATAACTAATAATGCTGAAATTTGACTCTTACATGGGCAATTAAAAATGCTCTAGTTTTTACACGATGGAATAAACTAGAGCTGTACTTGGTGAGCAGCCTGCACACTATACCCTATGGGAGGTGGCAGTGCTGTCTTCCAAGTTAAATATGATCAATCATATGATCATTTTACTATGGTATAGTGTGCATAGTGTTGTGGGTTGGATGGTGGGTCTCACACACACACACACACGCACGCACGCACGCACGCACTCACTCTCTCTCTCTCTCTCTCTCTTTCTCTTTCTATCTCTCTCTCTCGCTCTCTCTCTCTCAATCAACTGCCACAAATTCTTTAGTGGCTAGAGATGTGGTTTGGCCTGGTTCTATGTTGGCCAAATTAACTTATTCTTTTTCACGTGGGACCTTATCCCTTAATTGTTGGAGCATTTACGTCATTTTTTTTAGTCCAACCTTTGTTTGCTATCTTTGTGAGTTGCCTTCTTTACTTTTTACTTCTTGATGTATGGCCAAGATAAGGTCTTTACGTCATTTATTTGTAGTCCAAACTTTGCTTGCTTTGTGAGTTGCTTTTTTAACTTTTGACTTTATTGTGTATGGCCAAGATAAGGTCTTTAGCTTTTATGTTTGTCCTTTTCATTTCGTTTTATTTGTTTAAGGAGTGACTAGTTTAAATAAATTCAATTTGTTTGTCCCTTTCATCTGTTAGACGTGCATATCTTCCTTCCACTTCTTTTCCGTTACCCCTTTTCTTTATATTTTTGCTTTCTTCAGTGATTCCCACTTGGTGGTGCTGACGTTCCGGGAGTCTTTGCATTTGTGTGGCTATTTGCTTAATATTCTATTGTCTTCGACAAGTGGTGGCATGTTGGATAGGGTGGCATGTTGGAGCCTAGGTGGCATGTTTGAGCCACCTTGGCATGTTTGAGCCTAGGTGGCATGTTGTGAGCCACCTTGGCATGTTGGAGCCTAGATGACATGGTGGAGGCCACGTGGCATGTTTGCGCCAACTTGGCATGTTGGAGCCACCTTGGTGCATGTTTGAGCCACCTTGGTGGCATGTTTGAGCCTAGGTGGCATGTTTGAGCCAAGTGGAGAAAAAATTTGGCCATTCCACATCCCTATGCCAGAAAAAGGTATGTACACTTAAATGATGATATCTTGAGTGTTTTTTAACATTTCTGGCTGATATTTGAAATGGCTATCAGGGAAAACATGTATGAACATGTGGAAAGAATTTTGGCTTGATTTAGAACTAAGGTGATGGAGAGAAATTGGATATACATTTCTCTCAATGAACTGTAAGAAAGAACCAATAAACAATTTTTTGAATCCTGATTTCTATAAGGTTTTTTTTGTGTGGTTTCAACTCCTGCAAGTCTGAATGGGACCTGAGATTATGTGCATATCCTCAAAAAATGGATTCGAGGCATAAAAGAGCAAAACTCTCTCTCTCTCTCTCTCTCTCTCTCTCTCTCTCTCTCTCTCTCTCTCTCTCTCTCTCTCTCTCTCTCTCTCTCTCTCTCTCTCTCTCTCTCTCTCTCTCTCTCTCTCTCTCTCTCTCTCTCTCTCTCTCTCTCTCTAGAATGCTAGAACAGGGGATGCACAATCCGTTATATTCTGTGGAGATAGAGATCCGTTGTGGTTGGATACTATGTCAGGAGAAGAACTTGAAAATGCTGGAAGAAAAAGAATGTCCAAGGATCATATAACAACGAAAGTTGGACGGCAATTCCTAGATCTATGTGGAAGTGCAAATCTGCTGATTTGTAATGGGCTGCTGAAATTCCCAGGCTCTTTTAAAAAGACATGCCGGATGCGTAGTACAGTAGATTACTTGGTAATCTCGGAGGGAGCTAGTGAATGCATCAGCAGATTCGTGGTTGGTAAGGAGGAGATAGAATCGATCACCGTCCCATTAATGTTTACATTAAAAGCTAAAATAGACCAAGGCAAATACCAGCATACAAAAATTAGAAATTACATGTTAAATCATAATTTGAAAGGAGGATATAAAAGTCTGGTGGAACAGGGACTTCTTGACAGTACTTGGATGGGGGATCTAAATCAGCTTAGTCAACAACTAGTGGAGATGCTTGATGGGGCAGCCAGAGAGATATTCGTGCCACTTAGAGTGCGAATGGGACTGCCATGCAAAGCATGGTTTGATGCGGAATGTAGGAGTGCAAAACTGAAATGGAGGAAAGCGAGTCCAGATTTGAAAGCATTATATAAAAAACAGTATAAAGGCGTGGTTAGAAGAAAGAAAAGGAGATATATAGAGAGAAGGCAGCGAGATCTTTGTGGCAAATTCATGGAGGAGCCGAAGTGCTTTTGGAATGAATTAAAAGGGTATAAGAAGGCCGATGTACCACTTGATGCAAATGCGCTATGGCAACATGTTAAGAATTTATATTATCAGGAAGGAGTGCACGAGGATGCTTGTAAAAACAATCAACGTTAAATATATCAAGAGGATGTGAGAATCAACTTGGAATCAATGGCAAATGGCAAAGCCCGTGATGCACAAGGATTAGGTGCGAACACTTGAAGTGGGCAGAACTAAACTAAGGCCACTACTTGTGAAGATGATGAATGAAGCTCTAAAGAGCGGATTCCCAGAGGCCTGGAACATGAACCGAGTTGTACCAATTTACAAAGGCGGGTCTAAGGATGATGCGAATAATTATAGGACTATTATGGTCAGCAATATTTGCAACAATCATGCAGAAGAAACTGGAAAAATGGACAGAAACTCATAACAAACGAAAGCGAATCTCAAAGCGGGGTTTGGGGCCGGAGATCAACATTGGACCACCCTCGGGTACTTAAAAGCTGCTTTTGATAAGACAAAGGGTTCAAAGAAACCGTTTTTCCGCATTTGTAGATTTTAAGAAGGCTTTTGACAAAGTCCCAAGAAACCGTTATGGGACGAATCACGAAATTAAATGTTCCACAAGACCTCCAAAATGCAGTAAGGATCTTATATGAGCAGGTATTGGTTCAGTTATTATTTCCTTTTTCTTCAGTAGCAAATGAGTGTATTAATAGTAACATGGGAGTGAAGCAGGGATGCCCGATGTCACCTACATTGTTTGGCATCTTTATCGACAGCCTTGAAGCCTGGTTGAAGGATCATAGCCCAGGAGGGATGGAAATAAATGGTTATGTGATCCAGTTGTTGATGTATGCAGACGATGTAGTCCTCATTTCACGTTCTAAAACTCAAATGCAGCAACACCTAAACAGTTTAGCTACTTTTTGTGACCGCACGGGAATGCAAGTGAATTTGGAAAAGACGCATGTGATGACAGTAGGGGCGCTGAAACAAGAGCAGAGCTTTGAATATAAAGAGACCAAGGTAACAGTATGTGACACATATAAATATTTGGGACTTATTTTTCACAGGAACCACCGATGGAACACTTGTATCGCACAGAGGATAACCGGAGGTCAGAAGGCATTGTACGCTTTGCAAAGCATGTGCAGGAGGATTCACCTATGGTCCTGGGACCTAAAGGTAAAACTATTTAAAGCTTTAGTGCAAAGTGTAATTCTTTATGGATGTGAGATCTGGGGACCTTGCCTTCCTCAATGTTTGTGGAAAGATATTGAGCAAGTGTTGAAAAAATTTTTACGCTTGGAATTAGGAATAAAGGCACAGACTCCATACACCATGATGCTAACAGAAAGCGGATTCTTACCATTGGAGGGTGAAGCCCTTATTAGATGTGTCATATACATGAGAAAAGTATTGATGATGGATAATTCCAGGATGACTTATCAGGCATTGATAGCTTCAGAAGAAAAATGTATATGGCATGATGTCAAGAGATGGCTATATAAATGGGGAATTCTGTGGGATGAGATGATGGCAATAGACCCGAATGATATAAGAGCGTGGTTATCAGAACAGATATTTAAAAAACTATGGTCCCAACCGAAGACAAAAATGCTTCTTTATCGGCTGAATATTAATCCAAAGCTGGAGCCAGCGAGATACCTACAGGATAATCTCTCTATCAAAAAGAGACACGCAATCTGTAGAATAAGATTGAGCTCCCATCATTTGGGGGTCGAGGTAGGGAGATGGGGTGATATAATTCCAAGAGATAAGAGATACTGTAGAATGTGTGATAAGGGGAGAGTAGAAGATGAATGTCATGTATTGCTTGAATGTGAGGCATATGAGACACGTTGGAATGCTTATGATATATATTTTTCCGATCTTCCTACACTATTTACAGTCCATGGGGATATTCTCGGGAAGTTCATAATAGAGCTTCTAGAACACAGGAAGGTATGTCTAGATACTCTACAGGGATATATCATTGAGGATGAAGAGGATATATTGAGTGAGAGTGATGAGCTAGATGAGGATGCAGAAACTCATCTACTATTCTATGATGATATATGAATACTTGTTGTCTAATAGGCCTTAGAAGCCTCCCACAGACATAATAAACTCTCTCTCTCTCTCTCTCTCTCTCTCTCTCTCTCTCTCTCTCTCTCTCTCTCTCTCTCTCTCTCTCTCTCTCTCTCTCTCTCACACACACACACACACACACACATACTCTCTCTCTCTCTCTCTCTCTCTCTCTCTCTCTCTCTCTCTCTCTCTCTCTCTCTCTCTCTCTCTCTCTCTCTCTCTCTCTCTCTCTCTCTCTCTCTCTCTCTCTCTCTCTCTCTCTCTCTCTCTCTCTCTCTCTCTCTCTCTGTGTGGCTGTGGCTGGCGCTGGCTATGGCGCCTGGGTTATGCCCATGATATAGTGCGGGGGGAGTTTGCTCCATGGGGGCGCTCTAGCCGTATCTATCATTTTGTTCAATCTGGTGGGTCTCGGCATGGATGTTTATAGTATTCAGGGATTGCAACAGCATTTTTGAACTGGCTAGTATCGGGTCTCGGCCTGGTCGAGCTTGTTCTGAGGTCGCAGGTTTGAGGTCGAGCCTACTGTGCTTCTGGTCTGACAACGCATGGATCGTGTCGTGGTTGTGGTTTCTATGGGCACAAAGTAGGGTTTTTGAAGCCTACATTTATTTCTTGAACCCACTGGTCTTTTCGTAAAAATAGAAAGCAAGTTTTTCGCAGCCTGCAGGGTCTGGAGCTATGGCAGGCAGGGTCTCGGCCTGTTTCTTGTAAGTTGTTTATTTGTCTGTAGGAAAACTTGGCAGGGGCAGCTCTGTAGCGTCTGCAGGATCTGCTCAGGCCTGCAGAACTGAGGCTGCCATGGCACCTGTAGTAGTGTCCAGGTCAACTAGAAGCTCTGCAAAAGCAGAAGTAAATTCGGTTTCGGATATTATGAAAGATATGCTTAGAGAGCTGCAAAACAATATACTACAGGGGCTGTCTGAATTAAGGAAGGCTTTCAAGGGTGATATGGAACAACTAAGAGGCGACATCAAGGCAGATGTAGACCAGCTGAAAAAGGATATGGGAATTGAACTCGAGAAAATGAGAATGGATGCAGCAAGTGACTCAGTCTTAGATGCAAACTCTAGGGAAGGTTCAGGATCAGACGTGAATACTGGTCAAGATAAATTGGACAAGTTCATGGCAGATGAAGGAGAGCTTACTAGACACATTCATGGAAAATCAAGAACGGAAAACCAGAGATCTGAACCTTAGACTGGCTGGATTGCCTGAGGAAAACAAAGAGAATTTAATACTGAAGATACAGCACTTTGTCAAAGACAAGTTGGGGATTGACAGTCATGGAATTACGGATGCATTTCGAGTGGGCAGAGTATCAGATCAACCCAGACATGTTGTGGTCAAATTTCAAAACAAAGGGCACCGCTTGGATGTTTTGAGAAAACGTACCTCATTAAGGGGTACTAATATATGGGTGAACGAAGATTTGACCAGAGAGCAATATGCAAAGCATAAATTAGATATGGCAAGGTTGAAAGAGGCAAGACATAATGGGCAGAAAGCATACTAGAGAAATGGGAAGGTGGTCATAGAGGAGAAAATAGAAGAATGTCAAGCTCAACTAGCAATGCAGAACTTTGTAGAAGCTTTTAAGATGGAGGCACTCGCCACTCTTAAGCAGACGATTCAAGAGGTGCATTTTTCTCTAGATGGACAAGGGTGAGTTTCTCGGGTGCTACACTACTGCAAAGGTTTTTCCCCTGTGGGGTTTTTTTATCCTGGTGGTAGTGGCATCTTGAGGAGTGAGAGATGAGCACATTGTTTCTTGTCAGAAGAAGCAGTGGTATATCGTTATCTGTTAATGTTGCCATCTTATAGGCCTTAGAGGCCTCCACAGACGTAATACAATTTTCTTCTTCTCTCTCTCTCTCTCTCTCTCTCTCTCTCTCTCTCTCTCTCTCTCTCTCTCTCTCTCTCTCTCTCTCTCTCTCTCTCTCTCTCTCTCTCTCTCTCTCTCTCTCTCTCTCTCTCTCTCTCTCTCTCTCTCTCTCTCTCTCTCTCTCTCTCTCTCTCACTGAATCTGATAGACTTGTTGGTCCCCATGGATGTTAAAGTTAAATTCAGTTCAATTCAATTTTAGAATCTTCGTAATGCCTTTGCATTCTAGTTTTCTATAAGCATGAGGGGCATTTTTACACATGGCATGTAATGACAACATGAATACTATATGGGGTGTCATATGGATGGGAGCAGTGCAATGATTGTATAATGATGCTTATAAAATTGGCTATAAAGAACCTTAAAATATCACTCCTTTAGAGAATCATACATCCTTTAGAAAAAACCTTCTTAAAAGCTATACTTATAAACCATTCCTCCAAATACTACACCTCCTTAGAAACATCACCACCTCAAAAGAAAAAACCACAGTTCCTTTAACAAAAAACATACCTCCTTAAAAAACCACACGTCCTAAAAGCAAAGACCACAGCTCCTTAAAAAAAAACTACACTTACTTATAAACCACACCTCCAAAAACTACACCTCCTTAAAAACACCACTACCTCAAAAGAAAAAACCACAGTTCTTTTAAGAAAAAACATACCTCCTTAAAAAACCACACGTCCTAAAAAAACAAAAACCACAGCTCCTTAAAAAAATAACAGTGGACGTTCCTTGTCCACTTAAAAAACAACACCGTTAGTTAGTAAAACCACACCTCCACAGATCTACATGTAGGTTTTTTTGAAATCTTTGAATAAAGAACATGTGGACCTAAGAAAACTATACTTTTCAACAGTGGCGCGGGGTGACTGTGAACGGTGATTAGAAATGCAGGAAGACATTTACTCCATACAAGAAATTTAGCGGAGGCCAAAACTGTCGTGAAGATTTTTATTTGTCTACATGTTTCAAAACATGCAAGATTTGAACCTACATTATCTCAATTTGTGATTTGTATGCTCCCTTGCAAACTGGTTATCTCCTCCTCCAAAGATTGTTGACGAAAGTTATTTCACTGAAAAACAAATTACTTTTCCTGATTAACAATTTGCTTGAAAAAGCATGCAATGCATTGTATACATAATACATCATTGTATATATAATACATCTCATATTGGGGTGCAAAAGTTGCATGTCAAATTTAGTATAGCTGGATGGAAGTTGATGCGAACAATGTTATTTACATGTTAAAGACATTACGGTTATTGTGTTGCATTGGTACAAAGGTATGCTGCCCAGCTTGAACTGTCATATAAGTTCCACATCCATGCTAACATACAAATTTGTAGATAATATCCATTCTCGTGATGAGGACTTGCGATATACGCACACCAAAACACCGGCGGATAGATAGGCTTTTCATTCATCGCAGCAGCTGTATATGTTGGGTTTATAGTTGTGGAAGTGAGTGGGGGGCAGCCGACCATAGGTACAATATAACTACCCCATATAAAGAGAAATGACAATAATATCATGATAGTGCTAAGCAAAAGGTGAGAAAGGTTGCGACCGCTTCTCATCTGGATTAAAAACCCTGCCCTTTGGGGTTTTCAGGGAAAAACATAACGAGAAATGGTTGCCAATGTGCTCAAGGTATTGCCTGAAGTGCCCATGCGAGGAAGCAATGGAATATGTATGTCTCTTGATTAATCTAAGCCTGAAAATACAAACACAAAATCTAAGCCTGAAAATACAAACACAAACACTCATAAATTTTGTTAATAGCACAACATGCATGGCTTGAACTGTTGGCGTGAAGCTCTTCACGTGCGTCCTGTAATGTATGCCGATGACAACAAGAACCACATAAAATAAGAGATATCAACTTAATAGAAAAAAATTTGAAAACCTCCAGAGGGGCTGGTCATGCATACCATGCTACAATAAACCTCTATAGCAAGGAGGGACTGGTCATGCGTGCCACGCGAAAATATATAATTTTGAAAAGAACTTGAGAGAAATTGAAAAGAAAAAACCTCAAGAGGAGCTGGTCATGCGTGCCACGCGACAAAAAACCTCTATAACAAGGAGGGGCTTGTCACCTGTGCCACATATATAAATAACAATAACTTTCTTAAAAAGGAGAGACACTATTAAAATTTCTTAACATAGATGATATCTGGGTTGATGGTCCACAAATTAGAGGAAAAAGGAAGGGCGGGGTGGGAGGGTTTGCCCAATGCTACTATACTGCTGTGAGAAAAACGCCGAATGAGAAGGAACACGAAAAGACAGAATATATATGTTCGTCCTCTCATGAGAATCTCGATCCTATCTCTCATGATGAGGACTCACGATATACGCACACCAAAATACTGGCCGAAACGAAGAGAACTCTGCTAGGTGTGATCTAGGGTGTTGTAAGGGGATAGAGGATCGAATAGCGGATGCTCTCCCTCACTGCATGGACTAGTTTATATTTGGACCACGCCTGGATTATAGCATCCTGATAGTCGAAAGTCGGGCTGATGACTAAGAGATTAAAGACGTCGCGCATCGCATAGTATAATTACCAGAGGTGTTCATTGGCATCCATGAACACTTCCTCTTTGGTGTAGTCCCAGTATGACCAACTTCGGCGGAGCTTGAGTTCCAGGTTCTGGAAAGCGTTGTCGCGGAGAATCATGACGATTTCCCATCCTTTTTTCGAATCATATGGCACTTCCAATTCTGCAACAACCCTTAAGTCATCCCTTAAGTCATCCCTCAATTCATAAGT
The DNA here is from genome assembly GCA_021234155.1 of Isoetes taiwanensis. NCBI lineage: Eukaryota > Viridiplantae > Streptophyta > Lycopodiopsida > Isoetales > Isoetaceae > Isoetes > Isoetes taiwanensis. The sequence continues at coordinate 4,347,451 of JAJEKV010000042.1, read as the reverse complement.
CATCCCTTATACTTCAAAGTCCTCAAGACAGAGAGACAAGGAATATAGGAAAAACAAATTCTTGTATTAAAAGGGCCATCAAATTTTTTGATGCAATAATACATATATTGGAGTGGCCAAAGGCCATACTTAGTAATTCTACATATATTTAAGAGCTAGGCCCTGCATCTTGATCCATTGGTGTAGGAGGTGGTGGTGGTTGCCGATGGCGCAATAATGTAACCCCTGGATCAACTGTGGTGGCCGCAAGAGAAGCAACCTCTGGTGGATAAGCAGTGGCTAGAGGAGCCGCCACTAGGAGCTTCATGCTCATCCACGGTGCTATGTCATGTCCCAAGGCCGTAAGAGCGAAGTCCCAGCGCACCAGCACATAAGTGAAGGTGCGATAAGGAAGCTTCTTATGGCCCGCCAGGGTGGACAAGACACGGAGGTTCCACCACGATGCTTCGGCCTCTGGGGCCAGGTCACGTGGCACAAAAAGGACCTGTCCCTGCCGAAAGGCTGATAGAAAGAAGGGTGTGAGGTGGTTCCCCAATGCTTTGACCTCTAGTGTGACCGAGGTAGCAACTTCCTTATCGAGGTCCATGGTGACCTCTTCTTCCTTAAGTTCTTGCTTTTCCTCCTTTAGATGACTGGGGTTATGGTAGAGATCTTCCCCTTCTTCATCGGACTCGGAAGGGACATCGACTATATTGATATTTGGAACGTGAGGTCCCATGGCCGTAAAAGCTTCCTGAGGAGGCTGAGATGGAGGATCTTGAAGCATAAGATCCCGAAGCCTAAGGAGTGTGTCAGCCGGCTCAATGGTTTCTTGCTGTTGGCTCCCCGACTTATGGGCGGTGGACTTCCGCCGTCTCTTAATGGGAGGCTTCTCCTAGTTTATTTAGGAGGGTTACTGTTCTCTTGCCATCTGATATAGTGCATTCTCCTCTCGACCAAATTGGTATGGCATCAACTGTGGATAGCCATCTCCTTCCTAAGAGCAGGTCATATATGTCTGTCTTGTCATCTATTCCTTCAAAGGCCACCACCACAAATTTAGCAGCAACCATAATTCCTTCAACATTTATCAGAACATTGCTTAATATGCCTATAGGATTTATCTTTGAGTTCGAGAAAGATTTTAACACTATAGGTGCCTTCCTGTCTATTTGCAGAGACCACACATTCTCATTACATGATGAAGCATAACATTTAAAGAAGATCCCCCATCAAGTAGCACTTTAGTCAGAGTTCTTGTGCACCACCTTAGCTGCACATGTGAAAGCACCTGGGTCATATTCATTTTGTACTAGCATTTGTTCACCAATGTGACCTGTGAGAGCTACTTGTTCTTCTTGTGATAAATTAACATGCTCCTCCTTGGTCATATTTAGTATCTTTTCTCTATAAGAAGGTGCAATTCTCAGCAATGTGAGCAGATCTACACTTACTTTTGCATTCTTCATTAAATAATCAAATTCATCAAGCTCCTTATCTTTCTTAGCATATTTTTGGTGGGGAGAGATAGGTACAACCTGATTGTCTTCTTTAGCATTTTCACAGGGCACCTTTGTTTCTAACTTGCCATGGATATTTTCTTCACATCTGGCACCTTGCATGGCTCTGGTGTGCACAACCATGATCTCTTCTTGCTTCTTTAATTCCTGCATAAACCTGATTGACACAACTAGATCAGTAGCAAATCTAACTGAAGTAGAAGGACTTGGTTCAGGGGCAAATTTATTTGCAGCATTTGGTTCAGTAGCCTTGGCTGCTTTCTGTCTTGCAAAATACTCTTTTACACTTCACCTTTCCTCATAATGCCCAATTGCCTTGCAAAAGGCACGGATTGGGCACTCCTTACCAAAATGTCCTCTTTTTCCACACTTTGTGTATGGTCTATACCAATAATAATCAGAAGAGTGAGTATCTCTTTGGCAATGTGCACAAGGTGGATAGGTCTTCCTCTCAGGTCTTGAATTTTTCATTTCTTGAAGTTGTTTTGTGACCTCCAGCAATGCCTCAGATACCTTTGAGAATTCAGCTCTGACTTCAGCTACAGGACTGGTTGAATCCTCCACTTTTGGCTTCTTTTTTTCCTTTTGGATAGCGTATACTGGCACTGGACCATATTCCATGTATTCTGGGTCATAATCTGGAAAGAATGGATCATTAGTCATGTGCACATCATCAGGAAGATAAGAAGAAACATTGGCAATCTCAATGGCTTTAGTGAAGGCTTTGTGTATAGTGTCAAAGCCTTCCTGTTTCTGGAGCTTATACATTTTTCTATAGACTCTAGGCCTGCTGCTAAGACCTCTTATAAAACATGCCACAAGATGTAGAGTATGATTTGGAACATGGTTATTTTGGCATTTAGTCATATACATATGGAATATCTCAACATACTGATGAACAGTTTCTCCCAGCTTGATACTGAAAGATTGCAATTCAAAGACCAAATCATGAGGTTCAATGAGCTTACCAAACCTCTCTAAGAATTGCTTCTCAATTTCTTCCCAAGTATTCACACCTGTGCTGATAACATATTCAAGCCAAGCCCTTACCTCATCATTCTTGAAGCACTTTTTGAACTCTGAGAACTTGCTCCCCTTTTTGTAACCATAATCTAAGTAGTATTCCTCAAAAGTCTTTAAAACATTGTTAGCATTGACACTAGGGTCAAAGATAAGGAGGAGGAATAGGCATATTAAGCTCAAGATATTGTAGTGCCTTGACTAGTTGATCCAAGCTGTGCAACAGGCACTCCTGTATTTTCTTGAGGTTCAGTATGTACTTGCTCAGTAGCCTCATTACTTCTTCTAGGAGCCATGAGTTCCATAAAATCCAAGTGGGATCTCGGTAAAACCTCCAAAATGTTGAAGGTATTCCTAGCAAACCTTCAACCTCAATGGTTTAGAACCTCTAGGTTGCTTAAGGCAACCACTCTGTGTGAGAAAATCCCAAGGATAAAGCCTGAACACAAGTTTAGAACTGCTTTCCCAATACAGAAAAAAGTCTGCCTTAGAAAAAATGATGCCATTTGCAAACAGAGAAAGATTTAGTCATGATTCCAAATGTCACAACCACTCAAGGTCTTGAACAATGCTAGGCCAAAAGTCAGATGCAAAGAGAATAGCATAGATTACTCAAAAAAACACTTCTGACTGGGTCAAAACTAGGTCAATATCCCTGGCAGAGAGCAATTTTTTGCAGCTCGAATAATATGAATTCTTTTGGTGTTCTGATGCTTGATTCTCACTCAGATATGTTTGCACATAAGGATCAAACTCTCTTTTCGCAAAAACAGATCCAGAGAATCCTTCAAATCCAAGATTTGGCCAGTCTGATTGTTACGGTCAGAAAACAGCAAGCAGGGTTGGACAAATTGATTTTATGTTGATCTTTTTTTAACTTCGAAGGCACTCTACTACTTTTGATTGTCTGCAAGCAAGGGAGGACTGCTTGTTTGATCAGAAATGCGGCTATAAACTTGAAAATGCAATTTTTGACTTGAGAAATGCAAAAATAAGGAAGAATTCTGTAATTCGGCAAGATAAGAATGCTCTCTTGATGTTCTTGTGGCTTTTTGTGCTATCTCCTAGATGGGCTTTACTCTGCAAATGCACTTGATCTATTTGTAAATACTAAACCTCTTGGATATTTGCATTAATATACTCTGAATGCAATTTAATCTACTTGTGATGTGGAACTTAAATCTGCAGAATAAATTATGCTGAGATCTAGTTTATAATGAGCTTTAGATAAAGTATTTCACCTTCAAATTCCGCTTTTACCTTATTGCTTTACCTTGTTTTGAGGGTAGAGTGCAAATTAAACTCAAGTATGTCACCAAGGGTCGGATTTTCATTCATATCAATACCATGTCAGATTCCCAAGCTCTGAGGTCTTGGATACAGGATCAAATCATTCTTCAAAATGGTAAATAAAACAGTAGCATCAGGTAATCCATGGATTCTGAAGCTTGGAAGGCAGATTCAAGCTCAAGTCCTTCAAAACTGGTCTCAGAATGAGCAGTATTGATCGATTCTCTCGCCCAAAGCCCTCGAAGTTTCTCTGAGAACATTTCCCCTTCTCATATTTCTCTGTTCCGGCCCGTTCTTGGCAAAATCGGTTCAGATCCTTGTCCTTTTGCTTAATTTAAAGGTTCTTGGCTTAGCATAGGTGTATCTGCGAGTATTTAGCTATGATTAGGCTGTTAGATCGTTCAGCAAATCCGGATCTTGGCATGACAGAGAATTAGGGTTCTTGAGATTTCGAAGCCAAATATCCTACAGGCATTTTTCATAAAGGAAGACATAGATGTTATAAGGCATAGCAATATTACGTGCTATGCCCATGTGGGATTCGGTCCGCTCACGCCCACACCGGGTACCCCACATTTTGGGGTGGGGGTGGGGGTGTGTAGATAGAAATTGTTTTTTGCTTTTTTGAACTTTGGCACGATTTCCAATAACCTCAAAATGAAGGTCAATATGAAGTCTTTTTTGAAAATTCTTTTTTTGCAAATGGAATCTTTTTTGATGCTCTATGACATAGAAGAATCTTTTTTGCAAAAAATGAATACTTGGCTTTTTAGCTCATAATGGCATAAAAATGATGAAGTGGCTAGTTGTCATGGTGAGTTGGCAAATGGAGGATGACATGGCAACATGAGTTGACGATGTGTCAAACAAGTTGGCAAAATGTCTTTTTTCTAGTCAAAACTTTTGATGAGGTGGAAATGACATGTGTAACACATGTGTGATGATGTGGAGGTGTTAGCGATGATGTGGCATGATGACATGTCCCCTTAAGAGTCTAAATGACTTTACTTAGATCAAATTTCCAAAAGAATGAATTTTCATGGAAGGGTGATATATGTGCATGATGACATGGCAATGGTGATGATGTGGATGATGACTTGGCAATTTTGGGTGGTGACATGTGTCAATTTGGCACTAATGCACATGAACTTGCAACTTTTATGCAATAACTTGATTGTTTGACTTTTCATGCTTCCCTTAGGAATTTGTGCACTTTCTCTCTCCACTTTGACTTTTAGAGAGAGAATATGATCTTAGATCATGGGAGAGGCCAAATTGAATAGTTCCAAGATGGTGGTGGCATGACGGATGTATGAAGTGTGAATGTGTATGAATGACATGTTTTGACTAGAGAAAAGGCTATTTGCCAAATTTGCTATGGGATATGAGGATGAGACATGGAATATGAGGCAAATAGGATGTTTTGAGTAGGAATAAGGTGATGATCTCTAGATATGAACCATATGAAATAGTGCTCATGCCAAGAACTCAAAGTAAACCACATACCAAGTCAACTTGAGGGGTCTTCAAATCTTCAAATTGCTTTGCTTGAATCTGCTCCTTGCATGCTTGTGTGATTTTCAATGAATGTCCTCTCCTTGGCTCTTCAAGCTAGTGTCTTCTTGTGATCTTTAGGGATCAAGGTCATCAAATCTGCAGCTTTTATATTCAAATGCTCATATCAACATGTTTTTGTGTGCAATGCTCTTCTATGCTGCCATATGGCAGCAAGAACTTAGGAGAACCGCAACTGCTGATGAAGATCGAAGTGAATGTAGCGTGCTTGAGAAGAGGATGACCACCAACATTCATGACATTGGGAGAGACCATCAAGAACTCCCCTAGCTGGTGTAGCTGGTGCACTTCCCCGTCGGATTGAATGTGTATGTATCGTGTTGATGAGCGACATGCTTGGTCCATGGAAACAGGAAATGAGAGCTAGAATGGAAAAGGAAAGAAACTAGGATAAGGTCGCGGTCGAGAATAGGTCCGAGGTCGAGTTCAAGGAAGGTGAATGGTCAAGAAACCTCAGGGGGGGGGGGTTGAATTGATACAAAAAATGGCGGGGAAAGAGGTGTAAGCCAACGACGTGAAAGAGAGAATATGATGTGAACTACCAAAAAGAAGATGCATAATGAGGAGATGGAACATCCCCAAAACCCATAGAGAAAAGAAGCTAGCAAAATAGATGAACATAGAACAACAGATGGCATATCAACGAAAACAACATCCAAAAACATAGCACCAAGGGTGAGAGCGTGCGGATTGAGATCAGGGCGATGGACATAAGCAAGATCTACATGGGAACTCCACTAGCTCCTTGTGGAGTTGAATGTCTATTGTATCGTGTTGGGTCCAAGCTATGACCACGAACAATAATTAAGGTGTGGGATATTTTCGGGATAAAGCTTGAGGTCTGAGTAATTATTAACATAAAAGATACCTAGGTGGCATATAGTACAACCTGATAACCAAGATATTGGGAGGAAGTTCCTTAACAACAATGTAGCTAAAAGCATGGAACTAACGCGATGTATGAGAAAACCATTGAAACATCTCTCCAAAACGACAAAAATGATAAATGGTTAAAAAGAAAAAAATGCCACAAGACAAGTATCTATAGGCCAACAAATGTGTGAAAAAAGGGGGAGACAACAACTTAGAAAAGGACAGCTTGCGTCTAGAGATGGGCAAACCCCGGCATGAAATGCTCCTGAAGTGCTAAATGTAAAAACGATGGACAAGCCTTAGATGAAGAAAGTGAAAAATGTAAAAATGATGGACAAGCCTTAGATGAAGAAGGTGAAAAAATGGAACTACCTAACTGTTTATAGACATAGGATTCAATACACAAGTAGTTAGAAAAACCAGAATCTGGATATGCAATATGCAATCTTACGGTGCCCCAGATAATAAATTAATGCAACGCATAGCCCGTATATGACTTTAAGGTACATAGGGGAAACCAATGCATCCCTAAGACAACCGTCTTATATGCCATGAACCAATGTAAATCAATGTTGTTGTCATATCCAATGTGTGAAAATGATAATTGATAATGCCCGCATTTCCCATATAAAGGAACCTTTATCAACCTTTAATAAATAAGCCAGGACAAGTAATGCTATATTACATAGAATGCTATTATAAACATTGCTAATCATACCTGTAAAACCCAAGACCGTAAAGTCAAAGTAATGGGAACCAAATGGCAAGGCCCACAAATTAATGTATAGACATAGGCCTATGAGGGGATAAGGAGGGTGAAGCTATGAATAAATAGCAAGATCTAAAAGTTAAAAAAATGTGAGCACCCCTAAAAAGGGATATGAAGTTTCCCTTGTGGTTTTGGAGCACCACAACAAAAAAAGCATTGAACTAACTAAATGCATGAAAAAACAATTAATGAATACGACGGTCAAAACAATCCCAAGCGTGGAATGTGCGAAGTCAATAACATAGTCTAGGTCGAAGGGAAAAGGTTGAGGGTACCATTGAGATGGTGGTAAAGGCATGAAGAGAATAAGATAAGTACACTAGACCAAGAAATGATGGCCTTTCTTAAAAAGGTGATCACCTCAAAGGGGATGCCGAGCGTCTCCTCCTCTTCCTGCTTCCCGGAGGTTTGTTCGCACCAAGGGTTCAGTTCGGCCTCCGTGCCTTCCGGGCTTCTTCCTTGGTGGTCGCAGAAAGACCCCGCCGTGCGATGAAACTTGGTAAGCCCCCATGCTAGGGTTCCCTGCAATCTGCTCCCGCTACAGGTTAGGGGGCCGCCCACCACCGTTGTGGCTTCCAGAAACGAATCTGGAGGAACATGCGTGACACCATGGCGCATCAGGGGATAAGGTTCAACATGTTAAAGCATTAAGTCTAAATAAACAAACAATGGCATATTAAAAACCTTTGTTAAAGAACTAAACCAAGAAATGATGACCTTTCTTAAAAAGTGAGCACCTCTAAAAGGGGATGCCACTCTTGTGGCTTCCAGCAATGAATCTGTCGGTAGCTCGCATGGGGTCTCTTTGATGCTCAACCTAACCCATGCCCACAAAAACATTCACTTACGTTCATACTTTAGGTGGAATATGGGCTAACAATTCAAGGCCAGGAATTTAGCATATAAAGTAAGCCTAAAAAAAGAATTTAAAACCCCTTAAAAGGTGAGCACCCCCTAAAAAGGGAATGCCACCATCATGGTTATATAATCATAATCACAAGGACGCATGCATTGATCTGTACGACCCAGTTCAAAAACATCTACTACGTGATGTGCAAGAGGAGTAATCCTAGCCATTGACCATTTTATCCAATTCATAAAAAAATCCAGCGGGAATGACATGAACGTCCCATTGGCAGATAGGAGGTCCATACATTCAAATATTTCTCTCAAGCCCTTTTTCCACACAAGTTGTAAAATATGATTGTGATATACGTACACCATTTGTAACTCACGGGCTAAAAATGAGACACACAAATTTAAACTTGCTTTTCCACTGCATGGTAGTCATAAAATATGACACCACTAAAATAGTAGTAGAAAACCATAAAAAAAATAAGACACATCCTATTTTTAGTTATATATTTAAATAAGACTAAGGCCCTTTTTCCACATCAGTCTTATTATATGGCTGTCATATTTTTTTAAGACACCTTTTTGGGCTCCATGTCAGCTCCATGTCATAGATAGGACATGTCTTAAACAGATCAGTTTTCCATTACTTCAGAATAAGACATTTACTATTAAAATGAGACATGCCTTATAATTTTGGTTTTCCACATGCAGATTGAAGCAAGCAATTCGAACAGGGAAAGCTGAAAATTTGCCAAATTTCATCTCCTTCGTACATTGACCCTTTAAAAGTAAACCCCTTTTGCTTTTCTTGCAATACAATTTCATCTTTTGCTGGCATTTTCTTAAGAATGCATATCGCAAAGAGAATAGACATGAATTTGCATAAAACGCTTGCCATTCCTCTTCATTGGCCGATCCTACTTTCCATTCTTTCCGTTGAATCTTTTCACCGATAATGTAATTCCCAATATTTCTACTATTGTTTTTCATTGTTGCATCAGGCATGAAACATCAGAGCAGAGCAGGCTAAAAACAGGCATGCAACACAGAGCAGAGTAGGGCTCAAGCTGAAACATCGATCATAGAGCTTGAAGGTGTGCTTCAGAAAACAAAAGCATCCATTGTGTAAACCAAAAACTTTGAGCAGTCGAACTAACGGACTGCAAATCTGCGAATCTGATCTTGATCTTTGTCCTTGGGTGCCACAGACACAATTCCAGCAACTTATTTTTGGGCCACCCTAAGGTTGCGGCCAAGAAGGCCTGGGATTAGCCAAGTTTGGCTGTCGCATTTTGTGGCGGGGGGTTTCCCCCAGAAGAAAATGCGACACTATGCTTGTACGGACTTCAAATGAGACATGTCTAAAAAGATACTGTGGAAAAGCCATGGTGTCTTATCTGATGATCAATCATAGTTCTTTAATTATAAGACAGCAGGGTTGTGGAAAAAGGGCCTAATCCCCCCGAATAAAATAAGTGGTATTCAAACCTGTCCAAACCTAGTCTTATTTTCACAATGGAAAAGTGCTTTTATTTTAGGACATTAGGTGGCCAAATCTCATTTGATAAAATATTTGACTTTTAAAAATAAGACTATATCAGGTGAATGCAAGGCCTATTTTGTACATTAGTCATGTTTCTTTTTGAATTCTTGGTCATGTTTCTTTTTGGATTCTTATTGGATCATATTTGATATCAGTTCAAAGTGTTACATTAGTTCTATATGAAAATTTTCAGTTTCACATTTGATGTAGACCATTTCGAACAAGTAAGCTAGGCCCTGAAATTCCTTAAAATATAGGGTTGCTGACATAAATTATGGAGGAGAAGAGCATCATGCAATTTTTCTGTATCTTGTGTTAGAGAGTTGGATAATGTGGATTTATCATTAAAGGATGTAAGTTACTATTACACTTTCTGATAAACATAGATGATACCATCAATCGTCTCAATGGTTATTACAACTTGCGCATATATAAACTAATTTCAAGTAAAAACTCATCCCAACCATTTTACTTCGAAGGGTAGAAGGATAAAAGAGCCTTGCCTTGCATGTATAATCATGTTTTCATAAGTGAGACAAAGCAATTGCAAGAAAAAGAAACAGTTCTTTGAAACTTAGCCTCAAGGCTGTAAATTTATTGCACTTATATAAAGAAATTGAATTTTAAGGGTACATCTCAGCAACAATGCCATTCTATTCCAGAGATGCAGCTTACTGTAGGCATATTGCCAAGCAATTTCGCGAGTGTATCTCAACAACTATGAATATATGCAAAACGATGGTGCTCTTGAACATTAGTAAAACCTTAAGTCTGCAAAACCTATATTATGGTTTATTTAGCTCAAAGAGGTCTAAAATTTGTAGCTAAAGTTTCTCATATTCAGAACCTCATTCTGTCTATTTCAAGGTTAACCATTCTTAAACTTGAATCGTGAATTACAAATAGAGTAAACTCTTTGTTTATTCGAAGTAGCATAAGAGTCATGATTGAACAAGAAGAACAGAAATCTAAATAAATAAAAAAACTGGAAAATTTCACATTTACCCAGAAGCTTTTACACAAATATTATTGTTTAATGTGGCCATTACACATCATAGCGACAAATTCATCATAATTTATTTGCCCATCCTGCAAAATATAAGAGCACACTCTGAGTGACGATACATATATTTCCTCACAGTATATATCAAGACATGTCCTTGTTATCTTACATTGTCCGCGTCAATCTCATGAAGAAGCTCTGCTGCTTTCTGATTGTCGAAATCATGTTCCAGTAAGGCCTGCTCTAGTTCTTCCAAGCTGATAAATCTGACACATCAAAAACAACTCATTCAAGCAACCATAAGGTTCTCTAAGCAAGAATACGTCAAAACTTCTTACCCACTATTGTCCTTGTCAAAATGCTGAAATGCAGAATACAAATGGTCCTTTGTCTCCATCTTTTTTAAATGGAACGTTGCTGTTATAAACTCAAGATAGTCAAGTGTGCCATTACCATCCACATCAACCTGTTAGAAACAAGCCAGCATGGCATCAGCTTATCATATCACCATGTTTATTATTCAATGGAGTTAAACTCTTACTTCTTGCATGAGTTTCGCCACATCTGACTTCCCAAGATTTGTTCCCAATTTTGAAAGGCCAATCTTCAGTTCGTCGCAAGTTATTGAGCCATTGTTATCTGTGTCCATCGATTTAAACATTTCCGTAAGGCCCATAATTTCTTCCTCAGAGAGCCTTCCAGCAATTACCTGGTAGAGAAGAATTAAGGCGCATACTCATAGCTGTAACATAATTAAGCCTGAAAGGTAGCATACTTTAAGAGCCACTTTTTTAAACTTGCTCATAGCTGAGAATTGTTTGATCCTTGATAAAACCACATTGTCTAATGGTTTATCCGGTGCATTTCCAGCTTCTTTAACCCAAGGATGACCTATAAAATCAAATGACATTAGCAACTGATTTGCAATCAACATGTCTCAAAAAGCAAGCATAGCAAAAGAACTCACTAAAAATGTCTTCTATAGTATATCGTTCCCTTGGATCTTGTTTTAACATTTGCTTCAGCAAATCCTTTGCTCCCGTAGAAATTGAAGGCCATGGAGCACTGGTAAAATCTAAATGCCCTTCAAGAATGGAATCAAATATACCTTGTTGCGTCTCTGAAGATCAGAAGAGAAGCATATAGAAGTGGAAGAACATAACAAAGACAATTATAGTTCATGATAAAGTTTGATATGCACAGACCTGCCCTGAAAGGAGGAACACCAGATAGAAGAAGGTAGAGAATGACCCCAATACTCCAGATATCACACTCTGGTCCGTACTCTTGCTTTAACATTTCAGGGGCCACATAGTAATTATTTCCAACAATCTCAGTGAATCTGTCCCCTGAAACAAGAGATAACAAAACTTAATTGCAAGGATAGATAAGAACCTTTATGTTTTATGTTTTTGCCTCTCAGAGCTGTGGTAAACAAAAGACAAATTTGTCTTTATTTCTTGAGTTCCTAACACTATACTTAATAGCAAAAGCATGCAATGTTAACCAGAATCATGCCAGCTTTCTTCTTGTTTGCATGGCTGTAAAACTGCATTTAAGAGTTCATTAACAAGGTTCCCACTAATATCCTGAATCCACAATGACAAAAAACAAGTCAGAAAAAGGATCACTAAGTAACCTGGTTTGAAGAAGACCGAAACTCCAAAATCAATAACCTTGAGTGCAGCATCTTCATGCTTGTTCACAAATAAGAAATTCTCAAGCTGTAGATCGCGGTGCATGACTCCCATAGAATGGCAAAAATGAACCACCTTTACAATGGTTCTAAATAATGCAGCAGCATTCTTTTCGCTGTAGTGCCCACAGTTTGAGATGTGATCAGAAAGTCCACCTCCTTCACAGAGATCCATCAATAGATGGACACAATTTCTATCTTCATAAGCCCCTTTGAGCTCTACTATATTCTCATGTCCTACCAAATGGTGCATGACCTGAACTTCCCGTCGGACATCTTCAACATCACTTTCAGTAAAGAGCTTCCACTTGGGTATTGTCTTGCAAGCCAATTTTTCTCCGGTAAGCTTATGAAAACAGAGTCGGGTTTCCCCAAATTCCCCTCTTCCAAGCTCATGATAAAAGGTAATCACATTTCGCACATCTTCAAAAGGCTGCTCTAAGATTGATCCGAATCCCATTCTAGATAGAAAATTATGCGAAACTTTGCTCTCTTTTGAGCTGAAGCTGAATGGGTCTTTGTTTGTTCAGTCCGGCGGCAACTTGTCATTTTAGCCTGTCCGCAGACTTCCAAAACAACAAGGTGCTGACCGCACAAAGGGTTGCCCTCGTAAATGAAAAGAGTTTTTGTTCTAGCTATTGAAGAGAAAACTTATATCTTTATTTTCTCTCTCAAGGAGAAAATGGAAATTAGGCTACGTTCCATGAAACAGACCGGACTTCCCATGTTCCCATGTTCGTAAACCGCCGTTTGGTCCAAATTCCTGGAATATTCCCTATTTGTTTATTTGAGTAATTTTGGTTTATGGCTGTCTGGTGGCGCCGCTTGCAGCGCCGCCATATCCCTTGCAGCAACGATCATAGCCGGCGACGATCATAGCGCCATATCCCTTGCCGGCGACGATCATAGCTCCGTCTCAGAACTTCGTCGCTCAGAGCTTCATCGACATCAGAGATTCACAAATGACATAGCGGCAAGATAGAACGGGGTAGAAACGAGCGAGTATGAGAGATCTCAAATAGGGGCTTCCATAAACAGGGGCTTCCATAGCTTCCATAAACAGGGGCTTCCATAGCTCCATAGCTTCCGACTTCCATAGCAAGGATCATAGCTCCATATCTTCATAGCTTCCAGCTTCCATAGTCGGCCCGCCAATGCGAGTCCGTTCCCGCTTTTGCGAGAAAATGCATATCATACCATTCAAAGCCCGCACAAAATGAATCCCAACTCCATCTTCTTCCATATCGATTTCGACAGATCCGCATGCCCGCTCTCACGGCCCTTTTCTAAGCAGATCTAGCCATTCCTGAAAGATCCCCAATGAAGTCGGCCGCCAAATAGAGTTGCAAAACCCATAAGCACAGGAATAGGAGATTTGTTCTTCAAATCCATAAGAAACAGGGGCAATCCCAAGAAACCTTGCCATCCTAAGCTCAAATCTAAGCTTCTGGGTAATCCCAAGAAACCTTGCCATCCCTCAAACCCTCCCTGCTTGCAAGAATCCGCACAAAAACCTCAGAATCAACCCAGAAAAACAAGACCGGAATTTGGACCAAACGGCGGTTTACGCTGGATAGCCGGCCGGGATTTTGGGTTCCGGCCGAAGGCGGCGGCGGCGCCGCCGCCGCGGCTTAACGCCGCTTTCAAGCGGCGGCGCCGCTTCCGTTTTGCGTATGAAAACCCTCAATCCGGCCGGTTATCTAGCACGTAACCTTTTAAGACCCTGAAATTTCCTAAGATTTCAGGCCTTTTTTTTTTTAGGTAATTTTGTGCTTCAAAGTTTCTGGTGGCGATTTAGTAGCGCCACCATCACTACCACTTACAGTCACTTACAGTCAAATTACAGTTACACTTACAGTCACTTACAGTCAAATTACAGTTACAGTTTCCATCACTTACAGTCAAATTACAGTCAAATTACAGTGCCAAAATTACAGTAAAATTATAGTGCCAAAATTACAATCAAGTTTTGATTACAGTCAAGTTTTGATTACAGTGCCAAAATAGTGATTCCAAAATATCACTAGTCCTCAGGAAATATCTGTTCACAATTCACGTTTCCAAATTTGCTCATACCAGTAAAACCAACTTTGTTGTTCACAATTACATTTCTCATACCAGTAGAAACTATGAAGATGATTGACCACCGACATTACACTTTTCCATTGCCAGCTTCAACGCGTCAGCTAACATACCTGTAAGCATTGTTGGATCTAGGAGATTATAATTGTAGAAACTACAATTATTATTAGTACCACCCAGGAAAGAGTGCCCTCCAGTATTGTTAATCGTCGAATCCACAATCTTCAACCCATTCAATTGTGGATAACGCTTTTCTACTTCATCCCATAACTCATTATCAATCTCCGGATCATACTTGACAATATGATCACCATCATTACCCTTAACTTGTACAATCGAATCAACTAACTCCTTCCCCTGCATCCACAAAAATGTATTAAAATTACAAACATAAACCTAATAAACCTAAAACACAGTGCAAAAGTTTACCTTAGTAGAAATATTTTGCCCTGAATCTACGTGCATGGCATCGTTTGAAGCTTCTTTGACCGGAATAAAGTAGCATTAGCAATAAAAAATCAACGACATAAACAAATTCAATTACGAAGAAACAATACCGTGATAGCAGAACTTCTCTCGGAAACTGTCTCATTTAGCCTTGCTTTTTTCTGAAACAAACAATAAAAATGTCAAGCTTAAATTTAAAAGAACTAAAATCACGTACCACAACATTATCGCAAAGGTTGTCAACTTCAATACAATTTTCAGAAATCGGAACAGGAACAGAACATTCTGCGTTACTATTAGAACCTTTAACATTACAAAGTGAACGTTTCTTCGCTATCTCCTCGTTCAACACATGCTTATAAGTTCTTACGTTCCCATCACTATCAAAAGGACAAGCCAAAATGCTCATACAAGCGTTAATTTGCAGCTCCTTTGTTCTGTCGTATCTGAAAAAAAATAGAATACATTAGAATAGACAAGAGACACAACATAAAGGATTATCTCACTTACTTTTGGTACGATTCAACACGTTTATGTCCTGTAACCAAGCATCCAATTTCTGCAGGCACGCCAGCCAAAGATAACCTCGATACAGTAGTGACCCGACCACTTTTGTTGCTAAGTGTGCTGTCATTCACAAGACTACCCATTACATTTAACCAGGACCTGATCTTATTCGTCCCAACAGGGACTTTTTGGTACCAAACCTACACAAATAATACAAAATAAGTAAATAGAACAAAGTCTTCCTGTAAAAAACAAATATGCTCCAGCTTAAGTCAATAGTACGGAAAGAAGTTTTCACTCAAGAAACACGCAATGATGCCATTAAACAGTTAAACAGATAATTTGAGACAGAAACATGCATTGAACAATAATAAAAAATTCGAGACATTAAAAAATGTACCACTTTAGATGGTCGAGTGATAGGCTGCAGAAAGAAGCTTCGAGGCTGAGACCCATCCTTTGGTGGAATATGCAACAAATAACGCTTGTAAGTAAACACAAAGTCCTCTTCGTGAGTCCATACAGGTGGTCTAAAATGCTCGCTGTCAAACTTTGTCACAGTGCAGCCATAAGTCTTGCTTACCCGTTCATGGTAGGCAACAAACTCACCATAGCTATCATTCCCTAAACTGAAATCGCAATCCATTGTGGCATGAAGCTCCTTGTAACCTCTAATACCGAAACGCGTGACCACATAATAGCATAACCTCTTTTGTAACCCATGAACGTCTGTTACTTGATGCTCTGGATCTGCCAACAATTCTGTTTCAAGTCTAAAAGTTATCTCCGGGGCCTTCCTTTTCTTTGAGCCAATTCCAGCACGCCTTGCCCTCTCCGCTGCACCAATAAACGCTTTCTGAACAATGTTGAACTTTGGAACTTCAACACCCGTCTCTTGCATTATCATCTCCTGCTTCTTTCTGACAATTCTTCCAACGGTCTTGAAAAGATTGTTTAAACTACAAAACAGAAAGGAGAAAACTGATCAGACACTAAAGCGAAAATTAAAAAAAAAAATAGAAAAACAAATTAAATATTTATACCTGCTGGCAGGGTACATCTGCCCATTATTCTTCTTTGTTTGTATGAGGAAACGTACCAACATTTCATTCAGATCAGGATAAGAGAGATCTTCAATAGGA
Source organism: Isoetes taiwanensis (assembly GCA_021234155.1). Lineage (NCBI taxonomy): Eukaryota > Viridiplantae > Streptophyta > Lycopodiopsida > Isoetales > Isoetaceae > Isoetes > Isoetes taiwanensis. The sequence continues at coordinate 4,331,150 of JAJEKV010000042.1, read as the reverse complement.
ATAGAGGTATCTTTCTTTGCAAACCTTCTCCACTCATCGAACTTCCCACGGGCCCAATTAGTTGCTTTTGCAGACCGATCCCTACCGCCATTGTACACATCGTGCATAATGTTGGGATCAAGTGGAAGAAACCTGCTGGATTCATCATCCAGAATCTCATCTTGAATCTTAGTCCCTGTGTCACTATCAAGAACCTTATAATCTTCATTAAACCAGGGTTCGTTGGATATTTCTCGCATAAAAGCTTCTTGTTCATCATTGATATTTGCATCTAAGAATGCATCCAGATCTTGAACATCTTCAATGTCACCTTCTAGAGTTGGATGCAAAGTAAAACTTGGTTTTTCTACCTCAGAAACCTGACCAGACTCAACAGAATCCATACCACTACAATGATAACTTGAATCTCCATTAGAAACTATCTGGAAACTAAGGAACAAAATACATAACAACACTACAACCTGTAGTGAAATAACCTGCAAACACAAATAAAATTTTAGTAAACACTTAAAAAAGAAACATTATATGATCAAGCAGGTAAAACCATACCTTCAACACCTTAAACTTTCCACTTGAAAAAAAACTCGAATAAGAGCTGCAATTAGCAACAATTCTTAGACCACTAGCAGCTGCTGTCATTGAAAAAACAAGAAAGAAAATATTCCACATCCACTGCAAGTAATGCCTACAAGAAACAACTTGTAACCTGAAAAAGAAAACAAGAATTAAACTAAAACTTAGAATAAATCATAAACAAGTATGAAATACCGAAAACTTGTAACCTAGAGACAGGAAATACCTTAAAATATTGCTGTGTTCCACAATATTTCTTCAGACGACCTTCATTGTAACGGACTTTCGCCAAGATTGTTGCAATAGAACTCACAAGCAAAGTAACTTCGAAGAAATCTTTACTGTAACGACTCTTAAGCAACAGAGCTTCACCTTAAGACATCTTCACAAAGATCACTCAAACACAGCTCCACAACCACACTAACCGTCAAAAATCGACAATAGAAAACGAGCGCCAACGGAAAGAACAGCAGAATCAATCAAAGTTGCCAGAGATCTGTAATCTTCAACGGATGTTCTGGAAAATGAGCCGCTATAACAAAAACAAGCTTAAAATCTGTCTACCAAACCACCTGCGCCAAACCAGCAGCTAAAAAGTCGATGCAGGACCCTAGCGCCATAGTTCCGGCGACAGAGCTTGGACGAAATGGAAGAGAGAGAAAATTGTGACGTGGCGTCGGAAAAGGGAAATTTCGGGTCTAAAAGGTTACGGCGGGAAACTCCGCTCGCAGGAGGTTTCCTAGAAGAAACCCCGGCGGCGCGCCGCCGCTGCGGCTCCGCCGCCGCGATGCGGCGGCGCCGCCCGGTTTCTTCCAGAAACCTCCCCGCCGCTGAAGTTTCCCCTTCCATATTTAACTTCAAAATTTGAGGTCAACATCCAAGGCTGGCTTGGATTTTTCAGAAATGGAGGGGGGTTTCTGAACTCTCTGGTTGCTTGCCTTGAATCTTGAGTCCAGTCGGAGGCGCATGGGAACGTAGCCTTAGGTCGCTGTTAAACCCGGAAGAGCTTTTGGCGCTGACATGTGGTATCAGCCAATACTGCGGATATGTTTTTGGGGCTATGGTGTATGTCTTTATAACATTACATGAGGCCATTTTTCCTTGCTCGATGACATCTGCTCCAAGCCGTTTGTCATCAAGGCGTATTCCTCCAGGCCAATAGGCGACAAATCTCATTAGAAATACGTTTCATGGAGATGACACTCTCTTTTGGTCTATAATTATTGTTTCATAATGCTTTTGGATGCCGATTTTGCAGCCGAAAGAAGGTATATTCTGTTCTTGCCTTTGTTTTTCTGTATATTTGCCTTTGTTTCTTCATGTTTCTTCTCTGTATTTGCTGTCTTGCTCTAACTTGTTTCTTGATTTCCTGTTTGTTGGTGCAGATCCGGCCTATTTTGCTCTTAAAGCTCTATTAGAGGTGATCAAACACTTGTGTTGCAGAGTGAAAAGATTGAACAAGATGCCAAGTTGCAGCAGTAGCATGGAAATAGTAGCAGTGATTTTTGCTGTGAGTAACATTGCCTATATATTTATCCATCTATGTCCAAGTAAAACTGGGATCTCTCATCAACATAAGTAGAAATGCCAATCAAATTAAAAGTACATAATTTTTTATCTTCATCCCTAATCGATGGATGCTGACGTGGCGATATTGGCGCAGGCGCAGGTAAGAGCGGCCGCTGTTGCTGCTCGGCAAGCTGTTGCAGAAGCAGATCTGGAACGAGGGGGCCAAGGTAACGCCTCCACAAATCGCCCAGCTCCGCTACAATCTGTTAGGAATGCAAATGCAGAAAAAGCCCCAACTTCCGGAGGAAGACTGGGCGGATTCGAAGCTAGTGATGAGCTTCAGACAAGGATAGGTGATGAGCTCCAGACAAGGATAGGAGGAAGCAAAGGGAAGAACGGGGCCCTTTGCAGTAGTAGGGAAGAAATGAATGCAGCAGTAGTGGCAGCCTTGGAGGCTGTCGGGAATCGACCTGGGTTTGACCCAGGTGTGCACAACGGGGCCCCATGGCCTCCTACTCGCCCTGCCAACGTTACTTCAGGCTGGACTACAGCCAAATGGCCGGATTCAGGGGCCGGAAAATCGTCCCCAGAAGATGGGGCTTCCATCAATCCCGATCCTGTAATGGGGGCTTCTGCCCAGCACAAGGTAAATCATCTCCCTAAACTGTCTGATATAAATCTAGGCCTTTTTGCTGCTGCCTCTGCCTCACATAGTATAGACCATGCAAAAGACAATGGAGTAGGTAAAGCATCTGCAAGGGAAGATCTGGTTGCCAAGGCAAGCGTTAGTGCTATCGGAGCTATCCAAAAATTGAAAGCTGCAATGTTAGGGGCAGGGACAGAAGGTAATGCATGTGGTCAAGGAAAACCCATACAATCTAGCAGGTCAGAATCATCCATGGAAGCTTCACCTATGGAAGAAGTAGAAACTGTAGTGAACAAGAAAGAAATGGAAGCAAATAAAAAACTAGCAGAGGCAAAGCACAAAGCATCAGGAATGGTAGACGCTATAATGGAAGAGAGTAGTAGGGCAGAGAGCTTCACAAGGGGGGGATATTCAATCAAAGCAAAGGGGCCAATAAACTGTCACCACAAACCACATACGCTACAAGAACTACAACTGAAGAAGGGCATAATAACAATGCAAATCCAGACTTAAGTAGTAGAGGAGTAAAGAGTAATGTCAGAGAGGCTTGGAAAAACAACGACACTATAGCAAGAGTTAACAAGCCCAGATTCTCAGAATGGATAAAAAGCAATGTGCCAATAGAAACAGCCAGGAGTTTGAGAGTAGATGCAGCACTTAAAACAGTAGAAGCAGGTTTTGCCCAAGATCTGGGCAATTTAAATAAAGGCTAGCCTGAAAAAAAAAGGAACTGAAAGCGGAGGAAATATGGAAGTAGACGAGGAGTCTAACTTTCCAATAGCTGAGATAGACCATGGTATGCATGTAAAAGTGGTGGAGAACTTGGTATCACGATCTGTTATAGGATTCTTTACATGAGGATTCCTGGACTTTCGTAAACTAGAATCTTGGCTGTCAACACACTTGAAAAGGCTAGGTTTGCCTCAGCATGAGTCTCTAAAGGCACTAGGTGGCAACTTCTTCCTCATCTTATTTCAAAGTGAAGACACAATAGATAAAATGGTGGCTCGCGCTGCGGACACCTTTATGGGGGAATACATCTTATACCAATACTACTCTCCTGGCTTCTCCCCCCATCAAATGTCAGCAATCAAGATCCCATGCTGGCTGGAGATCGAACACCTACCTCCATACTTGCTGATACCTGAGTTTTTAAAGGTTATTGCTAACACAATAGGTGCGTATATCTCACATTCCATAGCCAGAGGGCCAAGGATTTGTGTAGCAATTTCAGCAAAGGCGAGCATACCCAAGGGGGTGATAGTTAAGAGTGGCAATTGCTCTTTCAAATTTCCCTTGAAGTTGACTAACAAATGGGAAATATACAGAATGTTTCCAGATCTAAAAATTGAAGGGCTGGAAGAAAACCCTCAGGCAAGATCTAAAGAGGAAATGAGTCCTCAACATCAAGCACAGAGCGATAATCCCAACGACCCCCCTACAAGGGTTGGGGTCCCAACGAGCGACCCCATGGTTCCAGCAACAATCACCCCATGTGCTCCAGGCCGGGGAGCAGAAACCCCCAACACTAGCGATACGGCATCTCCAACCATGGGTCCTACATCGGAGTCTATTATCTCCACAACAGTTGAGGGCTCGCCAAAAACAAATGGTCAAACTTGAGAAGTGGGGGCAAAAAGGGAGAACCAGAAATATTGCTCGAAAGAATGGAGGACCTCGCCCAAAGTCCCCTCCCCAGGCGTCTCTCAGCACTCACATTGTCTCTGAGGTAAACAACCCTTTCTCTTAGTACATTAAAGAAGTAATGATCTCAGGGGAGGCATTGCCAGACAAGGCGAAAGGAAATCGAGGAGATATTGTAGGATGGGGAGAGTTGGTTGCTATAGAGAGTGTCCTCCCATCACACAAAAACCGATGGGCAGACCTTGCAATGGAAGAGGAGAATGGGAAAGACGAAGACCTGCCAAGTGTAACAGGAAAAAAAAATAAAAAGGCAAAAGCAATAGACACAGATGGGACGGGCAACATGAAAAGGAAGAAAGGGTCTCCAAACATCTCCCCATGAATTATAAAATCCTTAGCTGGAATATCAGGGGGGTAAAATCCTCGGAATACAAGAAAAGCAGATTATCAAACGCAATCAAGGAGATATTATATGCCTGCAGGAGCATAAATGTAAACAGGGGGAGATACACGGATTGTTCAACACAATAGGTAAAGAATATGTGGGCGTTGCTGCAGTAAAAGATACCTCTAGTGCAGGCACTTTGATCGCTTGGAAGAAGGATGTAAAAGTATGTGATACACAGGTTGACAGGTTTGGTAGGTGGGCTATAATTCTATGGCAACAAGAAGAAAGAATACAGGGTCTGGTGAATATTTACGCCCACAACAACCCCAAAGGCAGAGGTGCTTTATGGGCCACTCTCAGACATAGATTAAAAGGCCTTGGAAGTCAGGTAGCTTGGCTAATGACAGGGGATTTCAACATGGTGGAGGCGGCAGAGGATAGACAAGGGGCGTCGTCAGAAATTGTACATGGGTTTGAGAAGCTTCAGTGGTGTAAATTGATAGAGGATATGGGTTTTATGGAGCTGGAGGGAGATAAGGGATTTACATGGTGTAATGGATGGCTGGGAGCAGGGAGGACGTACGCAAGGCACGATAGATGCTACCTGAATGACGTGGCTTTCTCCATCCTTCCAAACCTTCAAAGGTCCAATCAATTTAAGAATGCTATCTCCGATCATAATCCACAAGTGATATCTACTAAGAAGTGTCAGTTTAGAACTTCTAAAACAGTATTCAAATTAAATACCAGATATTTGAAAGACCCAGATTTTGTGGAGTCCTGCAAAAGCATATGGCAATTGGCTTTTAGAACGGGAACTGGTATGGAAACCATGATAACAACTCTTTCAAATATTAAAAATTATGCTAAAAGCTGGGGTAGGGCTAAAGTGAAAAAAGAAAGGGAAGAACTGGATTCCCTTTATGGCCAACTTCTCTCACTTAGAGCATTGGGCCCCAATGATGGGATGGAGGAGAAAAGGATAATAGAACAAATAAAGACATTAGAAGAGGTCAAGATAGCCGAAAACAGATGTAAAGCAGGTTTGACCTGGATAAAAGAAGCTGACAAAAGTTCTTCTTCAAGACAGCTAAAGAAAAGAAGAGATCTTCCACACTATCATCTATCACTCAAAATGACGGCTCGATTCTCAAATCTCCAGGATATCTCAAAAATAACCATTTCAATGCTTTCTTTGGAGAACATAATTTACCATTGCAAGAGACATTCGAAGCGCTGGTGGTTTCAAAAGTCTCACCTATAATGAACTCTAGCCAGCAAGATATGTTAAGTCTTCCCCTCTCTATTGAGGACCTTCAAAAGGCTACTTTTTTACTGGCTAAAAATAAATGTCCGGGTATGGATGGTATTCCCATAGAATTCTATCAATGCAATTGGGAATGGGTTAAGGATGATATCTTCTCTACATACACAGACTTTTTGCAAGCAGAAAATCTAAATCCAAGACTGAACACAGGATGTATTTCCTTGGTTCCCAAGAGTAAGGAGCCAAGCACAATCAATGATTGGAGGCCCATCACACTTTTATCTGCATTCTATAAAATCATAGCTAAGGCTATGGCAGAGAAGATCAAGCCAATTCTAGCCAAAGGCATCTCACAAGCCCAATCGAAGCTTTCTACCGTGGGGAGTATCCCGAAAGCAATGTCGCAAAGAAAGATTCCTTAAAGGTTTGCACCGGGCTAGAAAAACAAGACAAAAGGTGGCCTACCTAAAGCTAGACTTCACCAAAGCTTATGACAGTATCAGATGGAGTTTTCTGCATAAAATGATGCTCAAGCTGGGTTGTGGAGAAATTTTTACAGAAGGGGTCATGAAGCTTCTGCGATCTGCTCGAGCTTCAGTCCTATTCCAAGGTGAACCCTCTCCAATATTTGACATAAAAAGGGGCATCAGGCAAGGATGCCCCTTAGCCCCATTCCTCTTCAATATAGCAGCAGAAGCACTTTCACAAATATTCGGACAAGCCTCGGAAGACGGTATGATTCAGGGACTAGAAATGTTGGATGGCTCTCAACAAATATGTAACCAATATGCAGACGACACATTTCTATTTATAGAGGCAGAGGAAGAGAACCTGTCATGTGCAGGCAAATTACTAGCTTCCTTCTCAATAGCTTCAGGATGTCTCATAAATTGGAATAAATGCGCAGTACAATGGCCTTTGGAAGAACCACATCCAACATGCTTGACAATCCTACCATGGAAAATAATTCCAGAGGGTGAGCATTCCAACCTATTAGGTGTTCCAGTGGGCATCAATATCGCTAAGGCATAAATATGGGACGAAATACTACTAGGCCTTCAGAAACACTTAAATTGGTGGAAGGTGGCAAAGCTATCACTTGCAGGTCGGATCACAGTGGCAAAACATGTGTTAAGCAATACTCATGTCTACACGTCATCTATTTTACTAGCCCCAAAGGAGAAGGCACAAGAATTAGAAGGGCTAATCCGCAACTTTGTCTGGGGAGGGAATGAAGAAGGGGCAGTGGTCAAAATCGCTTGGTGGAAGTGCAAGAGAGATAAGACAGAAGGAGGAATTGGAATGGTTGACATATCTCTACAGAGCAAAGTATTAATAGCCAAATTCATATGGAAGATCCTACAGAAAGAGGTGAAGTCTCCAGGTATGCACCTCATCAACCAGGCTCTATTAGCGTCGTGTAAACATAGTAAGCCCTCCGTCAAAGTCTCACTCCCATGGTCACTCTTTTTTTATCTTAAGCCATGTAGAGAAGCTTCTCCATTCCTGAAGGGATTAATTTCGGCTTGGAAAATCATAAAAAAATTATTTACGCTTGACATCAATAAATTTGAAGCAGAAACTTCTTCTCCATGGTGGGTACCAGTGGTTCTGCACAACAAACAGGGCCCCTTAGGCATGGTGGCGGATGCAAGGATCGTAAAGAGGTGGAAAAGGTGTGGAATAGATTCTTGTGCTCAATGGTACAAGGGAGAGCTATTAGTCAGTTGGGCAGAATTTCAGGTACGTTTTGCTTTAAAGGACGCAGACAAAATAATATGGGAAAGTGTGGCCACCGTACTTCCAAACACAATAACTACAGGAGATCAAAATCCATGGGTTATGCACCCCGCGATTTTGCCAAACAAGTTTGTGAAATCAAGCTACAGAAGCTTGAGGACTAAGGGCTTACTTCCAATACCAACCAAATGGGAGTTAGTAATCACGGAGGAAAACCTCAAAAACATCTGGAGAGATGCGTGGCAGAAATATCTTCCCCCTCGGATAAATGCTTTCCTCTGGCAGGTGATACACAGGGTTCCAAGGGTTAATCAACTAGTCTCAAAATGGGACAACAACGTCAGCCCAATATGCCCCTTGTGCGAGGCCGAACAGGAATCCTTAGAACATTGCCTGGTGGAATGCGAGAAGCTGCAAGTAGTATGGGCATGGAGTCTGGATAGCTTTGAATACCCATTAGGTACCAAGGAACTGTTGTTGGGAATCCTTCCCCAAGAATGGTGCACCATGAAGAAGGTGGCCTTTCATATAGCTAGGGCCTGGACAATCTGGTCAATATGGAAAAGGAGAAACGCCTTGGTCTTCGATGAAAATCAAGAAGACATATCACCACATCAGCTTCTACATATAGTACTTGAAAGGCTGAAAAAATTCAGGCTAGCCTTCGAGGGAGAAGAAGAAGTAAAGGTCGAATGGGGAACCTACCTAAGCTTACACTAGGAAGTACAAGGGAATAGTGCAAGAAGGAGCCATGTAGCTATCCTCATCTCATTTTTGCAGACGAGAACACCCCTGCCATGTGGCTTTGTACCATTCCTTTAAAGTAAATAAAGTATATTTTTTATCCCTCAAAAAAAAAAAAAAAAAAAGTACAACATTAGTTGTTGACAATTACTTGCATCTTTGGTTTGGTTGATATCAAATTGTGTGGTTTGGTTTTATGCATTGGGAAATGTGGGCCATCAAATTTAAGCCACTTAAACTAGTCTGCCTTTTGCAGTATTGTGGCTCAGGGTGGCAAGAAACAAGATTATGTGGTTTTTTGTTGTAGAGATAAACTTTGTCTTCAAGTTCTCTTATTTAGACATGGTTCTTAATAGAGCATAGATTTGCATTGCCTATATTTGTTCTATGACAAAAGGGATTTGACCATTGGATCATAAGTACCAGAGCCTTAGATTTATCTTCGTCTGGATTGATAGTACTGTTAAGGGATTGACCAAGGCAGATGGCTGGTCTAGCGGTTGCTAGTTCAGGCTGGGTTTTGTTTCCTTGTTTTTTTTTTTTGTTCTAATCTTCTCTTCTGTTGATTTTACATTGTTTGCTCGGTGGTAACACTTTTCTTGATTTCACAATGGATTTCGAAGTGCTAGTGGTGGAGGTTGCTACCGACGTCTTATTGTGTGAAGATCTTCATCGTTTCCTTGTTTTTTTCCCCCCCTCCCTTTTTTGTTTCTTGGTTCTAACCATATTTTTTCTTTGTTTTACAGGCTCTGATCCACTTTTGGTAGATTTATTTTTTTATTGGCCGATGTTTTTGGAGACAGTAGGGGTCGAGGAATTGTGAGTATTTCCTTGTTCTTGATGGATTGGAAGCCGTTGTTCGAGTTCTGCAGTCTGTGTTAGTGCATTTCGAGTCTGCAATCTGCATCAAGTGTTTACATCTTAAGTGGACAGAATTCAAATGTATAAATGAAGGATTACAATCAATGGTTAATTATAAATGGATTACAGGGTGTTAAGTGGACAAAATTACAGAATCTTGAGCTATTGGAAGTTGTATGCAGCTTTTATCTGCAAGTGATCGAGTTCTAGGTGGAGATTTTTTTTTCGATACTCACAATTTTATTGTTTTGGCTCCAAGTTTACATGTAATAACCTTATTTAACCACCTTCTATGTTTTTTGCAAGTGGCAATAGAGGGTGCGTTCTGGCTTCTTGTTTTTAGGATATTATCTAATGGTTGTTCCCTTATCAATATGGATGTTAAAGGCAAGGAAATAGAAAGTCATTCTGCAGCTGACAGCTTCCTTTAGTCCTGAAGGAGAGATAATTGATGTAAAGAAGTTTTTGAAGAGCAATAACCTTGATGATATCAACAGATTTATGGAAGAAATAGAAAAAGAAGACTGGTTTAAGGAGGATTTCAAAGATACTACAAGGGAAGTTGTTAAAAAGGAGATTAAGAATGATAGATTCCTGCCATTGGACAACAGATAATGCATGATGTGTATCATGAAGTTAGGGATGACTTGTCCAAGGTAACAAATTGAACTAGAAAAAAAAATTGATGCTTGACGAGATCGAGGATTTTTCATTACCTGAGTTGGGTGACATGGTAGTTATGTTCATAAGTAAAGTGAAAAAAAAAAAAAAACAACGGCAAAATGTTCCCTGTAGGCAGGTCAACATTTGTAGGTTAATTTTTTTTCTTAACTTTTATCTAATAGTTCTCATCATTTCTTTTCTGTTGCAGTCTGCTGTAGTTTGTAAGAGCATACTACATGCCTTCTTGTAGCGAGCTATCATTCTTATCCTCATCGATATATAGCTACTTCTAAATGGCATTGCTTATTCTAGAGATTCGTGTTGACTTAATGCTTAAAACTCTTGATTTAGGGCAGTCGTTATGTTGAAAATTTATATTGATCAAAAAACTTTTTACATTGACTTCATCTATTCCAAGGCAGCGACAAATCTATATGGTCACCAGGTTTGTGATTCGTGGACAAGCAGCGTTACACGGGGTTCTTGATTGTGATGTCAGCCTTCACAATGATGATTATGGAGATGCAGTCGGATTTCAAAGAATTGACATTCTAGGATGAGAAGGTTTGATGATTCTCACTTTCGACCTGCGATTTAGAGCTATGAACCCGATTTTGTGGAGACATACAAGTAGTATGCGAGGTATTTACCAGTTAAGGAGAATGAAAAGCCACGCCTGTTCTTTCTGCAGACTATTCCCATTCCAAGATATAATGTAAGTAATCAATTTCTGTGCATTTTTTAATTGTTTTATTTTATTAAATACTTTTGCATTTGTAGATATGATATCAAAAAGTGTCGATGGGTACCAATAAGATATGCTCTTGTTAGTGATCCTGAGATTGTTAACAAGAGTGGCCACGTAACCCTTGTGTCTAGGCTGTCAATGGCGGGAGTACCACCCGAAGTTGGGATGTTTATAATTGGATATCGAAAAGTTGAGTCATATAACAATTGAGTGATATATTTTATTTATTGCCTAACTTCAAATCCCAAGAAGGAGTATTCTTAAATTCCCATGCAATAATCCAGTCATCAATATTATGAGAAGAAAGCCAATTATTAATTTCAGTCCAAATAGACTCCTATCTTTGGGATTGGTAGCAAGATAAACGTTGATGATCCCAAAAGAGTTATTGGAAATGGAAAGAGTAACAAACTGCTATCTTTTGGAAGGATTATTATAAAAATGATGATGAGTTAAATCTTCCTTCTAAATGATGGCTAAACCATCACTAGCACCACAGGAATCAATCTTGATAGAGGAGGACCCAGGATAAATCCAGTCACCTAAATTGGCATTAAGAAAGGGAGCTTCAATTCTTGCAGAAGAATAATATCAACATTATAATGTTTGATCTGGGCTATAGTACACCTTCTTTTTAAGGGACCCTTAATACCTCTTATATTCCCAACTAAGAATCTTCATTTCTTTTTAAAAAAGGAAGAAGAGAAGAGAAAACAAGGCCAATTATTTCTTGGATCTTCTAGCTCCTTTCTTATTTTTCTTTCTTCTTGTATTTTCAGCAGAACATAGTCTTTATGGCCCGTTACTAACTGTGGCCTGTTTTTTATTTTCCTTTTTACATTAACTCCATGAAGATCATAATCAATTAAAGGACTACCATGCAGAAATTCTTCTTTACCCCGATTTTCTTTATCAAACCCAAAGTCTTTATTATTACTTGAGTCAGTAGAACCCCCAGGAATGAACTGAAACATCTTATTAATATTAGAATTATTTAAGCAAGTGTCATCAACTTGCCTGGTATTCTCTTCATATTGAAAAGCCCTTGGTGGAGGAACATTTGTTAAATCCCTGAGCTCAAGATTCATATCTTTGCATCTATTTTCTAGAGTTTTAGCAATATAATCAATATCCTGAGTGCTCTCATTCTCAATCTGCCTTAGCTAAGACACCCCCTTCAACACATTCTTCTCAACAATCTGCTTCCAATTCATATGATGCAAGATTTCTTGAGTATCCTTCCCAAAGTCCTCTTGCGGAGAGGCTATCTGATTAGCTATCTTGTCTAAAATGCTAGGGGATACCCTTATGTAATTTAAATCAGGGGCATCTAGGTCAATCAGGGAGGGCAAGGAGATAGAGTTTGGGTTGATAGAGACAACAGGGATACTTTTGCTAGGGGAAGAAGGGGAAGGAAGGGGGATGGTAGTGGATATGCTCAAATTCAATCCATTATCATGTTCATTATTAAGGTTAGACAGTAGCTGGAAAGAATTTGAACACTTAACCTGATGCTGAAAGTCTTCTTTTTCTTGATCCTCCTGGGTTATCTAGCCACCTTTCTCATTAACAGTAGCTATTGGTGTCTCATTCACTTGCATAGGCCTTTGTTCCCCATGAGAAGAACAAGGCTTGTAACTCACACCTGTATTCAAGTTGATTTCTAGAGAAATACCCTTCTTTTGAATGGTATTTGCAGAATTATTTCTTTTCTGATATTGCTTCCTTTGAACTTGACTTCTTATAATTAATAAACCACTATTACTTTTGTTTTTTATTGGAAAGTCCATCAAACTGTAGGAACATTGCCCTTTATCTCTGCGTTTAGCATCTTGAATAATTCTGTTCAAGGTTCTACTCAAATTTTCTGTAGGAAATTTTGACCGAGCAGGAACTTTTCCTTTGACCAGGAGCTTAATTTCACATTTTTGAGCTTACCTTGGTTATGTTGTTATGATAACCTTGAAGATTATCCAATTCATTGAGAGATTTTAGTTGTTCATGAGCTAATCTCCTCTTTTGAATTCTTTTGAAGCTACCATTTACTTTCATCCACCTGAAATTGTCTCCCTCTTGCAACTTCTTGTTGTGCATCTCGTCTACATTGTAACTTGTTGTACCAGAATTATCTTGTTCATTCTGCCTAGTAACATATTCCTTTCCTTTGTGAGAATCTTTAAAAGAAGAATCCATTGTCTAGAGCGCAAAGGCAAGGTAACTTTGACTCTATTTATAAAGCATACTGACATTGTTTGGTTTCCAGAGGAAAAGGAAAAGAATGAAGTATCAGAGATCAAGTTTGAGATTTCCAATGTCTTAGAAGCATTAAGCGGTTTCAAGCAACATTTGGAGCTTATATCCCAAGCAGCACATGCTCTTCTGCCATGAAATCCCCGAAGATATCTTCTTTGCCCTCATTGTGGTAGGAACACACATCGTGTCTCTTAGCTCCACAGCCCCTCCCACTGCTAAATGAATCGCACTTGCAGATTCCAAAACCTAATTCGTACATGCTGTTGGCTTTGGAATGAGTTGCTCCATCCCAAAGCGTCCGTGTTTTGGTGGCAGGTCCTTGTATTATTGTTTTTTATTGCATGGAGTCCTCCAAAAAATTGGTGCTTTCATACACATGTATAAACGAAACATGATTGAATTTTCTCAATAGTAAAATAATAATATAATATAGAAGATTGGGAGACCCTATGTTCGATTCAAGTTCCTGGGAAGAGGTTCTTGCGTGTTGTCTTCCCTTTCCTTGTCTGTAATCCTCTTTAGGGCAAGGCTCGGGTATATAGATGAGGATGTTTCGATTAAGGGTTGGGGTTCGTCAAACAGCCAAAGCGACTACTGCCAACAACTTCAAGCCTAATCACACTCCTTTATTTGGCCTATAGAAGGAAAGGAATAAGCGTTCCCTTAACAAAACTATGTGGACGCAAGGTGGTTAAATCCTGCAAAGCACCTCAGTGCTTGCAACACATGTAAACTTGTGACGTACAAGTCAAGGTTTACAAATTATATATTGCCTAAGATGTGGCAAGGAAAAGAATAGATTTTGTTTTTAAGGTCCACAAGAGACCAATGGACATGGGACTCATACAATGGAAACAACTCGATGTTGGATGTCATGCATGATTGAGTGTACACGGGGCTTTGATATTTGGAATCATGGTGCATTTATAAGTTGGTCTCTTATGTGCACTATTACATTTGATATGGACCATTGTATTTAATATGGTGTTCATGTTTTTTAAACTATTGGTTTTATTTTTCTTCCTTTTTTTTTTATACATGTAAGACCATTGTGTTTGTGTTGTATTTTAGTTGTTTCTAGTGTAGCATTTCCGAAATTCACCTGCATGTAGTTAGAATTGAGATGGTAAGCACGATTTATGTATTTGTATTTATATGTATTAGGGTGCTAGCCATTGGGTATTTGGTATAGATTATGGTATAATTATAGGCTTCTCGATCGAATGGTGAGAAAGACGTGAATAGCATCATCACACCTTGTGGAATGCTACCTTGAAGGTAACTAGTTTTCCTAATGGATTACAACCCCTTCCTATATAACTCAGAAGTCACAACCACCTCCTTCATCAATTCAACTCGACATGCTTGTATATGTATCCAAAAACAGCCCAGCATTTGGTATTGAATTTGAAATCGAGAAATGTCTTTAGGCCTATATAGGTACAATGGTGGGTTTGGGTTTTGGCAAAAAAAATAAAAAAAGACAACAAAACGGGTACTGCTTTCGTTTTTGATTGACACCGTAAGTTTCTGGCCGCATTGCTTTCTGCATTCAATGACCACTGCAGGTTTTCATCACACCTGTCTGCCTCTTTATTACGGCCTGCGGCTATGGCTATGGCCAATTCTCCATTTCTTAAAACACAGGTATGAATCTTTTACTCATGTAGCCCGTCTCTCCCTTGTCTCTGTGCACTGGTTCTCGCGTAATAGTACTTTTTTTTTGTTGCTTCTTATCAAATGCTTTGCAAGTGAAGTACCTTGCCAGTTTTCGCTATCTTTTGCTCGGTTCTTGGCAGTATTATGTCGATTCTCGAGTTCTTAATCCGGACCTTGTTAATCGACAAGAAGTGATCATTTTCTTGTGCATTATGCTCGTTTCTTTTTCCTTCAGATCTACGTGCAAAAATGCTGGATCTTTCAGCTTATAATGCAGTATTTTCTTGAGTCAAGTCCTGGATGCTTGCGATTTTGATTTCGAGGTTAAAATGGCTTTGATGAGGATGTGGCTTATAGCAGCAGCTTTAATGATATGGAGTTATGTGTTAGGGATAAGAGGAGATGACCTAGATTGTATTCCTAAGCTTACAGAGCTAGAGCCATGCCTGCCTTATGTGCAAGGAAGCGGTGGAAGGCCAGATTCAAGTTGTTGCAAAGTGCTAAAAGATGTGCATACCAAAAGCCCTATTTGTCTTTGCAAGCTTGTGAGCTCCCAAAGCGATCAAGCCTCTACTCCTGGTGTTAATCTTACCCTTGCACTTCAGCTTCCTCAAGCCTGTAATATGATTGTTAACCCTAACAAATGCCCAGGTAAGTTCATACCCTCCTTTGTTTTGTAGTACAAATACAATATTTTATGTTATTGCTCACCTTTTCAACAAATATAGAATTGGAGCGTTCCAGAGATCCGCATATCAATCCTTCCACAGGTATGTCTTTTTGTTTTTCAAAAACAAAGTGTTTGAATGCATTTCTAATTTCCTGGAATAAACACAGTAACTAGCAGTCCGGGGATCCGACCTAGCTCTTCTGCCAGTGGGGGACAGAGGTTGCAAGCCTTCATTCTGGCGTTATCTACAGGATTGGCGTATCTGATTTTGGTATGTTAACACGAATATAAAATGTTTGAACTCCTGAAATTTTAGGTTTTGGACACTTGATCTTTTAGTTGTGAACACACTATTCAAATGCAGATTGTCTTCGCATTTGTTCAATCTGTAATTACCTTGTTGGTTTGGACATAAACATGCCGAGGATGTCTTTATTAGGTCCTAGACAATTATTATTTTATGACATGCCCAAAGGTGTCTTCAGCTGTAAAGTCATATATGTAATATGACAGCATAAAGTAATTGGTCATATTAGCTATTTACAATTGCAGGCACAACAATAAGCAGAATTGGGAAGATCTTCAGAGAAATGTTTTAGCTGGGCTATGTAGTGCACCAGAACACAAGACGAATGGTGAGATGGCAATTCAAAATTTTTAATGGGTTCTCATATTTTCCAAAGTTCTGCTTGGGAACCTGGGTAAGCAATGAAATTAAAACAAAGAATTAAGTTCACTTTTGAAGCTATTAAAGGCACGATTTTTTTTTAGTCAAATGAGAGCAAAATTTTTAAAAGTGTGCGAAAAAAATAGGTTATTTTCTTTTCAAACGACTTTGAGGGTTAACCCATATTAGCCTCTAAGTGGCTGGATTTGTGACTGTTCATATCCTACCCATTGATTGCAGCCTTGTAAGAAGGCATAATCCAGCTTGAGTCTCAGCCCTGGAGGTTGATGATGCTTCGGATTTAGGTTCGAATGATGACAATCTAGGCTGGAGATTAAGAATTAGATAAGGATTTGATAATTGAGGAAGGAAGGAAGGAAGGTACTTTTATCGTCCACGGAGACCAATCGGTCTATGGGACCCAATACAAAAACGCAGCAAGCGGATTACTGCCCGGATTAAAAAACCCCCGCCCCGAAGGGTTTTCGAGGGAAAAACCGTGGCAGCAATCATCCTGCTGACAAACTATCCTAACATATGAAATGCAGAAACACCCAAATATATACAAATCATGCACCGCTTTTCGTAGTGTCTAATCACGGCGGC
Source organism: Isoetes taiwanensis (assembly GCA_021234155.1). Classification (NCBI taxonomy): domain Eukaryota; kingdom Viridiplantae; phylum Streptophyta; class Lycopodiopsida; order Isoetales; family Isoetaceae; genus Isoetes; species Isoetes taiwanensis. The sequence goes on along the minus strand of JAJEKV010000042.1, from coordinate 4,314,512 downwards.
CGGCCAGGGGCAAAGGTGACCTCGCAGTCCAAGATCTCCTCGAATGTAACGACCCCAAGGCACGCATCGACGGTGTGTTCATCGGCAAATGTAAGGGCAAGTCCGCCGCATTAAGGGAGCGATTCCGCCCGAACGACCAACGGGGCAACTCGAAAGTGTGAGACTCATCCTCAATGACACCCGCTTTGACAAAGATCGACAGAGCCTCGCCCCGGCGGGGCTCCCCAATCCACCGCCCGCCTCGATCGCGAAGATGGTGGGCACTGCGGCGAATGGAGGCAATGAGTCCGCCAGCTTTTCAGGGGGCGGGGAGCCGCCAGTAGAGCCGGGCCCCGCCAACACGGGGTTGATGTGCTCCTTTGTAATGGGCCGCTTTGACCGCTCTAGAGCCCCAAGTCCCGTGAGCTTGCCAAGGAAACAAGCGTCCTAGGTACTCCCCGCAGGTGCCACGATGGGCCGGGCCGGTGGTCCACCGACGCATCTGTGGTCTCCCGACGCCCCATCCGGCGAACCATCGATCTCTCTTACCCCTCCAACAGGGCCCTAAGCCGTTCGCGGACCCATTGCCACAAGTGTAAGCGGTGCGGGAGCCGAGCATCACCCATAGTAACCACTTTCCTCGAAAATAGACGATGTGTCTATCAAGGTCATTTCACGGCAAGAATCCGGTTTCTATGCAGCGAGACCGATAGGGGATCAAGGTTTCACCCTGCGTGCCCGTGCCAAAAATGCCTTCTACTCGCACTGCCCAAGTCATTCCGTGTCGCCAAAGAGACGCAGGGGCCCCAAACCTCGACCCCATACGTATAATGTGCCCGACTGCCCGGAACGATGTGACCGATGGCCCCAATCATAGAGCTCGCCAAATATTTGTTCTCAAGATGGCATAAGGCGCTTTCCACGGCTAATTCACCGCACATAGCGGATAGACGCCCCTCCCAGAGCGAGGGAGGGGAACTCCACCCCTAGGTACTTGTAGGTGGGCGGACGCCCACGTCGCCCCCCGATATGTGAGTGCGCAGAGGCATGGGGTGACGTGAAGAGGATATGAGAACCACCCCGGTTTGGCCGATTCACGCCGCGATGTCTCAGAGCCCCGACAAAATGTGTCTAGGGCATCCAGTGAGACCGCATAGCTTCGGGTGTGGGCCAGCCAGGCCAACATCGTCCGCATAGATGAGATGGCGATGACCCGGTGCAAGTCGTATGCCATCCCCCCATGCTCAATAAGCCGTGGCTCTAACCGATCAATGTAGAGGCCAAAAAGTGTTGGCGAGGGGGCAACCTCGCCGGACCTCGATACTATCCGGTGAATGCTTGGCCGTCCTACGATCCCCGCCAAAACAACTCTCATACAACCTGTAGATGGCATTCTCGCGCATTGCAGCGGAGCCCCAGCTTGACGCAGCCTAGCCCACGCCTTTTCCCTTTGGAACCAGATCAAAAGCCTTCGCTGTCCACAAAGCAAAGAATACAAGTCCCGCCGATGATTCCGGCCGTCTTCAATCGCGGTTCGCAGTGTAAAGATATGGTCAATCGTTGAGTGGCTGGGTCTAAAGCCCGCCTGTGTGAGGGCTCGCGACATCCGGCCGCCTCCCAAATGGGTCAACTGCTGCTCAAGAATGCCACCAACAGTTTGGCAAATAATCGAATCCACCATGATCGTCCCAGAATTGGCCGGACAAAGGTGGGTCGTCCCGCCTTGTGAATGGGAACAATCACGCTTGTGGTCCATTGTTTGGGAGACCTTCCCGCAATGCTCGCTGAACAGGGGTAGTGAGGACCGCACAAGCGGGCCGCCTCGCCCATTTGAGTAACTCCGGCCCGCATACCATCGAGGTCACCGCCTTCCCATTATCCAAAAGGTCTGCCCTCCTCAACATCCTCCTCCACGAGAACCAATGGGGCCATCCTGTGGAGGTATGGGCACGGCGTCCCTCGGCGGGTCATAGAGCTACTTGCAAATCTTGTTCCCCATTGCCCGGTGTGATGTCCCCTAGGCTGGGCTGGCTCGGCACTCGCCAAAAGGTTCGAGGATGAGTGTCCGGCGAGTGAACATCTCCCCCTCGACTGGCAAGGCACCGGCGCCTTTGTCTCCTTCGGATGGGCGCATGCTGTGGTGGCCTGCAAGCTGCACACGGATCCGGGGAATGTGACGGGTGAGCTGCCGCTTTTCTTTACACCGCATCAAACCATCGGTTCTGTGAGGAATGTTGCCGACCCCGGAGCGGGCGACGGGCAAAGCACTGCCCGCTGCATCCCGTAATAGCGAAGGTCATTTGCTGTTTGCTCTAGTGTGGAGGTCCATGAGAATTATTGGGAGGGCGTCCATGAGCATCTCGGGTAGTCCGCCATAATCTAGTCTCAACCGAGGGGCGAGGGCTGGCATAGTGGGGGTTCCGCGGCTTGCCAAACCAGGTCCAAATAAAGTGGGAGGTGATCCGAGTCGACCTCCTCATCCCGACCGCCCGTGCCCACCCTAAACGACCGATGAGATGCATATCTTTATGCGAACCACGAGCACATAGTCTACCACACTAGACCCTCCCCACGATTGTCCCGGTCGCATGTGCACTTATGAGAATCGGGCCCTTTGTGATGTGCCGCTGCAAATTATCAAGTCAAAATACCACATAGCAGAGCAACCGTCAAAAAGCGAAAGTGACCCGGCTGTCATCCGATCCTCGTGGCCGGCTTCTGCGGGGCGAGCCGCAGGACATCGTCGTGAGGGGGTCAAGTCGCATGGGCTGCTCTACTCCCCGTCCGCATTGAAATCTCCAAGAAGGACGACCCTACCCAACCGGCCGGTGCCGGCCAGATGTCATCATATAGATCGACATAGGGGTCCATCCTATCCGCACGGGGGTGGCTGCGATAGAAGGTGCTCTCGCATGAGGGAAATAACAGCGCCGTAAAAAGAGGGTTGCCACCGGTATTATGCACACGAACCCACAAGTACCGGTTGTGTTCTGTCTTCTCGAGGGTAACCGAATGTGCCAAGGTTGTCCGGTAGTAGCAAGCCACTCCACCATGACCCCTCCGTCTGCATGTGCATTGAAGACCGAGAAATGTTGGTAACCCTACAGATCGTAGCTCAGGCTCAAAGATGCTCCCATGTCTCCATGAGAAAGATGAGATCCATATCGGCCGCCACGGAAGTTCGACCGCCCCCCCTTCCGCCAAGGGAAGCCTCGACAATTCCATGAGACCACCCCCGAGGCACAATTCCTATTTGTCGCCAGGATGGTATGCGCAAACTCGAGTCATGGGAGGACGGGAAGCAGAGGCTGAGTGAGAAGTAGATGGAGCGGAGGCAGCATGTGGCTGAGAGGGCGTGGGTCGTGAGGGAGCAGGAGTAGGAGCAGGAGAAGGGGGCCGTGGTAGGAGAAGCAGAAGCAGTGGCCACGCAGCGAAGGTTGGGGCTGCGGGTCCGGCAGCAAGAGTGTGTCAGTTTGAAAAATGTGCATCCCCTGCCTCGAACCAATCCCGCGGCAAGCCCCGGTGGCGGCCTAATGCCTCCGACCACGACAAGCTCCTCGCCTCAAGGCCTCCCGCTTGCACGGTGTGAGGTCCCGTCCACGCATGCGGATGTCCCCTTCAAAGATCCGCCCCGGGCGCAATATGGCATCACGCACCTGCGCATCCGCAACCGCGAATATGACAATGCGGTCACGACCCGGGCGCTGAGCCCCATGGCGGGCTGCTCGAGAAATGTGAACTGGCCCCGGGAATGTCATCCGATCGAGAATGTGTGTTCGGATGTTGTGGGCGACTCTCCCCTCGGCTGCTCGCATGCCTCGAACTACCGTGACAGGGCCTCTCCGCCAAGCTCCGGAGTTCTCGACTGCCGGGGTCAAAGGTGGGCGAGGGCCGGGTCCCTTTGGCCGGGGTGGTGGTGGTGGCCGGGATGGCGGGAGTGGCCGGGAGTGCGGGGCGCCAGCAAGGGGGCCCCGGCCGCCGCGCGGAAACCGTGGCGGGTAGCTGGCCCGAGCCACGCTTCACCGACCACAGGAAGCTCCGGGAGCAGAGCTCTTGCGGCCTCGCCACATTGGCCATCTCCCCGCCGCCGCCGCACCGACTATGAACTCCGGTAGGAGACCACCCTGCTCGCTCTATGGATGGTTGCCCGCAACCCCCTCGAGCCCGTGCTCGAGTAGCGAGAGCGTGCTCGAGCCCCAAAGACACCGCAAGGCCGAGGGGCGGGCTTGCTGTTCCGATCTTACCACAAGATCCCGGCCGTGGTCCGGGTGTACGCAAAAGCACCAAGGCCTTCCCCGTGCCATGGTGGTGGCTGCCCCCACCTCTGACTGAAGCCGAGACACCGTGACCATCGTCTCCTGCATTGCGCGCTCCCTCTCCTGTGTCATGGTGTCCAGAGTGATGAACACAGAGTCTAGGCAAAGGTACAATACTTGTTTCAACATATTTTGCAAGGTTTGCAATCACCCCACTATATCATAGTAAGATTGACTCTCTTAATCTAAATGATGTACATTTGTCACTCTATTATAAAAACATTTTCCTTGCAGCTAAAGATTATTCATGCCAAGCATTAGAATAATTTCTCAACTACGTATATTTATGAATAAGGCTCCTTTCCCCTCCCTCCCGCTTACTTAAATGTTTAACACATGTATAGGCTTACACCCCTAGGAAACATAACATATTCTATCCTCTCTTCTGAACATTGTTCAATTCAATTCCTTGTTGACGTTGTCCTCAACATCTTAGAGAACAATTCCAACTTCTATATATCTCATATTAGTTTGCATCAGCCTGTCCTACCAACATATTTGCAATGTCACCTTACTAAGCAGCGTCTCTAAGCTTTATGGATGCAAAATGAGAATATAATATTTTCTTTAACTCATTAAAACTTAAGGCAATACAAAGCATAAGTTATGGTACCTTCGCACCAACCGTTAAGTTAGGATTGGTTAAGGTTTTAGCAGTTTCTAGGTTCACACCACAAGTTAGGTTAGTGTGTTGTTAAGTTATATAATTAGTATTCCCTTAATTTAAAATTCCTAATCCAAACAATCTTCAGACCACACTAAACGAGGTGCACCCTGGACTACCACAGTCATCGAATTCGTCAATCTTATGACCCAGATCGTATGCCGGGGCCTGCTAACGCCTCTCGTTTCGCTTATATTCATTTATGATTGGAGGCGCCTATGATTTTGAAATATAAAATACGATTTCGCCTCAAGTTTTGAGGGAATATCGAATCTCTATAAGACTTTGCCTAAGATTTTAGAATATGGAATACGAGGGCTCGAACCTCTACCAAAATAACTCAATGTCCTAATACGACTACTTTAACCAATATATCTAGTGGGCTAATGTGATTATTTTTTAACTTAAATCTATATTTTTTTTTTTTATAATAACCCATTCAATTGTTTTAGGGATATATGGTCTATGGTTTCAGGAATTGTTATTTTTTACATCCATGTTCTATTCCCGCTGGAACCCCTGTTATTTTGCTACATATTTAAGTTAAGTTACAAAATTTGACGTAACGTTAACCGAAAATAAAAACTGAACTAAAAATTAAAGTGACCTCTGTAGGTCACTTTTAATGCTGGTATCTGAGCTCGAACACGAAGGCACTAGTTGCAGAGGTGGCTGGTCGTGTAGGCTTTATTGCGATCAGGCCAGCCTGTGTCTTCGAAGCTCGTGATGTATTGAGCTCGTGATGTATTGAAATTGCAAACTTCTAGTGTCATTCTTTGAATCGATTGCATTGCATTTATGGGATGGAAAGGCCAGAGATGTTGATAGGTTACAAATGGTTTGTTGAAAGGTCACGTAAATCAGAAGTCCAATAGATGATAGAGTAGTATTTGTTAGGTTTATCAGTGGCCTTTTGGAATCAACACTCTGGAACCACGGTGGGCTTAGCTTTGCGTTATAGAAAAGCTTAGCTTCTAAACAATGACAGGGATATAATAAACAAGAAGAAGAGAAGAATCCATGGAAAAAAAGCCCTAAATCTGCATTTTAAAAAATGGCCGAAATTATCTCTAGATTTCGATTTGTGTGACAAAAACCCTTAAATTCGGCATAAAAAATGCGCAGCTTGCAGGCCCATTATGCTGAATCTGCAGATGCATGCAGGAGCACATGAATTTAAGAGTTTGAGAGCAGTGTGGGGATGTTTAAGGCATGTGTTTTAAATAAATCCAGCCTGAGCAATGAATCAAGGAAGGATTAAAAGGACAATGACCACTTTTGTCACCTAGGTTTGCACCATGGGAGGCCATTTCATATCTCCATTCCAGATGTAATTGCAACCATTTCATAACTCCATAATTGCAAATGCCAGAACGGATCTGCTGCTTGTTTAGTAATTCATCATGATCCCTGGGATGTAGAATGGATTTAGTTACCAGAAATGCATGCTATATAAAATTTGCTTATTCCAAATGCTTATTGCATCTTAAGTTTTGAAAGTTTTATGCCAATACACTACCCTTTCATTTCCTTTTCTCAAAGCTTCAGAATTAGTCTTTACAATCCAAACCCTTTGCAATAATTTCGATTTAGAAATTTCCTGAAGAAAATCTAAAAATGTTAGAGCAAAACAAAAATTAGAATGTGAATTGCTTGATATGTATTGTTTTTTCCTTCCTGTTTATTTCTTACTTTAGTGGTATGTCTGGTTTGTTTGCAGGATGGGTGTATGCTGCTCTAACAAGCATGGAAGAAGTGAGTCTTCATGCATTATTTTAGTCTATATATGAGCCTTTGTTGGGGTAGGTGTCATCAGCAATCCTTCTACAATCTGATATGTCCACCAATGTAATGCAGGCTCAGCAGCGTTTCATAACCATGCATGGACTATGAAGTTTTTATAATACAGGAATTTGCAATTGAGAAAACAATCTAGTAACATGTAATTTAGTAGGGAAATAATCTAGTGCATGCAATTTCTAACATGAAATAATGTTATCTGTAATAGATTAAGGATAACAACAATTGAGCAAGATAGCTTATAGGCATTCTAGAGAGAAAAAAATCTAATCATAATAAACGTATATGCTATTTAATCCATGCACATTTTCTGCTTCATTCAATTTTTTCCTACATTCACTTTGTTCTGTAATGTATTCTCACTTGATAGGAGCTAATTCAGTGATGTAAGTGGAAAATGGAAATGCTTACCTTTACATTATTTGTTAATGCACTCCAAATTGACAAAGCTACTGGTGTTCATGCAGGTCTGCATATGCCTTGCATCCACAAGGAAATTTCATGGCTGCAATGACTTCTACTATGGCTATAATGTGAGGACAATATTTGGCTTCTAATAGCTTGATGTTATTACAGGCTGCAGCAATTTTTGATGAACCTACATCAGTTATATTTGGACAGTATTTGAGTAAGATTTCCCTCATATATAACATATCATTTGTAAGTTTCTATATTGCATGATCACTGATGCTTGAACAGTTTTGCAAATCAAATTTCTGTAAAATGTCGCAAGAGGAACAAGGTACTGCGCACGGAGGGTTGCCCTACGTGGCCTGCCCGAGGGTGAAGTGGCTTAAATCATACTTCAAAGTCATGTTTTCACAATCAATCAAAATTGCTACTTCAAAACAATACAATACTTGATACCATGACTTTATGAAAATTGGCCTGAAGAAATCTCTGGTCCTCGTCATGGAATAAGGATTGCAAAAGCATAAGGACAAGTCTAATAGAGCAGAGAATGGAAATACATGTTTCCTTAGCATAGAAATGAGAGAATTCCTTGAAGACCTCTGATCGGATTTTTGTCACAGAGATCTTCAAGCATCTGAGGAGCAGGTTTTGTAGAGGAATAAAACATTGCTGCATAGTCTAACTCCAAACCTCGCAAGAAAAACTAAAACCCAATGATCCCAGACTGAAAATGCACTATGCAATGCACACACAAAAAATTGCCCTCTCTCTCTCTCTCTCTCTCTCTCTCTCTCTCTCTCTCTCTCTCTCTCTCTCTCTCTCTCTCTCTCTCTCTCTCTCTCTCTCTCTCTCTCTCTCTCTCTCTCTCTCTCTCTCTCTCTCTCTCTCTCTCTCTCTCTCTCTCTCTCTCTCTCTCTCTCTCTCTGTGAGAGAAGGTGTGTCATTAAAGTTAAGGCATACAATTGGCAGAATGAGACTTAGCTCACATCATCTTGGCATTGAAGTTGGGCGTTGGAGCAATATTCCCCATGAGCTGAGACTCTGCAAGCTATGCAAGATGGGAGTGGTTGAGGATGAAATGCATGTGCTTTTACAGTGCCCGCAATACAAAAGCATCAGAGATACATATAATATTGTTTGTGGTAACTTGATAGCTTTCTTTGATATGCCAGGTAGCACAATTGGTGACTATATTGTTAAAATTTTGAATCATAGGGACATAATGTTGAGGAAACTTAACATCCAAGAGATACAAGAGGATGAGTTAGAGGGGTCTAGTGCATTCCTTTCAGAGGATGCACTAGAGGATATATTTTACAATCTGTAAGTGTATGGTTGAGTGTCACATAGACCTGGTGGTCTGCAGACGCATATATTTATAAACATTTCATTTCATTTCATCTCTCTCTCTCTCTCTCTCTCTCTCTCTCTCTCTCTCTCTCTCTCTCTCTCTCTCTCTCTCTCTCTCTCTCTCTCTCTCTCTCTCTAGGGCGCCTGGGAAGGGCGATGGCAAAAAAGAAGGTACCTCAGAAATCTGGCAGTCCCAAGAATGGCTCTGATTCTGAAAAGTTCGAAAAGGATGCTGAGGTGATGGCAAAGAAGAATGAAAGCGGGAAGGGAAAAACTGGTGGGCCTAAGTATGGCTCTGGCACTGATTGGACATCCCGAGCAAGAAAGAATGATAATAAAAGGGGGGAAAAGGACACCGAAGCTGAAGAATCTGAAAAAAAAAAGATGGATTTAGAATTTGAGGCAGGCTCTGAAACAGAGGAGGCCGAGTCGTCTCAGGAAGGGGCAAAGACCCCATCTGTTACCTCGGGCGCGCAGGCTGCACAGACATTTAGGTCGACCTCAGTATTTCCAACACAGATGGCTGAGGCAAAGATTCCGACGAATGCAGTCTCGACATCGGATTGGGTTCAAGCTAATATGCTCAATTCGAACTCTGTCCCGTCGGAGTTCCTAGCAGGAGTTCTTGGTAAAGGAAATGGGCACCTATTTTCTGCAATAGATGTAGGGTCGAGCTGTCCAGCAACATCCTCATTTGGAGGCTTCACAGGTGAAATGATTATGGGTCAGCTTCTTACAGTCATGATGAAAATTTTGGACTCAATGGAACAATCTAGAATGGAAGCAGAGCAGGCAAGAAGAGAAGCATCAGCACAACAGACTCAAATGTTAAAAATTCTTCAAGGTATGAACGAGTCTTTGTTAACATTGAAGCATGAGAACTCTGAGTTAAAACAACAAGTAGCAGGCATGTCGGTGGCACCGCTGAGCCAAAATGAATCCGAAAATGTGATAAGCAATCTCAATTATTTGCATGGTGACACGGGCAACGAAGGATTTCAAGAAGCAATAGATACACTGAATGATAAATTGGAGCAGCTAACTGATATGCATGAGCGGGAAATCAAGGCAAACAATCTCAGAATAGTTGGACTGCCAGAAGAAGTTAACGAGAATACTATAGAAAATGTGCAACAATTTATGGCAGAAAAGTTGCAAATACAAGTAGAGATATTGGATGCATACCGCGTTGGGAAGAAAGGGGAAGGAACACGAAATATATTGGTGAAATGTACAAGTAAAGAGGCTAAAGCGCGAATTATATAGAAACGACCTCTGCTTAAAGGCCAACACATTTGGGTGAATGATGATTTAACAAAAACTCAATTTCAACAGGGGAAAAATGATATCATGAGAATAAAGGAAGATAGAGCAGCATGAAAAAGGGCGTACTGGAGAGGTGGAAAGGCGATAGTAGAAGATGCATAGGGATGTGCGACCGCCAGGTTAGTATGTTGGAACATAAATACATTAAAACATAGCAAAGTATGTACTATGTTAGATTTATTAGCGGATGTGGATGTTATTTTCTTTTTGGAAACCTGTGAACATGAGGAGAAAAGTCTCCCGGATATTTTTGGCTTTACACTGCTGCATTCTGTTTGGAATGATAAGGGTTGGCACTTAAAAGGGTCTGGCGGCATTGCTTGTTATGCTAGAAATGAAATTGCACAGGCAGTATCAGTGCTGAAGCAAAAAGCATCAAAGCAGTACATGTGGATTGAACTACCAGGAAGGAGAGGTAAAATATATGTAGCTGGATGTTACTTTCCTCCAAGGGACTCGCCGATTTATAATAAAGGGGATCTCGATAAAGACGACCCCTTTTTTCATTTGGAGCAGGATATCCTGGCACTAAGCTTAACGGGTGAAGTGTTATTACTAGGGGACTTTAACAGGCGCACAGGAAATCACCAAGCAGCGTTGGTTAGTTTGGATGGAGAAGCAGAATGGTTGGAAATGCAGGACGATGATGAAATGAGGTTGTCTGAATGGAACAGGATATCAGATGATAGTGTGAAATGGCCAACCCCACAAGGGCATCATGTTTTGCATTTATGCAGCGGGTTCGAAATGGTAATTTTCAATGGGGCATCTAGATACCCTGGGTCTAGTAAATGCACATGTAAAAATGCAAGTGTGGTCGATTATATTATTGCTAAACCATCTTTTGCGGACCAAGTTGTTAGCTTGGTAATTGGAGATGAAAATGAAAATTCGGATCATGTTCCTATTTTCATTGAAATTAATATACAGGGTCGTTATAGGCAGCAGGATACACAAGTTAACGGCAAACGGATGTATTTGAAATACAACAAAGCATGTGAATATAGCAAAATATGTGAACAGGAATGTGCATCTATTGTATGGCCAACTTCAATATAAGAGTTGAGTGAGACATTGACCATGTTGTTGCTGAAAAATGCTTCGTATCATATCGGCAATGGGTAGGTCTTCCTTGTAATGGCTGGTTTGACATGGAGTGTAAGCAGCAGAGGCTAAGATTTAAAACAGCACAAGGAGCAGATAAGGCACATGAAAGAAAAGCATACATGAGGCTGATCAAGACTAAAAAGAGGGCATTTTTACATAATAAACATAAACGGATGGTGGAAGAGTTGATGACTGATCCCAAAAAATTCTGGAGGAGGCTTAAACCTGTGCAGCATGGGGGTAACGAGTTGCAGGCCGATACACTTATAGCACATGTGCGAAAGCTATATAATGTGCCTGGGGCTGAGGACAAGATAGCCGGATTTCTGGTAGCTTGGCAGATAAACATGGTTGTACCGATACACAAATCAGGCGAGAAATCTGATCCGAATAATTATCGTACCATTATGGTTGGCAGCCTTTATGCGAAATTGTTTGCTTCTATACTTGAGCGCAAAATAAGCAATTGGGCAGAGGACCATAATGTTAGAGCAGTGGGACAGGCAGGTTTTAGACCTAGAAGATCGACCACTGACCACTTGGTTACCCTGCGTGCTATGATAGACTCAGTTATTGGTAAAAAAAAATCCCATGTATGCTACTTTCGTGGACTTCAGCAAGGCCTTCGACATGGTGAACAGGAAGAACCTGTGGAATAGGATGGTGGATCTAAACATACCAATTGAGCTTAGACATGCTGTGGGGGTACTTTATGAGAAAGTTCTTGTGCAATTATCATCTCCTTTTGTAGAGATATGTGATGAGACAATAGAAAGTAATATGGGAGTGAAACAGGGGTGTCCCCTATCACCCACCTTGTTTGGCCTTTTCATAGACCAACTTGAAGGATGGATACGAGCGCATGGAGGAGATGGCACACCTCTGAATGAGTACGTCCTTATGCTTTTACTTTATGCTGATGATGTAGTATTGTTGTCTCGAAGCATAGCAGGGATGCAAAAACATTTGGGTGTACTTGCAAACTTCTGCGATGCTAAGGGTATGCAGGTAAATTTGGGTAAGACCAAGGCTGTGGTGTTTGGGGCTAATAAGACATGTCATGTTCAACTATGTTATAAAGGTCAACAAGTGGAGGTGGTTGAGAATTATAAATACTTAGGTCTGACTGTGGATAAGAGCCCTAACTGGAATCAAGCAGTCGAACACAGAGTAAATGCGGGCCTAAAGGCGCTATATGCCATGCAAAGAAAATGCGTAAGTGCTGATATCTGGAACTTCGAAATGAAGCGCATGCTCTATAAGATACTTGTACAGACTGTTGTGCTATATGGATGCGAAGTCTGGGGGCCAGGACTCGCTAATGACAGATGGAAAAAAGTGGAAAAGATACAAAAGAAATTTTTCCATACCAAGCTGGGCACTAAGATGCAAACACCCTATGACATGATGTTGGTGGAGTGCGGAATGATGCCACTTGAGGCTGAAGCGTTATGCAGACTTTTACGTTATATCTGCAAGGTTTTGTATGAGATGCCAATCAACAGCTTGCCAAGACTTGCGCTAGAAGAAACTAGGCATAAAGGATGGTATGCAAATGTTAGCAGGTGGCTCATAAAATGGGGAATGAGTCTGCAGGAATTAGAGAGGCATAAGGAGGATATCGACAGTTGGGGGTTCAGGCGAATGTTATATCTAAGTCATGGAATATGCCAGCTGTAAAGAAAGAGTATTATAAGGCTCAGATGAACCCAGACCTTCAGGAAGCACAATATCTCAGGCAACCCATATCAGTAAAATAACGGCAAGCGATCGCAAGAATAAGGTTAAGCTCACACAGGCTCGGTGTGGAGGTTGGGAGATGGGCAGACATTGCGCATGAGCTAAGGCTTTGTAAAATCTGTGATGAGAGAGTGGTGGAGGATGAAACACACGTTCTGCTGTCATGCTGCGCCTACTCTGACATAAGAGCGAAGTATGGAATTAGTGCCACTTCACTTCATGATTTTTTTCTGCATCCAGGTTCGAGTATGGGAGGGTGTGTCGTGGACATACTCAAACATGGAGAGGAAAGATTGAAACAACAAAAGGCAGAGGAGATAGAGATAGAGGAGCCCAGTGTGTTATTTTCAGAGGATGCAATGGATGATATATTCTATAACTTTGAATGTAATATGTAAACGTCTCATAGACCTGATGGTCTCGAAGACGCAATAATAAATTTCATTTCATTTCATTTTCTCTTGCGTTGGCCACATGCTCTAATTTTTTTTTATCTCTCGTAATATACGACGAGAGATAAAAATAATATCGTATCATCAACGAGAGACAAAAGTCTCTCATTGCCTAACGGGCCTGTTAGGCCAATTTCGACCGGAATCGAAGGAGCTCCGCCGGATTTTTTCCTCCCGCCCTCTCCTTGGTGCCAAAACGAACTCGATTTATCCCACATTCAAGAATCTGAGTTTTCTTGAGCTCCGGAATATCCCATATCCCTGTTTTTTGGTTTTTTGAATCCCATTTTGTGTGTCTGGATGCCATTTGCATTCAATCCCGGCCTCATTAGCTGTCTTCGTGAGCCTTAACTGCATTTTCAGGATGGATTCGATCATTTTGGGCATGATTGCCATGCTTTTGAGGGCTATTCACCTGGGGTTGGCTTTCCAAAGATACTGCCTTCATCTGATACAAGAGAATGAACAGGAAGGCTCAATGGACATCCTAGAACAGAATGGAGATGTGGAAGATAATATCAATTATATATGTGCAACCTCTACATTAATGTTAGCAGCTTCTTCGAGATTAAGGAGGCCTCCTAGGAGATTTTGGGTATGTCCAAGGCAGACCACACAGTGGGATAGCATTGATAATCATGCTTGGAATTGCCTCCCCTCATTTGAAGATGATATGTGGCACCAGTTCTATCGGATGAAGAGGGCTGCTTTCGAGACATTAGTTGGTCTTATTGTCCCTTACTTGATCAGACCAGGAATCAAGGTTAGACCCCCTGTTGATCCCAGAAAAGCAGTGGCCATGGTTCTTTATTTTTTAGCACATGGTGAGAAGCCCCTACATGTAGGTCAAAGATTTTATGTAGGTAAAGCAACTGTACAGAAATACACGAAAAAAATAACTCTTGCTTTGGCATCTAAGACCATGCTTTACAAGAGGTTCATTGCTTTACCAAGAGGCCAAAGACTGTTAGACATAAACAAAGATTTTGAGGATGCTACAGGTATACAAACATCTTTGGAGCTGTTGATGGTTCTCATGTCTATTTGTACAGAAAACCATGGAGCAAAGACAAGGGTGATGATTATTACTCAAGGCACAAAAGACATTCCTGCCTTATGCAAGGTGTGGTTACTCACCAAAGACTCTTCATTAATGTATGTGTAAATAGGACAGGTTATGTGCATGATGCAAACCAGTTTAAGAAGACTTTGTTATACAATAGGTTGGCTACCAAACAGATATTGCAGGAACCCACTGTTGAGATGAAAGGAAAAAAGATTATTCAAGGCCAAATGACAGATCAGGATATTACAGTTACAATTCCACAAATGCTGCTTGGGGATTCAGCATATCCCTCACGAAGATTCCTAATCAAAGTGTTTCCTGATGGTAAGGGAGCTTATGGCAGATTTAATAAAAGGATTTGCAGAGGTAGAGTGTGTGTGGAAAATGGATTTGGTATAATAAAAGAAAAGTTCAGAATTTTGAAAGCATTGCCTATTCATGTTGGTACAGCAGCCAAAATAATCCATGCTACATGTGTCTTATGGAACTTTTGGATTCGATTATTTGCCATTACAACCAGATGCAATTACTACGAAACTGAGATAATGAACAAAAGAATGATGAAAGAAGGGGGTCAAATTAGACATGTGTCATATTCCAGAATTTGGAATTGGATAATGCAGAATAAGTTCAATTCAGAATTTGGTTAATGCCGGTATTTGACAAATGGAATTGGTTAATGCTGGTATTTGATTGGCATAATTCAGTTGTTGATAGTGCCACTATTCATTTGGCAGATAGTTCTTTTTTATTTAACCAGTTACAATGTGAATTGTGTCTGATTTACAATAGCTGCATCCATAAATTTTCTTGGTCAATGCACTATTCGTTTGGCATTGACCAGAACACTGTAGCAGTAACTTTTGTTGGAATGTATTCGTCACATTGCTGTTTATTTCTCATATGTTGTTGTAGTTGAACACAGATTTGACAGATTTAAAAACAGATTTGAAGAAGTAGAAACAGATTAGACAAACAGATTAAACACATTTACAAACAGACCAATAACATGTATTAAGGTTTCTGTATTGAATATGGGAAAAAGTACATTCCAGATAGTTTTAGTGCCAACTGAATATGGGAAGTACAACTGAAAATGGGAAGCCTTAAAAAACAGGGCAAAACAACTACTCATCGACCCTGGACCTCCAACCTGTGCACAGACACAAAGGAACCCAAAAAACTTATTAGTAGGACACTAGCAAATCATTGAAACATGCTTTCATTCATATAAATACATATATTACAAAAAGTAGTGCTACAAAAAGCACTGGTTTGCAGTAGCCAGCAACCGGTTAGGGATTTTTTGAGATCATAAAAGGGCCTTCTAAGAACTGCTGACTAAGCTATATGAACTACCAATCAGAAAACAGAACTGGTAATCCAGTCAGCAAAACAGCTATAACTAACTCACTGGATCACATTTTCTAGCATAAGTATTGATAGAAAAGTCCAAATGAGCTCTTGTTTGGTGCAATAGATAGATCTCATTGAGATCTTTCCAATCTTGGGTGGTTTGCATATCTTTTAACCCCGTAAAAGTAAAATAGTAAAAAATGGTAAAAACCATATTTTTTGGAGTTTTGACAATCATAAGTGGTTAAAATATGTGCAAAGCACCTAAGGTTGGAAAGATCTCAACGAGATCTATCTATTGCACTAAACAAGAGCTCATTTGGACTTTTCTATCAATAGTTATACTAGAAAATGTGATCGAGTGAGTTAGTTATAACAGTTTTGCTGACTGGACCCGTCAAGCTCTGATTTCTGATTGGTAGTTCATTTATCTTCATTTGGCTTAGTTGGCATGTTTTGAAGGCCCTTTTTTAATCTCAAAAAATCCCTAATGAAAAAGGGCTGTAAAGCCATAGAAGCCGAGATTTTTTTGTTAAGAAAGTAGTTAGCTGTATAAAACAGAGTGGGGTCATAAGAACAAAAAAAAATACGAAACAAACCATGGCAGGGCGACTTCAGCATGCAACACAACTGTTTGTTGGAGTTTTGATCTCCATCAGCACCCACGCACCAGAAAGTTTCACAAATGTGAACTCCACATGCACCTTTTGTCGCACAGGTGCATGCATAGCCCAGTTGAACAACTCCTCCTCGATTCTGACAGTGCCAATATCCAGATATTGCACAAAAGCTTGTTCAGTGATGGAATTATAGATTTTCCTTGTTTGCAGAATAGAAACCTCATTCTGCTCTACCGTGCATGCAGAAGTTGCACTACCCTCGAACATGGCTGAAGACCTTGAAGAAGATGGACATGGAGAGCGGCCGAATCTGAAGCCTCTCACAATAACCTTCGGCCTTGCCATCTCCTCAAAGGCAAAAAAAGAAGAAATAATATTGACACATCATCCGAGGGTGCATTTATGTGGTGCTGGCGGATGGTACATTGGATCAAAATCTATATTGATCCAAAATCTATATAGGTTTGAAAGGGAATTATATGACTACAAGACCAATAACACGGATATTATTGGGTTCGAACTTATGGGGCAGACTGTTGTGTCAGATTACTTCAGTTTGCAAATAGCAAAATCCTAAAGAATTGAACATGACATACACATTACATCACGAGACAATATAAGACAAATCAGCAACAGCAACTCAGATTTGTACTGTAGCAACCACTTACAGAATAACAGAAAACAGAATATTGAATTGACAGGTAAAATACCTCGGAAATTTGGCCTCAATTTAGGAATTCGATTTGGATGAAGCAAGCTTGGCAATCTCCAGGAGGGTGTCTTTTGTCATCTGACATATGTTTTGTGTCATGTTGGCCATTGATTCAGCAATTTTCAAGCTGCTAGCTGATCTCATTGTCTCTAATTCCTTGATCAATTCAGCTTTCTTCAATGAATCCTCCTTCATGAACTCCAGTTTCCTTGCTTCATTTTCACCAAAATTGTTTGCCATTTTTGATATTCCACTTGCTATATCTTCATCAATATGAACTCGTGATCTTCTTTTTGCAGTTGGCTTCCCAAACACTCCAGGTTTATTGCAAGCAGCTGATCTTGGGCTAGCTTCAGAGAGATTGCAACCACTTGGTGTATCTTTGCCACTGTGATCTTTCTGAGAACTTGAAGTTTCCTTGCTGCTACGCATTTCATTGCCAACGGGACTCTTAGGACTATTAGGATCACCAATATTGTCAACATTTATGAATTCCTCTTCCACAAAAGATGCTTCAGTACCAATTGTCTCATATAAAGCTTGAGACATGAATTCATTTGTGTACATTTGAGCTTCCTCAAATGCTTCAGGACCGAAATGTCCATCATCTCCTCCACCGGGTATTCTCTTTCATTAGTCTGTCCATGTTTTAAATCTTTCATGACTTCAAACCATCGCCAGCTTGAAGGCTCCACACCAGTCCTATCAGAAGCCTATTTTTCATCCCTAAATTTGATCTGTAACTTATCCCATTTGTTCCTCAATTGCCTCAAATCTTTCAAGCCATCCACTGATTGTTGAAGTTTAATCATAATCTCTCTCCACTGACGAGTAGAAAGATTAATATTCCCATTGTTATGAACCTTATACTCTTTCATCAAGGATAGCATTGTCCCAATTGCATTATCAGACCAATCTACAGGTCGTTTTCTTTTTTTGTTTTGAATAGCATCAGAAGGGGTTTCTTGAACAATTAATGCCAAAGCATTTTCAGGGGGCATCGACTCGCCAGGATTAATCGGCAGTGCCTTTCTGAGCTTCCTCGGATTACAATCTTTTGCACCTTGAGGCTGAGAACTGATCTGCAAAGCATCTGACTGAGAAAGTTGATCAGTCATTCTCTTGGACTTCTTTGGAGGCAATTTCTCGCATCTAGGAGGCATGGCTTTGTTGATGCGATTGAAACACTGGTAGAACACAAAATTGACAGTAAACAGGCTGAAGATCACAATGTGGATCAGAAATTTGCAAGAAATATATCAAACCAGAAACATCAAATCTTAGTGTAAATGCTTGAGAAAATGTAATTGCAAAGCCGATCACTTACCCGTTGGCGCAATTGAAGTCGGAATTGCAAGGGATAATTGAGGGGGATGATTTCTTGAACAGGGGTCGGAATTTGTGGCCCGAATTCTGGGAGGAGTTTTTGGCCCTAACCAGAAGTAGTGCGAGACACCTAATGGGAACGCCCCTAACAATAGTTAGGGGCCAGGGAGAGCCAAATATTTGACTCTCCCTTCATCTCTCGCCATCTCCCATCTCTTCCCATCTCTCAAGTTGTCTCTCCCTTAGCATGTGGCCAACGCATCTCTCTCTCTCTCTCTCTCTCTCTCTCTCTCTCTCTCTCTCTCTCTCTCTCTCTCTCTCTCTCTCTCTCTCTCTCTCTCTCTCTCTCTCTCTCTCTCTCTCTCTCTCTCTCTCTCTGGACGCTGGATGCTAGGGCTTCAGCAAGCCATAGCTCTCACATACGGTGTCAGATTGCAACGTTTTGGGCTCGTTGGAAAGCTTATTCCGAGCTCTTTCCAACGGTGTATAACATCAATACTTTTGAATCAGTTTGGCAGTCTGTAATTGGCATTTTCCGGGACTGTTGATGGTGTTGGAAATGGCAACCAAGACTAGGGCAAAGAAGGGAGATGGGGTTGGGTCTTCTGTGGCTCCTGTAACAATGAGGGATGCGTCCAAGGATGTTAATGTTACCAATGCAAAGAAAGCATTAAAAAAACCTGTTTTAGCCGTGTCCACATCTGGACAAAATGATTCAGACTCGGATGCCAATTCCGAAATTGGTGGGACTGTTGCAGATTTCGATGGAGGCGTGGTGCAGGATGTTGTAAAGCAGGTTGGGCAGCAGCACTCTCTGGATTTCGCAGCCCCTAAACAGGGGATTTTGGCAGCCCCTAAGCAGGGGATGGTGGCAGCCCCTAAACAGGGGATTCGGCTTGGCTCTGTTTCTACAGCAGCCCATGATCTTGATCTAAAAGCGGTGGGTATTGTGGGCGGCCTGGATCCTTCTTCCATAGCTACCTATCAAGCTATGTTCATGGGAAATCTGAAACAAGAGTTATTGGAAGCTTTGCAAGGGACAATACAAGCTGCCATCAAATTTGCAGTAGATTCGATCATCCAAGATCTCAAGAAGTCTTTCTTGGAGCAAATGAATGCGGAATTGGAGGCTTTCAAGAGTCAAATGAGGTCTGAATTTTCTGATTTTAAGGGGCAGATTCAAAATGAAATGGCACAGGTGCATAATGATGATGATTCCAGCACTGACGGAGAAGAAGATGATAGTATTGCATCGGTTCGCGGCAGAGAGCTATCTTCGTTAATGGCAGCCCAAGAACAACACAATCAAACACTTGCAGCTTTCATGGAGGAACAAGATAAGCGCAATCGAGCTCTAAATGTCCGTTTGGTGGGTCTTCCAGAAGAACCAAAGGAGAATACCGCATCCAAGGTGAGCGCTTTTTTTTCTGAAAAGATGCAATGTGAGGATTGTAGAATTTTGGAGGCATTCAGAGTTGGTAAGCTTCTTTGGAAATGCACGCATATTGTGGTCAAATTTGCAAACGAGAGAGTCTAAGATGGAAATACCGAGGAAAAAGACAATGTTAAAAGGAGAGGGAGTCCGGGTGAATGAAGATATGACAAAAGATCGAGATGAAGAACATAAAAAGGAACTTTTGAAATTCAAGGAAGCAAAAAAGAATGGTCAGAAGGCTGTTTGGAGGAAGGGACGAGTAGTAGTGGATGGTGCTGCTACTGAGAGCATAGCATAGGAATTTGCCACCGCCAGGGTGATGTGTTGGAATATTAATACTCTGACACAGGAAAAGATAACTACTATGAGTAGTATACTTGCAAATATAGATATTGTTTTCTTTCTTGAGACAGGTGAGCATGAGGAATCTGGTCTGCCTGAAATTAATGGTTTTAAGATGATGCATTCTGTTTGGTCCCCAAAAGGATGGAGATACAAGAGTTACGGTGGCATTGCATGCTTTGTTAGGCATGAATTTGTGCATTTAGTTACAGTTCTTTTTCCAAAAGCAACTCTGCAGTGCATTTGGATTAGTGTGCCAGGGCAATTTGGCAACGTATATATTGCTGGATGTTATTATCCACCACGAGGGTCTCCGGTATATAATTCAGGTGAAATGGATAGAGATGATCCATTTGCGCAGTTGGAGCAGGATGTTGTTTCTTTTTGTGATACAGGGGAGGTCTTATTGATGGGAGATTTTAATGGACGAACTTCACAGAGGCAGGCTGCCATGGTAAGTATGGAGGGAGAGTCAGAGTGGGTAGAAATGCTAGATGACACTGAATTGGCGGAAATTGGTTGGAGCAGGAAATCAGATGACAAAATTCGGTGGCCTTCCCCTCAGGGAAATCATGTTCTAACATTTTGTAGCGGGTTAAACCTGGTTATTTATAATGGCATTGACAGGTTTCCAGGATCAGGAGCACTTACATGCAGAGGGGAAAGTGTGGTGGATTATGTCTTAGCTAAGCCCTCTTTTGTTCAACAAGTTGTAAATTTTGCTATTGGGAAAGATAATATTGAATCAGATCATGAGCCTCTTTTTCTTGACCTTTGTATTGCTGGTTTGCCTAAGCATAAGGTTGTGTCACAAGCACTCCTTAAACCTATTATGAGGTATGATAAATCTGATATGTACAAAGCTTCTTGTGAGAAAAATGCCTCTACTATCACATGGCCAACTAATGCGACAGAACTCAGTCACGCCCTTACTCAGATGGTTCTTGAATCTGCTAATACATGTTTTGTGTCGCACAGGCAGAGAATGGGGTTGCCTTGCAATGGTTGGTTTGACTATGAATGCAGGATGCAAAGAAGACAATTTCAATTAGCAAAGGGGGATGCGAAGGCCTTGGCAAGAAGGGAGTACATCAGAATGGTTAAGAGGAAGAAACGGGCTTATTTGCGTAAGAAACATGAACAGATGGTCACAGAATTATTGGCATATCCGAAGAAGTTTTGGAATAGATTGAAACCTTCCCAAAAACCGAGTACAATGGTAGAGGTTGGTGCTTTGATGAATCATATTAAACATCTCTATCATGTGCCAGGTGTGGACACAAAAATGGATGGGGCATATGAGGAGGGCTTTTGTTTCTCCTTGGAGGACGTGCAGGATGGGCTCCAAAGATTATCCAATGGTAAGGCAGCAGATTCGGAAGGGCTTATGGCTGAAATGTTTAAATGGGCAGGTGATAGTGTGGCGTAAGTCTTGGTAAAGTTGTGCAATCTTTGTCTTGTTTGAAGGCTTCCCACGCACATGGCAAGTGAATAGGGTGGTCCCTCTTCATAAGGCAGGTGATGAGTCTGATCCAAATAACTACCGTATGATTATGATATGTAGTTTTTACGCCAAGCTTTTTGCTAACATGTTGAACGCTAAAATAAGCACATGGTCCGAGGTTCATAATGTGAGAGCAACAGGGGCAAAATTTGGTTTTGAGGCGAGGAGGTCTACAACAGATCATTTGGTTACCATGAGAGCCATGATGGATTCAGTGGTTGGTAAGAAGAAACCTTTATATGCATTGTTTGTTGATTTCTCTAAAGCTTTTGATATGGTTGGAAGAGGACATTTGTGGGATAGAATGTTAGCTCTTGGTGTGCCTGTAGAGTATACGCATGCAGTGGCCAAACTTTATGATAAAGTATTGGTTCAGCTTTCTTTCCCATACACCAGTGATGAGTATGTTGAAAGCAATATGGGGGTTAAGCAGGGCTGCCCACTATCGCCCACACTTTTTGGTTTGTTCATAGACCAACTGGAGGATTGGATCTGTCAAAACCTCTATATAGGTATGTTCTTCTGCTATTGTTGTATGCCGATGATGTTGTTCTATTATCTAGGAGTGTAGCGGGTCTACAAAAGCACTTGGATGCTCTTGAGGGGTTTTGTGACATGAAAAGCAAGCGGGTCAACATGGCTAAAACCAAGGTTGTAGTGTTTGGAGCTACCAAGGTAGATCATGTAAAGGTATTTTACAAAGGAGAGCCTGTTGACATTGTGGATAGTTATAAGTATCTTGGTCTAATTGTAGACAAAAGTCCCAACTGGAATATAGCAGCTGAGCAAAAAGCAGATGGTGGGCTTAAGGCTCTCTATGCCATGCAACGCAGGTGTAGGAAAGCAGATATATGGGATTTCAGCATGAAGAAGCAGTTGTATATTGCTTTGGTGCAATCAATGGTGCTATATGGATGTGAGGTATGGGGGCCAGGTTTGGCGTTGGATAGATGGAAGAAAATTGAAAAAATACAGAAAAGATCCTTTCGTGCTGAGCTTGGAACTAAGATGCAAACACCATATGATATGCTGTTAGTGGAGTGTGGAATGCTCTCTTTGGAAGCGGAAGCACTTTGTAGGACTCTCCATTATGTGCATAAGATGCTCTATGTCATGCCGGATGATAGTTTTCCAAGGTTGGCATTGGAGGAGACACGCACGAAAGGATGGTTTGCGGACATAGAGGGGTGGCTAGCCAGATGGGGGATGCATATGGATGATTTGGAAAATTGTAAGGATAATATACGAGGTTGGGTTGTGGATAATGTAACTCGTGTGTGCTGGAGAGAAGGTGCGGTTAAGAAGGAGTTCTACAGGGTCCATATCAATCCCATGCTACAAGGGGCCAGTTACTTACACGAACACATTTCTGTTAAACATAGACAGGCTATATGTAGGATGAGGTTAAGCTCACACAGGCTTGGGGTGGAGTTGGGGAGATGGAGTGATATTCCACATGAGCTTAGGTCGTGCAAGTTGTGTGACTGTAGGACTCTTGAGGATGAGGCACATGTGTTACTTCACTGTTCATCATATGCCACATTGCGTGCTAAATATGGTATAAAAGCTTATACACTTGTGATTTTTTTGACTACTCTGGGGGTGTGATTGGGGCATATATACTTGCTGTTTTGGACCATAGAGAAAGATGCTTGAAAGCAATGGATGTAAAAGAGGAGGACGAGGAAGAGATTGAGGGGGTTAATGCATTATTATCCGATGATGCATTAGATGAACTTTTCTATAATTACTAATGTACTGGTTTGGACGTCTCATAGGCCTGGCGGTCTCACAGACGTAATAATACAATTTCATTTCATCTCTCTCTCTCTCTCTCTCTCTCTCTCTCTCTCTCTCTCTCTCTCTCTCTCTCTCTCTCTCTCTCTCTCTCTCTCTCTCTCTCTCTCTCTCTCTCTCTCTCTCTCTCTCTCTCTCTCTCTCTCTCTCTCTCTCTCTCTCTCTCTCTCTCTCTCTCTCTCTCATCTCTCGGCCACATGCTCGTAAAAAAAATGCATCTCTCCACATCAAAATGTAATTTTTTTTTTGGGAGGAGAGGAGAGACGATTGTCTCTCGAGGCTTAACAGCCTCTGTTATTGGCAGAATTTTTGCTGTTTGCCGGATTTTTGATCGTGCATCAATTCCGGCCGACGAGAGAAAATGTGGGATAATTCAATCGTAACGTTCAATTCGGGCGCCAAATTGTGGGATATTCAAGCCTGTTTTTCTTGGTTCGGCGGGCTATGTGGGATAATTCATTTCTAGTTTTGCCTTCCCATTCTTTCGATTCCGGCCACTAAACCATGGATCCGGTCATTCTTGGTATGATTGCCATGCTTTTTCGGGCTTTGACACTCGGATTTGCATTACAGAGATACTGTTTGCAGCTATTGGAACTCAACGAGCTCGAAGATCCAATGACCCTGTTCGATGATGATGTTTTAGAAGACAACAATGGTATGTTTTTTTCTGCATGGCGTTAATGGTTCTGGGTTCCAGCGGGGTTAGAAGACCACCAAGAAGATTTTGCATTGCTCAAAGGCGAGAGAACACAATGGGATAATATAGATAACCACGCATGGAATTGTATAGCTTCCTTTGAAGATGATATGTGGCACCAATTTTACAGGATGAAGAGAGCCACATTTGAGAGATCGGTAGGTTTAATTGTGCCCTATCTTGTCGGGCCCGTATTAAAGTAAGGCCCCAATAGATCCGAGGAAAGCGATTGCTATGGTTTTGTATTTTCTTGCACACGGGGATATGCCATTACATGTCGGGTCGAGATTTTATGTTGGGAAAGCAACAAAGCGTAAATATACCAAGAAAGTCACGCTTGTATTGGCTTCAAGACAATCTTTGTACAAAACGTTTTGTTGCAATGCCTACAGTGCAAGATTAATCCGGTGTATTAAGGAATTCCATGATGCAACCGGGCTGCCCAATGTATATGGTGCGGTTGATCGGTTCCCATATTTTTTATGGAGGAAACCCAAAAAAAGGACAATGGGGAAGACTATTACAGCGAGACATAAGAGGCACTCATGTCTCATGCAAGGAATTGTTACACATAGCGGTTGTTTATAAATGTTTGTGTGACCGAGCGGTTCATCCATGATTCCAACCAGGTTCAAGAAAAGCTCCATTTACAATAAAATTGCCTCAAAACAAATTTTATAGGAACCTTATGGTGACCCCGAAGTGGTAGAAAATCAAGAAAGGGCAGCCCTCCGACCCGGGGAAGTTCGAGTAAATATTCCACCATTCTTTGTTAGGTGATTCACTTTTTATTCCAAAGGCCCTTTCTCCTCAAAGTCTTTCCTCAAAACCGGGGTGCATATGGAAAGTTTAACGTAAGGATCCAGTAGGGGGCGAGTTTGTGTAGAGAATGGATTTGGGATTGTCAAGGAAAAGTTTAGAATTCTGAAACACTTGCCTGTGCATGTTGGCAAAGCCTCCAAGATTATACATGCATGTTGTGTTCTTTGGAACTTTTGTATAATGGAAGACAAGGGTTGGGATATGCTGCCAATTGAAGAAGACCCTCCACCAATATATTACTATGAAACAGAAGCCATTAACAGGTCCTTAAAAAAACAGGGTGATCAAATGAGGCACGTGCTATTTGAGAATTTGGATGGCCATGTCATCCTTTGAATGAATGAATTTTTGCAACCAAAAGAATGAAATTCATAATCAATTGTATTTGATGTGATCTCTTTAATTCTGTTTTGTTAATCGATTGTTACAAAATGTTACAAAGTTAAATGTGTTTGTGGCCTGATTTTTGTGCTAGAAAACCTGTCATTATCAGAACTGAGCAGCAAGTCACATGCATTTCTGAGACAAATGACTTCACATTGATACACATAAAATATTATAGAATTTGAACAACAGTGGAAAAAGAAGGTAAACCAGTTTTATATTCAACAGAAATTTAGTACATTTTTTTTTACTGCACTGTTCAAAACAGTGCAGTATCTCATCAGCTGGGTTACAATCAAAGTGCATAGGAAAACAAAGAGCATAAGGCACTGTAATCCACCAGAATGGACCAACCCCCAAGCTGAGCAGAATGCAAAATATATGCATCAGGCTGCGCCACACTCTATCAGCAAGCACTCACAAGGCAAGACAATAGAATTGAAGAGAAGAATTTGAAGAATGGAACAACGGATCAAATACACTTCAATTGCACAATCAAATAATAATCTAGATAATCTGGAGGTTCTTCCTCCTCTTCTTCATTAATTGTTTCTTCCATTGAACACTCTATAACAAAGGATTTGCTTCCAAACACCAAGAGTGAGAGAGAGAATGAGGAGACGTACCCCTCCTCTTCAACTTACACAACAAATCTCCTCCATTCATCTTTAAGCAATCTCCACCATTAGATCTCCAATAACTTACATGTCTCCTAGGATTGCGCCACCTCACCCCATGCTTTAACCATTGAAAAGGACTTTTATACACCTTCAAGTCCATAAGTTCAACTTCAATACATCATAAATGCTTCATCCCCAATATTTTCACATATTTTACATTTTCTCCATATTACACCCATATTATTCTCCATTTTTGCACACATTTCACCAATTTAGGCATATCATGAAAAAATAGTCAAGAAAAAACGCACAACATTATTCCCCCCCAAGATTATTCATCGTCCCGATGAATTCTTCAAAAATCTTTTCTTCGATCTTCATGTCTTCAACTTGGTCCTCTAAATAGCATCACAACTTAACAAAAATCCAATGTCCAAATGTCTTCAAGCCTTCAAAAACATCTATAGAAGTCTTCCAAGGAAAACAAATACTAAAAACTTCTAACATCACTTTATCTTCATCAATTATAGGGTGGCAAGTCCCATCCAGGTCAGTGGCACCCTCACTCTACTGCCCGGTATGGCGCTCTATCCCCTTCACATCACTTATACATTTTCCATCACATTTCATATAGGTCATGGGATGCTGCTGCCTTTCTAGGTCAGCACGTCCATCATGCCATCCATAATCACTTAAATAAAAAATAAAACTTGTACAACTTCATTTGATAGCTTGAATTCTTGAAAAAACTTAGAAATTAGATCCAATCGAATTGCAAAAGCATAAACACTAACCACATAATCTTGATCTTCACAATATGGTGTTTGACTTGAATAAGCTTGTTGGAGAATAGTCTTCTCTAAATAATGATGGTCTTCAAAAATATTAAAACTTCAAACAAAGGTTGATTCTTCAAAGGGACTTCAATTCTTCTTAACACATGGGAATATGTTTTGGGCACATATACTTGCATAAATAATATCATCAAGTGCAATATTGGGACTGCTAAAATATGAACTTGGACTGCTAAAATATGAACTTGGTCTGGATTCGAACAATAAACCTCGCATTTGCTAGGCCACATCCCTTACCATCTCATTCCAATTACTCTTTTATAAATTTTCTCCTATCTTTTTTTTCTATTAAAGAGCTTTTACTTCCTTTTTCTTTTTTTCTTTTTATTTTTCTTCCTCTTTTCTCTGCTATGCGCGCGGACAGGGCCGTTAGGTTATGGCGAAGCAAACAGAGGATGCATCACCTGATCTTAGATATGGCGGAAGGATAGTGGCTGTAGTTTAGAGTTTCCAGCAGGATCATGGGCAAAAAGGAGCGGAGACGAATTGGGTAGTGGCGGAAAGCAAACAGGGCTGGCGGCTATGGCAACATATATATCATTAGAACCAGAGCAGAATAGAGACCTCTCTCAATTTTTCCTTCCTCCTCCTATTCTTTCTTTTTCTCCTCTTCTTGGTTTTAGCAGGTTAAAGGTATGGTCGCTGAAGCTTTCCACAGTACAAACCCGGTTGAAGCATAGGAAGGAAAGGCAACCGAGCTTTTTTTCAGGGCTACGGCAGAGATTAAGTGGAAAAGCGTTCGGTTAGAAGCAGAATGGTTGGGCAGATGATTTTAACAGACTAGATAGATGAAGCAATAGCATTAAGATTTATTTTGCACAGAGATATATACAAGCATTTGTTTATGAGAATATGGATGCTGAATGAACCTTACAGTTTTCTTCTTCTGTTTACAGTAGAAATCCACAACAAGATTTAAGGATTCACAGGCATTCTGTTCAAGCTTTACTGGCCAGGCAAAGAAGAACAGATCGTTTTTATCTTCAAGTACATTTTCGTCTGCTTAAGAATCAAATCCTTACCTCTATGTTGCATCTCTTGTTTGATTTTGAAAGAAGCAATACTCATTACAAATATTCTGAACTTCTGCAAGATATTTCCAGCGCTGGTGATTTAATGATGAAGGTTGTTTTCTTGCATATAATGCTAATAGAATGCTGCCTCTTCTCGGAATGCCCCCCACTTATGTAATCCACCAGAATGGACCAACCCCCAAGCTGAGCAGAATGCAAAATATATGCATCAGGCTGCGCCACACTCTATCAGCAAGCACTCACAAGGCAAGACAATAGAATTGAAGAGAAGAATTTGAAGAATGGAACAACGGATCAAATACACTTCAATTGCACAATCAAATAATAATCTAGATAATCTGGAGGTTCTTCCTCCTCTTCTTCATTAATTGTTTCTTCCATGGAACACTCTATAACAAAGGATTTGCTTCCAAACACCAAGAGTGAGAGAGAGAATGAGGAGACGTACCCCTCCTCTTCAACTTACACAACAAATCTCCTCCATTCATCTTTAAGCAATCTCCACCATTAGATCTCCAATAACTTACATGTCTCCTAGGATTGCGCCACCTCACCCCATGCTTTAACCATTGAAAAGGACTTTTATACACCTTCAAGTCCATAAGTTCAACTTCAATACATCATAAATGCTTCATCCCCAATATTTTCACATATTTTACATTTTCTCCATATTACACCCATATTATTCTCCATTTTTGCACACATTTCACCAATTTAGGCATATCATGAAAAAATAGTCAAGAAAAAACGCACAACAGGCACTCCTCCCAAAGGGCATAGGCAATCTGCATGGGAAATATGCACAGGTTTCTTCTGTCAGTAAAACTCAACAAAAAAAAACATGGCATGCAAGCCATTTTCCACATAACAGATACCTGTTTCAAAATTGAAAATAGGAAACAAAAAAAAAAGGATGTAACATAAACTTTTTTATCCACTAGATCCTGGGACAAAGATCACAACGGAAGGTTATGTTTCGTATCTCTTCAAGGCACCATTTATCATTCTGCCTGACGTACACAGTCTCCATGTGGACAGTCCTGTTCCTGGCAGAATTAGCAGCCCACTCCAAAACCTCTGGATCAATAGAAACCCCCATCCGAAAAAAAGTTGTGACTGTCTGTTTGGAGTAATTGCAGTGGATCTTCTTGTGGGTCAAAACTTCCACTTCCGGATTTGTAGGCTGAACAGAAGGGGAGGAAAACTGGCTTTCTTGTTCGTCTTCATGAGAAACATAATTTTCTTGACCCGATTCTCCAAACTTACAGGCATTTCGCTGAACTGCCGAGAATCCCCACTGCTGTCGGGAAGAACTTCCTCACTGGAAGTGGGCCAGGAATCGTGGTCAGAGTAATAGGGTAACTCGAGGGAAGAAGACGAAGTAGTTGGTGGAGTTCTATAAGATGAGGACTTGGAAGAGCTTGAGCTCGAAGAGCTCGAGCTAGAGGGGCTTGGAGAGCGTTACGCTCCACGACTCTCCATTTCTTTCAATAGGCTTGCATGCAAGAATTGGAGGAAGCTTAAGTAGCCTTTTACTTAATTTGGATGATCGTGACTAGTAGGCAATATTTAATACTAAAAAAATGAGGGGCTGTACAACTTCTTTAATATTTAAGAATCTTGGTGGGTTTTGAGACAGGTTCCAAAAAAGAATTTCAAAAAGCAAATAACTCGAAAACGAACCTTTATTCCTTCTTGTTGGCGACAAGTTTGGCAATTTCCAGCAATGTCTCCTTTGTCATTTCACATATGCTTTGAGTCATTGCAGCCATGGACTCTGCAATTTTCGTGACCGCTTGCGACCCTTATTGTTTCCAATTCCCGACCAACTCAATTTTTCTTGCACTTTCTTCTTTGAGGAAATCTAATTTCTTCACCTCAGTGTCCCCAAATGTGCTTGCCATTTGTGATATTCCCAATGCAATGTCCTCATCTATCTGCAACCTGGACTTCTTTCTACTTGTAGGTTTTCCACAAACTCCAGGTTGATTACATGCAGCTGATCTAGGACTTGAAGAATCTGTCTGGTTTCCTGTTGGTGTTCTATTGATTGGAATTTCTGGCATCACTGGACTGCTTGGATTTCCCGTGTTCACATCATTGTTTGAATTGGGTGGATCAGCAAAGTGGTCTTCAAATGTTTTTATCTGTTCTAACAGTTTCAAAAAAACTGTCATTCATGAAAGATTCTGAGTAATTAGTGTGCAAGTCTGCAGCCTCGAAAGCTTCATTGCCAAAATCACCATCATCACCAGCACCTGGTATTGGATTATCAGAGGTAACACCATATTTCACTTCTTCCATTCTGTCATACCACTGCCAAGTTGATGGTTCAGAACCTGTATGGCTACAAGCCTCCTTCTCATCTTTAAATTTAGCTTGCAGCTTATCCCACTTGTTCTTTAGTTGTCTCAGCTCCACTAAACCCCCAACAAAGGGCTGCAATTTCATCATAATTTCCCTCCATTGTGTGTTGGAGAGGTTGAGGGTGCCTCCGGTTACCAATTTCATCTCATTCAGGAGATTGAGGAATGTGGAGACACCGTGATCTGTCCATTGCACAGGGGACTTGCTATTCTTTGTGTCTATCACTTTCGAATTTTCCTTCTCATGCACAACAATAGCCAAAGCAGAATCGGTTTCTAAAGATTCACTCACAATATCAGAGGATGCCTGAATTTCGCTGAATACACGCTTGGATCTCTTTTCTTTTGGCTGTCTTGAAGAGGGAATTGGCTCAGAATTAGTCTCCAATTGCACATCCATGGAGATCTGGCCTGTCATTTTCCGGGTCCTTCTTGGTGCCATTTTTTCAATCCGAGGAGGCACGAAAGGCTTGCTGGTTGCTGGCAAAGCAGATCGAGAGGCCTTAGACATCTGAATCCAAATAGTTGATTGGGAATAAGGACGACATAAAACGAGATTGACGATCAGAACTTAATGAACGAATGCACAAAAAACATAATGCAAATGCCTGCGTGATCTGATGAATACCTGGATCAGTGTCGGCTAATTGCTTGAGAAATTGGATACTCGAGCAAGAATTGGGTGGCCTTGAAGATCAAGAAGCGGGGAAATGGCCCCTTTTTCGTTTCGGTGTAGGAAACATTTGGGCGGTTTTTTGGTGAAAATTAAGGCTAATTGTTTGGTTAGTGGGCAAAAACCCCTAGCGGTTGACGTTGAATCAATCATCTCGGTGAGTTGGGTTTTCCCACTCTCACCCATCTCCCATCTCTCCCCATCTCTCATCTCTCTCCTCATCTCTCATCTCTAAGTCATTCTCTCTCGTCATCTCTAAGTCTCTCTCTCCTCTCTCTCTCTCTCTCTCTCTCTCTCTCTCTCTCTCTCTCTCTCTCTCTCTCTCTCTCTCTCTCTCTCTCTCTCTCTCTCTCTCTCTCTCTCTCTCTCTCTCTCTCTCTCTCTCTCTCTCTCTCTCTCTCTCTCTCTCTCTCTCTCTCTCTCTCTCTCTCTCTCTCTCTCGGACCCATTTGGACCCATTTGGGTGCTAGGGTTTTACTGCTGTAACCCGCAAAGCCATAGCTCTCACATCGATGTCGAGTTACAACGAGGGTTGGGCTCGTTGGAAAGCTTATTTCGAGCTCTTTCCAACGGTGTATAACATCAATACTTTTGATTCAGTTTGATAGTCTGTAATTGGCATTTTCCGGGACTGTGTACAGGAGCGGGTAGTAGGACAGATGGCAAAAAAAGAAACGGACCAGAGATGGGTCCGCGCGAAACAAAAAGAGGGAACCGAGGATGCTGGGTCGTCATCAGACTCAGGTGCTGGAACAAGTATCAAGAAAACAGGGAACCTGGTTTTTTCCTCCACAAAATCGGAAGCTCCAGAGAAAACTGACCCGGCCCCAGAGAGTACAGTGACCAAGCAAGATCTGTTAGATGCCGTTGGCCAGATGAGGGCAGCCATGGAATTCTCAACCCTGTCTATGAAGACATCAATGGAGGCCTCTGTCCAAAACATGGTAAGTGATTTGAAATCTTTCTTGTTAGCTCAGAAGTGGAGAAATGTCAACACAATATGATAATGGAATTAGAGCAGTTCAAGAAGGGAATTAAAGCAGAATTTGAAGCTTTCAAGCAAGAGGTTTTAAGTGAAGATAGTGATTGCGAAGATGATGTAGAAGAGCAGGAAGAAAAAGGACATCTCTGGAATCCAAAAGCAATTATCAGCTTTTATAGAAGAGCAAGAAAGGAGAGAAAAAGCATTGAACATCCGTTTGATTGGCATACCGGAACAGACCAAAGAAAAGACCAAAGACATTGTTCAAAGCTTTTGTGAAAATGAACTGGCGGTGATAGATTCGGGCATTACGATGCATTTCGGATTGGCAAACAAACCGATAGGGATCGTCACATTATTGTCAAATTCGGATCAAAGGAAGACAAGATTAATATCTTTGAAAAAAGAAGACCATGCTCAAGGGAAAGAAGATCCGGATCAATGACGATCTTACTAAGAACCAGCCAAGAGTACAAGGAACAAAAGATCCTCAAGGAAGCAAGGCAAGAGGGGGGAAAAAGCGTCTTGGCGGCGACGAGGGAAGGTCGTGGTGGAAAATCCGAGAAAATGCATAGGTATTTGAGACCACTAGGATAATGTGTTGGAACATAAATTCTATTAGCCAAGATAAAAATAGATGTAGTAGATGATCTATTTTCAAATGTAGATGTTTTGTTCTTCTTAGAAACTTGTGAAAATGAAGAAAAAGGCTTACCAGATATACATGGGTTTACATTGTTGCACTCCGTTTGGCACAATAAAGGCTGGCGCCTAAAAGGACATGGCGGGATTGCATGCTATGTAAGGTCAGACATGAAACACCTGGTAAAAATAATGAATGAAAGGGGATCATTGCAGCATATCTGGGTGGAGTTACATGGCCAGAAAGGTAAGATCTTTGTGGCGGGATGTTACTTTCCGCCGAGAGAATCACCAGTTTATGACTCAGACCACCTGGATCGGGATGACCCCTTTTTTAGCTTAGAACAAGATGTGCTTTCATTGCTGCCAGATGGTGATGTTCTCTTATTAGGAGATTTCAACGGGCGCATTGCTACCAAACAAGCAGCTATCGCTAGCATGGAAGGGGATCCCGTATGGGTTGAGATGCTTGATGATAAGGAAGTATCCCAGGAAGGATGGAGTAGAACCACAGCAGATAGAATAAGATGGCCTACACCCCAAGGCAACCATGTGCTTAATATGTGCAGCAGGCTTGATTTATTGGTTTATAATGGCACACAGAGGTTTCCAGGTACAGGTAAGTGCACATGCAGAAATGCAAGTGTTGTTGATCTCGTTCTTGCTACATCCCAGTTTGCAGAACAGGTGTTACATATGTCTATAGGGGAAGAGATGGAAAAGATCTCAGATCATACACCGATAACAGTTGTGTTAAGCACCAAGAATTACACATGCCACCAGGCACGTTGTGTCTCTAAGTCTCGCATATGTATGAAATATCATAAGGTGGAAAGCTATATGAAGAAGTGTGAGGCTAGAGCCTCCACAACAAATTGGCCCAGCGACACTGATAAATTAAGTGACAAGATTGCAGAGTTAGTTCTAGATGTTGCCACTGATTGTTTTGTCTCACGCAGAAAGATGAAGGGGTTGCCATGCAATAGTTGGTTTGATGCGTCTTGTAGAGCAAAAAGAGAGGCATTTAAGCAGGCAAGGGGGAAAGATAGACAGAGATTAAAGAAAGAATATTTTGCACTCACGAAATCGAAAAAGAAAAAGTATGGGTATCGAGAGACAATGGGAGCTGATCCGTGACACTATAGCGAGATCCCAAAAATTCGGAATGAGCTTAAGCCTAAGATGAAGCGGGGAGACCCACACGAAACCATGGCTTTAGTAAGCCAAGTGCGTAAGCTGTATCACATGCCGGAGGCCAATGTAGGTAATATTGACTTACAGGATGTAGGCTGGTGCTTTGATTTGGAAGACTTAGAAGAAGGGTTAAGTCATCTTGCCAACGGGAAAGCGGCTGATTCAATTGGGCTGGTAGCTGAAATGTTCAAATGGGCAGGTAACTCAATACATGTTGCATTGTTGTCATTATTTAACAATGTTTTGCGCAAAGGTTTTCCTCGCACTTGGCAGCTGAACAGAGTTATCCCCTTGCATAAAGCTGGAGATGAGAATGATCCTGGAAATTACCGAATGATTCTGGTTAGTAGTTTATATGCCAAATTATTTGCTGCTATGCTGAATTGTAAATTGAGCACCTGGGCTGAAAAACATAATGTTAGAGCCACTGGACAGGCAGGCTTTAGACCAAAAAGATCTACAGTTGATCATTTGGTTACTTTGCGAGCTATGGTTGATTCGGTTAAGGGTAAGAAAAAACCCCTTTATGCTCTTTTTGTTGATTATGCTAAGGCATTTGACACGGTATCTCGTAGCAATTTATGGGAGAGAATGGAGTCCCTAGGGGTACCAATTGAGCTTAGGCATGCAGTGAAGATACTTTATGATAAAGTCTTGGTACAGCTATCATCCCCCTACATTGAGCATTGCGCAGATGTGGTAGAAAGTAATATTGGAGTGAAGCAAGGGTGCCCATTGTCGCCCACACTATTTGGCCTATTCATAGACCAACTACAGGCTTGGATGTCCGAATATGGCGGGGAGGGGACTCCATTGTTTAGATGCATGGTTCTGTTGCTCTTATATGCTGATGATGTTGTTCGTCTTTCCCGTTCAGTGGAAGGCATGCGAGAAGCATTTAGATCTTACCGCACATTTCGTGAAACGTAAAAAGTATGAAGGTAAATATGTCAAAGACTAAGATGATGGTATTTGGGACAAATAAAGTAGATCATCTTAAATTCCTCTATCATGGAGAACCTGTGGAAATTGTCACCTCATATAAGTATCTAGGGATACATGTGGACAAGGGCATAGCCGGAACTCTTTGTTGAACAT
The DNA here is from genome assembly GCA_021234155.1 of Isoetes taiwanensis. Classification (NCBI taxonomy): domain Eukaryota; kingdom Viridiplantae; phylum Streptophyta; class Lycopodiopsida; order Isoetales; family Isoetaceae; genus Isoetes; species Isoetes taiwanensis. The sequence continues at coordinate 4,279,837 of JAJEKV010000042.1, read as the reverse complement.
AGAGTAAATGGAGGCCCGAAAGCATTATATAGCATGCAAAGTAAAAGTGGAAGAGCGTAAATATGAAACTTTAGCCCAAGCGTACATTATATCATGTGCTTTGGTCCAAACAGTTTTGCTCTATGGGTGTGAAGTATGGGGGCCGGGATTATCTCAGAGAATCCTGGAAAAAAGTTGAGAAAGTGCGTAAGAAGTTCTTGAGAACGTAATTGGGTACTAGAGCTCAAACTCCATATGATATGTTTGCTTGTAGAGTGTGGCATGATGCCACTAGAGGTCAAGCCTTATGCGCGCACGCTTACATATCTCTAAGTTGCTATTTGATATGCCAGAAGATAGCTTACCAAGGCTAGCATTAGAAGAAACAAGAGACAAGGGATGGTACTCAGATATTAGGGAATGGATGAGGAAGTGGGGGATGGCATTCATGGTATACGTGAGAATAAGGGCAACCTAAGAGAGTGGGTGCATGAGCACCTCATTAGAAGAAGCTGGAGAGTCCCGGAGACAAAAAAATATTTCTATAGACAATATATAAATCCCACTCTCCAAGAGGCCAAATACCTCAAGGAAGGTGTGTCTTTTGGCGCCAGACAGATGATAAGCAGGATGCGGCTTAGCTCCCATAGGCTTGGGGTTGACGTAGGACGTTGGAATAATATTCCCCATGAATTGAGATTTTGCAAAGTATGCAATATGGGAGAAGTAGAAGATGAATTGCATGTCATCGTAAGGTGCCCGACATACTCAGGAATTCGAGATAAGTACAGTATCCACTCAGACTCTTTGTTTGAATTCTTTGATATGCCCGACATCACATTGGGAAATACTTGAAGGAAATATTGATACGAGAGAGAACAGGTTAATGAGTATTAAAGATTGTAATGTTATACATGATGAGAGATGGGAAGAGTCTAATGCATTCTTGTCAAGATGCATTAGAGGATATCTTTTATAACGTTGAATATGTATATTGATCGCCTCATAGACACCGTGGTCTCTGAGACATAATAAATACAACATTTCATTTCATTTCTCTCTCTCTCACACACACACACACACACACACACACACACACACACACACACACACACACACACACACACACACACACACACACACACACACACACACACACACACACACACACACACGCACACACACACATAGTACTCTCCCCTGATACACAATGCGTACGTGCATATCTCCTCCATGTGTGCATGTGTTTAGATATCTACCACATGTACGACTATGCATACAGTCTACTATACCATCCCAACACACACCATACTAGAAGAATCCTTGCCATTATCATCCCCTCCATCTACGTCAGTCGTCATAATGGTGATTTTGAATGGATTAATTTTGATTTGCTGCTATGTCACTCTCTGCATGAAAATGATCATATCGTTGCACATGCTACTGCTATTGGAGAAATAGCCATACTGAGAAAACCAAGATCTAGCAGATCAATTACAAGGATTTTAACAAAAATTTCACCCTTGATCCCTAAAATCATTATTCTAGTTCTGGAAAGCCATATCACGTTATTCCGTACGTCAACATTGCTTTGAGCACATACAATATTTTATTCAACTCAATGTCTCAACCTCAACCATTTAAGGTGATTAAAAGAGAAATGATAAACAAAGCTTTTTTACTTAAATATGCACATTGGAGTTGACATTGTTTGGGTTCAAATCGTCTGTTTGAGATGTTGCTTTATTAATGCTTTCAATTACAAACACTGATTTTATATTAAATAGACACGTGAATATATCGTTGCCATTATGGCCATTCCAAATGATATGGATTTAAGTTTGGCATTAACAAGATAATTTGATCAAGCTGTGTTTGTCTCAATCATTATATTGTATTGTCCCGTCGTGCACAGGGGCGATCGGAAGATTAGTGGCTATAGCAAGTTTGAAGTAGTTTTTGGAATGTTTCAGGCATATACCAGCCAGGGTTTGTCCACCTAGGGGCAACCGAACATCAGTAATATTGATTTCGTAATCTTTTAAATTGAAATTACAGCCTCCGAAGAAAAAACTTTCAAACTGGAGTCCATGGGCATAATAGCAAGGCCATCTTTGACGTCCAATCAATCGTTCATTCCCCTCCTCGTCAAACATACTTCGATCAAATTTTAAAATCTGTATAGAAGGAGAAATTGAGATCCTTGGATCAGGTTTCAACCATTGGTTGTGCATAGGACTCTCATGTTTGTTTCCTTCTCAAACTTGATGTTACTAACGTTCAACTTCAAAGTGCTTTATTTTATCACCCTTTGTTTCTTATTTCTGGTAAACACGAGTTTCTTATGTTCAATGAGGAAGCTCTTATACCAATCACGGGGTTCTTATGTTTAATGAGAAAGTTGTTAAGAAAACTCTAACAAAGAACCCATTAAGTAGTATGGGATGGCCCATTGTACATTATATACACCACGCCCTTACAAAGTTATTTCCAAATGCCCAATCTGGCCCTGAACAGAAGCACAAACCATTTTGTAGTGTATGTTGATATAAGCCCTAACAAGGCTTGAGTATGGACCCGTCTTTCGTTAATATAGGACAACCCCCTGTATATTGTTCCTAGCATATCTATCAATTCTAATCAGTTGTCATGATGCTTAAAGACACAATCAGCCTCCACATAAGGTGGCTTGCTTCCCTTCCTTACTGTTAGAGCCCGCATGCCATGGAGATGCCATGGAGTTGTATATGAAAGCTGTCTTATAAATATGTGCCTTCAGAACACCATCATGTGGCCCGCATGCCATGGAGATGCCATGGAGTTGTATATGAAAGCTGACTTATAAATATGTGCCTTCAAAACGCCCTCATGTGGATTCAAATAACTTCAACCTTATGAGCAGCAAAAGTCACACTATTTTTACGTTGGTAAGTTTTGTGCATGATATCTACTTATAGTTATAGGATTACAACATTACATATATATCAATCTTATATTGATTTCCGCAGAATGTGCAAGTAGCAAGTTATTAGAATTGGCAGTCAATTTAAGTCACATGATTTATTTGCACGCATCCGCTATTTGCATTGTTCAATGTCATGGGATGGCCTTAATACGATTACAAACGTTTTGGATTTTGACACATGCGAGTTACTTTTAAGTCTTATAGTATATTAAATCTTGTCAAAGAGGAAACAATGGACCCCTCCTACCAAATAATGTGTTGTAAGAAGAAAATGCTTTAGTAAGAGCTCGAAATCAGGATATTGCTTATTGGACATAAATAATTGATAAGCGGGAATAGTACAACAGAGCTGGATAGAAGGTCAGTTGTAGAGGGAAATGTTTAACAGATCTTAGAGAACCAGCATGGTGGACTTTGTTCATTTGTATGGTCAAATTGGTCTACTAGAATTTGGAAACAACAACTGATGCATTGATGGAGTGTTGGTTAAAACTTATAATCCTTGTAAGACTGGTAGTATGCCATGCATAGGATGAGTTTCATTGTGCATATCTCACAAGATTGGTTCAATTGGCTAGTGTAATAGGAGTTGATTCAAGCCGTCTTAGAACCAGTGGACTAAAATTGGATATGGAACTGTTGACATTGTTAATGTACCTTGAAAATAAAACTTTTGACTGGAATCAGCTAGTGATAGTACAATCATAGAGGAGGTGAATGACTCACTAAATTTCCTGCATGTTGTTGACTACTTTTTGAGTAGCTTGAGGATGGGGTACATATAGCAAGTTTACATAAAAATGCAAATTACAAAAGCAGGTACTAGGATTACAAGCATATTTAGCATCAAGTGGACTTTGAATAACAATTATTAGGTTGTATTAGGTTGTATTCTGAGTTAAAATTAGATTGTGCATGTAGTCCTGTTTGTAGTTTGAGATGATAGTAGTTTGTGCTTTATGTATTGTCGACAATTGAGAACAGTGTATGTGAAGGCCACGAGGGCACCTTGCTACAACTTCAATTTAAAATGGTTGAACTAAAAAATTATTAGGAGTGTTAACTTGCTCATACCTGATCATTATAAAGGAACCAGCAAGAATTTCTTGGGAAAGTTCTTTTCTTAATTTCAATTTGTGATCTAAGAAAAACATCTGGTAAAGTGATTTTAAAGCAAAGAACATTTAGAAATTATAAATCTCATCATACCGATGCAGCAATTGGTGGCTGCAATATAACGTTTTGTATTTTAGCAAAGCTGGCACTTATGGCATGATATTCAATCTCCCATGATGCATGTTGTCATAGCAACAACGTGTGAATGATATAAAACAGAATTGAAGTGTATTTTAAATTCAAAATGCAGCAACATGATTCTCTACCAATTCTCAAATTGCTACCCTTTGAGTAAAATTTACTCAATAGTTAATATTCTAATAGATGCTGCTATGTTTTATTTCTTGCAGCAAAATTTCCAAACTCCACTTCATTTTAAAGTGGCCAGCTTTGTTTCTACTAAGAATGCAAATCCTTTGGTTTCTTTTATACCCCCTCTTGATTTTCCATATCATCTAAAAGGGGTGTTGACATGGGGTGCCCTTTCTGGAGAACCATTGACAGTCCACTTAATGGGCATGTCGTCTTCAGGAGCTGCTAGAGGTGAAAGCATGTACAAGACAAAGGGCATAATTCACCTTGAGGCTTGGTATTCCAATGGGCGCCTTCGCTCATGGCAGGCATTTAGGAACACCTACGGATTGACACGGCTAGATTACTACATATAGGAGGAGGTTGCAGATAATATTCCCTTGCAGCCTAACTTGGCGAATGAGCGTGTCTGGACAATCACAGTGGATATTCATTGGGGAAAGCAGTTTGTTCAGGCCTGTTATAGACATCTCACATTGCAGCCTCCTCTTCCCACATCAGCAAAATAGCAACTAAGAGTCCCTGAAGCAAAACACACCTTGGTTTGGTCTAGAGTGTGGAACAAGAATGTTATACCAAAGCAGTCAGTTCTCTTATGTCAGATTGTGCATAGAGCATTGAGGACTAATGTTCGTATTCACTCCTTCAAGTCAAATATCAGTCCTTAGTGTCCAGTCTGCAAGGTGCACCCGAATCAATTGAGCATTGTTTTCTACTTTGTAGTGATTTCTCTTGCATCTGGATAGTTATATGCTCTTTCTTTCGTACTCGCCTCACAAATCAGCAAATTCTCTTGGGCATCTACCCTGACAGATGATCTCGCTACAAGAAGTGGGCATTCAATATCTGCAGGGCATTGGTTTGTTGGTGATTTGGAAGCGTAGATGCCATCTGGTCTTCCGAGGTTTGAACACCCCTCCTGCGAGCCTCTACCACGAGCCTCTACCACGAGATAAAATCTCGTCTGCATGATCAGTTTTGGGCTTCGAAATTACGTGGTTTGGGGTTACCTCAACCTCCATCTTAGTTTCTTCGTTCTAAAAAAAAAAAAAAAAAAAAAAAAAAAAATCCTAAGGGTTTGACCCATCAAATGATTAGGTGTAGGGCTAGGATGGCCTGAGGAGGCATATGCGCTAGAATACTTTCAGATCCAAAAGTTGGAAATGCACTAAAGCAGTTATCTGCGAGTAAATTTTTCTTTATGGAATTTGATTTTGAATCTACATTCATTTTCAGACATTCGCACTTTATTAATGAATTGAGGTGAGTGTATTAATGGGTGTGGTGGTTTGGATTTTCTTCTTTGGGAGATTTTTATCATGGTGATGGTTGTCAACTGCAAGCACAAAAATAAATCTAAAGTATCAGAATTGTCGTCATTAATGCGTATGAAGTGTAATTTCATGATCTATTCGATTATACTTGAATGTAGTGAGAGATTCAGTTTATCTATTGAACACCTTAAGAGATTATAAGTGTAGCTACTTAATTTTGGATCTGTTGGTTCTAAAATACGTTTGATAACTTCTCAAAGTTACATTATGGTTGTTCCAATTGGGTCTACTCGAAACTCAGCAGAAAGAACGTTGGTGCTTATGGGCAAAACTTTCTCTGACACCACCTGCAAAGAGAAGGAAAACATATTAAATGAGAGGAGCACAAATGCCATGCTACCAAGAAGCCCATACAGAAATGTACGCAGAATGTCTTTTGAAGTCCTCCATTGCTTCCTCTGGATATCCAAATGAGAGTCATTAGTATATTAAGCTACAGCAGAAAGCAAGCTTACTTCTCCGGACGCCCAAACGACGGTGATTGGTACATTAAGCTACAGCAAGAAAGTCCATTTACTTCTACAAATATAAGCTTCTTCATTGAAATCCACAGAGTTGGTTTGAGCCTAGACATTTCCATAATAATACATCTTTCCGATTAGCTGGGAAGTAATTTGTTAGGGTAATTCCTCCTAAGGCAAAAAAGGGACCAGACAAAATACAAAAGATAAAACGCAGAAAATAACTTAAGAGTGACTTTTTTTTTCCCTCTGGTTGGTAGTAGGATACCTGATTGCAGTCGAATTACTACAACATGTGTATAGCCTTTGCTTTGTGGCGAAAAATTCGTCCCTAGACAAGAAACCACAATTAGGATCCAGTAATTAGATTGTCAAAAACACAGCCAAGATGACAAACCTGCTGTCAATTGAATAAGCGCTGGACCAATTTTAAGAGGGAGATTGTTTAACGATATTATCATATCTTCAAGCTCTGTAGGAGTAGCATTGTCTTTTACCTTTAGGAGCATAATATATTCGATACCACGTTCATAATCCTGCAACCACACAATCTTCCACTATATTGCGTGTCCAAAAGCCATTGACAATGCAGTGGCAAGGAACCCAGTCTTTGTAAGTTCCAATGGAAAATAGACAGACCTCTCCTCGTCGAAAAAGAGGTTCAATTTCATCTTGCACTTCGGCTTCAAAATCTGATATGACCAAATCCTAAACATTCATCAGGGTCAGTAAAAACTGGATCATTTTTGCATAATTGATAAGTCGAGAGAATACATGATAATATGGAATAATGTACTGATCAGCAACTTCCTGCCATGGAGAAGGACCAGCACAATTGAACAAAAGATCCTTTGACGCAAAACGCATGAAAAGGCCATGAGTATAACTGCAAGGATTCTTGCTCAATAACGGGCCTGTATACAAATCATAATTCAGCCACAAAGCTATTTATCAAACTGGGCGCAACTAAGGTCCTAATGTAAACAACACCATAATAATGAAAACCATAAAGATTAATGAGTGGAGAAATGCAAAGATTTCACCACCAAAGTTTGAAGGTAAAGGAGAGAGGCAGAAAAGAAAAATTTCTTATCATGTTTTTAGGACTAAGGGATATATCGGCAGGGCCCCTGGGATATAAGGCCCTTGTTTTCTAGTAAATAGCAATGTCAGATACTATAATATAGCTGCTTGATCAAAATGAAATAAATGCAATATGATAATAACATCTGCTGAAGCCTCTTATGCGCAGGCTTTCAGAAACCTCTTACTGACTAATAAATGAGCGGTCTCAACATCTCTACCCTCCTGGACTCTTACAATATGTTAGACAATGCAGCATCACATGTCCTTATTATTAACTCTTCCAAGCTATCCTGCCGATCCCACCAGAACCTTATTCCAATTTCAAAATGACATAATCAATGCTTCTTCGAGATGCCTTAAAAACTTCCAGTACAAACCCCCTGGTAAAGATTGCTTTATTGAATTGAATGAAAATATAAATATCCATTGACTCCCGAAGGTCTACTGGATGACACAAGAAACATTCTTATCCACTTCTTATTGAATAAGAGATAGCCAGTCGTTAGCCACCCAGTTAGCCACCCAGTTCTGATGGGCCACAAGTTCAAAGCTAGATTGTTATTTCGGTGTAGCGCATAAAATTCTTTCCTAATGAAGCCACTGTAAGAAATGGCATGTAATTCATCTTCTACCATACTCTATGGTCCATGCCTTCTCCTAGTCCCTACAAGTAAATCAAGTCATCCTTCTTGTTGTACACGGTGCTGAATATACTACGACCATGAAGATGAAAGGTCAGGTTATTCAACAAAAATTCTTCAGTATATCACTCTGTGTTTTCACTGTCCAATGCATTGTTCAGTATTCTCTCTAAATAAGGATTTGCTGCCACGGTACAAAGCTATTTTTGTGCCATCATTCTCAGCCATTTTTATCATTGGATCTATCATCTGAAAGAAAAAGAAGGGAAAAAGAAAAAAAGCATTCCTTGCACAAGCATGCTCTAGTTAAGAACCTGAAAGATTAGATTGGATTTGAAAGGCTACTTACCAAGTGACATGGATAGTATGCCTTTGAAACGATATTGCAGGGTATATAAATGGTCAAGCATGTCTTTTTCTTGTTCTTCTGTCAACTCACTTTTCATCTGGAAGAGCACTACTCGTTCTACTACCTTTCTGCTAATAACACAGCTATAGTATATTATTTTTCACCAATCACTGAAGCATGATTCATAATTTGAAGATAAATTATGCCCTTATAAAATTGAAGCACATAGATCTCTACAGCTTGTTGATTTTCATGTGAATTATTGATGTTCAGAGATTAACTGAATTAGATGATTCAGATCCTTTATTAATTTCATAAAAGATTAACATCTTAAACCAACGAAGCAGACTAAATTATCCGCCAATTAAAATAATAAGAGAATTACCTCATCAAGACCTGGTTTTGCCCAATGCATGCTGATGCTACTGAGATGTCACGCCTTCTACATGTCGAACTGTGAAGATAACTTTCGGAATACGGAGCCAAAGATGCTGAGAATATTAGAAAACAAAAATAAGTCTGATGCAAAATCGAGTATGTACAATATTCAATCGGTTGTAACATGAGATAGCGAATTCCGTGTAATACAGAAAAGGATAGTGATGCAAAAAGAGGGGTTAATGAAGATTTAAAAGTGAAGTGCTTGGCCATTAACATTAAGGAAGAAAAAAAAAAGGAAGATGCGATAACCTTTGATGGGTAGTGTGCAGAAAGAGAGAGCAGGAAGCAGAGAGCAAGCAGCCATCCGGTTGTGGCTGACGGAGGCGGGGCGCCGATCCTGGATATATTAATTATTATAGGAAAACTGCCAAAATGGCAAAATGCCAATACACTGTATTTAGGGGGATTTTGGTAAATTTGAAACATAGGGGCATTTTAGTAAATGTAATAAACGCCTGGGGCAAATTAGTGTTATATTACTCTATTTTTATAAAGCATAATAAAATTCGTCTTTAGCAGGGTTGCCTAACTCGAGGTGCACACTATGCTGCAATTCTAACTATGCCACGTGTCTTGCCACATCACCTAAAATTATTTTGAGTTGTCCAATTCTCTAATTTCGAATCCTAGGGCCAAGGAAACTAGAAAACCCAAGTAATTCTCTGCCAGAGTTTGGCTCCTCAGGCTCCTCCTTTCGACGGTTTTATACCTAGAAAAGGCAATGTGTAATTTGTTTAGAAGGTTCCTTCCTCTGCCTGCCGCGGCTTCCTCCCTCCTTTATATTCTCATCAATTCTTTGTAGCATGATCTTGCGCAGCAAGGCTTTGGCCCTCAAACTATTTCTCTGATCACTGTAAATTCGCAGGCACCGTCAAGATTTGCCTTCTTATCCAAGTTCGTACTTGTTCCAGAGCTTTTTTTAAAGGTGTCCAGAATTTCATTCTTAAGTAAAGGCATATCGTCACCTGGATGTTCTTTATGGAAATATGAGCATGTTTTCACCCCTTCTTGGAGTGAAATTTGTTAATATAAAAGATCTGGGCAATAAAGAATCTAAGATCTACAGTGTTTACGAATTTTTAAAGCAAGGTAGACAGCTAAACGCAATAGCATCTGCCCTTTCGTTTAATTATACCAGGAAGCTTTTGGAATTAAGCATGGCATATAATAAATCACATATAACTTGAATCCCAGATGTTTCATCAGGTATGAATGATGACTACATCCTCAAATGTATAATTTAGGTTTGAGAGGCGTTCAATACTGGTAATACTTAATGTGGAGATTCTCAATATGACCTAAGTCTAAATATATAACAACAGTTGATTAGTTCCATTATCAAGCTTGCTTTAATCCCGCAATTTAATTACCTTTGTTTGAAGCTGCTCATGTGTTTTACACTTGCTTGCAGGTACAGTTCAGTGTAAAGATGCGGTACAAGTAGTTATTGGTGTATCAATTGCAGTTGCTAGTAGCCTCTTATTAGCAATGTTAGTTATCATCTATATTAGATTTCACAGCAGAGGCAGTAGAGTTCAAGGCAGTGCAGAAAAGAAAGAGATTGTTTTTGTAGAGTTCAAGGCAGCACAGAAAAGAAGGAGATTGTTCTTCCTATAAGAATGCATGGGATTGACTCAAGTACATACGAGGTAAGACCTCACCCACAAGAGATACAAATTCGTTCTTGCGCAGTCTCAATGAATGTTGAAGTACATGTATCAGGTGTAGGTGTCAAAGGCACCTATGGCTATGTGGACCCTGAATATATCTCAACATATGTGTTTACGGAGAAAAGTGATATAGACAGCTTAGGCATTATGGTGTTTGAACTCATCACAGGAAGGAGCCCACAACAAGAACTCGTGGATTATGTTGAGCTTCTAAGTTATAACGATTTAAAAGCATGTATTTTCCTTCCATAGATGGAGCATCATGATTGTCAGAGATTACTTGTAACTGGATATTGAGCAGTAATGGTGGTTGTGTAAGCAACAATGGGAGCTAATGCAAAGAGGGATGGGCAAAACTTCTAATTTCTAGATTGAATGGGAGTGTGATTGGAATGAGTTGGGCACTTTGGCTGTTGTTGCCTACCAATGTGTGCAAAAAATGTCAAAAAAACGTCCAAGAATGCGTGATATTGTGTAATCATTGTCAAAACTTGATGACAAAAGGGCCAAACGTGTAACTTTTGCATTGAGAAGTTTTGCCACAGAAGCTAAACTTTCAATGAAAGTCTTGCGGCAAGGCATTATACAGGAAAACAGTGTACAAGCATGAAATCATAGAGGAACAACACGTTTATGCGTATGTGTCAGTAATATGTTGCCTATTGCTGTAGATTGAAAAATAACATTGTGAGTAAGGTGTGATCTGGTTACGTTTACTTATAGAGGCGAGGATAGTTCTATCTACCCTGCAGGCTTAATCAGAGAATGCTCGTCACTTGATGCTCTTCCTGCTACCTGGTGGCTGGGAGTGACATGCAAGTACCATGAAGAAACAACATCCTTCAATTAATTGCAGGTGTTTGCATTATCCTGTTTTGGATTCTTGTAATTTAGTTTGCCATTTTTATTTTTGTCTAACATCTGCTTTGAATTTCAGTTTTGAGGTGGAAATTTTTGAAGCTGGCAATTGCTCTTGAATGTCCATCAAAGAGCATAAACAAGCTTATGAATGATGGATATTCGGTTTTGAATTGGAAAGGAAGTCTGGACTTCTATTCTTTTATCTAATAACTGCTTTTATATTTCAGTTTTAAGAAGATTTGGATGAAAGCAAGATGATGTCAGAGAACAACTTTGATTTTGTTGATCGCAATGTTTAAATACAAATCAATAAATCAGAGACCAATATATGAAAAATGATTCCATTGTTTGTTTCCTTTGAGTTATGCATTTATTTGAAAGTTTTATTTTCTTACAAAAATGCACATCAATGGAGACAATTGTTTCGGCCAAAACTCACAATTACTAAATTATTGTGCCAAAGACCCAACCACAATCACATAACTTAATTATTGTGCCAAAGATCTATTTTCATTAGTGTTATATTATGCATAAGATTATTGCCTCAACATTCCGGTTCCAAAAAACAAGAAAAAAATTCATAAAATCAATAAAATATTCCAAATTCACCTTTCTTGGAGCTTCTCCAAGCTTGATTTTGAAGCGCGACATTTAGGTTGCTGCAGTGCTTTTCAAAATCAATTTGAATATTCTACAAGGTCGAAAGTAGTGCATTATCTAGACCATTAAAAAAGAAAATGCTAAATCCAATGCAAAACGAGTTTGCGTATATTCTATTTTTTTAGCAGGGTTGCCTAACCTAAGGTGCACACTTTGCTGCAATTCTAGCTATGTCATGTGTATGCCATGAGTATGCCATGTCATTATTCTCTTCTTCGAGCCCATGTCACAGAAATCCTAAGCCCCATAACAAGGGAGATGGAGCTAACTTCCCACCGATTCTACTGCGACTGATGGCCTCTCAGTTCTCGAGCATCCCTACCACAATGCTCCCCATCTTTTTCCATTCCATTCAACTGCCTAATTTGTTGCTCAAACGAAGTGACTGAAGTAACAAGAACAATTGCGCTAGAGGAGCCTGTTTCCGATTCGCGGCTTCCCAATCCAGTCTAGACAAACAAGGAATCGTCAAAAGTGGTCCATCCCTTTGGCTGCTTGTGCTTCGAAATTGAATGTTTTAGAGTTACTTTTAGCCTCATAGCTTATGTGGTGCAAAGAATCCGAGATCCATGCACTGCATTGGATTTGATAAGGCAATTGCAGTTTTTAGAGAGCATAAATTATCTGTCAATCATTTTTCTTGTGTTGCATGTTTTAAAAACTAATAGACTCCCGGAGCACAAATTGCATGCCTTAGAAACTGCCTATATTCTGAACAGTTCCTTTTGATGGATGCCTATAAATTTAAGGCAGGATTTTCTCAACTTTAATTGACCTGATTCTTAAAAATAGAAACATAACCTTCAATTGAAATTAAGATGCTCACCCATGGCAAAAAATACGATTTTGCATACAATATATGACCAGAATCATGGTCCTATTAATGAAATTTACAGTCTTAAATAATGCTTCCAATTCTAATGGAAACATACCTGCCTCTGCAAGCATAATTGCATTATCCCCATGTACTTAAAACTCTGCACTGTTTCAATTTCCTGCTCTAGGTACATGAACTTTGGTCTCTCCTTTGTCCCGAACACCATAACTTTGGATTTTGCAACATTTACTTTCATTTGCCTTGCTGCACAAAATGCCGCTAAATTATGCAAATGCTCTTGTAGCACATGTTTCTTGGATGCCAATAGCACCACATCATCAGCATAAAGTAATAATTGTACTATGTAAGCTCCAAGTTGATTCCCTGCCAAAGAGCATGCATGTAGCCATTCTTCCAGCTCGTCGATAAAAAGGCCGAATAATGTAGGAGATAAAGAACATCCTTGGCGCACCCCTATAGTGTTCCTTATCACAAGATTTACTCCCCGAGATAATTTGATTAATACCTACAATTGTGAGATAGCTCCTCTTACGTTTTCTGGAACACTGAGTTGCTCCATTCTGCCACCTAACTCCTTCCTCTGCACTGTGTCAAATGCTTTTGCAAAATCTGTAAATGCCTTTGTTTTCTCTACTAACACACGAAGTGTTAATGCATGATCTAACGTATTAAAATCTTTCCGAAAGCCCGCTTGAAAATTGGAGCGCTTACCATTCTCTTCTGCCCAGGTGCTCAACTTGTATTCCAGCAAGCTTCCCAAAATTTTGGCGAAAGCGCTACCTATCAGGATGGTTCTGTAATTCTGTACTACGTTCTTGTCCCTTGATTTATGAATTGGGTGTAATCTATTCAACTTCCAACTATATGGTAGGCCTTGTCTGATACTCTTATTTAGCAAATATGTAAGAATAGAAAGCATTTTGCCTCCTCCCCATTTAAAAAGCTCAATACATAGACCATCCAGATCATGTGCTTTGTTATTTCTTATCCCTGATAGCGTATCTCTTACCTCTATTTCAGTGAAAAGATCTTCATCAATGGCCAAGACTGGCATGCCTTCTGGATTGCCCACCTCATAAATATCTTGCGCTAACTTTAGCAAAGCTTCTACCTCTAAATTTGGCTGCCCTGAGCTTTTGCTAATTTGTTCCATTTGCATGCACATTTACGCAAATACATCCATTTGCATATATAGGTGAATTATACTTATTGAAATCCCTTAGCATATATAAGCTGACATGTTTTCACCTTGACATTAAGATTCTCCTCACAGATTTTACAAACTAGAATACCAAAGGTTTGTGATGCATCTATAGCTAATTTGTCAGCATAAATACTATTTCCCTTGTCCAGAGCTGTGACTCGTCCTCTTAACTTGTTTTGCCTTTCTTATTCAATCCTTCCCACTTCTTTCCATAACAACCATATATTGTTGGCTAACACTGAATCGTGAGGTCAAGCCTCCTTAACTATTCTGCTCCAAACAAGTTTTCTCCTACACCATCACATGCAACCTTTGCTGACGCCTTTCATCATGCTAACGCCACTCATAATGCTGGTGTTAAAGTCCATTCTCCCATTTCCCATGCACATACCATACGTGGAAAACTACGTATTTTTACACCATCACATGCAACCTTTGCTGACGCCTTTCATCATGCTAACGCCACTCATAATGCTGGTGTTCAAGTCCATTCTCCCATTTCCTATGCACATACCAACGCTGCAAATGCGCCTCGTGTTGTTCCATCTTCTGCACCCACCACATCTTCTTCTGCTCAAGGCCATTCCTCTCATGATGTTGCTAATGGTACCCTTTGATGCCGCTGCTTTCCGACGTTCTTTGCTACTACTCGCCGGCCATTGCCGCCTCTATTGCTCCAGCCTCCTCCTCACCGCAAGACCGCTCATACCTCAAATGTACCTTCCTAGGAAATGTGCCTTCGGTTGGTGTCCTGGAATTGTCGAGGTTTTCCCTGGCGTAAAGGTGATGGCTTGAATCCCATTGCAAAAGATATGGATATCCTTCTGCTCATGGAAACGTGGGAGCATTCAGCCAAACGGCTACCTCATTTTACAAAGCATCAATTCTTTTCATTATTTAATGAATGTCATGGGCAACGAGGTTGCGGTGGAGTTGCTTGCTATTTCAAGGATGCCCTTGCTCCATATATCACGCTTCATAAAGCTGATAGATATAATCGCTACATGTGGATCAAACTTTATTGCCACAATAGTAGTACCATTTTTGTTGCTGCCTGTTACTTCCCACCCACATCATCACCTTTCTATGATGAATATGATGCCACTCGCAGTGGTCCCTATGGTGATCTTTATGATGACATTGCTCAATTCAAACAGTTGGGGCATGTTATTCTTCTTGGTGATTTCAATGCTCGCACTGCTGAAATGCAAGCTGCTCAACTCATACTTGAGGATGTTCGTGACCCTTTATGGATGTCTGCTAATGATACAGTCTTTCCACGTTCATCGCCTGATGCTAACAAACCCGTCTCAACATTTGGAAGGGAGCTCATCCAGTTGTGTGAAGTCTTTGAGATGGTACTTTGTAATGGCTTAGAGCAATGGCCACACTCTAAAGGTATTACATGCGAGCCAGGGATATAGGTGGTGGTGGTGGTACTAGTGTTGTTGATTATGTCATTTCCCAAGTGCAAGCCTTGGATCTCATTTTAGATTTTCGAATTGGCACAAGGCATAGAGATGAGGAGATAAAATCTGATCACTATCCACTTTATTTGTCGTTAAAGTGGCAGCTTCCACCTCTTCAACCCATTGCTATCCAGGCTCCTGTCCCTCGCATTCGCTTGACTTATTCTAGATCTTTTGAATATGAACAGACATTAGCTCCTGTGCTTGCAGGTATTTTGGATTACCCAACTCTTCAAGAACGTAATGCAGCATTTGCTGATACTTTGCTTACTTCTGCTGTCTCTTGCTTTGGTACACACACTTCTGGTGTTGCTCATGCTAGTAGGAAATCCTTTCCTAGAAATGCCTGGTTTGATGAAGACTGCAAGCAACTTAAAAAACAATTGCGAATGATAGTTGAGCCAGATACGCGACATAATGCCATTCAGAATTATAAGTCTGTCTTGAAATGCAAGAAGGCACGCTTTGTTGCTGAGCATCAGAAGCAAATGTTTGAATTACTGCTACGTGAGCCTCGAACCTTCTGGCGCAAAATATTATATCGACCACCTCCTACCCTTGGACATATTTCTATGCAGCAATGGGATGAGCGATTGGTCCACTTATATGATCATCCTGGGGTCCTTAATTCTGTGCCTCCTTTGGTAGGTGATATTCTTCAATTCACAGAGGAGGAAGTCAAAGAAGGACTGCGGCATCTATCTAATGGCAAGTCTCCCCGATCTTCAAGGATTGCAAGCGTAATTGCTTAAATGGGGGGGTCCGCTATTGCTTCCAATCATCACTACTCTTTTAAATCAAGCTTTGCAAGAAGGCTTGCGAAACTTGGGTTGTCGGTAGAAGGTCGTACCAATTTACAAAGCGGTGATAAGCATGACCCTTCTAATTATTGCATGATCATGGTAAGTTCCATATTTTCAAAGCTCTTAGCCAGTCTTCTTGAGAAGCGATTGACATCATGGGCAGAACATACTTTGTGTATGCGTCTTTGTGGGGCAGGCGGGCTTTTCGTCCGTGCCATTCTACAATAGACCATATTTTCACATTGCGCATGCTTATTGAACATAGTCGAAGTTTGAAACAAGACCTCTATATATGCTTTGTGGATTTTACTTACGCTTTTGATACAAGACCCCATGAGCTTCTTTGGCAAGCTTGCGAGTGCACTTGGGGTTCCACAAGATCTTCAAAATGCGGTTTATCGGCTCTATGAAAGGGTTTTTGCCAAATTTCCAAAGATCGGTACTCAAATCACTAGCAATATTGGAGTTCGTCAGGGTTGCCCTTTATCTCCTACACTCTTTGGCTTGTACATTGATCAATTGGAAGAATGGCTTGATAATCGTGGCAGCGGAGGTCCACATTTGGCACACTATATCATTAGGCAACTTATGTATGCTGATGATGTTTCACTTCTGGCACATACCGCTGCTAGTATGCAGCAACATTTACATGCTCTGCACAGTTTCTGTAAGAACACAGGTCTGCGTGTTGATCTCCAAAAGACCAAGCTTTTGGTAGTTCAATCTTCTCGTCACAATGTTCCCCCTATGCACTATGATAGCCGCGAAGTTGAAGTTGTAGATAGCTACAAGTATCTTGGTGTAGAATTCTGTAAGAACACACTTTGGGAACAGTGTATTACCAAGAGGGTGGCTGCTGGATGGAGGGCACTCTATGCAATGCAAAATAATTGTTTTCGCGCAGAAATTCATGATTGGCCACGAAAAGCCCACTTGTTTCGGGCTTTGGTAGAGCATGTTTTACTGTATGGCTCTGAAGTGTGGGGGCCTGCCATTAGTGCTAGTGCTTGGGAGAGCTTGGAGCGGGTGCAAAAGTCCTTTCTCACTTACAGCCTCGGAGTTAAAACAACGGTGCCCTATGCTATTCTTTTACAAGAGATAGGTGTTTGGCCTCTTCAACATTACGCCATGAAGCCATCTCCACTATATCTGCAAGGTGCACCACATGGATGATGTTAGGTATCCTGTTCTTGCACTTGCCATGGCTGAATCTCCTCAGCGTTTGAAACGATGTTGGAAAGAGCATTGCACTACATGGTTTGCCCGTTGGGCTGTCTGATGCTTGCCAGTTCTGATCCTGAGCTTTTGCAACAATATCTCAATGGTTGTTTTTCTCAAAAGATATGGGACGCAGTTACTTTGGCCCAAGTGAAAACTGGTCATTATCATGCACACATAAATCCCACCTTGGCAGAACAAGCTTGTAGCTATTGCATCAATTCGCACGGGGTCCCACAGGCTACGGATTGAGACAGGTAGATGGGAGCGGCCGCAATTGCCGCGAAAGCGAGACTATGTGCTGTTGCGATTCTGTGTTATTGAAGATGAAAGCCATACTCTTCTCGAAAGTTGCCCCGCTTTTGAGATAGTCCGAATCATTTTTTGACCTTAGCATTCCATTCCACGCTTCCACAACTTCTCAGAGCACCATCTGTGCATGACTTGGCATTATACATACTTGAGGTTCTAGATACACGTCAGCAATTACTGAGCCCTCAGTAGTCATTATCTCCGCTTGTCTAGTATCATCATTACTGCAAAGGTTTTTCCCTTGAAAACCTTTCGAGGCAGGGGTTTTTTAATCCTAGTAGTAATGATTGTACTAGCCCATTGTATGGGTCCCATGACCTATTGGTCTCCGTGGACGTTAAAAAAACTATTCTATTCTATTCCTACTCTCCATAAATCTAGACATTTTAATCAATGACATGTATTGGAGTGTGCGCGTTTTAATATCTGGCCTTATTGTTCATAAATCTACCACAACCACTATTTACAAACATCTTTGCAGTATAACAATAATAAAAAAGAAGACATGGAGATGGCGTATGCTTATATGTATTGTGTTCTTGTAGTAAAGTGGTCGATTATCTTTTTTTTGCTCTTTTGTCCTTGGCAATACGTTCCATATTTTAACTCACATCGCCTATTGTGACTTAGAACGCAATACATACTACTTTCATTAAGCAAGAAAATGTCTATGAGGCATACTCGATAAATGCACACACATAGAATGATCTGCCAGCCAACCAAGTATGAATGCAGGCTTTACACAATAGGGAAAGATAACGAATGTTTTATATATTATGGTCAAGTGGTTATGCTCTGCAGTTCCTTTCCTTTTTGAATGTAATATTTCCAGTGCTGCTGCAGTTAGTTTCAGATGAAAAAGAGGTGTGAGGCACTGATGCTAGCATTGATATGGCAGGTATGTTGTCACATGGTACAAGAGCTAGCATGGATGCTAATTTACCTAGTTTGTTGTCTAATGGCAATTTTCTGTCGATTCTTAGATCGTGCTAACGAATAAGTATTGGTTGCCATAAGATCTTTGTTGGTTTCGGAGCAAGGTACACATTTACTATGGGAATTGGAAGGTTGCTCATGTGTTGACATTTGCTGGCACTATTTTACCATCTTACTGCTTGGAGGCTATAAGCCAGTATTCGTACAGATATAGTCATCACTGATTCAATGTAGTTATTCCATCCCCGCCGCAACCTTCACCCCAACCCTGCATTTCCGCTAGTTTCTTTCAAAGCGGCGCCGCTAATTACCGCCGCCTCCTTTTTCTTGCAGCTCTATTTCTTGCCGCCTCATACTTTTTCTTGCAGCTCTAGAACGGGAGGTGCAGCTTGTAAGTGAAGCGCATTCAGATCTTCGTCTAGAACGGGAGCTTCATTTTCCTTATGTTAAAGATCCACCGCATGATAAATGCCCTTGTTCTGCCATTGAAGCATTCTTGCCCTTACGTCTTTCAAATGCCACAGAGCAGTATAAGATCATGCCAGAGTGGTAGCTTGACCGCTCTCATGAATGAAATGGCCTTCCTTTCTCCGGTTCTTTGCACGAAAAGAGAGAGGTCGTCAATGCTTGTAAATATGGAGTGCTATAGATAGATGCAGAAGCCAGACACCTATGTAAAACATTGCATTGATATTTAACTGGTTTTGCTCTGTTTTTTCATTGATCTTGTTATGTTGTGGATTGTTGTGGATCTTCTTTTTTCATTGATCTTGTTATGTTGTGGATCTTGTTATAAAAACAATTCAATTCAATTCTATTCTATTCTATTCTATTCTATTCTATTCTATTCTATTCTATTCTATTCTATTCTATTCTATTCTATTCTATTCTATTCTATTCTATGTTGTGGATCCTTTCAAGCACAGCGGCGGCACTGCATGCAGGAAGGCACCATAGCCATCTGCCATGTGTCTGTACATAATTCGCCCAGGCATTTATTACGCACGGGAAAATACCCTCCTCGGGTTTTTCGGGGGTGCGGCGTCGCCAGCGGGGGCAGACACTCTCGGCTCCGCCGCTCATGCGTCGCCACCGCTGGCGGTGCCGCCTTGCAGATTAGCCCCCGGAAATTCTCGGGGGATATTTTCCCTTATACATCAAAACTTCTAGATGCATTTTGGGCATTTTGGTAGTTTTCTTATTATTATTACAAAAAATTTATTGTGGCAGCCGAACATTTCTCTTTCCCGACTCCCCGCCGCGAACATTTTTCTTTCCCGACTTTAGATAGTTGACACGTATCACTAATCAAAGGCTATTTTTACACCACCTGTTTGCATTTTAAGCCATATATAATGTATATATCTTTCATAGGCAGATTGAAACGAAGTCTATCTCGTTAATCGACATAGTCATTGCCTTCCTTCGACCATGTGTTCGTATTTTAACCTACATGTAAATAATATCAAATATTACTAATATAATCATGACATGTGCCTTTTTCATTTATAACATTGATTTTGTATGATTATATGCAATAATGATGAGTGTGCAAAATTGACATGTGTCTTTTTCGTCGTTCGAGATAGTGTGAATTATCATGACATTTGCCTAAGGCGTCTAATGGTGCCATTGCTTTAACAAATTTGAAGCTATACAACAGCAAAATATGTGACAACACCAGAGTAGAAGGGCGTGTTAGCCCTAAAATGGCCTCTTCCCAAGGTGCAAGATCATCTTGTAGCCATCATAGTTATTGATGAAGACAATGACCGAAAAGCCTAAATCCTCTTCAAAATCCTAGCCACAATGGGTACATGCTTTACATCGTGCACCCTTTGGATGACATCTATGCATGCTCTGCTAAAGTTTGCTACGCTAGAATTGCTAATGAATGGTTGCAAACTTAAACTTTTTCAGTTTGCTACCTGCAAAGTGGATGATTTTCATTCTGCTTTCCTTCCCCCCCCCCACCTTTTTTTATTGAAGATTGTACATATTTATGTAATATGGTACAAAAAGGACATTTTGTAAGGAAGTTTAACCCTTGGTAAAGAGGGGAAGATCTTCTTGTAAGTAAAAAGAACTTTTTATAGGGAAGATTAACCCGCAAATGACACGCAACATAGAGCCTTGAACAAACATAACTAAATAAACTATTTTAAGAATGAGCTCAGACAAAAGCTTTTCTCCTAAATAGAAAGGAAGATTTGTTAATGGGGTATGATCGGAGATTAAAATTTCTATTCTTCCTTCCTTTTCCTTTGATTAGCACATTGAAGGTATAGAAAATGCACATGCACGATTCTGCCCTTGCCATGTTAAACCTCCCCTTTGAATCTTTTGCATTGCACAAAGGAAAGGGGACAAAGGTTATCCCTGTTTGATACCTCTTTTTAATGGAAAAAAGGGAATGCACTCACCATTGATTAGGATAGTAGATTTGGAATTGCCCAAAATAGCACTAAAAAATCGAATTACTTCATCTGAAAATTCCAAAGCCTTGAAGCATTTAAAAGAAGAAGAAGAAGAAGAGATTTTAACGTCACGCCACAAGGCAGCGTCCTATCGGACATGTGACACTTTACAACACACCCAGATGGGTCCTGCCCCCACCACTTTACATTGCTGAAGTGGGTCCTTCCCCCACCAACTTTATATTGCATGGCCACTTTCACAACGAGGCGTTGAACCCGTGACCTTGGGTATGGCAGTTTAACGTCTTACCACAGGAAAAATCCAACTCACAATATCAAAGCTTTGGTGATGTCTAGTTTGAAAAGAGCAATGTCATGTTCCATGTCCTTAGCCCATTGAAGGCCTAAGATGGTAATGACAGCATTGTACAGTAATGTGCATCCTTATGCCATTATCCCGGCCTAACTTTGCCACATGGCAAATGTGACGTTCCAGCACAGTATACGGTCCCAGGACGTATACTGTACTGCCCCGTCACGCGTACACGCCACTCCGACCGACGTGTACGCCAACGGATAGCCAGATAAGTAGCCCTTGGGGGCAACTTTTTAGATATGTTCACATGTTATTAATGTGCACATGTGCACATTAATGTGGGCATACCCTTCCATGTTGGCATATTTTGCCACCTAGCCATTAAAGGCAAGTGGGGCCTTTTCAATTATCCCACATGCCAAAATGGGTAATTGAAAACCCTAGCCTAAACCCCATGTCTATTTAGGGTAGGAAAACCCTAGCTTGCTAGTTTTCGTCCTTAGGGTTTTAGAGCTCAGTTTTGGCTGCCCCAGGAGCCAAAACCGCCTCCCCGTGACGCCTGCCCCAAGCGAATTGCGCCATCGGTTCCCCCTCAATTGATCAGCTCGGCAGATGGTTGAACTCAGTCGAGGAGCCACTCGGGGATCAGAGTTTGGTCAATTTAATAGCTTAAACCGCCTTCTAGTCATAGAATCAGAGGTTTAGACTATTAAATTGCCCATAGCAGCCTATCTAGATCTTAGATCTTGGACACTAACTAAAGAACCTAACTCTATGATTAGATCTAGTTCTTTAGTTCTTCCGTGATGTATTTGGATGATGTATCTCCTGTGAACTCCTTGTATTGGGAAGGGGGTAGAGGCCCTAAAGCTTGTAGTTGATGCTCCTAGAGTAGCCTCTCTAGCACACCGTAGATTCGCCTCAGGCACAAGAACCACACCTCGGTTGTGGGTGAAGGGGCCGACCGCTTAGAAGGAGGTTCGTGTTCTCGACTCTTGAACCATCCCTATGGTGTGTTAGTGCTACCAGGGGATCATTGTGACTAGGTCTAATGGCTTACCACCGAAAAGCGGGTAAGGCATGGGCTCGACACCTCCAAGTGAAGTGGTGTACACTTTCCAAAGGTTCACCCGGAATACGGCAAAGGGCCCTCTAGTCACCTTGAGTCAAAGATGTAGACCTCTCGGAGGGAGTGATCCCTACCTGCCCCATCGAAATCGGGAGATGAAACCCGTGAATAGCCCCTTTGGCTATGCATCCGGGCGGGCTACGGGGCCAGTCCCAACACTTTTCAGCCTACTCGCAAAGTGTGCACGGAGGGGCGGATGGAGTGGACAACCCTATGCCATGTTCTTATGCCGCCCAACTCCATTGCCATGAATTCGTCGCCTCAGATCAACTCGAGACCCAAGCCGCCGGGCCACCCCTGAGTCCGGAGCCTTGGGTAGGATTCCCTATGTGATGTGCTGACCATTGTCTATGCAGATGTTGATATACCACCCCTCTGGGTGGATGGAGGATTCTGTTGGTACTGACATGTAAGTTTACGCTTCCGCAGCTAGGTAGGCCCTGAGGGAGACAGGGTAGAATGACACCTTCACTCTTCCCACTGGGACTCGTTATGGGTGCAGTGATATGTGGAGGGCCCCCGTGACGCATGGAGCTGGTGTGGGGAAGAACTCCTCGCTTGTATACCTGTGAGAGCACCGCACACCCAGTAGGGGACGCCACAAAGGGTATCGAGCAATGTTCTTGGAGACCAAGAGCAAAGCACTGACCATGTCCCAGTAGTACTAACTTGATAGGATCCTCAAGCCTCGAAAAGTGGGAAATTTTTTTTCTCATCTTTGTAGTTTATGCTAAGCTAGTAACAATTAAGTGAATTGAAATTTAACAAGATTAAAAAGAATGAGCCAAAATTTTTCCAAGTGAGGTGGTCTCACAGCTCGCGCCTGGTCGCAGAACTAAATTTTAGTTTTGAAGCGAGGCGCAAGCTGTGAGACATCGAGCCAAGAACACCAAAACATGATGAATTTGAGAAAAATAATGTGGTAAGGCTAATTCTAAGATAGGAATTAGTTAGAATAGCATGTTTTAATTACCTAAAAACCCTAGAAATGTATGAGATCTCACAGCTCGCGCCTGGTCGCAAAACTAAACATTAGTATTGGAACGAGGCGCAAGCTGTGAGACCAATAGGTAGAAAAGGTCTGAAATAAGTATAAGTTTTAGCTAAGTTGGTGCCTTAGCATGTTAAACAGAGCAACTTGAGTTTTGACCTAAAATTCCCCAAGCTATAAATAGATGTAGAACCCCCCTCATTTTTTCGTCCAAGCCCTAGAAATCCGCTCTTCCCAACTTAGGCGATCTTTCGGCGCTTTTATCCGATTGACGATCCGTAAAGCATGGCCCGAACCAAACAGACCGCAAGGAAGCGTCGCCCAGGCGAAACCACCAGCGCCACTGAGGCGGAGATCATTCGGAAGATGCTTCGCGGAGAGGCTCGCGAGAGGGGCCGCTCGCGGACGAGGAGCAAGACACGCCCGATCCGATTGATGTCTTCAACCAAAGAAAGTGGAGCAGACGAGGCCACATCACCCAACTCCATGGACGAGGAGACGAGGGAGGTGTATGAAGAAATAGAGCGGAGATCCGGCAGCAGAACAAGCGTAAGACCATTCGTGACGCGACCCACGCAGATCCTCGAAAGGTGATGAGCAAGTGATGTGTCCGGAGCCGCCAGAGGTAGCGCGCATTTAGAAGGTTCATCGAAAGCACGAAATGCAGAAGAGAAGGGAAGACAAAAAGAGGAAAAGGGAGGAAGAGGAACAAAAGGCAGCAGCAGGTTTAAGAAGAAGGCGAAAAGGGAAGTTCGTGGTCGCACAAGGAGGACGGCGATTGCCCGCCAAGGAAGAGGCCGAACCCCAAGATTGTCATCAAGGAGCGGCAACCCGACGAACCCCCAAATCCCTCCGACGACTCTTCTGAGGAGGACTTCAACCCTAATGCTGCAGGTGGAAGCTCTTCCAAGCACCCAGCGACGAAAGCAGAAGTACCGAAAGCAAATGCAAGACCGAAAGCAACCCCAAAGAAGATCAAGTGCGTAAGCCCCCGAAAGCAACCTCGCATGGGATAGAAAGAAGCAACCACGACCTGCCCGAAGCCTACGCCACCGGCATTGGGTGAAGATTTACGAGAGGAAGATGAGGGAGCACGAGGCCTACATGAAGAAATGGGAGGCCTACAAAGAAATATTATGAAGAAAAACAGGGTCGTTTCATCGAGGGAGGGTGACCAACGGCAAAGAAACCTTAAAGCCGCCACCACCGGCCCAAGGTTCCCAAGCCGCCACCCGAAGAAAGCTGATAGGAAGGAGGTGGAGAGAAGAGCGCTAAGGGAGATTAGACACTTCCAAATAAGCAGCTCGGTCTCCCAATTCCCCGCGGCCCCTTCGCCTCTGGTTGGTGCGAGAAGTGATGCAGCTCTACGTAACGCAGACTTTAGAGTCACTGACGAGGGCCACTGGGCAATGCAAGAGGCGGCCGAGGCAAAGATAGTGCAACATTTTGAGGATTCAACAGCCTGCACTATCCACGCCAAGCGGTAACCTTAATGCGACAGACATGAGTCTTATGACCGCATAAAGGAGAACGCCTTAGAAACTTTTGTTGTAAATAATTAAAAATTTTGTAATATAGAGCAATTTTGTGTACCGATGACATAAACTTGGTTAATTAGAGCAAATTAATAAGTTTTAGCTTTTATTTCAGTGAAATAGGACATTTGCAAGCCGAGAGACATGATGTCTCACAGCTCGCGCCTGGTCGCAAAACTAACTTTTAGTTTTGAAGCGAGGCGCAAGCTGTGAGACCTCGCCCAAACTTGACCAAAACAGCCCAAATCGACCAAGTAAGGGGTCAATTTCACCGATTTGATGAGCCCATCACCCTTACACCATTAGTTTACCCAAATTAGACATCTTTTTGATCGAAATGAGATCGATGTCTCACAAACAAGCCCGGGTCAAAGAACTAAAAGTTAGTTTTGAAGCGAGGCGCAAGTCGTGAGACCTCTTACCATTTCTTCACCAGACTTGTCAAAGTCACCTTCAACCTATTGCATAGCATCTTTTAGGTAATCTAGCCTTGTTCAAGCATCCCATATAGTCCTCAAACTCCCATTTTGACCTCAGATAGGCTAGAATTACCCAACCCTAGAAAATTTTCAAGTCATCCAAAAATTAGGGTTTTCCCCTTTTCTATAAATAGACCCCTCATTTCTCAGATAGCACCCTACAAATCTGCTCCTGCCCTTCTAGCCGATTTCTCAACTCCCTGAGGTGCTCTTGCAACCGTTTGTTACCCTCTTCTGCAATTAATCAATGGCAACTTCGATTTCCACAGATGGTACAATACACACCACGCCGCCGAGGCCGACGTCGACCAAATCTTCCGGATCTTCGTGAAGGAGGTAGATGTCCAAGCAACCTTGCACGCCACCCAGCTTTTATAGTAGAGTCTTGACTGAGTTCCAAGCTAGGGTAGAACCAGCGCTAGTGCAACTCCCCCTTGTGTAGGCTATTTTGTTCCTAGACAGCCCTCAAGTAGTAAAGATTAGACGATGTCCCTAACATCGCCAAATACCTCACAAACAAGGCGATCGCGACACCTCGAGCCAATGGTCCTAATCACAACAGACCAAGTACTTCTTTCAACACCGCCTCGGCAATCTTTCTTACCCACCGTGTCGAAACACCGTGGGGAAACCTCCATTCCCCCATGGACGGGGACCCATTAGCCATAGCAAAGAGAGCAACGGCCCTCACACAGAACAGGAGCAGAAGGGAAGGAAGAAGACTCTAAGAACAGAATCAAGAAGAGGAAGACTATGTCGAAGCTCGACCCAAATGGAGGAGCGGCGACAAGCGCAGCAGGAGTGGCAAGACTTCTCGAAAGAAGCCGGCAGACTCTCGTGAGTCACGCCACCCCCCCGGATTAGGCATCACAAGCCTAGCTCCCATTATAGTCGGTTGGTGAGGAGTTTCGCTCCTAAGCGACATTCAAAACCTCCCTGAGTGCGGGAAAGGGAGTACCGACCAAGAGTTGCCGCACCAACTCCGGTTAACGGACTTGGACGACTTCATCGTCCGAGGAGAATCCGACTTCCCCTCCAAGTAAGGGGAAGCCGACACTTACACCGGAGAGTTTACCTCCCACATACAAGCCTACAAAGAACATCGTGCAGATTATGGAGGCGCATAAAGGCCGAGAACAAGCTACCGACGGAGGAAGAATTCCTTGCTCTTCAGAACAGATGGGGATCCGCTTATGCGACCTCAAACATCCTAACGGCAAGCTCGCCCACAAAGCACCTCCCCGAGAGGACAGCGCACCCACCTCGTGAGGGCTTCAAAGAATGAGAGACTACGAGGGAGCTCACCACGGTGGAGGTTGATGACTTCGAAGCGCATACGCAGCTGGATACCGAAAGTGGCCGAGGACCCGCCTCGCAACGACAGTCACTACGGTATTACCCCGCCACCGCCGATGGATGGAAGAATAGCGTTATCCACCGCAAGTTCACCCCGTGAGGCGCAGGAAGGAGTATCGTTGCTGATTGCACTCTCGTGATTCGGCGGCATGCGCCGTTACCCCCAACACCGAAGTATGCAATCCTCGTGAAGAGAGCGGTAGCACTCGACGCCTTCGACTTCGCCATACCTTACAAAGGGCAGCAAGACCGCCGCTGATGCCAGCTTATACCTCCCACCGCGAACGAAGATTTGGCAAGAGCATTACAAGGTGGATCTCCACCAATGTCCTTAGGAACTTGGGCCATTCAAAGGGGAAAGCCCAAGTGAAAAAGTTCCCGGAGGATAATCCATCTTACCGGCAACAACAGAAATGATTAGTCAGAGTTGTAATTTTTTTGTATTAGTGTAATATAAAATATAAATATAATATTCTCTTGCACTATAAATGTTTTGTTGATATATTTTATGTTTCCCCAACCATGCCAACAAACATAAATAATGCAAGAAAACAAGGAAAACTAACCATGTAGATATGAACCACTTGTGTATGCAGCTAGAGGCCCGAAAGGCCAGAGAACGACAACCTGGAACTTACAGAGGAACAGAGCCCGCCTGTGCCACGCCCCAAGGAACCCCCGCTTTGAAGAATTTGGACAAATGACCCCTTAAGAAGAAATATCGCAAATGAGGATGGACCTCGAACATGATAAAGGCTTTGCTAGCCGCACGCGCGGAGAGCAGTTCTGGTGGGTAACGCCAACCGCCGCAAGCATCAGCTCGAGAAAAGGTAGAGACAAGAAGAGGAGCAAGAGAGGAAGGTCCCCAGCTCTGACTCCTCCGACTCAAGCTCGTGATTCAATCTCGACCCGAGGAAGAAGAAGGGCGTAAACCAAGTCCGGAAAGCGCATCTAAAGGCGAGGGAACCCCCGAGGGACGCACAAAGGGACACAAGAACCTCCTCACTACCGTAAGAAAGTAGATTCTCGTGACCGGCAATGTATGGAAGGCCCTGAACCGAAACAGCTTCTGGGAGAACAAAATCGCATGGAGGCAGAGGCTTGGCTTGACGAGATGAGCCGAATACGGCAATGCCTATGGTATGAAGGACAAGGATAAAGGCAGGTGGCAACAAATAACCCTCAAGGAGCAAAGACGCATTTGGTGGAAGGGCTATGCCAAGGCTCATGGCTTAAGCAGGATGCTTGCGTGTTCAAGAAGTTTGCTAAAGCCTTCAAAGCCATTATTACGCTCCAAGAGAGCACAAGTCCAAAGATGATGCAAAGAGGTTCTACAAAGGTTGCGGCAAGGCAACAAGTCAAGACAGAAATATACAGAGGAATTTATGAGGCTAAGGTCAGATGTGCCAAAGTTAGGTGAGAAGCATGCAAAGGAAAGCTACATTGAAGGTCTAAATGAGGAGATCCGCGCTTGTAAGGGCAATAAACCCTAGAATTAAGGTCAAGCGAGTCCAAGGCAATAAGCTTGCAAGGAACAGGACCTCGAATAGCGGCGTAGGCGGCAAGATACCAAGATAAAGGCAAGGCAAGAAGTGCGGTTTTTAGCCCCGAGGACAACCCAACCAGACCAGCTAGAGCCCCATATAGTGGCAATCAAGGGAAGCAAAGAGGAGAAGAAGCGGTGTCTTTTTCAAAGACAAACAGAAGGGTCAAACTACTCCAAAGCAAAGGCGATCCTTTACGCAGCCATGCCCAAGGAAAAGAGACAGAGTGCATAGAAAAGCGGCTTTGCTTCGGTGTTTTCCAGCGGGCCATAGGACAAATGAATCGCCCATATGTCATGAGTGCAGCCAGCGTAGTTGGGAGATTGGGACACTTTGACCGACGACGACGGGCCAGGAGGCCCGCGACTACATTCGTGGTGAGTGTCATATCTTTGCCGCAATAGATACAGAGCAAGCAGAGAGCCAAGATAAAAGTAATTTCCACAAAGGGGAAAGGCCAAGGCCAAGTCATTTATAGTCCCGATAGATTCGAAGTAGCCATAACTTTGCATCCCCCGCAATGGTTCAAATGTTGAAGTTGAAACCATTAAAGTCAAAAGCCAAGGCCCGCCATCTTAGCAAGTGGAGCAAGAAGGCGCACGGCGTGTAAAAGAATCAACTTTGACATCGACTTGCCGTGGATTAAGATCCGGATGGGGGCGAAGTAATGGGCATCGGCAAATACGACTTGATAATAGGTATGGAGTACCTTGGACCAGCGAGGGCCATTATTGATTGTGGAAAGCGGAAGGTGACCTTCCCAAAGACCCGACGGCAAGATCATTGAGATAACACAAAGAAGTTGTTCCCATCATGCGGTGTATGTCTTCTAAACGACCGCTCAAGTGCATCAAGAGTGAGCAAGTGGCATACATCTTCAAGCTTGAGATTAGTGAGCCGAATTGGAAGGAAGCAAAGAAGACAAGATGCTCGCCAAGTTGCCGGCAAATAGCTAAGTTGATCACGAGTTCCACGATCTCTTTCCGTGATGAGATCAAGCAGCTCCCTCCTTATAGGGGAGTCGAAAAGCGAGATAGCACTCGAACCAGAACAAAGCCAACAAGCAAGGCTCCATATAGAATGACAACGCAGAGTTGTTGTGGAGCTGAAGAAGCGATTCTAGGGAGCTGCTTTCGACCTAGGTTTCATTAGACCTAGTGTCTCGCCGCTTTGGAGCCCCATTCTTTTTGTCAAGAAGAAGGATGGATCTTTGAGGATGTGCATAGACTATAGACAGTTGAATAAGCACACCATTAAGAACAAGTATGCGCTTCCAAGATCGGGGCGACTTGATGGATCAGCTTCAAGGAGCAAAGATCTTCTCAAAATTGACTTAAGGTCGGTTATCATCGATACGGATAAAGGAGGAAGATA
Organism: Isoetes taiwanensis; assembly: GCA_021234155.1. Classification (NCBI taxonomy): domain Eukaryota; kingdom Viridiplantae; phylum Streptophyta; class Lycopodiopsida; order Isoetales; family Isoetaceae; genus Isoetes; species Isoetes taiwanensis. The sequence goes on along the minus strand of JAJEKV010000042.1, from coordinate 4,250,041 downwards.
TCCACAAGACCGCCTTCCGGACGCCGGTATGGGCATTATGAGTTCACAAGTGATGCCTTTCGGCTTATCAAATGCCCCCTAACGCTCATGAGACTCATGAACGATATCTTCGTGGGAGTTCCTAGACACCTTTGTGATTGTTTTCTTTGATGACATTTTGGTGTATAGCAGATCCCTTGAACAAAGACGCGTGCAACACTTGAGAAGGGTGCTAGAGAAGTTGAAGAGGCACCAGTTATGCCAAGTCGCCGGGTGCCACCGCCTTGATGCAGAAGGTGGAATACCTTGGTCATGTGATCTCGCCAGAAGGCATCTCAACGGACCCCGCCAAGATTGAAGCAAATGATTCAAAGGCCGGGCGCCAAGAATGTGCATGAGGTCGGTTTTCGCTAGCGGTGGTACTACAGAAGTTCGTGAAGAACTTTGCTAAGATAGCAGCCCCGCTAATGCACTGGCGAGGGCGCAGAGAAGGTGAAAGATTGGGTAGAGCATTGGCACAAGAAAGCCCAAAAGGGGTTTGAATTGTTGAAAGAAGCTCTGACGACAGCCCCGCCTTGACCTTGCCGACCGGAGAAAGATAAGCTTGTAGCAACAGATGCGCAGTAAGATAGCTACAAAAAGCGCGGCTTATGCAAGAAGAGCGTGTGGTAGCGTATGATTCCGTGAAGATGAACGACGCCGAGATGCGCTACCCAACGCACGCATCGTGAATTGCTTGCGGTTGTCGTGGCATTAAGAATATGGAGGCACTATCTCTTGGGAAGGAAGTTCCAATTGGATACCGACCATCAGAGCCTCCAATATGTATTCACGCAACCACACCTTAATCTGAGGCAGCGGAGATGGATGGAGTTCCTCGAAGAATATGACTTTGATATAGTCTACAAGCCGGGGAAGCTCAATGTGGTAGCAGATGCGCTTTCAAGGCATCCCCTGACAACTAGAGTGCATTGCAATGCAATTTCGATGCTCTCCAAATGACTTTGGTAAGAAGATTGAAGAGTCCTTGCCAACGGATGTGGATTTCGTGGAAGTATGGGCAAGCCTCTCTAAGGAGGCTAGAAACAGATAAAAGAGCGGAGGCCTTCAAGCATTATAAGAAGGAAGGCAACCTGTTATACCATAAGAACAAGTTGTGCATACCCAATCATCGTGTGTAAGGAAGTTGATCCTCCATGACACGCACAACAGCCCAATAGGCCGCCATGCGGGATTCATGAAAACATATTTCAAAGTCTTGCAGCAGCCTATTATTGGCCGGAATGAAGAAGCAAATAGCTCGCTACATCAAGGAATGTCAGCTATGCCGCCAGACGGCATGCGAGCAGCTTAATTCCGGGGGCATTAGAGCCATTAGCGGTGCCAAACGCTAAGTGGGAGGTAATCGGCATGGATTTCATTACGGACTCCCAAGAACGGCCAGAGGCAAGGATGCCTTGATGGTAGTGGTCGACAAGTTGTCGAAGATGGCACATTTTGTGCCTTGCGGGACCACAGATACAAATATGGATACAAAGAAAGCTCTTCACCAAAGAGATCTTCAGCTTCATGGCATGCCAAGGGAGATTATCTCCCACGGGGATCCGTTCATGAGTGCCTTTTGGCAAGACCTCTTTGGCGACGATTCGCACCAAGCTATCCATGAGCACGGGCGTATCATCCTCGAGACGGATGGCCGACGCGAGCGGACCAACAAATTTTAGAGGACATGCTATGAAACTATGTCCGAATAAGCAAGGTATGTGGGAAGAATTTATTCACTTGGTGGAGTTTGCATACAATAGCACCAAGCGGGAATCATCCCAAATGTCGCCGTTTATGATCAATTACGGCTATCAGTGCCTAACTCCAGACACTTGGCACAATCCCGTGTCAAAAGTGGAAGTCTCGCAGCAGATGTTGGCTGATATGCAGCAGCTTGTGGAAGAGGTTCGAGAGTATCTGCTAGCAGCAAGAAGTCGACAAAAGAGCATCGTAGACAAGCATCGAACGAAGAAAGAGAGTTCAAAGTTGGAGATGATGTTTGGCTCAAGATCAAGGTGAAGCAAAAGGCTCAGATTGGGAATTGCAAGAAGCTTGCTCCAAGGTGGGCTGGACCTTCGTAATAGTCGAGAGTAGGTAATCAAGCCTACAAGCTAGACTTGCCAAGACACCTAAAGATTCATAAGGTCTTCCATGTGAGTTTGTTGAAGAAGCACACTCCAAATCCGCACGAAGTCTTGGACACTCCAACGTTGTTGGAAATGACAGAGGAGCAAATTGGAAATAGTTCCGAAAATGATTCTTGATAAAGCTTTCAAGAAGACAAGGAGGTCGAGTTCCTCCAATACTTGGTCAAGTGGAAACACTTGCCGCTGGAAGACGCCACGGGGTACTTAAGAAGGATTTAGTAAAGCAAAGTACCCACGCTTTATGGAGCATTGGGACGGCAAGGTCATCTCCGGCTAAGAAATCGCCTGCATGTCGATTTGTGTAGGTTAATTCTTGTGTAGTTAGGATTAATCTCGATGCCACCTATGCTTGGTATGGGTCGCATGCGTTGTTACCGATGATGAGACCACTACGGTGATCTCTAGGGCGGTGTAATGTCAACGTAGGCATGACCGCTTTTGGGCGAGTGGAAGGTAGATTAGAAAGTCTACTGTCCCCACGGAAGTAGACGACCTCGAGAAAGGAGGTCATTAAGGAATGCACTGATAGGAAAAGCACCTCTAGCCCCATATATGCTTTGATAGGAGGAATCAGGCCTTCACGCCCCATATAATGGAAGGACCTATCCTCCACGCCGGGCAACTAGGGTGTAGGCATGAGCGCATATAGGCATATAGGCTATCTCCACGGCCATAATGGAAGATTCACCCTCTTCCTACGGCCGGAGATTAGCCATGCATCCATGTAGATAGGTGGGGTGGTCACCATATAACCAAAAATTTATTAAATAATTAAAATGGTACTAACGTAGTAGTATCGACTGCAGCCAATAGAGCTCCCGGAGGGCAAGGAGGTCGAAGCTCACGAAGACTTGCAACACAAATTTTGTTGGAATGTGTAGCAAGGAAACTAAGAGTACCTCGAACAATAATTATAGATATGAGATGTTGAAATTTTGTATAACTTAATGTCATAATAACTGAGATAGCGAATACCTTGTTTAATGATGTTATGAATTCTTAAGTATTCCATAGTATGATGACGTGATAATGTTTTAAAAATATTACCTTAGGGTAATCCTGGTAAATGTATAACTATTATATTGTATGCGTCCACGTTGATTGCGGTTGCGATTAGGAAGATCCCAAGGTGGGGAGACCCACGATGCCGCGGGGCGACATCATTTCAAGGTGGGGAGAATGTGACGTTCCAAAGACGAAGATACGGTCCCGGGGCGTATCTTTGTATTGCCCAAATCACGCGTACACGCCACTCATTTCCGACCGCGGTAATGCCAACGGATAGCCAGGTAAGTAGCCCTTGGGGGCAACTTTTTAGATATGTTCACATGTTATTAATGTGCACATGTGCACATTAATGTGGGCACACCCTTCCATGTTGGCATATTTTGCCACCTAGCCATTAAAGGCAAGTGGGGCCTTTTCAATTATCCCACATGCCAAAATGGGTAATTGAAAACCCTAGCCTAAACCCCATGTCTATTTAGGGTAGGAAAATCCTAGCTTGCTAGTTTTTAGCCCTTAGGGTTTTAGAGCTCGGTTTTGGCTGCCCGAGAGCCAAAACCGCCTCCCGGCTGCCCAAGCAAGTTTAATTATGCCATTCCCACTTCAATTGATCAGCTCAGGGATGGTTGAACTTCGGTCGAGGAGCCACTCGGGGATCAGGTATTTGGTCAATTTAATAGCTTAAACCGCCTTCTAGTCATAGAATCGAGGGTTTAGACTATTAAATTGCCCATAGCAGCCTATCTAGATCTTAGATCTCGGACACTAACTAAAAGAACCTAACTCTATGATTAGATCTAGTTCTTTAGTTCTTCTTGATGTATTTGGATGATGTATCTCTGTGAACTCCTTGTATTGGGAAGGGGGTAGAGGCCCTAAAGCTTGTAGTTGATGCTCCTAGAGTAGCCTCTCTAGCACACCGTAGATTCGGCCTCATTGCACAAGAACCACACCTGGTTGTGGGGTGAAGGGGCGACCGCTTAGAAGGAGGTTCGTGTTCGACTCTTGAATGATCCCTATGGTGTGTTAGTGCTACCGTGGATCATTGTGACTAGGTCTAATGGCTTACCACCGAGTGCGGGTAAGGCATGGGCTCACACCGTGAAGTGGTGTACACTTTCCGTGGGTTCCCGGTCGAATCAAAGGCGGTGGCCCTCTAGTCACCTTGAGTCGGCATGTAGACCTCCTCGGAGGGAGTGATCCCTACCGCCCCATCGGGCCGGGGGAGATGAAACCCGGGAATATCCCCTTTGGCTATGCATCCGTGCATCTCTGGTCCAGTCCCAACACTTTTCAGCCTACTCGCAAAGTGTGCACGGGGAGGGGCGGATGGAGTGGACAACCCTATGCCATGTTCTTATGCCGCCCAACTCCATTGCCATGAATTACATGCAGACGAACTCACGGAGACCCAAGCCGTCAGTCACTCCCCTTGAGTCTGAGCCTTGGGTAGGATTCCCTATGTGATGTGCTGACCATTGTCTATGCAGATGTTGATATACCACCCCTCTGGGTGGATGGAGGATTCTGTTGGTACTGACATGTAAGTTTACGCTTCCGCAGCTAGGTAGGCCCTGAGGGAGACAGGGTAGAATGACACCTTCACTCTTCCCACTGGGACTCGTTATGGGTGCAGTGATATGTGGAGGGCCCTGTATCAGCATGGAGCTGGTGTGGGGGAAGAACTCCTGTTTGTATACGGTGAGAGCACCGTACACGAGTAGGGGACGTCACAGCAAACCCAGCCAAGAAATTAGCGTTCCCATTACCATCAAGGCGTGAAAGTCTGGCTGACGAGTTCAGAGCACCTTTCCTTTCTTCGAAAGGTAGCAGAGACTTCCAAATTGTGCGATTCTTAACTGGATTTGTCTTCTAACAATCATGTTTTTGTCTTCTTGCCATTAAGAAGAATCTTGGTAGCTTGAAGACAAATCTTGATGGGAATAAGAATTAGGTTGGGCCTCTAACTTGTTGATATGGCAAAGGGAGGGAAACCAAGTTCTTCCGTAATGGGGATGCACCTCGGTTCTGATGTTTCCCGAACCTCTACGATGCTATCATATAAATATGGAAAATCCCCCTTTATAGCAATACTATCACCAAGAAAGGCCCTTCGTGTGACTCGGACCACTTGTGATGGCCAAGTGTTCGAGCAAAGGACACGGATGTGTCATTCATTCTATGCCTTCTCTGGGATATCCTATACTGCAAAAGCATACATACATGTTAGCACAATACACAAAATAATATGCCATCACGAAGGGTGGTCCATTCATCATCAATATGAAGATGGGTAAAAGCATGTTAGGGTGTACCACTTTTGGAACCTGCAAAAGTACATACACTAGGTACTTCAGAACTGGGTACTTTCTCATTTTTATTTTCATTAAAACTAGTACAAAAGTTCAAAATAAAAGTCAAGGACACATTAATATTGAAAGTTAAGATAAGGATAATGCTACCGGAGATCAAAATATATATAAAAGTCCTAGAATGTACCTTTTATTGAGATATTACACAGGTACCCAGTACCCAGTCCTGGGTACCTTTTTAGGTACCTTTTTGGTCACTAAATAATACTTTTTAAGGGACACCCTAACATGCTTTTACCCAGATCAAGATAATATCACCGTAATATATATCATGCATCGTAAGGGTGAAAGCATGATATAGTGTCTCGATTAGTTTGTCCCCCCGTCCCCTCCAAAATAATTCGAAAGTTAGTTTGAAAATTAGGTTACAAAATAGTGAATGCCGCCTACCAAGGAAAATTCAAAATTTTCTTGATTTTTTCTCCAAGAAATCTGGAGGCCCGGCTTCGTTCAAGCGTCACATTAGAGTATACATACTTATGTGAAGACAATTTATCAGCAATGATTGGTGCATTTTGGGGACACAGACGTTTTAGGAACAATACTTCTTGTGTCATTTTCCAGCTCATCATCCGAATCATTGCTAGGAATTGTTTCACTTCTTGCCCTTGATTTTGCATGACTATAAAAGTTCATCCAATTGATTTCACAATCAAGTGCAATGTAAGAAGAATGCCACAGTCATTGCTTGGGGTACTTGCCCTCCAAGAACCTTGTTAGGCTCATTTTTTCGTAAAGTAAGAGGAATTCCTCCTTTCTGTTTTTCTTCAATAACCTGAACTTATAACAGGCCTTGCCAGTTACCTGTGGACCCCACAACTTTTGCCATTTCGTTGTCATCGACATGCTTTCCCTCTAATTTATACGACTCCTTGTAGCTTAAACCTTTGTCGCTCAACTCAAAAATTGCATGACTTGGATCAACTTCCATGCTTCACAAACTCATCGGCATTATGCTATAATTTGCATTAAACCATTAGCACTCACTCAAACAAATACTTATAAAAAGATAGAATTCAAGATTGCGGGTTCTAATAGCTAATTTAGTGGCACCATAAGGTCATGCAACATTGAAGAATAAATCTGCTAGGGTCTAAGTGCTCCAGCAGGCTGAGCAGCAACATGCAAATGAAAATGCCAAGTATTCTAGAACTAACCAAAGACGTACAAAAAAAGCGAACAAATACATTTCCAAGATGCATATCTTGCAATGAAGTGGAGGAAGTATTAGGCTCCAACTATGCATCTAGAGTAGAAAGCTGCACCAAGATTATAGTAAAGAACAAGTCTGAGAATTCACAACCATTATTTATAATTCTTACTAAAACTTGAGAATTCTCCATTATTTTTAATTCGGATTCTCCTATTATTCCAGAGCGAAACTTAAAAACAACAAGTATCTGTTTCTCAGGTTTCCAGATTGTTGCTTCTTTGATCCTTGAGAAAGAAAATTTGAGAATCCATGCCTTGCAATGACAAGGAGGAAATGACAGCCATATAAATTCGTGTATGATGTTGAAGCAAGCGGGAGCCAAAGAATTCGGCTGCAACAATTCTTTTCTATATTGGTTTCTTGCTATTTTCGTCAAAAAGCATCCCTCTCTTCATTTTTGGAATTCAAAATTACAACGAGCTAAGAAATTAATTACTCACTATTTTTTTTAACTAATTTCTAACTACATTTCTACCTAATTTTATAGTTCGGAAACAAACTAAATGAGACACTATACTATGCTTTAGCCCATATATAGGGGTTCTACCCTGGCTCAGACCCAAAGGGGGTCGACTGACGGTCAAGGACTCCGAATAACAACAACAGACAGAATTATGACAATGGCATTAGTTGGCATAGAATATTGGCGGGTAGTCCATTCCATCCCCCCCTCCTGTGCACACTTTAAGATAGGTTGAAACATGTTGTGGCAATTGTTGTGTCCTAAATATGTAATGTCATAGAGTTATCCTATGAGACTAATCCAAGTTGCATCCCCCTATCCGATGAGGCAGGAATGGGTCAAGTTCCCTTTGGAGCATAGTAGTTCCAAGGGTGGCTAGATGATCGTGGCGACACATCCATATTCGACTTAACCCTCAACATCCATAGATTGAGATCACTCGCACCTATCGAGTCCAGGACAACAACCTTTTGAGACGATGTGACCCATGTGATGTCAAACATATACTCGACCCATGCTCAGTGATCGACTATAAGCCTAGCACACTATAGGGGCCCCAATAGCCACGCTCAGCAATGCCCCACCTCCACTTCACCATTGTGTCCATTATCTGGTGCTCAATCACAGCATAATATCTAACCTAGGTGGGCTCTTGTGCAAAGGCTGCATTTATTGGAATTTATGAATTGAATCGAATTGAATTGAATTGGTTTTTAATGTCCTCGGAGACCAATTGGTCTATGAGACACAATACAATATGGAGTAATAAATGCCATATAGTAGATGCACATAGCGGTACCAATTTTACTACCAGGATTAAAAAACCCCTGCCCTTTCGGGTTTTCGATGGAAAACCCTTAATAGGAAAATATATACTGCCATACAGTAATGTTTATGACGAGACTGGGGCACGTTGTATCTTTAATAGATTTTCTCGATACATCAAGCAAGTAGGACCCCAAGCAAGATGGAAATGAAGTATTTAACAATGGATGCAAATGTAACTGATGAAGAGGAAGATCAGTTGCTCTCTAATATGATGATAAGCTGAACAAAACTGGAAAGTATGGGCCTCATCTTCCACTTCATTCAACTGACAACATACACACAATCGATTCTGCCTAGGAGTAGAATCGCAATGGCCTGTCTTAATGCGCAAATAATGAGCCCCTGTACGAATAGATGCTATTACTCCTTTTTTTTATGACCCATAGGTGCCACTAAGTAAGCTTGTGGGCCCTGCGTAAGTGAAGGGTTGACTTGCTCCTTATAATGGAACTTTGCCCATGATATTTGCATTCCATAGCCTTTGACAAAAACAATAAGTATCAAGATAGGAACAGAGTTGTCCCAGCTTTGTTGGCGTAGATAGTAGGATACAATTTTCATCCTGGATCCAATTCTTAACTAGAAACTCAAGCTATCTATTCTTACTAACCGGTGTCTTGGGTAGATTCGTTATCTTACAGGTTGTCCATAATTTGTTGAATAGGTTGCTCCTCCTCCTCCAAATTCTCGCAAATCGAATTAAGACAAATTGGGCTGAGCCCTTAATTAGCAATTTTCGCTTGCCCATTCGATTTGGATTTCCAAAGTGATCGTTTGAAATGATCTATAATGTGCAATTCATAACTCTTATTCACAATCATAGCGAGTTATGCTAAAATTAAGTTTCAGGCATATAATGAATCCACGGACTAACCGAATGGACCAAAATGAGAATGAAATTTACTGGCCTTCGAGAAGGTAACTTTGTGATTGTGGCATGGCAATGGCAGAAGGCTGAACCTTGTACCAAATGACATAATGGTCTAAACTTATAGTTGACCCATCGAATTGTAGTACTTGGGCTATGATGGAGTAACTGATTGAATGAACATAGTAGCAAATATAGCTCCATGTAGAAAAGGAATGGCAGTGTTATGTATCTTCTTGTAATGATACTTAGACAAGCACAAGTGGGTATAGATATGGTATAGTTGGTTGCCAGTACGTATGCTATGACTATAGCACAAAATAGACATGGTATGATTGACTTGATCTACTTTTTGTTAGAGTTTTATGGATGAGAGGAATATGTAATATTCCAATCATACATAATTAATCGACTAGAGATGATGAAGGTTTGAAGAACAAGTGGGAATGTAACCTTAATTCAGATCCATACCCAAGACACTTGCTCTCAAAATATATGTGATTACCATTGAGTCATAAAAAATTGAGCGACCTAGGAATATAAACCAATAGTTACGACAATTCATTTGTTTAACATTTGGCAATTAACATTGCCATGATGGTTGGGGGTAGCATGTTACAAAGTCACCAATTTCTAAAGAGATACGATTCATAAACGGAAAGTGGGATGGAAACGGTAAAGATTTTACATGATTAAACTTAGGATGGTACTATATATAGCGCCTTGTAGATGAGGGAGAAGTGGACCATGATTACATCTCAAACAATATGTTACGGAGGTAATGTATAAATGTGCAAACTGAATTATAAATATTCATCATATGAAAGGTGGGAAGTTGGACAGTTGATACCATAATATTACGTGGTTCCCTTTGAAGTTGAGACACTGGATCATAACATTACCCTTAATTTAGGTTTATAAGGAGACGTAATTTCCTAAGGCATGATAACATACATATAAGTCTAGCCATAAGCAATATGAAAATGTAGATGAGTGGATACACATAGTGGTGTTGGTCAAATGCATGTCCAACATGTGTGGTAAAAATTAATGGAATGTGTGATAACATGTGTTATCTTTTTGAGCTAAGTGATAGCCAAAAAAAAAAAAAAAAAAAAAAAAAAAAAAAAAGACAAAGGGACATGACTTTGGATAATGGAAGAGGACAATTGCTAGTATATGGAGCAATTGCCTTAAAGCGGCAAGCAAATTATGTGTAAGCTTTGGTGAAGCCATGCGACTGTTGGTCGTTTCCAACCATTAACACATTAGGATAGATAGATAGTATTTTAACGTCACGCCACTAGGCAGCATCCAACTGGACATGTGACCACACACCACACTACATTGCGTTGTTGGGCCCTGCCCCCAACCACTTTACATTGCATCTGTGGGTTTTGACACCCAACAGTTCAGAGTGCGATTCTGGGCAGTCTCGAACTCGAGACCTACAGTTGCTAGATCTAGTGTATTACCACTAGACTAAACGCCCAGACGCAACTAATTGACAACTAATTGACAATTACATATCATTTAGAGTTGGCCATAGGTGACGATTATAACTAACATTGCTAGCAATAAACTAGTGGATACCAATTCTTCCACATGGAATCTGATAGAAGAAAGAACATTAATATTTTTTTATAACAACATGTCATATAAATGGATTTTTATTCAACATGTGAATGGATATATGATCAGTCTGATGGTACTTTCCATTAATGACCACAAGACGGTGTTCTTCTAGTGAGCTTGTAGAATGGTTTTATGATAGTCCATGGTAGGGCTATTTATCAAGAGATTGAACAAAATGTCCATTGTTATATATAGTTCGGTAATGTAGTCTTGCACAGCGAGAAGCACTTCCTCGTATGTGTTGTCCCATGTGACGTTCCAGCATAATATACGGTCCGAATACATATATTATACTGCCATGTCACACGTACATGTCACCTTGACAAGTACTTGAAAGCCGTAAAGGGTTGTGGGGGCTTGTCCCATTGCAGATTGATCCATCTGGTGTGTAAAGCCTACCAGGGATCTTAGCAGCTTGGCCTGATGGTTTGCCACTGCGTGGGGGCAAGGCATAAGCTCGACACCTCTGGGGTGATGCGTCACCTTCCATGGGGTTCAAATCGTAGATGGGTAGTGGCCCTCTAGCCGCCTGTGATGGGCATGCATGCCTCTGGAGGGAGTGATCTCCTCCTGCCTCATCGGGACTGGGGAGATGCAACCCAAGAGTAGCCCCCTTGCCTATGCACTCGACAGGCTACAGTCGAGTCCCAAGGCTTATCAGTCTATTATGCAAAGTAGCACAGGAGGGGCGGATGGAGTGGACTACCCAACGGCCATGTTCTTATGCCAACCCAATCCATTTGCCATGAATTCTATCTGCATTGACTTATGGAGACCCAAGCCATCAGTCGATCCCCCATGCGTCTGAGCCTTGGGTAGGATTCCCCGTATGTTGATGTTGCAGATGTTGTTGTTACATATGTTATGTTATGGTGAGCCACCCTTCGAGGTGGATATGTATGTTAATTGATGCTATGTGCTCATGTTGATATGCTTCTGCAGCTAGGTTTTTTTTTTTTTTTTTTTTGAGAGTAAGAGTTGATTTTTCCATTAATCAAGAAAAACAGTACATGATTCTGCTTATAGCCGCAGAATACATTTTAGCAAGGTCTATCACCAAAATTATGTAACATAAATACGATAAGTGTTGCTCAACATATGTGATGCCAGTCAAGTTTCAGAATTTTGTGATCTTTAAAAAATAACATAAGTTAAAGATGACTTCAATAGAAAGGGAGGAGTCTCGACCCCATCCAACACAGGACCTGAAACAAGCAACCAAAAACTCCAGCCAGATTAAGAAATAAGATTGAGCAATTGATGACAGAGTAGGGCCGGTAATGAGTCCAAGATAGATGATAGAGAGAAGGTAGGCTAAAGGCATAAAGAGTCAAGTCTAGAATTGAAGTAAGCATAGAAAGGAGCAGCAGAATCAAAGGTATATGAGTCAGTAGTCTGTTCAGCAATCTCCTCAATGCAAGAAGGGTCAACCTCACTCAAACAGAGCAAGGAGCCATATAGATCTGCCAACATTCTATGTGTGTAATACTGCTCCCTGAATCCTGAGAACTGATTCTCTGTCATGAAGTGATGATACATGGAAAGAAAGTCGAACATGTTGTAAACCTGCACCACTTCCCTGCAGAATAATCTTACTAACTTGATGTTGTTGCTTGCCTCTGCTTCCACCAAAGAGATATTGCTAAAGAACACACTGAAATCTTGACCAATGTCTTTTTTTTTTAAGAAGGTCATCTTCAATCTCCCCCAGACTAGTTTTACATATCTTCAAGTAAGCTAGCATCATCATGAAAGATAGAATTAGAATTAATGACACCAAGATTGGATGCAAATAAATCAAAAGACCCCTGAAAAGACCAATTGAATTCCATTTCTGTTGTATTTATCTCGCATATTTCCTTTTATGGGCTGATGCAGTGGACTCAACATCAAATTGAAAGTGCACCTTGATCCAAAAAGTTGAGAATTTTTTCATACCATAAACCACTCTATTTCTAGCTTTCCAGACATTCCACAGAGCAATAAACATTAAAGAGTTAGCAAAGGCACACTTATTTTGAATATAAGACAAAAGATTGCCTGGAATCCTATTGGGGAAAAGATGTCCCAGTTTATCAAAGAACCAAGACCAAAAGGAGTTTAGCTTGGGACAAAAGAAAATGTGCTCAAGATTTTCCTCCCTATTACATCCAAGATGGCAAAAAGCAGAAATATCAGCATTCCTAATGGCAAGCAATTGTAAATTGGGGACACTTTTATTAGCTATCACCCAAATAAAGAAACCGGTCTTAGGGAAGCAATATGAGTTCCGCACCTCCTTGAACGTAATGTTGTTTTTTCCTCCTCGAGATAAGCCACTTAGAACTTGCCTTAAAAGGTACATCATTTCTACTTATCAAAGAGTATATCTTGCTAACTTTGTAATGAGATTTACCCTCCAGAGTCCAATTAGTTGCCTTTGGCACAATATTATTTACCCAGATATGAGGCAGAATAGATTTTATGTGAAAATAAACCTTTTATCACTCGGCACCATGGATAATGTTCTTCGATAGGTCCAAGAAACTAACTTGTTGTTGATGTATAGGTCTTGTACAAATTTGAAGCCATAATCAGACCACTTTTTGTACACCCTCGGATGTCTCAAAGCTAGAACTTTATTTGGATGATTCTTGAGGATAGGATTCCAGAAAATTGACATGTGCAGGTTCAAATCTTGAGGGGGAACATAATCAAAGGCAGAATGCACTTTATTCCATGCATGAATAATGTTCCTCATAAGAGGGGAAGTATTAACACCAGCATGGAGGACATTAAAGCATGAATCAGGAAGAATATGGCCAATAGAGGGGTGACCTTCAGGATGAGAGGAAAGCAGCCAATATCTAATGAATTGAGAGGAGGAACTTGAATTGTTCAAATAAGGATTTCCAGATGTATTTACCAAAGAAGAGCACAAAGCTTGCAGATGAAGATTTTGCATCCTAAGCCCCCGTGATCTTTAGGATTGGCAACAAACTTCCAACCAACCTTATGAGATCCCTCCATATAAATCTCCCGATTGTTTTCTCAATCTCATAGTAAAATGCCTTTGGGAGCCACAAGAGCGTAAGAAAAGTAGATATGAGAGCTAGCAAGAAATGTAATTAGCAATTAAAGTTCTCACATACCTAGGGATAAGCCACCTTTGAAATTATTCAACTTCTTTCTGATTCTATCAATGATTGGTTGCCAAAGACCTTTCAGATTAGGATTTAGCGATAAAGGCATACCTAGAAGAGTAGAAGCCTGGTTGGAATTTAAAACCTTAATATCAGCAAAATTTGGCTGGATATTATCACCAATGATCACACATTTGGCCAGATTTAAATGAACACCGATGCAAAGTGAGAGAATTGCTTAATTATATCAAGAAAAACTCAATATTAGAGATATCAAAGATCTAAGAAAGCAAAGGTGTCATCAAAGATATTGGGAGAGAGTAAGAGAGTCATCACTGTCAGGCATTTTAAGACCCTTAAGCTCACCAAGGTCCTTGAAATGAATTATAGCCCTTGTGAGCATCTCAGCCACAATCAGAAATAGATAAGGAGCAAGAGGGCAACCTTGCCCCACACCTCAAGCAAGAGGGAAGAAATGAGAAGGGGATCCATTAAAAGTGATAGCAGAGTTGGAGTAGGCATTCAAGCCATGAATTAAAAGTCTCAGCTTGGGATGAAAACCTAACTTAGACAAAGCAAGGTCAAGGAAATCCCATCTAACAGTATCAAAAGCTTTCTTGAAGTCCAGCTTTAAAAGAACACAATTTTGGTTGGAGATACTATTCCAATGAAGACCTTCCATAGCTGTGATATAATTGTCCAAGATAAACCTGTTAGAGAGAAAAGCAGATTGATGAAGGGAGATGTTTCTCTGTAGATAAGCCTTGATTCTATTAGCAATGATTTTGGCACAGATTTTGTAAGAGGTGTTGGTCAGGGAGATAGGCCTCCAATCAGAGAATGTAGAAGGATTGTCAACTTTGGGAATAAGAGAAATAAAGCCAGCTGATATGGAAGGATGCAGGTAATTGACCTCCCAAAAACCTCTAACCAAAGAAACAATGTCATGCTTGAGAATTTCCCAAAAGTGAATAAAAAACTCACAAGGAAGGCCATCAGGTCCAGGAGATTTATTCTTACCAAAAGAACTTAGAACCTTAAAAATCTCACCTTCATCAGGAATGGCCACAAAGGAAACATCCATGTCCTCAATGGGAGAAGGGATTACCTTATCCAGCAAATCTAGAAAACTCTTCTCTTTAACTGAGTCAATGAGATTTGCAGGCAATTTGGAGAAGAGGGAAGCATAGTTGTCCTGAAAAAAGGTTTTGATGAGCTTGGGATCTTCTACTAACAACCCTGTATCAGTTCTAACCTGAGTGATGGAGTTCCTTAGAAGCCTGACTTTAGCCATTTTGAAGAAACATCTAGAACTGCCACAGTCCATATCCTTGCTGAATTTAATTTTACACTTTATAGTTGAACTCTTGGCTTCCACTTCCTCAATACTCTTCAAATAGTTTTCCAGGAGCTCTTCCCCAAGCTGTAGGTTTAAATTATAAGGATCATCCTGAAGAAGAGATCTAATATCTCTCATTTTGGAAAGCAACTGCTCCTTCTCATTGATTTTGGACAAGTGCTTGCTTTTTGACCAATTTTTGATCCAGCTTTTGATCTTCTTAATTCTGCCATAAAATCTTTTCATGGAGTCTTTGGTTGCTCTCTTCTTGAAATTTGCAAATAGAATTCCCAAGTCCTTCACAAAGGAATCATTCTCAAGTAGAGCACAGTTAAATTTGTAGGGGACATTACCTTCTCTAGGAATTTGAGTTAACTGCTTTGTGCAAAGGAATTGGGGCTGGTGATCTGAGATAATATTGCCTTCATCACTAGTAACAAAGCAGTTGTCCCAAAGAGAGGAATTTGGGCTACAGACATAATATCTATCAAGGGCACAAAAAACTCTTTTGTCCCCCTTTTGTTTATTAGACCGGTATATGAAGCGAAAGGAAGAGGGAACATAAATCGAGAGCATTGTCGATATATAAAAGACTCCCAATTATTTCTCTCAGGAATGGACATATTAATTTTGTTGCCAAGCTTCATGTTCCAATCAGGAGTATTGTTAAAATCACCCCCAATAATCCAATCTGAAATAGGATTATTCTGCAACCAAAGCTTTATTTCAGTCCAAAGTAATTCTCTATCTTTGGGGTTAGTGTAGGCATATACATTAATTACTCCAAAAGTCGAGTCCTGAAATTCAAAGGTAACACCTTGCCACATCTTGGAGGGGGAATTATAGAAAGAAAGCTGTTTCAGGTTTCTCCAGATCATGATAATACCCCCACTTCTACCAGAGGCTTCAATCCAGGTGGAAAAGGCACCAGGGAAAATCCAATCACCAAGATTAGAGATTTCAAATTTAGGAAGCTTAACTTCCTGGAGCATAATGATGTCAGCATTATAGCTCCTAATTTGGGAGATAGCTCTCCTTCTTTTGATAGGGCCCTTGATTCCCCTTACATTCCAAGAAAGAATCTTCATAGAAAAAAACAGGGAGGATCAGAGAGAAAAAGGAAAGCAAGGGTTCAATGTCTATGAAGTTTCTTTTTTCCTTTTCCCTTTTTAACCTTACTTCTAGTATTAGCGTTTTGGAGTATTATGCATTAATGAGCTCAGCCAGGGGGGTGTCATAGTTTTTGGACTTAGCTAAATTCTTACTCCGAGATGAGATAGACTTGGAAGTAACCTGAGGAGGAGGGCATTCTAAAAGAAACTTATCTCCCTCCCAATTCTCTTTATCTATATCAGCATCCATATCAACATCACTATCCTCAGAAGCTCCCCCAGGGATAAATTCAAACATTTTATTTGTGGGAGGAGAATGGTCCAAATTATTGACAGGTTTAACCAAAAAACAGTCATGAGGTGAAGAAATCTGACCTGATAAAGTGGTGACCATTTCTTGAGATTCCTGTAAATTGCCAATATCTCCAAGCTTGGAAGTCTTTTCATAAATGTCCTGGCCTTTGTCTTGAGAAATCATCTCCCTATCTGGAGTATCTTGTACAATTTCTTCATCCATTAAATTCCAAAGGCAAGTCTGCTGAGGTTGAGAGTTGAGACCTTCTTGCAAAGAAGCTAATTGCTCAGCAATGTCATCAGCAATAGAGGAGTGTGGGGGAAGAAAAGGATCAGAGACAGGAGAAATATCAATAATGGGTGAAAGACAATTTTTGTTTGAGTGGTCATGGGAATTGCTCAAAATTACATCCAAATCTAACTCAGAGTTAAGGTTAGCTAATACCTGAAATTGGTTGGTATTACCATTTGTTTGATTGGAGCAGTCAGTTGAGTTGACATGAGGAGGAATGTCCACCTTATCAGATACCTTGAAGTGATTACAAACAGAGGTTGGGGCTGGAGCAGGAACAACCTCCACCAAAGTGTCTCTAGGATCAATTTCATCACTGAGCAATTGGCTACTGTTTGAACTTTTTGGCTGGAAGACCTTGCCATGTTTGCTTTTCTTGTTTAATAAACCACTCTTACCCTTTTCAGAGTTTAATGAGAGAGAGATCTCATTATTTCTGCCAGAGCTTTTGGCTTCCAAAATAATCTTATTTAAGGTCTCATGAAGACTGCTGACCTTATCTGTTTTTTTATCCACTGTTGCAGCCTTATGCAATACCTTAATTTGTTGTGAAGAACCCTTTTCAGTAAGGGAGAAGTCTTGATCATGTTTCTTAGCAATAATTGTAGTAGTTGCAATGTTATCTTGAGAATCTCTCATCTTCTTCTTTCTTTGGATTCTTTTATAACTGCCATTGACTTTAGTCCACTGAAATTTATTATCTTTCGAGATAATATCTGGAAATCCAATATCACTGATTTTGTTTGAGGCATCATAATGAAAAGCATGCTCCCTGGAATCTTGATCTATCTGTTGTACACTGACTCCCATGTTGTTTTTGACCAACGAGTTGACTTTCTGATTGACTTTATTATTGACTTCCCTGTTGTCAGTCAGCTTGGTCATAGAGCTGCCATTCATATCAGTAGAAGGTGATAATTCCTTGCAAGATTCATACCAAAAGTGCCTTACCCTGCAATTTTGACAAAGGAGGGGGGCGTACCACTGACCACCTTAAGGGAAGGGAGGTTTTTTGGCCAAAGACATCAAGGAAAGGGATTTGGATTGGAACTTCCTTGGAGATATCAATTTGAACAATAGATCTTGGGGGTTTGTAAGGAGAATATTCCGTGCATATGTACGAGCCAATTGATCCAAAAAGTAATTTAAGACAGTCTTCATTCCAATATATAGGATTAAGGCCGTGAAGAGTTGTCGAAGCCACACACAGTTTATCCAAATTGGTGACTTCAAATTTAGGATCCCATTTGAGGAATGTAATCTGGAAGGATTCAAGAGCCGGGGACCATGGTTGAGCGTAAGATTTGCGGATCGCCTATTACCACACTCAATCATGATAAAAGGAGAATGAAGCCAATAGACAAAGATTAATGAGAATTTCTTTATGCATTCAAGCAGAAAAGCCCATAATTTATCAAGTTTGATGCCATGTTTATTGACTTTAACAATGACAAATGAATCATGAAAAGAATTCAATTTAGCATGAACAGAAGGAAGATCCAAGGAAATACCCTTAAAGGTTTCAGCTTTCCTTGTGAAAGGAGGGTTGAATGATCGAATTGTTCCAAGAGCATTCTTGAGAGAAACATCCGAGCATTTCGTTGTTCCGCCTCTTTTCTCCATAGGGAACGGAATTTGAAGATTCTCGTCCATGCATGGCACCGGCCTCTGAAGTCGTGGTCCTTAGACAGATTATCCCAAAGATGGAACCTTGAAAGAGAGGGGATCCATTGAATTGTCCGACCGCCCGTGAGAAAGAGTTAGCAAAGTCACCAAAAAAAAAAATGTTTTTGGATTTTCTTGAAAGGACCTTTAGTCGTTTAAGGAGATCAGCCAGCAGAGGGCTCAAGATCAGCAAAAGCGTGAAGAATGGAAAGAAATTTAGGGTAATTTTTGCTTATAAGCTCCATCCGTAAAGAATCAGGTGGAAACTACAAAAGCAAATTGAAAACGTGCGAAAGAGCAGGAGGGGAAAACAAGGGGCAGAAAAAGAAACAGAGGATGAGAAAATTCAAAAATAGGAAGCTGGAGAGCCAAATTCAAGGCCAAAACGACAGGGAAACGGCACAAGAGGATGAATCATTGCTCAGAAAATACCTTTACCACAATTTTAGAGTCGCTCCAATCACAATGCACATGAAAAATGCCCGGCCGACACTTCTTTTCTACCAATGAATTCTTGTAACCTGGAATCAACAATTTCGACTTGAATTCTATGAACTTCGGAACAAAGGAGTATTCAGAGGTGAAGAGCTCTTGGGGAAGTAATTGATTTGTGATCAGTGAATTCCAAAGATTCACCGAGGTTCCCTTTAAAAAACCACAGGTTAATCTGCCATTGTGTTTGATAATTGTGAAGATATTGATGTCCATCGATAGGAAAAGATGAGGGGAAACATGTGAATTGCTAGCCCCTACAAGGCTGGCACACTGAATCTTCCAATTTCTTCAAAGAGTAGCAGAAATTAGCACAGAAAGATCAAGAAAATAGTTTGAATCGAATAGGACAAACAAATCAAGAAAAATGGCGCTGATTGCTGACGTGGCCATCGCCTCCAAGACTTTTTCTCTGCAGCTAGGTAGGTCCTGAGGGAGATGGGATGAATAACACGCCATTCTTCCCCATTGGATTCTTGACTGTTAGCAAGGATCTGATGTTAGGTGGACGGCCTCATGTCAGCCAAGGCATTGGCAGGAGGGATGAACTACGATCGTATATGAGCAGGGGATGTCACAGTGGTATCAGAGCAATGATCTTGGAGGATCAGGATCGAGCACTGGCCATTTCTCTAGTAGTATCTTCA
Organism: Isoetes taiwanensis; assembly: GCA_021234155.1. Taxonomy (NCBI): domain Eukaryota; kingdom Viridiplantae; phylum Streptophyta; class Lycopodiopsida; order Isoetales; family Isoetaceae; genus Isoetes; species Isoetes taiwanensis. The sequence goes on along the minus strand of JAJEKV010000042.1, from coordinate 4,230,523 downwards.
GTCTTGGAGTTGAAATCCCAAGCATGAACCTCAAAAATTGGAAAAAAAAAATTCCAATCCGTAGAACAGTAAAGTAGAATAATGTTAAGTTAGGAAGAAATAGTAGAAACTTTGATAAATTCTGGCCATTAGGAAGCAACCCCTCACATAGTGCCCCCAAAGCATTTTCAATTTTTTTGAACAAGGCTCTCGCACACTGTGTGAGTGTTTGACCAATTTTGACCTAGATAGATGCATAATTTGAGTAATCTAATAGCTCAAGGTAGCTTAGAAAGCTAGGAATATATGTTATAACACTAAGAAACAGCATAGAAAACTAAAATTAGAGCAAAAAAGGAGTAACCCCTCACAGAGTGCGCCCAGAGCATTTCCAAAAGTTTTGAAAGTGCTTCTTGCGCACTGTGTAAGTAGCTAGGACCCTTAAAACCCAATAATTGCGACCTGTGCACAAGAGACCACCGGGCTGTGGATGTTATGATGTGGTTCAGCACCAAATAACGGACACAATTGGTGAAGTGGGGGCGGATGCCTTGCTGAGCGTGGTTATTGGGACTCCTGCAGTGTAACAGATGAGCAAACAAAGGAAGAAGCGGACAACACAGAAAATAGATACCTGGGCGCTGAAGAAGACATATGAAGAAATAGAGACAAGGGGAAAATAAAATAGGGAAAGCGGCGAAACAGGAGAAGCAAATGCGGCGCAACCTGTAACACAATTATGCCTTGTAATTCTTGTGGAGTATTGCCATAATTTGACCCTCATGTTTATTATGTGGCATTACGTTGTGCAAAAATCATGCTTAATCAATCTAAAACTTGTGGGAAGCTTGACTTGTAGTAACTTGTCTAAGGAATATTTTTACACCAATTTCCATTTCATATGATGAGCCAGGTAACTTAATTAGATCTTGCAATCTCAAATTGATTTGTTATATTATTTGTTCTTATGATTCTGCAGTATTTATGTGCCTTAAAATTTGGCCCTAAATTTGATCTTGTAATCTCAAATTGGTTTGTTATATTATTTGTTCTTATGATTGTGCAGTATTTATGTGCCTTAAAATTTGTCCCTAAATTCCATCATGTCTATCACGTATTATACCTTTTCTTCTTAGAATTTAGGTTTTATTCTCTAAAGTCAGACCCTCTACATAGAGAAAGCGCTTATGATTCTTTATCAATTAAGTCTTTTATTTTGTGTCTTTGATTTCTTGATTTCATGGCTTTCAAAGCATTAAAACAAATGTGGTCCTTTGTAGGTTATTGGAGATTATCAACCTTCTAGAGCGACTTATAGTAAAGATTGTTAATAGCATCTTCAAGTTGGACAAATGTGATATCATGGGCAGGCATACTGCTGAATAGCAGTAGAGATTCTTTCAAACTCCCACATGTACCATACATAGTATTTCCCAGACACAAATCTGAAATTTGGTCAGTTCTCAACATCTGTGTATATAGCAAATATTAGCACATTTTAGAATGCTCCATAGCAACCATTTTAGCAACAGACTAGTAAACGTGTGCCCGGTGTTACCGGGCTAATATCCTGGCTTGTATTTTTACTTGGCCTTTAACGTCCATTTGTGCAACTTTTGACAACACTACAGATGATGCTTGCAAGAATGGATGTAGTTAACTTTTGTAAATGTAGTTCATCACCTGCATATTTATGATGACCTCAACATGATCCTATATATAGGTGTACTTCAAGGAGGCAAAAATCTCCTCCCAAAACAACAATGAGTCCCCCAAATAATCTGTAGCATGGCATCACGTCACAAAGTGTTCTATCCAGTGCTTCATAAACATGTTTATGCATCGTTGGGGTCTCATCTCATATAATCATGCTAGTCTCTATTGTCAACTTTGCTAGCTCAGACTGCTTTGGTATATTGCAAGTTGATGTCTCATCTATGTTTATCGGTATCTTGAACCTTGAATGCATAGCGTGTTCGCTCTTGTCCTAGTTGACCACTGGTTGGCTTGCGCAAGGGTTTTATGGGAGTGTGATATTTTTCTTGGGCGTCGCTTGAGCTATCCTCGGGCTAGAGGTGTGAGCCTTTTAACAAAAAGTGTGCAAATCGCTATGTGCAGCTGGCAATCCTAACATGTAATACAATTTACCAGTTCAACAAATACTAAATACCTAAATCTGCAATATAATCCATAAAATAATTACCTTGATTTTGCAAATATCACTACCATTGAAGTATATAAGAAATGAATGCTCATTCAATATCCTGATTAGCACAAACAAACATTCTAATTGAGAACCACCTCTTAATAAAACCCCTCAACATTTGTGCAACTGCAAGTGTTGCGAAAGAAGGCCCAATTGGAAGTTTAGTTGCCTGGAAGCAAAACAACATTGTCAATTTGTATTATTATGCCAAACATTGCTTCACACTGATAAATTGTTTTTTTGTAGTTGAATCTCGTGTGTTTCAGTAGAAAGGTCACATAGATTAACTTTCTTCCACATTGTGCCATGGTTATTTTTGTGTTCAATTTTTGTACTGAAGTTTGAAATCTGTCTTAAGTAACTGCACCTTGCAGTATACCTCAATAGTAATCCTAAAAATAAATGGGATATCTTGCACTTGTAGTATCCTCCAATTACACGTATGGAATATAACATATGATCTGACAACTTTGCAACTACTTATGCAATAGTCCCCACCAAGTATTTATCAAGATGCAATTAACAAAGGTTGGGGATGCATGTCGGATTGCGATACAACTTGTTGAATGTCTAAACCATCTACCTATTTGGGATGATGGTGGATAATGGTATTACAAAGAAATGTAGAGTTTTTGGGAATATGCGACGGGATAAAAAATTGTGCAATATGTGTAAGATATGGGAGGTTGAGAAATATTGTGTAAGATGCAAACAATAGCATGCATGTGAAAGTATAGAGGTGAAAGTAGATATTACAATGGTCTTTTAATGTAAGTAGGATACTCCAAAGCCTAATAACCAAATATCTATTTGGAATGTCACTATCCATCATATCATGCAACATTATTTGATTTGAAATATACTTATTCATTATTAGTGCTTCAGCCTATAGAATAAGACCGACATGTACATGTGACGGGCACCACTTTATTTCATAGAATTGTGAAGTTATACTATATTAGTAGTCATGTATAAGCTTCATCATCATTTATATTGTTTCTATATTTGTATAAACAACATTGGATTATTACACAACCAGTGCATTGTTTGCAAATTTGTAACAGTGAAACGCATTGGTAGTCATGTACAAACAATGTCAACAAACCTTGTTAATACCACATTAAAGTGCCAGTAGACTTATTATTCAGAACACAACCAGTGCATTGTTTGCAAATTTGTAAAAGTAACATGCATTGGTAGTTACGTACAATATATGGTAATATACCTTGTTAACACAACAATTATGGTGCACGTAGACATTATTCAGATTAAAGTAGAGTGCACTTTTCAGAAACAACAAAGCCATATTATATGACCTGACAAAAAACTCCCAACGAACGCCAAGGACCAGGTAACATAAGAGGCTATCAGCTGTAATTTATCTCAATTTTGGTCCTGATCCATCTCCAAAAGCATACCAGTGAGTTGCCAGCATGGTCATGCTCCAGTTGATCTACCAAGGGATATTGAGGTCTGTGGCATCGGCATAACAATTGAAACATTTACAAATCTTGCTAAAGTCTTTGCAATCCCTGCAAATCAATACAAATAAAGCTACTATATAATTTTCTTTGAACCATGTCTTTCAACCAACTTTTGGCTCCCAGCCAAGTCACTGAATCTGTAAAGGTGTTTTTTTGGTATGAGCATCATGATGTCGAGAGTAATGGTTCCTATTGAGAAAATTTGCTTATTACAAATCTAGCTTTTGTATGAAATAACTCACATGTTACTAAACATGAAGACAGAGAAGTGGCCACCAAAATGTCTTCAATGCAGACAATGGCTTCAGCAATAAGTCGAACATCTCTAAAAGCAAGCCATATAATAGAACATAAAGAAGCAATTAATTAGAAGCTTTAACCATAAGTGACCTGCACCAGTCAAAGATTTGCTAGATATGAATCCATACTCACTGTCTCAGGTAATGCGATTGCTGAATACTGTAGGAAAGCAACACAAAATGCATGGAGAGCAAAGCATGTTGTCTACATTAGTGAATCAATCTGCTCTTTAGAAGCTTCCTACTCCCAACAATAAAAACCGAAATGCAAAAGGTGCGACCTACAGAAACTATTTTTCAGAAAAATCCCAAGGAAAGAAAGAAAAACAATGACCAACAGTAAACATCTAAGAAAACAGAAATGAAAAGTTGTTTCAAGAACAGAATGCTCTCTCCATCTAACAATTCGGAACTCCTGCTCCTGGAAGAAATAAAATGTTTTAGCAAACCTACAACAAAAACGTGGAATTTGCTCAATCCTTCTACCTGAAATCCAGCCACATTAAGGAAATCCAGCCACTGGAATCCACGTGCTTGTTGTCTTTCTTATTTTACTTTCAGTATTTGCTTCTTGCACTGATTGCAAAATTTAAACGAAGCATCAAATCCACCTTCAGCATTAGACAATATACCTTTGTTCTCACTGCCTGCAAAACAAACCATGAAAGAAATTACAAAGGAGAAACAAAAATGAGCTCCAATAGTTAATTTGATCAACTCAAAAGCAATAGAGATGAAACTGAAAGCAGGAAACTCTTTAGCGGTAGACTCCTGAATCTCAGAATTCTGAACAACAGCATCGAATGACTTATTTTGAAGAGCACTTATCTACATATTTATCATGTCAGAGATTCGCAGTTTTAAGCAAAATTCCTCTATCAAATTTCAATACTAGGAACATCTACATCCTCGATTTAAGAAGACATCTACTGTTATAACATAAAATGTAGAGATGTGCAAGAAAAAAAGCACATAGACAGAGATGGAATATGGAATTGAACCACCAAAAAAATGTTACATTCTTGAACATGAATGTGTAATGTTAAAACTTAAAAGCAAATACCTGAACAGATTGACATGGCATAAAGACATCGTTCCTCTACTTCATCCAAGTCTTCAAGTTGAACTTTTCTCCAGTTAACCCTGATAGTGCAAATCAGAAAACCAGATTTAGATAATTGTCTCCACCTTTATGATGGATTCTTAGGCATTAGCAGAAACAGAGTAGAGGTTAGTGCACTATTTCTCTGTGCAGGTAAACAGACTCGCTATAAAGAAATAAGCCATGGCTTCCACTACAAAGAGAATAAATGAATCCATGAAATACGACACTTCATCATAAATAAAAACTCAGACAAAATGAGAACAGAAAAAGCCTTAAAGACTTCCTTTCAAAACTTTGCAATATCAGAAATAACTGAATTCCAAGTAAATGAGTCTCTCTAAATCATTGTGTCAAACTCCAGCCATCTTTGGCATATATTCCAATTAAAATAATCACACCTGAACAACTGTTTGCTTACGTAAGCAAACAGTAGATCGTAGCTTAACTTCTGGAAAATCAAGACATACTGAGAAGTAGGAAAATGCCTGGAAAAGCCCTGAGAAGTAAAAACTCAGACCTCAGGAAGTGGAAATAATCCCTCAGCTTTTAAATAGCGGAGGATCCTTGCAATTCCATAATAATGTGGATCCCCTTTGTTCCAGGCTTCTCAAGATTCCTACTTCTCATGGCTTTTCCAGGTTCTTTCCTACTTGCTTTCCTACTTCCTACTTCTCAGTATGTCCTGATTTTCCAGAAGTTAAACTCCGATCTACTATTTGCTAACGACGATCTACTATTTGCTTACATAAGCATGCTCCATAGCAAACATTTTAGTAACATTCACTAGCAATAACAGGAAATGTTACCTAGCTTAACTTGATACCATCTTCATGCATTCTCCAGAAAGCCTTAAAGACTTCATTTCCATTTCCAAACTTTGCAATATCAGAAATAACTGAATTCCAAGTAACTGAGTCCCTCTAAATCATTCTGTCAAACTCCTGCCAACCATGATGTAACCTACCACATTTGAAATACGTATATCATAGCATTGTTGACAAAAGTATCCAGCTCACATTTAGCACATAAGAAGTTAACATGAACCCATTTACCCGTGCTACAAATATCCCAGAACACGAGTTTAAAATGCTAAGATAAGTGACTTTATCAAGGTGTTAAGCCCATTTGTTCCATTTGTTGAAAGAGTCCAAGAGCTTCCTTAAGTTGCCCATCTTTGGCATATATTCCAAACATAATAATCAAACCCGAACTAATCGTAAATACATGCCAGGCATGATCCGTATTCCCAAGTCTAGCATACATATCAGAGGCTTGCAAAGAATGTGATGGGTTCTAGAAATGATCAAATGAGCATGACTTACAAATAATAAGCTATAGTTTAATGAATGAAATGCATATTTCTGTGAATTTTACCTCATCAGTGCTGCATTTTCTCAAAGACCATGGATTTCTGCACTAAAACTGGCTTCTTTTTCATGGAGCAGTTATTTCATCTGCGCATAAATGGCTTGAAAATACCAGGTGGCTTGAAAAATGGAATGTGCTGACACTAAACGGAGTAGACGGACCAGAAAATATTGCATCGAAATCCTCAAAATTTGCATGAACCAAAATCGCAGTCACCTGATGCCAGTTCATCACAGCCACAAAAAGTAGGCTGATAACGACAGGCACCCTCTCCACTCCACTATATATTTTTAGAAGATGGCTAGAAGCGGACGTTCCAGAGAGAGTGTTCTTCAGAAGCGGGTTGCTGCATGTCAAGCGGCTTTTCATTACGCAAGTAATTTTTTCTTATTTCCTGATTTTAGTTTTCTTATGATTGATTTTTGCACAACGTAGCGCCATCTAAACCCTAAATGTCCTCCCAACAAGGTTTAAGTGGCTTTACGTTGTGCAGAAACCATGCTCAATCAAACTAAAATTTGTGGGAAGCTTGACTTGTAGCAGCTTGTTGAGAGGAATATTTTTACACCAGTTCCACGCTATACATCCAGTTTTCCATTTCATGAGCTCGGTAACTTAGTTAGATCTTTGAATCTCAAATTAGTTTGTTATATTATTTGTTCTTATGATTCTGCAGTATATTTGTGCCTTCAAATTAACCTAAATTCCATCAGGTAATATATCTTTTCTTCTTAGAATTTAGGTTTTATCCTCTAAAATCGACCCTCTACATAGAGAAAGCGCTCATGATTCTTTCCCAATTAAGTCTTTTATTTTACGTCTTTGATTTCTTGACTCCTGGCTTTTAAAGCATTAAAACAAATGTTGTCCTTTGCAGGTTATTGGAGATTATTAACCTTTCGGAGCAGTTACAGTATGCATCGTTTCATATGTTTCAGGAGGTGGAAGCCACATGGTAAGGCAATTCCAACAATTTATGTTTAACCTTTCGGAGCAGTTACAGTATGGATCGTTTCATATGTTTCAGGAGGTGGAAGCCACATGTTAAGGCAATTCCAACAATTTATGTTTATGTAAGCTTTCATTTCTAAATACTGGTACCTACATATAGTGTGACCTGACATGACCTAATAAACCTGGTCCCTCGTGGTTTATATTATCAAGCATTGTATTTCATCTTCTTACTATCTAGGTGGCTTCTTATATAGAAAGCTATAGGATTAGCAAAATATTCCAACTCCTTCTAAGTATTGGAATTTAACACTCTTTGTTAATTTTACCACACTAGTGTTGCCTATTAAACATGGTCCTTGTAGATTATATCGTAGCGAAGATGGGGATCTAAACTTGAGGAGGAACTTATGATATAGTCTGCTTCATATATACATTAGTGGTGGAAGCCACATGGTAAAAAAAGAACATCAACACTTTTGTTGTAAGCTTTCATTACATTACATGCACAAGATAGAACTAGCAGTAATTTATCAAATTATGGGCAACTAGTGCTCTTTGATTAGTATTACCATGCAACATACAAAGGTTGTGTCATTTACGGAGATATGATAAAACGAAAGAGCAATTAAGCAAAAGCAACAAATGCACGAGTTGTAGGCATGTTCGTAGGTTCTGATGTTATATATGGTCTAGCATTGGTGCCTTGCTAGAAAGTTGTCATGTATCAGGCTTGTATGAGTTCGACAATGGCGTTTTGCAATATGGGGTGATTAAACTTGTGTCTAATTCTTGGTCCTAGTTGCTTTTCAAAGTAGGTTATAATTATAGAGGTGTATGCGCATGTGCATCCCTACCCTTATCGAGGTACACTTTATGTTATGTGTTGGTTTGTGTTAATGTGTCTGAACTAGGGTATAGTTCGAACATCGTTCTCTCTTAAGTCAATGGACTTTATGGGATGATTAAGGTATACAATCTACTTTCCCAAATTGAAATATGGGATAAGGCTTGAGTTCCCAGCTCCAGCTAATGCAATTACCACTAAGAGAGAGCAGTGGCAATGAAAAATTACCTACAATGATAGAAGTTATGATCAATGTTAACATCCATCTAAGTATGTAAGATGTGCGCATCTTAAAATAAGATGCTTAGATGTAGATGTGTGCGCATCGACATTCGCATCTGACATAGATGCTTCACCTTATTTTTTCAAAAAATATTTTTTTGCCAAAAACACTTGTTAGGCCGAAATCACACTAAAGGCCAAACTGAAAAATTTCAAAAGAAGAACCAACGAAAATATTACATGTGGAGTTTAGGCATGCACTACATATCACATCTAGAGAGCCAAATGCCTAGTCAGCCTTTTGGCACCTATATATTTTTGGACGAGGGATCTTCCCTGTCCCAACTTTCGGCAGGCGCCACGTCATCCACCTACTCATGCAATTCGGCGGGAGAGCATGCCCTAAAATTACCTGTTCATGCAATCCGGTGGGAGCTTTCTGGAAATTGCTGGAGTTTGCAAAATCATTGTAAAATGATGCATGTAGTTTGCAAATCGTGGGAAAATCTGTGAAAGACGGATCAAGCGGAAGAAACCATCAGGAGGAACCGAGAAAAGATTAAGGTGTTTTGCGAAAATCGCATCAAAGCTTTTCAATCTTGTCAGATTTCGGTTAATATGGATGGGGCTTTTGCCATACAAATGAGCAGGAAACCATTCCGGTCTAGATTATAGTAGAAATAAACTGATTTTCATGAAGAAATAAACTGATTTTCATGAAGAATAGCATCTTGAAACTATAATTTCTATCAAATTTCGGGTAATATGGATGGCGCTTTTGCCATACACATGTGCAGGAAGCCATTCCAGTCTAGATTATAGTAGAAATAAACTGATTTTCATGAAGAATAGCAGAGATCAGAAGGAAAAAAAGCGATGACAAAAAGCTCTATAAAAATTCATCAGGTTCTGTCACAGATTATTGCCGCCTATGCAGCAGATGACATGGAAGACTTTTTGAATAATTTAGACATGATAGTAGAATAGAATAGAATAGTTTTTTTTATCGTCCACTGAGACCAATCGGCCTATGGGACCCAGAAGGAGCGCAGCAAACTTATTATTGTCCGGGTTAAAAAACCCCCGCCCCGAAGGGTTTTCGAGGGAAAAACCGTGGCAGTAATAAGAATGCTACAAGTATACATCATCATGAAATAAATGTGTATGTACATGTCAAGTGCGTGCCCGAGGACATAGCTGATCTCGCATGTCCATGACCTCCTGAAGGTATGATCCTAGCATCCGTACGGATGCCGTGCTCAATGTCACATGTAGCGGCTGGCCGGGCCCGACCAACTCGATAGCGTCCGGATTTGATCATATGTGGGCAACTTTGAAGGGTATGAGATTCATCCTCAATGACTCCCATTTGGCAAAGCATTGACAGAGCCCGTCCCCGACGTGGCTCACCAATCCATCCGCCTGTCTCAATTCAAGATGATGTGCCCCCGTGCGAATGGAGGCAATGAGTCCAAGGCTTTTCATGGGCAAGTGGGTGCGCAGTAGCATTGTGGGCCTCGCTCCAATGTGGGATTTATGTGGCGCTGGTAGTGTGTTTGTCTTGACTGTTCAAGGGCGCGGCATCCCAAAGCTTGCTGATGAAGCAAGCGCCAAGATATTGCCTCAAGCTATGGCGATGCCTCTGTTTGCACATGTATGCACCTGTGTTCTCCCGCACATTCCATCTAGCCATCCATTGAGCTCTCTTTTCCCTCCAAAGATGCCTTGAGGCGCTGTGGCCCCATTGCCATGATATAAGCTAGTTTTGGGAGACGAGCATCGTCCCATGTTGACCACCTTCCGGAAATAGACAATGTGGCGATCAAGGGCCGCCCTCTCGAAGAGGCAAGAATCTCGCTTTCCCCGCAGTAGAATTTGATATGGGACTGTGGACTTCACCCCTAGTGCTCGCATTACCAAGAAGGCTTTCTCTTTTGCTCCAAGTCATTCCAAGTAGCGAGGGATACTACCGGGCCCCATACTTCAACCCCGTATAAAAGGACAAAGCTCCACTAAGACTTTGAACAGTGTGACCGATGGGTCCAATCATACAACTCCGCTCTATGACTATTGTTTTGCATTGCATATAGTGCTTTCCAGCCCGGCCGTAACTTCGTGAGCCGCATGGATGTGTCCCAAAGCATAGTAGACGGAAACTCCACTCCCAAATATTTGTATGTGGATGCTACTTCCACATTCTCGCCCTCAGATATCGGAAGGAGGGGATCCTACCGTCGGAAGATGATATGAAAACCACCTTAGTCTTGGCCAAGTTGACGTGCATATCGGTCGCTTGACAAAATGTGTCTAGGGCATCGAGATGTCGCTTGCATGTCCGCTGGTGTGTAAGCTAGAGAGGTCCACATCATCGCATATATTAACCGCTTGATGATCCGGTAGAGAAGGTGAGCCCCGCCGCCCCCATTATCGCAAGCCAGCTCTCCAATTGATCAATGTAAAGCCCAAACAATGTTGGGGAGAGGGGCATCCCCGGCGAACCCCGATACTACTATCAAATTGTTGGCTTGTCGGCTGCAAACCGACCGAGCATCTTTCATAAAGCTCAGCATTAATCGCGATTCTCGCAAATCTACCGAACCCCAAATGCCGCAAATCTTGCCCATAGTTTTTCCCCGAGGTACGCGTCAAATGCCTTTGCAAAATCCACGGCAACAATATAGATCCCCGACGGGCGGTTCCTGGCGTCTTCAACCGAGCTCGCAATGTGAAGATGTGGTCAATGGTTGAGTGTCGGGTCTGAATCCCCGCCTCGGGTGAGGGCCCGTATCTCTCTTGCCTCCTTGACCGTCAAACCAACCGCTTTCGAGAATCCCAAAGAAGCAATTTTGCAAACACCGAATCCGACCATGATTGTTCGGTAATTGGCCGGGCAAAGGCGGGTCACCTGCCTTATAGATGGGAACAACTCGCTATTGGTCCACCGCATCGGAAGCCTTCCCTGTAATGCCTTGTTGAACAAGGCAAAAGATCGGTATTATGGACAGCCCCGCCCACTTAAGCAATTCTGCCCGCATGCCATCCAGGTCCGGGCTTTCCCATTGGCAAGACGCCGTAAGCCTTGTTCCACGCCCCGAATCTGTGATTTCCAGACCGGGCCTTCTTGCGGGGTAATGCCGCATGTGCACCCCGAGGGTCATATAGCCGTTGCAAGTATTGCCTCCACCGCCGGGAGTGATGTTCCCCGTGGGCTGATCGGCTTTCTAAGAACCCTTCGCCCGGAAGGTCCCGGGGTGACGCTCGTGAGATAAAACATTTCCCTTTGATATGCTGCAATGTACCTGGCTTTCTTAGCTTTAAGGAAGACGCGGTATTGTCTGACTGCATGTGGGCGTAAAGCAGGGTCTGTGACTTGGCGGAGCAAGCGTTTGTGTTCCTTGCACTCTGCATCAAACCATTGATTACGTGGGAAGGTTGTGTTCCTGGAGGTCCGTCGCGGGTGGCTTATGTGATATCGAGTAGTGGCAGAATGTTATTTGGGGCTAAACACCTGCCTAAACTTGCCACCTATTTGATTGAGTTTAGCCGTAGTGTGATTTCGGCCTTAGGTTGCCTGGTACCACTGACCCTAAAATAGGTGCAGTTTGTTGCATCTTTGGCCTTTTGTAGTCATTTTCTCTTCATACTCTTTGTTGACGATGGGGCATGCAACAATCTAGGTCTGTAGGGTCTATAACGAGGTTGAGAGTTGGGCCAGAAGTTTACATTTGGATTGGGAAGTCATTAACAGAGAAAAAGGGTCTGTTGTAGCCGGTTAGGAGACCTGCAACAACGCAAAAGGATTTGCAGCAAGAAACCTGGAACAACAAGATCTGTAATAGTTTTCTCTTCTATTATTCATATATATTCTGTGTTTTATCTCTAAAAATCTCTATAGATCAAAGATATTTAAGGCTGCAATGGAATAAATGTATTTTTCGACAATTTAAATTCTTTTCAAACGCATCTTAACCGCATCTTAAAACTTAGATGCCTCGATGCTTTAGATGCTTTTGAAGTGTCGCATCTAACGCATCTCTCTTAAGATGCTTTTGAACTTAGACATCCATAGTAAAATGGGGAATCTTTAGTGGAACTGGAAATTGTAAAAATAGAGTATAATAGTATTTTAAACCTAGAATTAAGTAGGGCTATAAATAGGAATTTGCATTGGCATGTTGCAATGCTTGATCTGAATGATTTGTTTATCTCGCTGTTGTTTTGCCCTCTTCTATCCCAGCTAGGAGAAGGTGTTTTACTAGAAGAGGTATTTGAGAAAGGGGATCAAACTTAAAGAAGTCTATATCTAGGTGGCTCTAATTATGGAACCAAGCGTTATATTGTTGCCAGAGCAGTGGAAGCAAAGCCCACACATGAGGCAAGAAGAAGCACGGTGGTAGTGGATCACCCTTTATTTGGGAGTGCAATGGAAGCAAAGCCCAAGGATGAGGTAAGAAGGAGAACGGTGGTAGTGGACCACCCTTTATTTGGAAGGTTTTGGTTGTCTAGTAGAAAATGGCAAGAAGTTGGCCCCCAACTTTTAGTAAGCTAATGGCCTCCTTTATGTACACTTGAAGAACAGGGCCTAGATAATGCGCAAAAGAAGCAACTCTTCTTATATTTTCCAACTTGCATCTTGGGGGGAGAAATGTATGGTGGTATTATTTCCAGATTGACATGAAGTGCCTCTTTGATTTGGTCCTTTATACCATTGGTTCTCTTTCAGAATTAACCTGGTTTAGTTGTATACCAATCTCTATTTAAACCTAGAAATCTTGCCTTCAAAAGAAAATCACATGGCTCAGTTGCTCTCACTCTTCCAATTTCATCTAGTGATGTACTCTGGTATTTATAGGGCACATATAGTGGTGTATTATGTGTGATGTACGAACTGGTATATAGAGCACACATAGTGGTGTATTACGTGTGATGTAGTGCCTGGTATTGACAGAGCACACAACATTGTACTTTCTTTGCATGTTGTTTTGCTAATGGTTTTATGTATAGCATGTAGGTGTTCGTTTGTATTTGGATTTTTGTTGAGCAAAATACATGGAAACACATGCACATATGGTCGATTTATTTTAGGGTTTCTGCTAGGAACTAGATTTTCGTTGTGGATCTTCTTTTTCCTATTCTATTCTATTCTATTCTATCCTTTGTTTCTTCGAAAAGTGATAGGCTCTGTTGTGGGATCTGGGATGCTTGAGACAGAACAAGATGTTTTCCATTGGTTATGATATATACATTTGTAGAGACAGCAAAAAGGCAGACCCCAATTTAATATTGCAAGTACCGATTATCATTTTTAACCTTTAATGAAATGCAAAGGATTACCGAAAGAGAGTGCAACAGGCAAACTTACCAACACATTGGATTGAATACTTAAGAGCTGCCTGTGAATGACATAGTTCCTGTAGCTTGTTTTTGGCAGATGTAAGACTCAAACGCAATGCCACAGAGGATGCAAATAATGGCAGGCATGATCTGTATTTTCAAAATGATCAAACGAGTATGACCTACAAATCATAAGGGGCATATTTCTGTGATTTCTACCTCATCAATGCTGCATTTTCTCAAAGGACATAGACTTCTGCACTAAAACTGGCTTCTTTTTCATGGAGTAGTTTATTTCATCTGCACATAAATGGCTTGAAAATATTAAAGTGGCTTGAAAAATGGAATGTGCCGACACTAACTAGAACAAAGCATCTGATGCTAGAGGGATCAGAAAATATTGCATCAAAATCCTCAAAATTCGCATGAATCAACATCGCAGAGTTACCTGATGCAATCAGGCAGCTCATCATAGCCTCTCAGAATGATGGATCTGGCAGAACGATCAGACAAAATACGGAACAAAAAGAAAGAGCAGATGAAAGAATGGACTAAGTGGGCATAAAATTCATGAAAATGGGTGAACAATTGATACGAAAGTAGGTGGATAACAGGTATTGTGGAGGATGGGTACCCTCCACTATATATGTTTAGAAGATGGCTAGAAGGCTGACGTTCTAGAGAGTATTCTTGGGAAGCTGGTTGATGTTTATTGGGGTTAATGATCTTCAACAACTGGTTGCTGCATGTTGGGCTTTTCATTAAGCAAGTAATTTCTTCTTATTTCCTGATTTTAGTTTTCTTGGAATTGACTTTTGCACAGCATAGTGGCATCTAACCTCTGAACATCTTCCCAGCAATGTTAAAGTGATCTTACGTTGTGCAAAAACCATGCACAATCAAACTAAAATATGTGGGAAGCTTGGCTTGTAGCAACTTGTTGAGAGGAATATTTTTACAACAGTTTCATGTTTCAGATTCAGTTTTCTATTTCATGAATCTTGGAATTGTTAGATCTATATGCTGACGTGTATGATGACGTCACACTACTGACCTGGCACACTGCACGCCTGCACGTTGTTGCTGACATGGCATTCCTTATATAAACCATAGTCACGCCTATCTATAGTTAGTCTATTTTCCTAGAGCTAGGCACTCGTACTTTGTAGCTTTCTTCCACCATGTTACGTTACAATGTCTACATGGTATCAGAGCTCAGGCATGGCTGGGAGTTAGCATTAATAAAATTTTGTGAGGATTGAGTGCTTTTTGCTGAAAGTTTACAAGCTAAAATAGATTCAAGTTGGCTTTCCAAAAGCCAAGATTCATTGGCATCACACACTGTTGGGAGATCTTGCAATTTAGCTGCAAGAATAGGTCTAGAATGGGTCTAGAATGCACTGCAGGTGTAGAACGGGTCTAGAATGTGGTAGCTCGAAAAATCTATGCATAGATTCATTCAATCCTGCAAGTTTTTCGAAAGTGGAAAGGCCTAAGTCAGTAGTCTATTACTCGATCTGGTGTTTACGGCAAAGATTTTGCCGGATTTCAAATTTGGCAAGATTTGGTATGTTTTTGGTATGCTTCTGTCGAAATGTTTTTAGTTCCGTTGAAGAATTTGAAGATTAATGGTTCGGATCTGGAGTCGTGGAAGCTCTGTTGTCGTGGTCAAGATTTCATAGATTGATTCGGATTTGATCTGAAGATCTGAGAGCCCATTTGAACTGGAGTTGGTGTGTCGGAATGGTTTTGGCATGCGGGGTGCAACAAATATTGACAATTGGCAGAACTATTTTAAGGGAAAAGGTGCGTTGTAAAATTTTTACCAGATGAAGCTGCGATTTTTAAGCATCCCGGCAATTTCTTGCTAAGGTTTGGATTAAGGGGCATGCACAAGCTGGGTATGACTTTGGGTCTGATCTTTCTGGAAGGGCTTGCAGCACAACAACCTGGGTACAGATTTGGATCTATCTTTCAGGAGGGATTTGCAGCAAAGCAAGCTGGGCACAGCTAACTAGAATTTAGAACTGGAATTCGTTCTATCTTAGAATATTGTGAGGACTTGTTAATTGAAATGCCTATATTTTTAGGGACTTCTCGGGTTCTCAAATTTATGAAAGATAGGTTTCTCGTCTTGCATAATTATGAAGAATGGAGCATTCGCGTGAAATAAGTCTTAGTTTCACAAGGTTTATGGGATGCGGTTAAAGGGACGTCGAAACTATATAATAAGCACGTGTTAGCCCAAGATCATCAAGCTTACAAATATACCACGCTCACAATTGATGAGATGTTCTGTCCCAAAATTCATTTCTTACTGCCAATGAATCATTTGAGATCCCAACTTGGACAGCATCCTCACCTAGTGTTAGCCCTTGAGCCGCAGGGTTTTGCAAAGAATATTGATACGGAGCGGCTCGGGGGAGAGGTTCAAGCCACAAGGATCCAATGGCAAGGGCAATGGCATATGGAAAGAAATAATAAATTGACCAAAGTACCCATGTTAAAAAATTGTTATGACCTGGCTGATAACGGTGGACGAACTTGCAGTCACGAATTACAGCCCAAATCTTCCTGGAACTGATCTGGAACTGTTCTAAACAAGCTGAATCCCATCAGATAGGCTACTGGATTCTTCGAAAGTGCTGGGAAAAGGGATGATCTGAATAAGAAAAGGCAGATCTCTGGCCAAAATTATCTTACCTATTCTTGGCTGCCTTTTCATGAACTATTTCTGTAAAAAGGAGAAGAACACAGGGAAAAAGGGCTGTTCTCCAATCTGTATAAATGGGTGCGAAATCCTGCATTGATGGCATCCGATCCTAGCCTAGCTCAGTCCACCGCCTCTGTTCATAGCCATCGACCCAGCTCTGTTTAGAACTTGTATTCCTGTCTAAGCTTTCCGAAAACCTTGCCATAGCCGCTACTGCCAGTGCGAATTCCCAGGCAAACTTGCTGCTTTAGGGGACATTGGATCCTTTTGC
Organism: Isoetes taiwanensis; assembly: GCA_021234155.1. Classification (NCBI taxonomy): domain Eukaryota; kingdom Viridiplantae; phylum Streptophyta; class Lycopodiopsida; order Isoetales; family Isoetaceae; genus Isoetes; species Isoetes taiwanensis. Next base: position 4,213,744 of record JAJEKV010000042.1, on the reverse strand, counting down.
AAACGAGATAACGAATTCTTGTGCTTGAGCTCGGTTGGGTGGTTTGAAAGTGTGCTCCTATCAGTTGTCCAAGATCTCTGTATAATAAAACCTTATTTTCTTTTGTTCACTCATTGCTTCAGTAGTGATTGTAATTTGAGGATTCATATCATTGTAGTTTTCTTCAACCGTACCAAATATCAAGGCTAAGAAGAAGTCTGAGGACAAATGTGAAGTGTTACCTCCAATTTTCACTCTTCGAGTTATTGAGTTTTTTTTACATGGTGATATTTGGAAGGAGGTTGCCACTCTACCAAACGAGATGGAAATAGAGCAATCTCTCACATTAACTGTTCATGAGAGTCTTCATTTGCTGCATGGCATGGCAGATTCAGACAGAGCAAATTATTTGGAATTACAGATCTTAAATCTGCTGCATGACGATCAGTTTCGTGGAGAAGACCAATCTGCAGGAGACTCACAAGGCATAATTGAAGCAAAAGAGGAGCTTGCTCTTGAGTTTCCTTGGGTGGAAATCGATGTACATGCACATTAATTTTCTTCAAATTTTTTCCAGGTTATCCACCATCTTTTGGCTCCATACATGATCGAAGCATGGAGACTAATGCACGTTTGAATGATTTCCTTGGATGGATGTCCTATACGGATATTAAAGGAACGTGTTATTGACAGTTACTTACTATTGTGTGCTCTTCAAATCTCATTCCTAGTCATGATTTAGCTGCAAAGAGTCCTCATTTATTCCAAGGGCAGTTTCAAATGCATGAGCAGTTTTTAATATCTGAGGTGAGCAAGGGAACAGGAGGGGCACATGTAGGTGCTATGCACTATTGTTTGGGATTTTCTTCTGCAACAACCTTAGGAGAGCAGTTTCAGTTTTTTGAATATAAGCGCTCAAGCAAGGGCATGCACTTCTCAGTAGCATCACAGGACAAGTGTAGAGAACAGTACAGGGGCACAGGACAAGTGTAGAGAACAATAACAGGGGGTTCCAAGGGGATTTCATATGGATGTAAAAATAACAATTTCCAAAACCATAGACCATATATCCCTAAAATAATTGAATGTGTTGTTATAAAGAAAAACATAGATTCAAGATAAAAAACAATCACATTAGCTTACTGGGTATATTGGTTAAAGTAGCCTTATTAGGACATTGAGTTATTTTGGTAGAGGTTCGTAGCCCCCGTATTTCATATTCTAAAATCTTAGGCAAAGCTGTATAGAGGTTCGATATTCCCTCAAAACTTTAGGCGAACTCGTATTTCATATTTCAAAATCATAGGCGCCTCCAATGATAAATGACTATAAGCGAAACGAGAGGTGCCCAGAGGCCCCAACATACGATCTGGGTGGTAGGATCGACGAATCCGATGACTGTGGTAGTCCATATGCTTAACTCTTCTACAAGTGTTTTGAGTTTGCAACAATGTTCGTCATCAAGAGAGGTATTAGATCTATATGCTGACGTGTATGATGATGTCACATTGCTGACCTAGCACACTGCACGCCTGCACGTTGTTGCTGACATGGCATTCTTCATATAAACCATAGTCACGCCTATCTGTAGTTAGTCTATTTTCCTAGAGCTAGGCAGTCGTACTTTGTAGCATTACAATGTCTAAATGCTACAGGAATTTCAAATTGGTTTGTTATATTATTTGTTCTTATGATTCTGCAGTATAATTGTGCCTTAAAATGTAGCCCTAAATTCCATCATGTCTATCATATATTGTACCTTTTCTTCTTAGAATTTAGGTTTTAACCTCTAAAGTCAACCCTCTACATGGCAAAAGCGCTCATGATTCTTTCTCAATTAAGTCTATTATTTTACGTCTTTGATTTCTTAATTTCATGGCTTTCAAAGCATTAAAACAAATGTGGTACTCTGCAAGTTATTGGAGATTATCAACCTTTCGGAGCAACTTACAGTACGGATTGTTTCATATATTTTTTAGGAGGTAGAAGCCACATGGTAAGACAATTTCAGGCTTTCATTTCTAAATAATGGTGCCTACATATAGTGTAACCTAACATGATCTAATAAGCCTGGTGCCTCATAGATTATATTATCAAACATGGTATTTCATCTGCTTACTATCTAGGTGATTTCTTATATTGGAAGCCATTCTAAGTATTGGAAATTAACACACTCTTTGATTATGTTACCACACCAGTGTTGCCTACTAAACATTTTCCTTGCAGATTATATCGTAGCGAAGATGGGATCTAAAGTTGAGGAGGAACTTATGATATAGGTTGCTTCATATATGCATTAGATGGTGGAAGCCACATAGTTAAAAAACAAAGTTCTTCAACAATTTTGTCGTAAGCTTTCATTACATGCACCATGCACAAGATAAAACTAGCAATATCTATCAAATTATGGGCAATCAGTGCTCTTTGATTAACATTACCACACAACATGGTCATTTATAGAGATATGATAAAATGAAAGAGCAATTAACCAAAAGAAACAAGGTACTAATGCACGAGTTGTAGGCATGTTAGTAGGTTTTGTTGTGTATATATGCTTTAGCATTTGGTGCCTTGCTAGGAAGTTGTCATGTACCAGGCTTGTATGATTTCGATTGCGGTGTTTTGCAATATGGGGTACTTAAACTTGTGTCTAATTTTTGGTCTTGGTTTCTTTTTAAAGTAGATTATAATCATAGATGTGTATGAGCCCATGCCTCCCTACGTTATAGAGATACGATTTACGTTACGTGTTGGTTTGTGTTATGTGTTTGGACTAAGGTATAGTTTGGATATCATCCTAATTGTATGATAATGGTACTATGCTAAGGGTGCAATGATAATTGTATGAGAAACTTCTATGTTGAGAGTGACTAGATAATGAGAGTGATAATTTTTGTTGGTCTTTGTAATGTTGGCCTTAAAATACAAGAAAATAATTTCTTGTATGTTATGTCTTCTCTTTCATTTAAGTGGCAAATGAAAGTCATCTACAACGATAGAAGCTATGATCAACATTAACGTCCATAGTAAAATGGCAAAGCTTTGGTGGAACTGGAAATTGTAGGAATAGAATATAATAGTATTTTAAACCTAGCGTCGAGTAGGGCTAGAGATAAGGATTTACATTGATATGTTGCAGAGTTTGCCGTGAATGATTTGTTTAGGATGTTAGCCTCTAGTTCGGTATCTTGCTCTTGTTTGCCCTCTTCTATCCCATCTAGGAGAAGGTGTTTTATTAGAAGAGGTATTTGAGAGAGAGGATTAAGCTCAAAGAAGACTATCTCTAGTTGGTTCTAATTATGGGAAAACCAAGAGTTATATTGCTACCAGCATATAGTAGAATGTAGTGGATGCAAAGCCCAAACATGAGGCGAGAAGAAGCATCGTAGTAGTGGACAACCCTATATTTGGGAGTGAAGTGAAAGCAAAGCTCAATCATGAGGCAAGAAGCAGCACGGTGGTAGTGGACCACCCTTTATTTGGGAGGCTCCAGTTGTCTAGATGGCTCCAGTTGTACAAGAGGCCTAGATAATGTACAAGAGGAACATCTCTGCTTATATTTGCCTACCTATTATTTTGCTACATATGCACCTTCGCAGAAAAAATGTATGGTGGTATTATTTCCAGATTGTCACGAAACGCCTCTTTGATTTGGTTCTTTATACCATTGGTTCTCTTTGATAATTTCACCTCGCCTTTGTCTTCTCAAACAATCTCTCATTCATTGTACTCCTGTAGGCAAGAAGGCAGTCAAACCAGTTCTTCTCTGGGCTAAGTGTAAGGAAAGAAGGCAAGAAGGCAGTCAAGGAAAGGAGCTAAGTGTCGGGACAGTGAGGGACCTCCGACCGACCACCAGGATAGAGCGGGTACAACTTGCCGGCTGGTGTTCTATTTCCACATTCGAGTTTTGGTGCACCAAAAACTGAGGGTTCATAATTTGACCCACTATTAAGGGTGGGACAGTGGAATCCACAATGTGTACAGCTCAAAGCTGGTAATAGCAAAGCATTCTCGCATGGCCACGAAGCCAAATATAAGCGGGGTGGCGGTATCAATAGAAAATAAGATAAGCCCTTCGAAAGGGCTACAATAAACCAGCATGATGCGCTAGTAGCACCCACCTGAGGGAGCTCGCCCATGCTACATCAGTCCAGGGGCCTCAGGGCACTAGGGACAATAATTCTCCAAATGCATCTCCTTTTCTTCGAGGATTATTGGTAGCATGAGATGCGGTCAGACATCTATTTTGGCCGTACCCATCCACCCATGATCTCCTAGATATTCCGTGGTAGTGAACACCATTGTTGTCAGATCCCTTAGCTCTCCCACTCGCTGTATCTGTTCATCCCCTTACGCAGAGATGGTGGGCCCTAGCAGGTGTCGTCTCAATTCAAGTATGGTATGAAGGTGGTCACCTCTTGTCATGGCCCTCATAGTAGAAGTCGGCATCACGAAAAGGGTGCCATGGGGTTGTCATGAGGATATTCACAAAGGCAAGTACTTTGTCCACTCTATATACTGTCTGCTCTTAGCTCCACGTCCCAACCCATTGCCAAATGGATGGCAATTATAGATCCCAGAACCCATGCGGGCTCGCATATGGCGTTGGCTTTGGGATAAGTTGCTCCACCCTAAAGTTTTTGTACTTTGGTGGCAAGTCTTACATAGGTGTTTGCGTGTAAACACCTTGCGGCATCACTATGATCCTCACAACTCTGCAGTATGTCTGCTTTGCCTTTCAGATGTTGAAACACTTAAGTATTGCCATGGTCCTGGCTTCAAGCATTATTTAACAGTACATTGGATTGCCAATCTATTCTCCTAGCGTTCTACCCAGGTGCATGGACCTCAGATAAACGGAAGCCATTTCATCTTGGGTCTAGATGGTTACTGTGGTCAATCTGGGAGCATCATAGGCTGCACGTTTTTCAAGGCATTTATTCACCTGTTCATAGAGTCATTGCTGTAGCCCAAGCTAAGATATCACTGGCGGCTTACAACTCTTCCTCTCTCAGGAAAGAAGTGAGAGATCATATTTGGATTTAGTATCTCTAAATTAATTCTTATAATTAGTCTCCTATGTTGGAGTGAGTACATAATGCTTCAGGCTCATGCTTCGGGAGCGTTGTCTTGTAATGTTTACTTGTGATTAATAAACTTGTTTTTAGTCCCTTCAAAAAAAAAAAAAAAAAAAACCTAGAGATCTTGCTTTCAAAAGCAAATCACCGCTCAATTTCTCTCACTCTTTCATCTCTGCTTATATTTGCCTACCTATTATTTTGCTACATATGCACCTTCGCAGAAAAAATGTATGGTGGTATTATTTCCAGATTGTCACGAAACGCCTCTTTGATTTGGTTCTTTATACCATTGGTTCTCTTTGATAATTTCACCTCGCCTTTGTCTTCTCAAACAATCTCTCATTCATTGTACTCCTGTAGGCAAGAAGGCAGTCAAACCAGTTCTTCTCTGGGCTAAGTGTAAGGAAAGAAGGCAAGAAGGCAGTCAAGGAAAGGAGCTAAGTGTCGGGACAGTGAGGGACCTCCGACCGACCACCAGGATAGAGCGGGTACAACTTGCCGGCTGGTGTTCTATTTCCACATTCGAGTTTTGGTGCACCAAAAACTGAGGGTTCATAATTTGACCCACTATTAAGGGTGGGACAGTGGAATCCACAATGTGTACAGCTCAAAGCTGGTAATAGCAAAGCATTCTCGCATGGCCACGAAGCCAAATATAAGCGGGGTGCGAGTATCAATAGAAAATAAGATAAGCCCTTCGAAAGGGCTACAATAAACCAGCATGATGCGCTAGTAGCACCCACCTGAGGGAGCTCGCCCATGCTACATCAGTCCAGGGGCCTCAGGGCACTAGGGACAATAATTCTCCAAATGCATCTCCTTTTCTTCGAGGATTATTGGTAGCATGAGATGCGGTCAGACATCTATTTTGGCCGTACCCATCCACCCATGATCTCCTAGATATTCCGTGGTAGTGAACACCATTGTTGTCAGATCCCTTAGCTCTCCCACTCGCTGTATCTGTTCATCCCCTTACGCAGAGATGGTGGGCCCTAGCAGGTGTCGTCTCAATTCAAGTATGGTATGAAGGTGGTCACCTCTTGTCATGGCCCTCATAGTAGAAGTCGGCATCACGAAAAGGGTGCCATGGGGTTGTCATGAGGATATTCACAAAGGCAAGTACTTTGTCCACTCTATATACTGTCTGCTCTTAGCTCCACGTCCCAACCCATTGCCAAATGGATGGCAATTATAGATCCCAGAACCCATGCGGGCTCGCATATGGCGTTGGCTTTGGGATAAGTTGCTCCACCCTAAAGTTTTTGTACTTTGGTGGCAAGTCTTACATAGGTGTTTGCGTGTAAACACCTTGCGGCATCACTATGATCCTCACAACTCTGCAGTATGTCTGCTTTGCCTTTCAGATGTTGAAACACTTAAGTATTGCCATGGTCCTGGCTTCAAGCATTATTTAACAGTACATTGGATTGCCAATCTATTCTCCTAGCGTTCTACCCAGGTGCATGGACCTCAGATAAACGGAAGCCATTTCATCTTGGGTCTAGATGGTTACTGTGGTCAATCTGGGAGCATCATAGGCTGCACGTTTTTCAAGGCATTTATTCACCTGTTCATAGAGTCATTGCTGTAGCCCAAGCTAAGATACTGCTGGCTTACAACTCTTCCTCTCTCAGGAAAGAAGTGAGAGATCATATTTGGATTTAGTATCTCTAAATTAATTCTTATAATTAGTCTCCTATGTTGGAGTGAGTACATAATGCTTCAGGCTCATGCTTCGGGAGCGTTGTCTTGTAATGTTTACTTGTGATTAATAAACTTGTTTTTCGTCCTTCAAAAAAAAAAAAAATTAAACCTAGAGATCTTGCTTTCAAAAGCAAATCACCGCTCAATTTCTCTCACTCTTTCATCTCTGCTTATATTTGCCTACCTATTATTTTGCTACATATGCACCTTCGCAGAAAAAATGTATGGTGGTATTATTTCCAGATTGTCACGAAACGCCTCTTTGATTTGGTTCTTTATACCATTGGTTCTCTTTGATAATTTCACCTCGCCTTTGTCTTCTCAAACAATCTCTCATTCATTGTACTCCTGTAGGCAAGAAGGCAGTCAAACCAGTTCTTCTCTGGGCTAAGTGTAAGGAAAGAAGGCAAGAAGGCAGTCAAGGAAAGGAGCTAAGTGTCGGGACAGTGAGGGACCTCCGACCGACCACCAGGATAGAGCGGGTACAACTTGCCGGCTGGTGTTCTATTTCCACATTCGAGTTTTGGTGCACCAAAAACTGAGGGTTCATAATTTGACCCACTATTAAGGGTGGGATAGTGGAATCCACAATGTGTACAGCTCAAAGCTGGTAATAACAAAGCATTCTCGCATGGCCACGAAGCCAAATATAAGCGGGGTGCGAGTATCAATAGAAAATAAGATAAGCCCTTCGAAAGGGCTACAATAAACCAGCATGATGCGCTAGTAGCACCCACCTGAGGGAGCTCGCCCATGCTACATCAGTCCAGGGGCCTCAGGGCACTAGGGACAATAATTCTCCAAATGCATCTCCTTTTCTTCGAGGATTATTGGTAGCATGAGATGCGGTCGACATCTATTTTGGCCGTACCCATCCACCCATGATCTCCTAGATATTCCGTGGGTAGTGAACACCATTGTTGTCGGATCCCTTAGCTCTCCCACTTTCATTGTACTGCTCATCCCCTTCGCAGATGGTGGGCCCTAGCAGGTGTCGTCTCAATTCAAGTATGGTATGAAGGTGGTCACCTCTTGTCATGGCCCTCATAGTAGAAGTCGGCATCACGAAAAGGGTGCCATGGGGTTGTCATGAGGATATTCACAAAGGCAAGTACTTTGTCCACTCTATATCTTTATCGCTCTTAGCTCCATCGTCCCAACCCATTGCCAAATGGATGGCAATTATAGATCCCGAACCCATGCGGGCTCGCGATATGGCGTTGGCTTTGGGATAAGTTGCTCCACCCTAAAGTTTTTGTACTTTGGTGGCAAGTCTTACATAGGTGTTTGCGTGTAAACACCTTGCGGCATCACTATGATCCTCACAACTCTGCAGTATGTCTGCTTTGCCTTTCAGATGTTGAAACACTTAAGTATTGCCATGGTCCTGGCTTCAAGCATTATTTAACAGTACATTGGATTGCCAATCTATTCTCCTAGCGTTCTACCCAGGTGCATGGACCTCAGATAAACGGAAGCCATTTCATCTTGGGTCTAGATGGTTACTGTGGTCAATCTGGGAGCATCATAGGCTGCACGTTTTTCAAGGCATTTATTCACCTGTTCATAGAGTCATTGCTGTAGCCCAAGCTAAGATACTGCTGGCTTACAACTCTTCCTCTCTCAGGAAAGAAGTGAGAGATCATATTTGGATTTAGTATCTCTAAATTAATTCTTATAATTAGTCTCCTATGTTGGAGTGAGTACATAATGCTTCAGGCTCATGCTTCGGGAGCGTTGTCTTGTAATGTTTACTTGTGATTAATAAACTTGTTTTTCGTCCTTCAAAAAAAAAAAAAATTAAACCTAGAGATCTTGCTTTCAAAAGCAAATCACCGCTCAATTTCTCTCACTCTTTCATCTCTCCTTATATTTGCCTACCTATTATTTTGCTACATATGCACCTTCGCGAAAAAAATGTATGGTGGTATTATTTCCAGATTGTCACGAAACGCCTCTTTGATTTGGTTCTTTATACCATTGGTTCTCTTTGATAATTTCACCTCGCCTTTGTCTTCTCAAACAATCTCTCATTCATTGTACTCCTGTAGGCAAGAAGGCAGTCAAACCAGTTCTTCTCTGGGCTAAGTGTAAGGAAAGAAGGCAAGAAGGCAGTCAAGGAAAGGAGCTAAGTGTCGGGACAGTGAGGGACCTCCGACCGACCACCAGGATAGAGCGGGTACAACTTGCCGGCTGGTGTTCTATTTCCACATTCGAGTTTTGGTGCACCAAAAACTGAGGGTTCATAATTTGACCCACTATTAAGGGTGGGACAGTGGAATCCACAATGTGTACAGCTCAAAGCTGGTAATAACAAAGCATTCTCGCATGGCCAATGGCCAAATATAAGCGGGGTCGCGGTATCAATAGAAAATAAGATAAGCCCTTCGAAGGGCTACAATAAACCAAAGATGATGCTTAGTAGCACCCACACGAGGGAGCTCGCCCATGCTACATCAGTCCAGGGGCCTCAGGGCACTAGGGACAATAATTCTCCAAATGCATCTCCTTTTCTTCGAGGATTATTGGTAGCATGAGATGCGGTCAGACATCTATTTTGGCCGTACCCATCCACCCATGATCTCCTAGATATTCCGTGGTAGTGAACACCATTGTTGTCAGATCCCTTAGCTCTCCCACTCACCAGACTGCTCATCCCCTTACGCAGAGATGGTGGGCCCTAGCAGGTGTCGTCTCAATTCAAGTATGGTATGAAGGTGGTCACCTCTTGTCATGGCCCTCATAGTAGAAGTCGGCATCACGAAAAGGGTGCCATGGGGTTGTCATGAGGATATTCACAAAGGCAAGTACTTTGTCCACTCTATATACTGTCTGCTCTTAGCTCCACGTCCCAACCCATTGCCAAATGGATGGCAATTATAGATCCTTAACCCATGCGGGCTCGCATATGGCGTTGGCTTTGGGATAAGTTGCTCCACCCTAAAGTTTTTGTACTTTGGTGGCAAGTCTTACATAGGTGTTTGCGTGTAAACACCTTTAAGTGCATCACTATGATCCTCACAACTCTGCGGTATGTGTCCGCTTTGCCTTCGGATGTTGAAACACTTAAGTATTGCCATGGTCCCCGGCTTCAAGCATTATTTAACGAAGACATTGGATTGCCAATCTATTCTCCTAGCGTTCTACCCAGGTGCATGGACCTCAGATAAACGGAAGCCATTTCATCTTGGGTCTAGATGGTTACTGTGGTCAATCTGGGAGCATCATAGGCTGCACGTTTTTCAAGGCATTTATTCACCTGTTCATAGAGTCATTGCTGTAGCCCAAGCTAAGATACTGCTGGCTTACAACTCTTCCTCTCTCAGGAAAGAAGTGAGAGATCATATTTGGATTTAGTATCTCTAAATTAATTCTTATAATTAGTCTCCTATGTTGGAGTGAGTACATAATGCTTCAGGCTCATGCTTCGGGAGCGTTGTCTTGTAATGTTTACTTGTGATTAATAAACTTGTTTTTCGTCCTTCAAAAAAAAAAAAATTAAACCTAGAGATCTTGCTTTCAAAAGCAAATCACCGCTCAATTTCTCTCACTCTTTCAATTTCATCTAATAATGTAATCTGGTATATATAGGGCACATACAGTGGTGTATTATGTGTGATGTACGAACTGATATATAAAGGACACGCATTAATGTATTATGTGTGATGTAGTGACTACTATTGACAGAGCACACATAGTATTGTACTTTCTTTGCATGTTGTTTTGCTAATGATTTTGTGTATAGCATGTAAATGTTCTTTGTATTTGTACGATGCAACAAGACGGTCCAAGTTGCTTTATCATCATACAATAAGAATTTTGTTCCGAATGCTTCCCATGATAGGAGATGACCAGACTCATACCACGCTGCAACAATGCTTATACCAGGTACTATCTATATGAAAAAGGAACCTGACAGTGTCCCAAGCAGTAAGCAACCACTTTAAGAAAGAATAGGCATTACGATATGGTGCAGGTGATAAAGCAAAGCCAAAGGAAGAAGGGGCTTAATGGTAGCTTTATGAAATAGGAGACAATATTGAATTGACTGCACCAACAACCTCAAATCAAGAGAATCATTTCTACCAATAAGAGTCCTCAAAATGAACTTCGATATCATCACCTTACTTTGGAGGTGAAAATCCAATATTCTAAGATCATCAGCTGCCTTAGGGTTAATGCACTTTGCCCAACCAACCTTGACTATAACTTCTTTCTCATTTCCACCTCAAATGAAGTTGCTGACAAAACAAATAATTTCTTCCATCTTACACCAATAGAGCAGATGACATATAGTAAGCATGAATATTACTAAGAACATATTTAGCTACAGTAATTCTCTCCGGCATGGATAGTTTAGCTGTATTTCACCAAAATAAATGCTTTTGCAATCCTCTAATAATTTCATCCCAAGCATCTGAAGCAGAGACGTGAATTTCAACAGAGATACCGAATAACTTTGTGGTCTTTCCATGCAGAAGTACCTTCTAAGGATGATTTAAAAGGCAAGGAGGGATATGATTGTCCAACATCCACAAACGTCCCCCAACCAATTGGGGGAAAGCATCTAGGTGTTGAGGTTTAACCCTATATATGTGATAATTAAGTTCTCGTTTCCTAAGATTTACTCGTACAATTGATAAGGACTTACATCATTTGCCTTGACCAATTAACCCACTAGGATGCTCCCATGGAGACTCAAACTTGAGACCTGGCTTTAATACCATATGATACAAGACCTTAACTGTCGTGCCTGGCCAACTAGGCAAAAGCATCTAGATGTTGAGATTTGACCCTCTATATATGATAATTAGGTGCTACCTTTCCAAGATTTACTCGTGGTGTAGGTGTTGCCTTCCCAAGATTTACTCACGTGGTCCCCATGGGCCCCCAAACCATATCAACTAGACAAAAGCGTCTAGACATTGAGGTTTGACCCTCTATATAATAATTAAGTGCTACATTCCCAAGATTTACTGATGGGGTATATATGATAATTAGATTTACTGGTGGGGTATTGTATGGGTCCCATGACCTATTGGTCTCCGTGGACGTTAAAAAAACTATTCTATTCTATTCTATTCTCCAAGATTTACTCACGTGGTCCCCAAACCATATCATTTCCTCCCCGTCTTAGAATGCTCACCCCTTGAGTATATGGGACTTACATCTTTTGCCTTAATAAATTAACCAATTGGGACGTTTCCAAGGAGAATTGAACTTGAGACCTGGCTCTGATACCATTAAATACAATGCCTGAACTATCGTGCCCCAACCAACTAGGCAAAAGCATCTACATATTGAGGTTTGACCCTTTATATGTAATAAGTAGATGTTGCCTCCCCAAGATGTACACGTCTGGTCCCCATGGGCTCCAAAACCATAACTTTAGCATCTAGAAGTTGGTGCATGGAGAATCATAACTGATGATCCAGAGCACTCCAATTCCTCTGACTTGCACTATTGGAGGATACCAAGGAGAGGATAGTCATTGCAATTGCCTGTAAGGTATCACTAACTTGCCCCTGGGCTTACCACCATGCATAGAATTCCATATTGGGCTCCTTCTTATGACTCTCCAACGCGTCATGAAGCTCTTCGTCTGCCCACCTTCCACTCAAGTTTTGGTACTCGGTTAACTTGGCAATGAAAAGCTTGTAGTCCGAGCTGTTAGGATAGTACAGTTTTACAACTTTTTGCAACGAACCCATAACTTCCTTATTTGTATGTTGCTCCATATCATGGTTGTGTGGATCTAAGGCATGTGCGGCACCATGAAGATCATTGCATGACTTCTTTCATCGTACAATGAAGTCCCTGAGCAGTATAATGATCAACCCTCTATTGCTTCGTCTATCTTTCCACTATTTCAATTGTCTCTGTCATTCTCTGATCGCCTGTGCTTATACCTATTGACCCAGTCCACCCTCTGATTGGTATGCCGCCCCAACGGGAAGGGGGGGGGGGTATAGTTATTTTCGTCTGCTTCTGCTCGGCACTGCCCTTGAGTATCCGTAACCCGTCTTTTTTGTCATATTTGCGTATCACATCTAGTCGAGGCAACCTTTGATGGCATCTTTTTGCAAGTCAGCAGATGCAGTACAAGTCGTGACATCAACGTCTCTTTCACGTAAGATGTGAGCTCGACTTCTTGTTGCAGATCCATTTATCGATGAGTATCCACAAAATATACATTCCCACTCATTTATACCAAACTCCTTCACAAAATCCCATTCTGGGCCTCTTTCCGACCAGCAACCCCAATAACGCGACACGTGCACGTGGTACAGTCCCCATGGCCCTGCCACGAGCGTGCGCAGTCCTTGCACCCCTAGAAGAGGATGCATGACCGCTGCCTACACCTCCCGAGGTAGATGCATGACCAGCTGCCATTGCTGCTAGCTTGGCTGACAATGTCTGTTGATGAGACTCCTTGATTACACGAACTAAAGGAAGACGTATATATGCAAAGGAGCAAGCTCACTACGCATACGTTACATCAACGTTCCATGCGAGAATCAAGGGGGGGTGGATGAGAGCCTATAGGATATTCTATGGAAGCAGGTGTGAACCCAAGGCTGGAAAACACTGGGATGGAGTAATCTCACTTCACAGTATCCAACATCAGGCTCGTGATACAAAACCCACACCTTAAAGGAAGACTGTCTTCCAAGGAGTATTTTGACTCAACCTGGCAATCAACGTTTGAGGTGAATTCTAGGACTAGTCACATTTTCCTTATAATATTACAGTGCCACAAAACAGACCAAACAAGGGCGCAGAAATATTTTTGTTGTTTAATAAATCCCAAAACACACGTTGAAACTTTTCACGAAGTCTTCGAAATCGCGTACGCGAACATATTTTCGCGCATGCGGTTTAGTTTATTTCGCGTACGGGGAAAAAAAATATGCTTCGCGTACACGGTTTTCTGAAAATCGCGTACGCAAAGATATGTTCGCGTATGCGATTTCGAAGACTTCGTGTATGCGAAAAGCTTCCGGTGCCAGAACTTTTTTTTGCCATTATTTTTTACGTTTTATACGGCAAATTTGTGTCGTTTCATACGAACAATATGTATTGCGTGTAAAACATACAGAGTATTGAACCTATCCCTGGATCAAAGCAGTATATTTATAGATGCGTAGACTCTTAACCATGCAGCGTAGTATAAGTATTTCCCTTTCCAGACACTTAGACTCAACTCATCGTCCTCTCCTTTACATACTTAGACGTAATGGTGGTAACCAGGTGGCAAAAAGACAGATATGACATAACCAAGTAGTTCCTAAGCAATGGCATGAGCAGGGCTCTCACATTTTGCAGATATATCCATAATGGTACTTTAAGCTTGAAGTCCATTCAAAATAACATGCTGATAGACGAGTCTTTCGATTTCAATATAGGCAGGTTGCCATTTCTATTGGAAAAGGTTTAGGGTTTCCCTTTTTTTTCCTTTTACATGACCTTTTAGGTTTAGGGTTAAAAGGACATGTGGGGTTTTGCCATGAGGCAAAGGGGTTAAATGCATATGTTTATAGACATGTGCAACATACGAGGTTGCCCCCTAGGGTGCAACCCTTTACGGTTCCCAAGTACATGTCATCAAGGTGACATGTGCGCATGGCGTGGTAGTATAATGTACGTATTCAGACCATATATTAAGCTAGAATGTCACAATCTCCCCACCTTGAATTGATGTTGTCCTCAGCATCACAAGTCTCCCCACCTTGGAAATCTGCATGATCCCTGCAACACATTTCATGCATGCAATTTTTATAACAATTACCCTAAGATAATATTTAAGTCTAAATTTTATAATCACATCACTTGTTCCATAACATGCTATAGTAAGGTGATCTCTCAACCCTTACATTAACATTTAATATTCACAATTAAACTTTTATAATTTGCACACTTATCATTAACAGAGTTTTTAAAATGTTTTGATTTAAAGGTCTCCTTGCAACACATTATGACAAAACTTGTTTTGCAAGTCTTCGCAGTGCGACCCTACTGCTGCTAGACACTCCTATTGGCCTATCGGTTCGGTGTCGACTACTTCGGTGACGAGTCTACCTTTGCATTGCTCCATGAATTGAGGGTACTGCTTCTCCAAATCTGATTGTAGTACCCACGTAGCGTCTTCCACAGGCAAGTGCGTCCATTTCACTAGGTATTGGAGAAATTGGGATCTTCTTGTTTTCTTGTAAGACCTGTCAAGAAGAACTCTTGGATGATCTCCAGTTGGTCGTGTGTCATTTCCAGTAACTCTGTTGTCTTTAATACTTCGTTTGGATTAGGAGTGTGCCTCTTCAGGAGACTTACATGGAAGACCCTATGGATTTTAAGATGTGCTGGCAGATCCAACTTGTAGAGTTGGTTACCCACTCTTTTAGTTATCCTGAATGGCCCAGCCCATCTTGGAGCAAGCTTCTTGCAATTGCCGATGCGGAGTTTCGCTTGTTTGAACTTGATCTTCAGCCACGCGTTGTCCCCTACTTGGAACTCTCTTACTGTTCTGTGCTTATTGGCTACACTCTTATGCGGGCTCCTTGCCGCTAGAAGATATCCTCTCACTTCTTCCACCAATTGTTGCATGTCGGCTCGCATCTGCTGGGATAATTCTACCTTGGACATGGGATTGTACCAAGTGTCTGGGGTCAAACATTGGTAGCCGTAGTTGATCATGAACGGCGACATTTGAGACGACTCCTGCTTGGTGCTATTGTATTCTACCAAGTGAATGTAATCGTCCCACTTTGATTGCTTGTTCCAGACATAATTCCTCAACATATCTTCAAGTATCCGATCTCCGTCTGCCCATCAGTCTGAGGGTGATATGTCGTGCTCATCGACAGCTTCGTCTGGATGGTGGTGAAGAGGTCTTGCCAGAATGCACTCATGAATTTCGAATCCCTATCAGAGATTATCTCCCTTGGCATCCCATGGAGTCAAAAGATCTCCTTTGTGAACAACACAGCAGTATCCAATGTCGTATCCGTGGTCCTGCATGGCACAAAATGCACCATTTTTGACAACTTGTCGACTACTACCAGTAAGGCGTCCTTGCCCTTTATGGTTCTTGGGAGCCCTAGTATGAAGTCCATGCTTATTACTTTCCATTTGGCATATGGATTGGCAATGGCTCCAACACTATTGGAATTCGAAGTTGCTCTGCCTTCGTCTGCTGACATAACTGACATTCTTGAATGTACTCTAGCTATGTGCTTCTTCATGCCAGACCAATAGTAGCTACTTCTTATCTTGAAGTAGGTTTTTATGAAACATGAACCTGGAAACTACCTATTTGCCAATAGAAGTGTTGACCTACTTCCACCTTCCCCATTGCACCTAAAATTGCTATTCCGGCCAATATGTTACGTGTTTTTCTTCATAGTTTTCATGACTTGCTCAAGCGAGTCGATCAATTTTTCTTACGTTCTTGTCTTTTGACTCTTGTTGTTCTATGCTCCATAGCCAGTCTCAGATCATGTTGGACAATTCAGCATATCCTTTTTGCCCTATCCGACGAGCACCCTTCCCATCAATAGGCACTCCTGACGCATCAACCACACAACGGGAGACCGTCATGTCCGGCTTCGAGGGAGGGGAAGAGAGGTCCCTACGGCCGTACGACTCGAGAGTGTCACGTACGGTCCCGAATCGGCGGATGGAGAAATAACTAGCCCCGACCTCAACCATACAGGATACGCATTCAAAAATCATCCAAAGATTGTTTTCCCTTTTTGGGTTATGGTTCCTGGTAATTGCTTCTCTGCACCCAGTACCAGCAGGAACTATTAAACCAAAGGCTAATTGATGAACAACCGCTCCAAAGCGTCGCAACGGACAGGGTCTTGCTTGTCAATGTCGCCAGCCGTCTTGAGAAGAGGCACGGAGGCCGAACTGAACCCTTGGTGCGAACAAACCCGACGACATCTCTCAGGCGACACTCCTGTAGGCAAGACGACCGGCGAGGTCCAGCATCACTTGCGTGTGCGTGCCCTATTGAATTGTTCTCACTCACGTATTCGATTGGCGCCCTGCATCGCACTTCGAGCCATTAGACAGTGAAAGAAAGGTCAACAAAAACGCCTCAACCGGATCAATTTACGTATTTCCCCATTATCGGATAGGGAAAACATCGGGTCCTCAATATCCGGAGACTTTAGGTGAAATTCATTCTTGGATTACAATCCACCAGGAAGACAATAGATATCCGTGCGACCCGCCGTAATAATTCCATAAACACCTGGAAAAGGAATGGTACAGATGAATATTTGAAATTCCCCGATATATCTGAAGAATCATCTATGGTTGAATAGAGAGATATATAGAAGCTAATCTAATGATGAGACCATACATCAACAAACATCATTTAAGGTCTTATGTAGTAAGTTAAGTAGTATACCCGACAGTGGTAGCTAAAGGAGGGGAAATCAACCGAGACTCCGTTAGTAGCGGCGAGCGACCATACCGTAGGGGAACTGCTTGCTGTAGCGCCGACCGCTAGCGCACGTACAGCTGCCGCAGCCCTCCCTCGTTTGAACCTCGCCGTTGTTGAAGGCTATGCCATCACGAAGAACGACGAGCGAACACCCAGACGTGAAAGTCTCACAGTCAGGCAGGCTTATACCATTACGCCAATGAGCTTACCTTTGCGCACCTCTGTTACTCTTTAGGAGGCATCCGCCCCAGATAAACCACCCACCATGCGGGGTCGAGATTTCTTCCCCTGAGTATCTAAAAAGAGGTTGTGATCAAATATTTGCAGGCGTTATGAGACCCTCTTGGCCCAACCCAATCCTGGACACTCTAAGATCCTTTCTCGAACCTGCTCCCACCGGAATAGATAAGGGGTATGCCATGTTGTATCCCAGATCATCCAGATGCTTATGCTGAACGGGCTTGATATTTCAGATGGTGGGGTGGAATCGGTGCGGTGAGTGGTCGGAATAGTTTAGTCGGTTAGGGAAAAGGTTACGGGAAGGAACAAGGAAGAGCGAAACCCACTTAAGTGACATGCATGGAGGAGTAAGTAGAAGTGTTGATGAATGATATAAAGGAGACCTGACCTTGTAGGAGCAGGTGTGGACGAAGCGGAAGCGAGAATGTCGGCTTGAGAGAAGCTTGGGTGAAACTAAGTGGAGGTCCGAACCGACTGATGTTGAAAAATCAGCGCGCGGGACAAAGAACACATAAGCTAAGCTAAGCTAAGCTAAGCTAAGCTAAGCTGTATTCCCCAGGTCAATGGCCTACTTCCTTGCTTGGAGTGAAACATCACTAGGGACTTGAACCTGCGACCATTAGGTTAAGAGCCCAGTGCTCTACCAACTGAGCCATACACCCGAACGCTTTGTGGTCTCGACCACGTTTCCAATCCCTATTCGCACTCCAGTAGGTTGGCGTCATCAGAGCGCGTTTGGATAAGCGAAGGTTAAGAGATCGCGTGGGCGGCCAGTTCATCTTGTATGTCTGCGCTCTCCTTCTGAGCTTGCTTCTTCACGCCCGGTTCACCCGTGCTGTAGTCGGCTAAGTTGCTCGAGAACTACAGAAGGCTGGGAACCACTCATATCCTATAATAAGATCGAGACTTTCAGCTGTAGTCGGCTAAGTTGCTCGAGAACTACAGAAGGCTGGCTTGGCAAAGGACTTAAAATCCTTGTAGGTCGACTCCTGCAGGGCTTCTTTCGCGAATGACGCTCTTTCTATTTGGGATTGTCTCCGAGTGGGCATTATTCGCTTTTTGGGAAAGTGGTGTCAATCTATAAAAAGCCCCGCGTGTCAACCCCGGCCGCAAGCCAAGCTTCGAATTCGAGGGAGGCACCCCACCCCGTTCTCCTTTACGCTTGGTCCTGGAGTAGAGGCACGTTCTGCCGAAGAATTACAGTGCCCCCAGGCATTTACAACACCGCCGACTGAAGCGAAGGTCAATCGTTCTCTGGTCATTCCCCAGAGGAAAAGAAAGCAAACGCGATTCCCGTAGTAGCGGCGAGCGAAATGGGAGCATGCCCCGCTTAGCTTATGGGTGATCGGAACCGGGCGGAAACACACACGGGGACAGACAAGCGACGAGCTGTTTTATCCGCAGAAGAATTGATACCTGATGGGTTATTGGGCTGGCTTGATAGGAAGCACGAACGGGGTACGCCTTCGACAGTGTGATTCGGTGGAATCGGTGACCCGGATGACGAGGCTGCATGGCCAACTATTGGGCTATTGTGCGTGTCATGGAGTATTAATTTCCTGATTCAGGATGACTTTAGTACGCACAATTTGTTCTTATGGTACAATAGATTACCTTCCTTCTTAAAATGCTTGAAGGTTTCCCTCTCTTTGTTCGTTCTTGCCTTCTTAGAAAGGCTTGCCTATGCTTCCTTGAAGTCTCGATCAGTTGGCAACATCTCTTCTATCTTCTTGTCAAACTCACTGGTGAGTGTTGATATAACATTGCAATGGACTCTCTTCGTCAAGGGTTGCCTTGAGAGTGCATCCGCAACCACGTTGAGCTTGCCTGGCTTGTAGATGATGTCGAAATCGTACTCCTCCAGGAACTCCATCCATCTCCTTGAGATGTGATTGGGTGAAGACATGCTATAGACTTTGATGGTCCGTATATAATTGGAACTTCCTTCCCAATAGATAGTGCCTCCATATTCTCAATGCTCTCACTACTGCTAGCAACTCCTGGTCGTGGGCTGGGTAGCACGTTTCGGCATCGTTCATCTTCCTTGAATCATACGCTGTCACCCTCTCCTCCTGCATCAAGACCGCTCCTGTTGCAATCTTGCTAGCATCGGTTGCCACCAACTTATCTTTCTCTGAGTCGGACAATATTAAAACTGGGGCAGTCATTAGAGCTTCCTTCAATGTCTCAAATGCTGCATGGCCTTCTTTTGCCAATGACTCGCCCAATCTTTTATCTTCTCCGCTTTGATGAGGTCTGTTAGCGGTGCTGTTACCTTTGCAAAGTTCTGACGAACATTTTGTAATATCCTGCTAAGCCGAGGAAGCTCCTCACTTCATGGATGTTCTTCGGTGCTGGCCAATCAATTACCGCTTCAATCTTTGTGGGGTCGGTGGAAATCTCTTCCGCGGTGATTACATGCCCCAAGTACTCTAGTCTTTCGGTCGCAAAGTGACACTTGGATAGCTTCGCATAAAGTTGATGCATCCTCAACTTTTCGAGTACCTTCCTCAAGTGTTGGGCATGCTCCTCCAAAGATTTGCTGTAGACTAGAATGTCATCAAAGAAACTATGATGAATGTATCTAGAAACTCGCGAAAAATGTCGTTCATGAGCCTCATAAATGTTGCTGAGCCGTTGGACAATCCAAATAGCATCACTGTGAACTCGTAATGGCCATATCTCGTCCTGAACGCAGTTTTGTGGATGTCTTGTTCCTTGATTCTAATCTGATGGTAGCCTGACCTCACGTCTATCTTGGAGAAAACTTTCGGTCTCTGCAGCTGATCCATCAAATCATCTGATCAAAGTAGCGCATACTTGTTCTTGATGGTGTGCTTGTTCAATTGACGATAGTCAATACACATTCTGAGACTTCCATCTTTTTTCTTGGCAAAAAGGATTGGCGCCCCGAACGAAGAGACGCTAGGTCTTATAAACCCTAGGTCTAGCAACTCCTGCAATTGCTTCTTCAATTCCGTCAACTCCTGAGGTGACATTCTGTAATGTGCCTTATTTGTTGGCTTAGTCCCTAGCTCAAGTGCTATTTCACACTCGACTCCCCTGTAAGGTGGAAGTTTCTTGATCTCATCTGGGAACAAATCATGGAATTCCTTCACTAGCTTGGCTATTGGCTTTGGCAGCTTGTTCAATGCTTTGGCTTCCGTGTCTTACTCTGTTTCTGGCTCCTCAACTTCGAGCTTAAAGACATAGGCCACTTGCTCCTTCTTTATGTCCAACCTGTAACCTCTGTCTCTGCACTCTGGGAGGTTCTTTATGTCATGCAGCATCAGGTACTCTTGGCCTCCGATGATGACCAAGGTTAGGCTGGTGATGCCTAACCCAAGCGGGGGAGCTGTCCTTGTTACCCTCAAGCCTTCGTCGAAGCCTTGAAGGTCTTGTTCTGCTTGCTGCCGTTCCTGGATAGGGTCGATGTCGATGAGGACTTCGACGTCGTAACCTTGTCCATCTTCTTCCTCTTCCTCTTGTTCTGACCCTTCATACTCTAAGAGCAGCTGCTCTTCTGCCGCTGAGGCAGTGGGTTCTATGGCCATTGGCTGAATGGAGGGTTCACTTATTTGGGTTGGGATCTATGGAATAAGAAGATGGCTACAACAGCAGTGTAGGAGAAATATCTCGTCTTGTTTATGGATATGGTCATGTAATCAGGCATGGGAGCATCTCTATTTTCTACGTACTTGTCAATGTTTGGAACATCGTTCAGTGCTGCTCGAAGGGCTGTTCTAGGTGCAAAGTACCCTATGCATGGGGGAGTTCTACCAGTAAAGGACCTATCTTGGCTTGGAACTCTGTCATGATGTCTTGGTAGAATGGTGTGGCATTTATGGTAGCATCCACATCAATCCCTTTCTGAAAAATAGTGATAAAAGAGTTGATGTCAGCCTCTGCCACATGAGCAGTGGCATTGTACCATCGCATGAATGAAGAAGTGGCCATTGTGCTGATGTAGATGGGGTTAACAAACAAATATGCAAGCGCCTCTGTGCGTGGGAAAATCGCCTTGGATTGAGGAGTGATAGTGTAGGATGCAAATAAGGGTGGTGGTCATATTTACAGGCATAACCCTAATTTGTGAAATTTTTAGGGTTTGGGTATGTCTATAGGGTCCTACTAGATATTTGATAGGTAATCTAGGGTTATGAGTATCTAAAGTACTTCCTAATGATCCTATTGCAACAAATTTCATCTAATTTGGAGGGGTAATTGGGGTGAGTTAGAGCTATTTTCTCGGACCACTCACACAGTGCGCGAGAGGCGCTTTCAAAATTTTTGAAAAGGGTGTTGGCGCACTCTATGAGGGGTGGGCTCTTGTTTGGGTCCTAAGGGCAGAATCCTACTTATCTCGCTGAGTTAAGCGGGTCTATGCCCTTAGTTTCTAGTTTTGGACATGTCTAGGCATAGATCAATGGTCAAACACTCACACAGTGCATGAGAGGCACTTTCAAAATTTTTGAAAAGGGTCATGGCACACTCTATGAGGGGTGGAGGTCTATTCAGTCACTTTTTGGCCAAATTAATTAATACAAATTACACATGCCATTAATACAACCATATTAACTATATTATTACACTTTGCAGCTTAATTAGAACACTTTTTATATTTACAAAAATTTATAAGTACATACTAGTAAACGGGTGCCCGGCGTTGCCGGGCTAATGTCCTGGCGTGTGTTTTTACTTGGCCTTTAACGTCCATATCTGTAACTTCGACAACACTGCATGTTGATATTGGCAAAAATTGACATTATTTGCTTTTGTAATTATTTATTGAAATTGTCTAATCACAACATCATCAATGTATTTTAATGTAATCTGTGAGTTGATGTTTAAGCTTGACTTAGCATCATGAGTAATTTGCCGAAGACAACTAAATGCAAGTATCATTACTCAGTTTTTTTCATAAGCCTTTGGCGAAGAGTGTGTGGCTTCTACCAGATTGGCACTTTTTCTGCATCCAAATATTGGTACATTGGGTGGTGCTTTTAGAGTGACCCCTGATGCGAGAAACGAAACCATCCTTTCAAAGTTAGAGTGGCTCATGGATTCAACCGAAGAAGTTAAGCATTTTTTAGAGAGATATTATTCGTAGATATGCCACACACAACCGATATGCTTAAATGATTATTGATGATATTTGCTTGAATGCATTTCAACTATCAAACAACAAACTCTACCACACAATAAGCCACGGAAAATAATAAGTAGTCTAGTAGATTACAATAATTTCATCTAGTAAACGTGTGCCACGACTTGAGCATTCTATCTATAATGACATTCGACTTGAGCATTATCTACATTGTTTTCATTGTTCATTCTTGCTTGATAAGGTACTTCTAATTCAGAGTAATGCAAAAAAGTTCCTTGTATGGCAGCTATTATAATATGCATTCCATGTGCTAGCTCAAAACAAAAACATGGACAATTGTTGATGTTTTACATTAATTCTTTCTAATAGACTAATGAAGCCAGCTCCATAAAGCACCAAGCTTTGAAGAATCCTAATTATTCCATTGGTTGTATATATGATAAACACTTTAACTTGTAAAACCCTAAACAATAAACCCCAACCCTAAACTGCTATCATACATAGGCCAGTTGGTCTCCGTGGACGATAAAAACATATTCTATTCTATTCTATTAATGATTTTGTCTATAAAAATGGATGTCAAGCGAGGAGTCATTAATAACTATGTAGGCATGTGTGTGTGTGTGTATATCTATAGAGTGCCTTTGTGCACTTACTAATATTGATGCATTTATAATTCTAATTGCCATAGCCATAACATCCATCTTCTATCATTGCTTGCTCGAGGAGGGCATAATGTCCTTCCCTAGACCATTATACATACCTAAAGACCTAGCAAGATAGGGATGAGACAAAAATGGACATATTAGGCAAGAAGGGGACTTCACTTTGCTCCCACTTTTATTTAAATAGTTGACGGGTTTTATGGAGATCATAACTGATGCAATTGACAACATGCCAATGAAATATGTGAAGATTTGCAATTGTGTGGCAGTGCATTTGCAATAGATTATGCTTGTTTTAATGGATAATTTTGGTTGTGTATGTGCAATTTCTTTGTTTTTCTTATGCTTGTTTTAGTAGTGGATAATTTATTTGCTTTTCATGGACTATAACAATCTGAAGCATGCAACCTATCACTACCCACTTGTACAATTATTGAGTAAAAGGACGTCGAGAAAGATAATGGGAGTAAAAACACTATACAACAATTTATTATGACAGATGGAATCCAATTTGACCAGTAATACAAAGGGAAAGTGTCTTCCAATTCTTTCAAGAATACTTGGAATTGCGAAGGGCAAAGTATCTTCCAATTCCGTTGGCAATACTTGGAACCTCTTATAGGGGTTGGTAATCCTTGTTGCAAAACATTAACCAACTGAAAAACCTTTTATGGTAAGAGTACTTAACCTGTGGACCACTTATAATTGCATGCAACCTAATTAATCTCTTCTAGCCTAAAGATTTCTCCTTTAGAGCTTCAAAGTGCTTCTGGATGCAGGCCTTTCCTGCAACGTTTATTCTCCAAATTCTGCAGCAGACAGTTTGAGATTCAGTTTGCTATAATGGAGTTAGTATCCATGATATCATGAAGCTCGTCATTGTTCTTTCCCTAGACAGCATAAATAATAAGATTCACAAAATAGCATGTAACTTGATCGTGAAGATGTCACATTCTAACATGCTAATTCAACTTCATCGTCTGGCTTCTATAGATATAGTGAATTGTAAATGGAATGTTTCTGCAAATATAGCCCATGGTCTGCAAAACATGCTATCTTCTTCCTCCCCATTGCAACTTCTCTAAACTTTGCTAAGCCAGGATTTGCTCCTTTAAATGTAGAACCCAAATCTGATAACCAAGGCTCCAGCATGGCCGCTTTGTAAGAAAGAGATACATTCTCATTTCTACATGCTTTAAATTGCTGTTCATCCTCATTTGTACATGCATGTGGAATAGCCTCTTTAAAATTGAGAATGAAGGGGTAGAGGTACACATAGCTGTTGCAACAGGCTGTATTAAGGATTGAGGAGCCAGGACCTTGGAAATGATGCCACTCGTATGCACTTAGTAGCTAATAGGAATAGTCACGAAAGAAAGAAAGAACAAAAGATTAATTATAACTTCTACAGGAGATCATTTGGGTCCATGAAGCCATGCAATGCTACAAAGTGCAACATTGCAGCTACAAAACAGTAGGTTATTCTACAGAAAGCATGAAGCAAAGATTATAGTGAGAGCCTGCACCAGTGAATCGTCTAGCCCTAAACCTAATATGCATGCTATTATTATTAGTATCTGTCTCGTTAGTTGAAAACTTCTAGCCCATTAAAAGAAATAAACATAGTAATTTGCATAAGCATTAACTTGAAATACAGGGTCAGAGGATCACCAAATCAAGCACATCTTTAATGTCATTTGGGTTCGTTGCTCTCCCCAGCAAAGCATGTCGATTTTACTGTATGAGAAAGATAGCTACCTGAGGAGTAACAGCAACCAATTAGCAATTTAAATATAAGATAAGTCTTCTACATCAATTTAGATAACTGGCTTTCTAGTCATCTCACTTACCCCACCAAGCAGGTTTCAAACTATGAACCAATTAGATCCCGGATGAGCAAAACAGAGAATGCACCATAAACACAGAAAGAAGAAAAAGATTTTACCTCCTTTTTACTTTGCTTCAACTCCTCCGCTGATTGAAATCCTGTGTCGGAAGGCCAGAGATGGGTAAATCGGTTAATAGCTCAAAGCAGATCGATCTGCTCCAACACATTAACATTAACTACTTATCTTAAAGAAATAGCTACTATATCGCCTATTAGGACAGCGAAACATTTATCAAATCTGTGGCCCATCCCAAACTGTAGATTTGGAAAATGCAGATGTACCCTAATACGCATTCAAAGCCATCAAAGTTGCAACAAATTTATTTTAAACCAAAGCTTTTCGGTTGAAGTGGCCTTACCAAAGCAGAGATGGAACTTACAAAAGAAGATGGATTAGTTTCACGCCTTTAAATTTGAATGCCCCACAGAAGCAAAAACTTTGCTGCATAGAACTTGTTGGCAAAAATAGAACCGTGCCTAAACCGCTAGCTATGGCAGCGCTTGCGTTCCAAAAGATGATGAAAGTTGGAGAGAAATCCCCCGCCATATCTCGGCTCATTAACTGTAACAGTAACCCACCGCCCACCACTCTTCGTGAAGAGGGAATAAAAAACGATCAGAGAAAAAAGAAAAGAGATAATCTCAGCTAAATAAGCTCTATCTGGTCCGATCTCCTCATTAGCCTCTGGCCGATCAAAAGGGATCGTGAAGGTAAGAGAAAGAGAGATTAGGATTTGAATAACGCAAAAAAAGATCCGATCATATAATAACCCAAGGAATCTACCATGCCTTAACAGTGCTGGATTCTGAACTTCTAAAAGTGCACAGATTAATCGTGTAGAAAGGAGTGCACCATATGAATAAACCGTAAATGTGAGAAAGGGTTTGCCTCCGCCATGATTGCTTGGAGCACTTTGCCAGGCAGATCAAACGCTCCCCTTTTTTTTGCCAGAACAACTTTTAAATTTGCGGAAGCGCCTTAGAAACCCTGGATTACCACAGATTATTGCAGAAGTAACGGGCCAGGCGCTCTGATCCACCGCCACAATGCTGAGACCTGCAGAAGAGCGGGCAAGCACATCTTTAAGGCATCCACTGCCACGTTAAAAACAAAAAAAAAGCCACAATAATAAGAGAAAAGAATGAAGCAGCATCCTTGCCTGAGCTCGGCTATGGCGGATAGGGCGGCGGACAGAAAATTCTGTAGAATAGGAAAAGCAAGGTAACAATGCCGGAGTTGGCTATGGCGATTGGGGAACGGAACGAAGGAGCAGCTGATTCAAACTCTGCTATACGCTTTCCCCCTGACGGTCGTAATGAGCATTGAATAAGGTGGGTGGAGGAATGAGGAGTTAGCCGGAAAACTCAGGAAAAAAAGTTTTTTGCCGGAAAAAGCGTTACATCCGGCGCCGGAAAGGGCACACAAGAAAGAGGAAAGAGAAAGGGCAAAAACTTTTTAAGTAAGTAGATTTAACAATCTTCTTTCTTTATGAATCTGGCCAGCTTCATATCCCTGGGCATGCACGTGACTCTTTTCACATGGAGAGCACATGCTAAGGAGCCTTCAAAATGCTGCACCAGCTTCTGCTTGTCTGCCTCCTGTAATGCAAGCAACATGTCGTCTGTTACTCGCTACTCCTTGTCGAACTCTTGCAAGATCACGTGGGTCAGTCTTGCAAATGCGGCTCTTGGGGTAAGAAGTCCATAGCTCCTCTGGAAGTGCCGAATCTCCTGAGCAGCTTTAGCGAAGTATGAGTCTGTCTTCCACTTCGTGGGCTTCTTTGGTGGTACGGGTCTCTCTGGGGGCGGCTTCAAAGTTTTCTCTTTTGTTGGCCTTCCTCCTTCCACGTACCTCACCTTATTTTCTTCATAGTACTTGGAGTATGCCTTGTACATCTTCATGTACTCCTTGTACTCCCTCAGCTTCTTCTTTTACTCCTGCTCATGCTTGAGTACGTATGACTCCCGTGCCGGCTTGACTTTCTTGGGATTTGTTGTTGCCTTTGGCCATGTCGGGTAGGGAGGTGGTGCTTCAACTTCTTGGTTCTCGGGATTGGAAGATCTCGATCCTTCCGACAATCGGGGAATCCTCCAAACGTCATCATCCAACTCTATTTCAGATGAAGATGATGACGATCTATCGGGCTCCCGCTCTGCTATTTTGACCCCTTTGCTTGGTGTGCTCTTGGTTTTTCTTCGGGGTTTCTTCGGCAGCTTTGGATCTTTTCCCTTTTCCTCTCTCTGCTTCAGGTGTTCCGCCTTCTCTGCAAGTCTCATTCTTTTGGCTGCCCTCTTCTGCTTGCCGACTTTCTTTTGGCGGTGGCACAACTCCTCTATTGCTGCACGATCCTCCTCATTCTCCTCCTCCTCGTCCCCAAGTTCCTAATTCTCCGAGTTCTCTTGCTGATTAGGGTCTTGTTGGTGCTCTTGTTGATCCTGATGCTGCTCGTTGTCCTCCTGGATGCCAGGGTTTGGGTTTGGGTTTGACTGGTCTAGGTTTAAAGTTTCTTCATTTCTCGCTCGCTCTCGAGCCTCCCCCGCCTTCTATTCTGCAGAAAGGCGGCTTGGTGGTGTCTGGCAATGCGAACTAGCAGCTTGGCTTGGCCGGAATGGTCCAAGGAAGCCGAAATGCGAAAATGGAAAAGGTTTAGGTTTTTTCCTTTTGTTCCTTTTACATGACCTTTTAGGTTTAGGGTTAAAAGAACATATGGGGTTTTGCCCTGAGGTAAAGGGGTTAAATACATATGTTTATAGACATGTGCAATATACGAGGTTGCCCGTTAGGGTGCAACCCTTTACGGTTCCCAAGTACATGTCATCAAGGTGACACGTACGCGTGGCGTTGCAGTATAATGTACGTAGTCACATGAGATGATATACCTAGGATTGTTGTTTGCTACAGAAAACTGCATTTTATCGTTCATTGGTTTCTAATGAAAAAGCATAATGGGCAATTGTTTCCGAAGACAGCCACAGTTAAGCGAACGGGGGTGGAACATGAGCAAAAAATATGAAAATGCATAAAATTTGAAGTACAAAGAAATATAGACCTGTTCTATCAGTAAAGTCCTTTTCATGAGGTTTTTTGAGTTCAAATCAACCTTCAAATCCGGAATTTTGGTCCTCAAAAAGCAAGTGATCACATATGCTAGAATGGAAAATCAGAAAGCAGATACCCTGGCTCTTGATTCATGTAGAAAAGAACAATAGGAAAAATTCTGCTACTCTTACGAATTCCAGCATCTAGCGAGGTAAAAAATCCCTCTATTCTCATGCTTTTTTCTTTATCTACTGATATTGAACTAAAAAAACACTGTTTGATGTTATCAGGAACTGCTTTTGGCAAGAACTGAGTACGAATTTCACACAAACAGAGGTTTGTGTAATGAAGGGAAGAAGCCAAAGGATTTGAAGGCCAAGGATGTTTCCGACCGTGATTTTCTTGATGATCGGCAGTGCCCACTTCGGAAAGAAAAGATAAACTTAAAATTTGTTAGGCCCCGGTTCGCCACTGTGTTGCATGACCTGCTGGAAAGAATCTATCAGAAAAGCAAGCCTACCAACAATGAGGTTAGGGTAACCTTTGCTCGAGCTTTTGCTTGGAGTAATACCCAACGAGCTTTGTCAAACCCTGGGCAATTCAAAGTAAACTGGGCTAGTTTTGCTGCAGAAGCTTATCGAACATCTGAGCGCCAGATTTCTAAGGGGGAGACCAGCAGCTACTGTTTGAATATCAATGCTATTTTGGATCACTTGGGTAAGCTTGCTGAAATGAAGAGAGATGCAGAGGAGTTGCTATTATCAAAACAAGAGTCTTTATTGAGGAAAGAAGGTGCTGTTGCTGTGCTGTTGCTGGAGCAGACATAGCTTGCAAAGCTATATATGAAAATATACAGTTCAAGCAAAAGTCCAGAGAAGACCTTGAACGTGATTTTTCAGAAGAAGTTGCTGCTATTGCAAAACTAAAGAATGATGAAGAAGTTATGCGAGAGCTTTTGGAGACCGCACTTCTGCAAATAGATTCTAAAGGGGAAGAACACATTCGTACTGAAATTTTTGTGCTGAAGGATGAAATAGCATCCTTTGAGGCATCAATGGCGAAGCGGCATGCAAAGGCTAAGCATATTTCAGCCATGCAGCAAGATAGTGAAAGTACCAAAACTCGGATGGAGTTAGTTATGGGTGTCTATTCTTTGCCTTTGCTAACTAGTGATGTATATCAGGCATGTGGCCTTTGTTTTCCTCAAGAATATGACCTGTTTGTTAAAATAAACCAATGTGGACATAAATACCATGTCTTTTGCTTTTTTACTGTACTGAAAACTATGCATTGTGTGGTTCCCTGTTGTGGAGAGAAAGTCCCAAGCAGTATTTTGCAGGAATTGGGATTCAAAGAATTCAGTATTGTTATTGAAGAGGACTCTAACTATGAAGATGAAGAAGAAACTGAACTAGCTAACAGTGTTGAAGATAAGAAGCAGAAGGATGAAGTTGATAGCAGCACCACTTTGTACAATAAACCCGCAAGTACTGATTTTAAAGCAGAAAGGACTGGAAAAATTAAGAAAAGGAAGACAAGGACCAGCACAAAGAAAGACTCGAAACCTGTTTCAAGTAAGTATTATTGTTCAATGTATCTTCTAATGTTTTTGTTTTGTGCTAACTTCAATTCTATTTGAGGATATGTTTGTTTACATATGAATATAAGTGATATGATTGCTCAAACATTCCAATTCCATGAATATAAGTTTTGTTTACATATTTCATTATGACAACTAATTTGAGATACAAATGTGATCAATTGTGACAACTTCAATATGATCCTACAAATTTACAATATGATTTACAATTTACAATATGGTTCACAATTTACAATATGGTTTACAATTTACAGTTTGAATCACAAAGCATCTTTGCCGTTTGCTGCTTTTGCTTTTGATTTCTTCTTTCCTTTCAGCTCATTTCCTTTAGACTCTAAAACTTCTTGAGCATAAATGGATGTGCTTTGATGCAAGCTATCCATAATATGATCTTCCACAATGTCAGGGAGCTCAAACAGGTTGTTCCTCAATCTGATCATATCAAAATTAACAGCCAAAACCAAATGGTTATATACACTGCACTCTGGCTCATGTTCTAGCAATTCATACAAGTTACTATTAATTAACTTGTAATATTTTCCAGTAACAACTACTTCGTTCCTACCAAACTTTTGCCCCCAAGGATCCTTGTATGCTTTCTCTATAACATGCTTTGTTCTAGTGCATTTTAAAATATAAAAGTCTACTTTTTCTTTGTTGTTAGGCTCAGCATTGACAGCAAAGTTATCTCCAACAGCAATGATATCTGATTTCCACTCATGATCTCCTTCAAAAATAGGGCCTTCAACAACTTCCTCAACATAGCCAGCACCCATAGGTTTTAATTCAGAGTATGACCACGTGCCTATTCTAGCAATGTAGGGACACTTTGTATATTTCCCTAACCAGCAATTATGACAGAAACATGTGAAGTTCATATGTGCCACTTGAGTCGGGTCAGTTCTTTGAGTAGGCCTGATGGAATGAAATTTGCTAGAGCCAGATAGAGTTGCACAATCATACCTTTCACTTCTATCAACATCTCCTATGCCAACTTCCCAAAAGTATCTGTCAAACACAAGCATTCACAAGCTCAGCAAATTAGAATATATAAAAATCCAGTAGTTCAACAGCACACCTGTATCTGTCCTTGCCTTCCATTGTCATGTTGTCACTGAAATGTTTTTTGCAAAAAACCACTACATCATGTGCATTTCTAAGTGGCACAGAATTTCGTTTTAACATCTCATGAGTTAGGGCTCTCTTAATGACAGCTCCAGCACCATCATGTTCACCTATTTCTCTATCAGATTAGTGCTGGAAATGAACATTAACTCTAATTAAATGAAAATGAAAGTTACCTTTCCCATGATAAGAAGCAAAATAATTCCAAGCTATTGGGATGCCACTAGTTTGATAATTTCTTCCTAGAAAGTAAAATGTTCTATTTCCTTTCCACTGGCTAGAACATCCATCAGACCAAACAATATGTCTGTTGTACTTGATTTGTTTGCTAGACAAAAATGCTGCATGACTGTTCAAACAATGTTGCGTAAACAAAGTGTCATGTTCCCTATCATCTGAAATGTAGAAGTGAGTTTCTTTGATGATTCTTCTCTCATCTTCATCCAATTTAGGGTCATCACTTTTGGTGGCATGTCTGTATGTTATATGCACTAAAATTGTGCACTGATCATTCCTCCAATGCAGACTTTGAATTTCTTGCCGAATCTTAAAGCTGTAATTTTCAGCAAAATCAATCACTGAAACTATTGCATCCTTTGGAAATGTTTCCAAACACTCCTTGAATTGCCTGGCCTGCCATCTACCCTCATAGTTGTGTGGAATGAATTCCTTCAGCACTTTTCTGGCATTCTGGAAAATGTCAGCAGCACTTGTGGTCTTGTAAACCAGTTTAGTGACTGGTTTTTTTCCCAGCTTATAACCTCCTTTGTCATCAGGTTCTTCTACAGATTCATATATCTACAACAAATACAGAAATTAAAAATAAAGCTACACGGTAATGAAGCATAAAAAACAGCAACAATCTTAGTACCTTGTCATATGTCACCTGCACACCATTTTTGAAATTCTCTTCTTTTGGACATGTTGGCAGCTTGCTAGGTCCACACTTATTACACTTGAGAGTTAGGCAGTCATGTGCATACCATTCTTCACTTTCATCTCTTGGACAAACAAGAGACCTCCAAAGCTCACTTGTTGAAGCATAGGTGCTCTTCCTTGCCATGCATGTTGGTCCAGGACCACAAACTTCACACGTGCATTTACAATTTGGACCATGAATTTTTTCATCATGTCTTACTTTGTTAATTGCAAGTCGAATAAAATCTGCTCTCATATGATAGACACAACAGCATGTCTCTCTGTCCTTTACTTTTCTAACATAAGGGGGTTTCAAGGCATGAAAAACTGAGAAAGAAACCTCAAACTTAGGATACTCCCTTCTGAAACGCTGGTAAAATGAAATCTGCAATAACAGATACAAGAAAGCAGAATTACAGCAATTGTAACAACATCCAGCATGTGCAATCAAACTAACCTGAGTCTCCTCCAGGAAGTGTAATGGATGCATGATCTTGAATCCTTTAGTCACTCTAATCCTTATAACATGTTTCTTGCATGGAGACACTCGTGTGTTATCTCTCCAAAAGTCAACTACTAGTTTCCTCTCATCATAAGAGAGTCTGTCACATCTAGTATTCTTCTTGAACATGGACCATGGTCCACTACCATGCTCTGCAGCCAATCTTCTATTGACTGCAACTGACACAATCTTCCTATTCAGATTCATTTGCTTGGCAAAAGCAGACTTGTTAGTTTCACCATTGACTGTAAAAGTCATTGCAGCACTTCTTCCTCTCCACACATCTGTAGTTTTTGAATACTTATGAGCTGCAAAAGACTCCCTCAAATTGTTAATGATTGTTTTCATTGTGTTTAATTCTTTGCTGTTTGAGAGATCTAGTTCAGGTATCCACTTTCTAGCACCCCCTAGAATTTCCACTCTTTCTTCAGATGTAGCATTCTCACACAATTCGTTCACAAGCTTGCCTAATTCTTTTGACAACTTTCTTTCTTTCCAACTGCTGAATGAACCTTTCTTACCAACAGTAGCATCATTTGCAACTGCACCTTTGTTGCCAGTTGCAGCATCCATTTCTCTTTTCTTCTTTCTTTGAATCCTCCTTATTTCGGCCTGTCTTTTTTTGAAAGATGCTTCATATTTCTCTTGGTTTGCAAGCCTTGCATGGTTCATAGCACCTACAATGATGAAACAATTCTAACTACAGTCAGAACGAAATTTATCAATGCAAATACCTCTATTATAGCAAGTACCTATATTATGAGAGTCAGATCCAACCTCTACAGCATTGCCAACATCCATAACTTCAGCATCCTCAAATTCCATAAATTCAGCACCCATCTCTGAAGCAGCACCAGTGAATGAATTCTGTTCCACTGAAAGCAGTACATTACATCAGTTAGCAATTTAGAATAAAAAAATTCAGCAATTTAATAGCAGAAGCATTTAACAAGGACTATCTTGTCTTTCATCTTCATGATGGAATTCTTGATCTGAAATTTCGACTTCATATGTAGTTTCTTCATTCCTTGTGAAATCCACTGTTTCGGATGAAATGTGAGTGCCAGCTTCGATTTGTGTAGGTGATTCTTCGAGGTAATTTTCTGCAAATTGTGAACAGCACTCCAGAAATCGTTTGGAATTGTTGACGAACTCTTGCATGCCCGCCAGCATTCTCCGGGCATCAAATTGCGCACAATGCTTGGACACAGAAGCAAGGAATTCAATTTTCAACTCAAGAACCATAGTTGTGCTTCAAGAAACGCTGAAACAGCATAATTCTGAAGGTGCAGCATTTGAATTGGGCGGGGAAATTCCAATTCGAATTGGAGTTGCAAACTAAAATTTCGGGATCGATGACTTGGCCAAAAATAGCAATTCTGATGGATCTTGACTCTCGCTCAAGGCTGGCTATGGCGGGTGAAGTGCCTGACGAAACGTGAAGGGCCGTCGAAAAAATTTGATGACGGGTATCAGCACCTTACTAGCACCAATGTCGCGACATGATTTTTTGAGTAGGTCAAAAAAAAAAAGCAACCATATGCCTATGGAACTAAAGACAGCTATTGTTTTTGATGTAGTTGAGAGTAGGAAAAGATACTATAAGGGAGAGAAAGTTAATGGACATTGTTACACTTGTCTTAACTATGATAGTGCGAGTGAGAGTACGTTTGACCCGATGGTGTCGATGCAAATGATGTCATTGATTGTTTATCTGTATTATAGGCCTGTTAGATCTCAAAAGGATGTAATAAACACTTCACTTCCTCTCTCCCTCTCTCCCTCCCTCCCTCCCTCCATCTCTTTCTCTCTCTTCTTTTTCTTTTCTCCCTTTTTTTTGTGCAAATTATTCATGTTGTGATAGCCATCTTTTAATTTTAATGGGCTTTACTTGCACAGGTAGCGATGTTGTGAATCATGGCATTAGCATGGATAGCAATGTCGTGAATCATGGCAGTGATGTAACTATGGCAAATCATTTGTATTCTCAAGGAAAGTAGACAATCATACGAGTGCGTTCAAGAACTTTGTATCTTTTGTGGAAATCCACTATAATGGGGAGGGATGCATTACCTATTTTTCTACTTCATAAAGCATATTAGGCAGTAATGTGATCTTGGATCATTTAGATGATGCTATAAGCCTAAATGCAAACAAATATTCATCCACTTTGAGCTTTTGTCTTTCAGCAAAAGACAGAAATGCAATGAACCAAAAATAATTAGTATTTGTGAAGCTGGCTAAAGACTTGAAAGTTGTGGCTATAAGAGTTTGACACATGTATTTTTTTCGCATCCTTGCACCTTATGTAAATTGATTGTAACCAAGCAATACGCATAGTGCACATATTGCCAAGTTTTGTGGCTGAGCTAATGTACTTTTTGGATCCTTATTGCCTTTTTGCTCTTTTGTGAAGATACTATGTTCAATAATAAGGGGAAGTCCCAAAGATACTGTACAATTCAACATAATATTTACAATTCAAGGGTGGTGTCGCATATGTGAAGCCGTTCTTCAGATTTAATAACAAATGTCCCATACAGAGGTGCAATTAGATGATGTAGTTGTGAGCCACATGAATGGTTTTATTTTGTTATTATCTTCTCTTGAAGAAGCTAAATTCAATGTAATAAGGGAATTATAGCTAATTGCAATGTAAACCCTAAAGGTGATTACATAGGCTGTGAAGAACAATAATTTGTTCTTTTCAAGCTTGCAGCAAACATGTATATCAAATATCACCATGCGCTTTGTGGACTATCATAGCAAGGATATAAATTTTGTACATTTAGGTTCTCTTTGAGAATTAAAAGTGTATATGAGGATATTAATACAACTCTTGGTTAAGTCTCACTTGCAAAAATGTATCATATCTCTTAATTTAATTGCATAAGGCTTATTATTAAGAATGGTACGTCGAACCTAGAGCAGACGGCCTCATGAATCAACTTCAAGAAGCGAAGTCCTTTTCCAAGATTGCCTTGAGGTCAGGGTATCATCAGATTCAAATTAAGGAGGAAGATGTCCATAAGATGCTTTCAGAACAAGATATGGACACTGTGAATTCACAGTCATGCCTTTTGGGCCTAACTAATGCACTATCAACATTCATGAGGCTATAAATAATATCTTTCATGAGTTCCTCGATGATGTTGTGATTGTCTTCTTCGACGACATCCTAGTCTACAACAAAACCTTGGAGGAGCATGTACGACATTTGAGAAGAGTTCTTGAGAATTTGAGAAGGCACAAACTCTATGCTAAGTTGACAAAGTGTCACTTTGCGACCAACAGAGTAGAGTATTTGGAGTATATCATCTCATCGGAGGGTATTTCAACCGATCCGGCAAAGATCCAAGTGGTTAGTGCAATGTCTGACCCCAAAGAGCGTCCACAATATGAGGAGCTTTCTTAGTATAGTGGGTTACTACAGAATGTTCGTGAAAGACTTCGCCAGAATCGCGACACCGCTTATGGACCTCATCAAACTGCAGAAGATTAAGGATTGGAAAGATCATTGTGAGTGTAAAGTTCAAGAAAGGTTTGATAAGATTAAGGAAGTCTTGACGACAACATCTGTGCTCACCCTCCCAGATCCTGAGAAGGATAAGTTGGTAACAACAGATGCAAATCAGATTGCAACGTGCGTAGTTCTTACGCAAGAGGATCGAGTAGTCGCTTATGATTCTCGCAACATGAAAGACATCGAAACGAGCTATTCAACGCATGACAGCTCTAAAGATATGGAGGCATTATTTACTAGGAAGAAGGTTAAGCAGATTTTTCACCACAGAAGATCAATCAAGGAAGAGAAATTGCATTATACTATGCCGAAGGAGCTCTTTATTTCATTCGGCAGCGAGAAAACACCCCTTCCAAGATCAAATCCACAGAAAATTTCTTTTGATTACCCTTTGTAGCAGATGTAAGCTTCTGAAACATCCAAGAATTCTTCTGATCCCACTTTGAAGGTAGTTTTTCAAAGATTAGGCTTCCTTGATATACAAAATCACTGCGAACCGGATGGGATTGTGCAAGATTTTCATAAAATCCACTCTTGGAACAATTTTCAAAGCTTGAGGAGTATCACGGATCATAGCTTCTGGGACTGATAAACAGTTCGCAACCTGTTTCTCACATAAACAATACGCAGCCCGTTTATCACAGCCTAATTGCAAATTATGGCTAATAATCCATTTGATATCGACGAGTAGGATCTAAAATCTACGAGGACTGGCCGATTAAGACAGGATCACGCTTGCATCTTCCTTGAATTATAGGACCAAAAAGGCGGTTCCAGTTTTGTAGCCCAGAATAAAGTTGGTTGAAGCATGCAACGTAAATGACCCCATTTTGACCTAACATGTTGGTCAACAACAACAGCTACAATGTTAACACTGTCTTCTTTTGTTAAGAAGAAGGAACACATCGTTAGAGAAACTCCAACAAGCAAGGGCAAGTCTGGTGGTGTCCCTGTGTATGTGATGCTTCGTTTGGATAGGTGAATAGCAATCAATAATCGACTCAGCCAAGAGAGGGCTCTCAATGCAAGTCTTCTTGCTTTGAAGAGCGCCGGAGTTGTAGGTTTATGCTTTCCAAAAATACTGGATTTGCATTCTTCATAGTCTGGTCTATTAAGAATACGCCATTGAGGCTGAACATGTACTTTGTGTTTTTCAGTGCCCCTTTGCCTCCGTGGGTCTTACATGAGATGCACAACGACAATTATATTGTCTATACCAATAGGGCTGGTGGATGCAATACCGAATATCTGTCTCTTGGATGTGATACACTTCCTGTCTTGAAAAAGAGAACCCCAGTGCATGCCTATGCTGATTATATGAGAAGCTTTAGGGACACTTCCACGGACATGCTTGTCCATACAATAGTGGTGAGTGGCATAGTTCCCATTTGATGCTTTATTGTGTGATCTTTATGCCGCCTTATCTAACTAAAATTTGTGGTTCTAAAATTTAAGGAAGTTCAAGTTGGCATGGGCCCAGCAACTGAAGTGAGGTATCCTGGATATATAGAACCTGATGGCATATGGAGGTATCCTGGCATTGGAGAGTTCCAATGTTATGACAAGGTAATTCATTTGTCTGCTTCTCTCCATATAATAGAAATTGTAGATATGCCATGCTTGCAGAGTTTATAATATGTTAAGCTTCCTAATTAGAAAGGATAAGGCGATATGCTATGTTTCATTTCTACAATTTTATCTTCTCGTCTTTTTATTTATTTTGCATGTTTTGATACGTGTCTTTTATTGCAGTACATGCTTGCTTCTCTGAAGGTTGCAACTCATGCTGCTGGAAAACCCGCTAGGGGCCATGGTGGTCCATTTGGTGCTGGGTCCTATAAGCAGTGGCCACAGGATTCAATGTTTTTCAAAAGCGATGGTGGTTACAATTTTCTGAGCTCGCCCCAACGGCCTAAAAAAAATTCGACCAATCACAGAAGAGATTTTGTTAGAAAATTCGACCAATCACAGAAGAGATTTTTTTAGTCCCGGGCAACCCCCGGTCACATCTCGCATCCTAAACCTGGTCATGCCCAACATCCTGGCCACACGCCAGCTCAACTCGATTTCAGAAGCAAGGGTTACAATCTCCACTTCAGCTCGATGGTTACAGTAGCAGTCGAAATGTGATCTTTATGCTGTAACTTGAGCATTTTGAAGCAGTTTTAGAAGTAGTAGCAGTGATTTGTTCGATGCATTTTGGTCTGATTTAGAGCGGTTTTTTTGTCAACGTTGATGAATTTTGCAGCAATTTCAGACAAATCCGCAGCAATAGCAGCGATTTTTCCTTTGATTCTCTGTGTTTCATCAAACTCCAAGAGGCTTGATTTTCTCGACAGATGCTGAGGTGGAAAGCTACTGTTGGGCACATACATGATATCAAAATGTCGTGCGTCTAGACCCCCTGCCCAAGAACAAAAAAAAACAGTTGTTGGACGGGCGATAGTGTGATTCCGCCCTTCCACCCTTAGTATTCTGGAATGCTAATAGATCATGGTGAAAGAATTTTGACATCATGGATAGATCATGGTGAAAGAATTTTGACATCTGTAGAAGCCATCTTTCTGGGTACGCCAGTTAGACTATCTGCAAAGGTTGCTGGTATCCACTGACATTATGGCACACGATCTCATCCACCTGAGCTGACTGCTGGATATTACAATACCAGAATAAAGGATGGGTATCTTCCAGTTGCCAGAATGTTTGATAGGCATGGTGTTACATTATTTTACTTGCTTTGAAATGAGGGATCTTGAGCAATCGCCTGAGGCATTGTGTAGTCCGGAGGGGCTTTTGATACAGGTGGTCAAGGCTGCAAAACTGGCTGGTATACCTTGCAGGAGAGAATGCATTGCCAAGATATGATGAATCTGCATACGAGCAGATATTTAATAAATCATGGCTTCAAGTGGAGGGACAAGAGCAAATAGAGCGCGCATTTGAGCCCACGTGCACATTCACATTCTTGAGAATGAGTGAGAGCCTGTTCCATCCCGATAACTGGCGCCGATTCGTTCCACTGCAGCCTTGGGAGGAAGAACACACAAACCAAAACAGTCCCAACACGAAACAACAAAACAGAATTGTTCTTCTATTTGACTAGTTTTCACCTAGCATGCGAGAAACAAGAGTAGCGATGGATGATAAAATTGCATATAGCAAAGAAGCTCTTAGTAAATATCAATATTTAATAGCAAGGTTTATACATTGACATAATAAGTTGGCTCCTCTCAATATTATTCTGTGGTTGTTCTTACAAAAATTCAACTTTCTTACAAAAATTCAACCACTGCGAATTCAGTACTGCCAATGTTTGCCTTATCAACATGTATCTTCGAAAACATTATCACTGTCTGCCACCAGCACCAGCATAATTGTAAAAACCAGTACCAGTCTGAGCAGATTGTGCCTGTTCGAAATAATTATGTCAACGATTGGAATAAGGAAAGGCACAGATGTTCAGAAAAAAAACACACTATGTGAATCACCTGTTGGAGCACAACACCAGGTAGATTGGCCATGTTTAATGAACCTAATAAATCCATGGTCTCCTTATCAACCTGCAATAGGACACCAAAACTACATCTATCTTTTGACATATGAAATAGAAAAGTAAGAATTGTATCTTTATTGATCAAGCAAATGTTAATAACTAACTGAAAACTAAAAGATTCTATTTTTAAAAGAATATCATCGACTGCAATACATCCTCTACCAATAGCCAACTAAGATAGAAAGACAACTGCAATTTAACTGCAACATAAATAAGCCATCTGGTCAATACCTCAATAACATCCGTCTTAATTGCAGATTCCTCAGGAACAAAATCCATACGGCGCTCACGCTCCTCCTCTTGCAATTTCAATGATATACCCCTCACAGGACCTCGTTGAATTCTTTTCATTAAGTGCTATTAACGGAAACAGAGCATGCTACACTTGTAAGAAAGTGAAAAGGAGAAGAAGTTGTAAATAAGGGAGAAAGAAAAGGAGAGCCATGGAAAAAAATGCAGACAAGAGATTCTCACATTCAAAACCTTAAGAACACTCACAGTGGCAAATCCGGCAATCTTATTGCGTAGACGTTTAGTGGGGATGATAGCAACCTCTTCAGCGATCTTCTTATTAGTATGAAAATCAAGTGTCATGCGAGAATAATATCTTTCAATGATCACGCGGGAGGACTTCTTCACAGTTTTTGTTCTCACGCGCCCCTGAAGCAAATTGGATTCTTAATCGCTATAGTTAGAATGCAGAAAAAACTCTCCTACGTACCATGGTTAAGGCGCTGCGTTCCGACGGAGGCGACCAAACCCTAAATCTTGCGAAAACCCTAACAGAGAAACTGTGCACTAGTTTTTGGACTGTATATTTATTTATTTATTTGTATTTCCCTTTTAGCATTTAGGTAGACCATTAAATCCGTTTTCACCTGGTAAGCTTATAAACTAGTTACAACAATTGGTAAACACTCTCGGCTCCTTCCTTTTCATTCTCATTCTCATTCTTTCTCAAAGTTTGGTTCCCCTGCCGTCTTCTCCAAGCTCAACCCTTCTAAGGCTTTATGTTTATGCTCCTTCTTACAACCGTCATCTTTAGACAACTTGCCCATATCCTGCTTCATTTCTAGCTTTAGAGTGCAGTTGGATCAAGCCTTGCATGTAGTAGAACAATCTTATAGCTAATTGATGTAAGAATCTACATGGTCCAAAATCCAAGCTTTATCTCGTGTAATCATCTATTAAGCTTCTTTGTTTGTGTTTAAAAAGGTAAAAGTATTAGTAAAGCCTTATGCAATGTCGGCCATACTCAAAGCTCCTCTCTTTATGCTCTCCTTCCTTATAAATAGCTTACTATTTAATGCACGCAGATTAAGGTTGTGGAGGCTTAGTTTTCAACCAAATATAGTCTTGAGCTAGTGTTTATTGGGCAATGCCACAATTTTTTTATGATATTTATTGATTGATAAAGAATGAGTTAGGGTTCTTAGGCATCCTGGATGGAAGAGGCAGTGAAGTTTGTAGAACTTTTGCAGCTCTATCCATAGGGTCCTTGCACTGACCAATAGGATATCCAACTTTTTTAAGGATATAAAGTATGTTATCCAACAGTGATGTGACGCTCCCTGCTAAATATACGGCGCCCGGCCGTACACTCGGCAGGAAATCCCCCATCCGGTCCATCAACCGCATGGGCCCTCCGTCTAACCCGCACTCTGAGAGAATCCTAGTGCGGGCAGGGGACACGAAGGTGTCTTGCGCGCCCTTCCCCTATGGGCTCCTATCACAGCGGAAGCATAAACAACGTCAGAACTAGCAATAACAATACAACATACTACCTCGAAGGGTAGTCCATCACATATCCACAACTGCAAAGAAGATAATCCTATGCCATAAAACATAAGAGCTCCTACCCATGGCTCCGACTCATAAGGAGGATGACTGACTGGCTAGGCCTCAAGATAGAGCAGACCGAGTCATAACAATGGCGGGGCTGGCTATAGACAATGGCTAGGGTTGACCACTCCATCCGCCCCTCCTGTGCATACTTTGCAGATGGGCTCAATCAGGCTCTGGCATGACTCTAGCCTTCCGGATACGTAATCCCATGGCATCACCCATCGGGACTACTCCAGGTTGCATCTCCCTGGTCCGTTGAGGCAGGAAGGGTTGCATCTCCCCTTCCCGGGGTCTAGAGGCTCCTCGGGCGACTAGAGAATCGTGGCGACACACGATTCGTACCCGACTGAACCCCCCAAAACAAGAGCCAAGCTGACACTTGCAACTCTTGAGAGGCAGGGCGACACCATCGCCCCAGGAGGTGTCGGACCCATGCTCGGCCCACACGAAGTGACCGACCATAAGCCTAGCCCACTATGGGATCCCCCGTAGCCCCCACTCGGCAGGGATCCTCCCTCCGCATTGCCTCTAGCCCCGTTGTGTAGTGCTGAGTCACATCATAGCCTCCATAGCCCGGTGGGTTCCTATGCACAGGCCGCATATAATAGGAACTAAGGGATCTACACTAGGAGCATACTACCTATGGCTCTAGGTCTCTACCCCCCTTCCCAATACAAGAGGAGCAAACATAATCAACCATCATCACATAGCATCATAACATGATAATCATCATAAGAACATCTTAACCTAATCATACATATCTAACTTACAGTTAGGGTTCCTTGATTAGGGTTTAAGATGTTGAATACGGGTTCTAGGATGGCTCTACTCTAGATACGAAACACTAACCCATCTGGAGTGCTAACTTCCAGATGGACTACTAAGAGCACTACTCCACATACCTGCTCCAGAAGCACTCCCTCCCAATCCTGGCGTCTCCAT
The DNA here is from genome assembly GCA_021234155.1 of Isoetes taiwanensis. NCBI lineage: Eukaryota > Viridiplantae > Streptophyta > Lycopodiopsida > Isoetales > Isoetaceae > Isoetes > Isoetes taiwanensis. Next base: position 4,171,582 of record JAJEKV010000042.1, on the reverse strand, counting down.
GATCTTCAAGGTGTTCGAGGTAGCTCCCACTCCTGCTGATACGCTCACGCTCTGGGGGCTGCTACGCTATGCTGTGCCACAGCAGACGGTTCTCGAAACGGAGTTTCGAGCGCGAAGAAGGTTCCCAGACTGTTGGAGCCAGAAAAGAGGCCTAGGGTTAGGGTTTAGGCCTTTATAGGTTAGGGTTCACATGTTATGCCACATGGCTCCAATAGGATAAGACCGTGTGGCGGGTACCCAATAGGTTAAGGTCACGTGGAAAATGGTCTTAACCTAAGGTTGGCTAAGTTATATGAATAACTTAGTCATGCCCCCTAATGCCACAATCTATGGTATACAAGGCTATGAAGATAGACTTGTATAGTGACGGGTCCAGGAATATACGTATTTATAGCGTATATTCCCCTGGAATGTCACATTCTCCCCCCCTTAGAACAATGCTGTCCTCAGCATTGCGCTAAGGTGACGAACCTATCCTATTCCTGCAAAACAACAAGATACATGCAAAGAGAAACTTACTATTGCATTAATATATAGCATAAGCTATATTTATGTCTATACAAAATTTATATAGCCTAAACAATAGTAATGTCATAATAAGTCAAAACATTATCACATATAATATTAGGGTTCATAATTTCAAATCTAAATTATGCTTCCCCTCCTGCACGTAATGCGCCCCTGCCGGTACTCCCCTATGCTCGTCCTGCACAAGTAGCACATTACGTTAGTTTAGTTAATAATTGTGGTTTTAGGGGACCACCCCCCTTATCTACCTCCTTGAGCCGAACTACCAGCTCAAGGTTACCCTACTACCTTGCACTCGATCATGGCCCTTTCGGATTTGAGCTTAAGGACCATTTAAGATGATCCTATCATCGCCCATGATCAAGTGCTACCTTGTACTCGGTTACCCGGTGCCGAGTACCCCTAGTGCATCATGCCCCAAGGGTTTTAAGCTAGGGAACGTCTCACGATCCCATCATCGCGCATGATCACTTTAACCTTCACCATGACCCTCCTACGGCCAGGTGTACGTACCCCGCATCGCGGCATAGAGAGCATCCGATCGATGTCCCATCATCGCCCACCATGCCTCATTCCTCACTCACATGACCCTAATGGTCATGCGCACCTCTTGGTGCGTGTTGGCCTAGAGAATGCCTTAAAGGCGCATCCCATCATCGCCCACACGTTCCAAGATTCTGGCACATGCACTCTAGTAACTAGAATACATGAGCCATAACTTAAGGCTAACTAAGAAACATACTAAGCTAACCTCCCGGCAAGTCATCGTCGATCAAATCGGAGACGACTCGCCCATCAAACTCCTTCCTAAACTCTGGGTATTGCTTCTCCAAATCCTGCTTCAATACCCAGGTCGTGTCTTCCACGGGCAAGTGCTTCCACTTGACCAAATACTGGAGGAATTGAGATCACCTAGTCTTCTTGAATGATTTATCAAGGTGTAATTTAGGCACAATTTCAACTTGTTCCTCCATCATTTCCAACAAAGTTGGAGTATCCAAAACCTCATCAGGTTAGGATCGTGCCTTTTGAATAAACTCACATGGAAGACCTTAAGGTGGGACGAGAGATCCAATCTTGTAGGCCTGAGAGCCCACTCTTCTCCAAGATTCTGAACGGACCGGCCCACCTAGGGGCGAGCTTCTTACAATTGCCGATGCGAAGCTTCCCTTGCTTAACCTTTACTTGAGCCAAACTTTATCTCTCACAACCAAGACAACTCTCGAGGAGTTTTATGTCTATCTGCTAGACTCTTCGGATATGCCCATGTTGTTGAAGATACTCTCACACTTCTACCAAAAGCTACCGCATATATGCTGTCGTTGTTGAGAAACTTCCACCTTGGGCACTAAATTATGCCACATAACTAGGGTCAAGCATTGATAACTGTAACTGATCATGGGGGAGACATCTTCGATGACTCTTGCTTCATATTATTGTACGTAATTGACCAGGTAGATGTACTCGGCCCATTTGGATTACTTGTTCCAATCATAGCTTCTCAACGAACTCTCCAAAATTGTGTTGGTGCGGTCCCTTTGCCGATTTGACTGCAATTGATAAGCAAAAACTCATCAACAAGTTGGTGCAGCTCGTGTTGAAGAAGTCTTGCTAAACGTCGCTAAAGAACTTCGGATCTCTTTTGGTGATGATCGACCTGTGCCTTCCATGCAGCCTAAAAGAACTCTTAAGAAGACCACAAGGCTAGATCCAAGGCGATGTCTATGGTGTGGCATGGCAAGTATGTGCCCTTTTGATAAGCTATATACCACACCCATCAAGGCTTCAAAGCCAACTAAAAAACCCATGCTGATGACTTCCCACTTGGTGTCTGGCACCGCCCAAAGTTCCAAACTCCTGGAATTCGAAGTTGTTCCGCCCTTGTCTGCTGGCTCCACTGACATTCTTGGGTATGTCTGATTATCTACTTCTTCATGCCCGGCCAGACGTAGCTACTTCTAATCTTGAAGTAGGCCTTTATAACTTTTGCATGGCCGGAATTAGGGCTATTATGCGTGTCATGGAAGATTTTTTTCTTACTTGTTATACTCTGGTTACGCATAGTTGTTCTTTGCTATCAAAGATTACCTTCCTTTTTAAGATATTTGAAGGTTTCTCTTTCTTAATCCATCCTTGCACTCTTGTAAGGACTAGCCCATATGTGCTTGAACTCCATGTTGGGGAAGATGGCTTCTTCTATCTTCTTGCCAAATTCGCTTGCCGAAGTGGAGACGGCATTGCAAATTGCTGCTTCAAAAGCTTGCCAATGAGTGGCGACGTCTTAACATCTCCACGGCTGCATGCTCTTCCATTGATTTGCTGTAGATCACGATGTCGTCGAAGAGAATTGGTGAAGAAATCATCCAAGGAATCTTCGAAGATGTCGTCCTCAAATGCATACAAGTTGGTGGAGCATTCCATAGACTCAAGGGCATCACTGTAAAGTGATAGTGCCCATACCAAGTTCTGAAGGAGTCTTATAATTATATTCCCTCTTCATCCTTATTTGCTAATTGCCCGAGCTTAAGTCGATTTTGCAGAAGAATCTTGCTTCTTGGGCTGATGCATTATGTCGTTGCTTGTTAAGCTGCCCATGGTTGATATACATTTTTAGACTTCCATCTTGGCCGAAAGGATCCCCAAGTTGATCAACTCTTACAACTGTTCCTTGAGCTCTGCTAGCTTGGAAGTGCTCATTCTATAAAGAGCCTTGCTAATCTGGTGCAAGAGTGATTTCAGACTCTACGCCTCTATAGAGCAAAAGCTCTCAAATTTCATCAAGGGATATATCATGGGACTTCTTGATTAACTTAGAAGTTGGCCAAGGCACTGTTTCGAAGCAGCATGTTCCTTCTTACTATTGCGATCGGGGTTGACAACTTGTAGCTTCTGTACGACCTCATTCCTCATGATGTACTTAAGTAATTGCTTTACTAACATGCGTTGCACGATTGGAATTACTTCCTTAACTTAAATTATAAGGTACTTGCTCTTTGGTGCTGGGATAAGTATCTCTTGCTTATGATAATCAATTATTGCCTTAGCCAGCTTTAATATTGCATGCTTATTATGAGGTCATAGTTGTCAATGTACATGAGTTGGTGCCGATGCTCTACTTTGCTTCGCTTAAGGTTGATGTCGAACTTGACCCTTGTTCCGTTGGTGCTGCTAATTACTTGGCCTTGCCTTAATTACTGGCCTAGATTTAGACTTAAGAGTCTTGCTCTTAAAGATGTCCGTCATCTATGAGGTGCAAAATTATAAGTTAAGAAACTACTTACATAAATCCTATGGCCACAAGTTTAGTCGGCATGACATTACTTTTGGGCACACATAGAAAACTATATGATTAGATAATTATTCTTGTTTTAGATCTAATTTATACTCTAGGATCTACCATTTCTTAATTATTGCCCTCTTGAAATAGCCCCACCTTTGAGTTGATGCCATCTAAGAAGTTGGCCGGACTTATTAGATTGCTTCCCTTCATTTGGTCGGATTATTCCTTATGCTGCGGAAGTACTCGTCATATACATGGTCGACGGTTATCCTATTATTGAATCTTTCTTAGCGAGGTGATCAAGCTCACGAAGAGGTTCCAATATATTGGATATCTGCCAGCAATGTATACAATTATTGTACTCCATACATTTTCTTCCCAATACTTGAAGCTTTGCTCCATTCTTGGGTCCATCTTTCTAAAGGAAAAGACAAAAAAAAACTACTCGAAATTTCGTCCCAATCCCATCATGGACGCTATCACCCATAATTCTAAGAAACTCAACTATCTGATAGGTCCTCTAGCTTGCTTAAAGCTGGTGTAGTCATTAGTCGTTGGGGTAGCAAAGCGATGATCCATAATTTGTTGAAAAGAATCTGGTCTCCTTGGAGTTGCTGTATGGTCATTCAAGTGCCCTGCTTTCTTTTATTGAACATATTCTGACTCTGCTCGTGCTTAATGTTGATGCTGATTACCTTTATTACAATATCCCTCTTAGTGGACGTGCTGATGTAGATAACATAATGCTCGGTGTCGCATCCCAAGAGCTTGAGGGTAATGTTCACCACTGCGTAGAATCTTTCGTGTTTAACTCATCTGCCTTGAAGGTTATTAGGTTCGAGGATGATTCTTCTAACTCTTGAATTGATATTGTTGTGTTGAGCTTGTCGATTTGATTCTTCATCTTGGCGGCCACATGCTGCTGTTATAAGGCTGAAGACAATGTCGAATGCTTTACCACTCCTAACTGTGCACTTCTCTTGCTGAGAGAAGTTTATTTGCATCCATCTGCAAGGACTAATCTTGACTGATCAATTAATAATTATGGTATTTGGTCCCTCATGATGCCTCTTCTTGATGGTGTTTGACCTCCATCTCTAAGGTGGAAGATCGAAGATCATCATGATCTTGAGATGATGCTTTCCGAGGTTGATGTAGCTGGTCTGAAGTATCGGGGCTGATGAGGAAGAAATCTGTTGCAGTCTCGCCATATTCCTATTCCTGAGCAGCCCACCCTTGCTGGCTTGTAATACCTATGATAATTTCCCTTCCGAGGAGATATGCTCAGTCTCATCCTTCAGAACTCTTGATATCATAAGTTGATGAAGTCATCTACTTGTTGGTGGCGTATCTCTGACATTAGTCATCGATGTCGGGCCCTTCCTCGAGACAATATGGCACTTGGAGAATATCCTTGACTAGGAGATGTTCCTCCCCTAATGTGATCAATTTTGTAAGTGCCACGATGTCCATTGGTTGTTGCATAGCCCTCTTGGCAATTCTTATGCCTAATCTTGATGTCGCACTCGTCCTTCCTTTGGCCTCCTCTTTATTATATTTGTGTTCGGGCTTCCCTGTACACCATCTTGGCCTTTGATTTGCTGAAGCTTCCTCCATAAGGTTGCCCTCTGCTTTCGATTCGTTGATGTTGTCGAGTGGCTCCACCGTCGAGAATCTGCAAGGAATATTCTCCTACCCTATATTACTGCCCTACGCACAAGGCAACTAATACTATCACACAACAATTACTTATGGCTACTTACTTTACAAACCCTATTTTTATACCTTTATCCACCCTACGTCAAATGACTCGCTTGGCACTTTACTAGGCACTGAGAAAGGTACTTATTTACTATTATGGGGTGGTAGAAGGAGACTCACTCACTGGATGTACTTGGTGTGCTAGACTGAATTACCTAGATCGAATGAATTCCTAGATAATTATCTATGATACAAGGGCATGGCTGAAGACACTTGATGATAGTGCACCTATAATGTGTGTTGGTGTGTCATACCAACGTGTGACAACAATTTCTAAGGCCTTGGCAACTAGCTGGGTTTCTAAGAAAAAGGTTTAATTATACTACCTATATGCAGACAAGAAGACACTTAGCAAGATAAGAGCGACAACTAAGCTATGATGAGTGCAGATGCTGTCTCTATCTAGCTTAAGGTTCTTGGTTCTAAATCTAGGGCTTGGCCATTAATATTATCTAACATTATTAAAGCTTAAATCTAATTAATAATCCTAATTGGAGACAAGACTCAAAACTCATCTAAAAACTTATGAGCTAACTCTACTCATATATATAGTACAATGGCTTTGATCTCCGACCGATCTAGGTGCCGGAAGGAGGCCCGATTTGCGGCGGTGGCTCTTGAAGTGCTCTAGAATCACGCCGGAGGCTTGGATGTCCGGAATGGCGCCTCTTGCTGATGCCTGGTTGACCGAGGATCTTTTGGATGTCTTGACCTTTGAGCGACCTCCGACGATGATGAATAGTCCTGCATCAGGAGGCACAGATTAACACTCCCCCACCAAACGACACTCGAGTGAAGAAAAGGAGGAAGCGCTTTGGAGGGCGGGAAGCCATCACCCCGAAAGTGATCCTCACGGAGTGAGGACGGGCACCATTATGGTAATCGGGGCTGATGAGATCTTGGCGTGATTGAAGAGCTTGAGGTGTGTTTTGGCCAAGGGCGTGATCAGCATCAATAAGAAAACGAGCGCACCATGTCTTCAAGTGCGCTGCGGGCGCCTCAAGAAATGTACCGACACTCCATGAGGAGACAGTCCGGAGGCCAAAGGCACCGACGCCGCATTTGGATTGCAAAGAAAAATGGGACGCCGATTTAAGGAGCTTAGCAAAATGCATTTGAGGGCAGCGCAAAATCCCGCTTTGAAGATGGACAAGGATCAGTGAGGTGGAGGCGCTCGCAAGAAGGTGTTGAGACCATGAAGCATCCGCCGCCCGTTGCCAACCACGCCATTAGCAATGTAGATCCAATTGGTGGTGTTGTCCGTGAGTAGCACCTTCTTCCCAATGTGATCGGGCGAACAAAACGTGATCCCACCGAGATCCGCCGAGATCCGAGGTGGTGTCCAGCCCGCATGACCATCCATGACCTTGGTCCAAAAAGGAAGGCGCCAATCGTAAGTCAGAACCCGGGCGGAGGTACGCCCAGGAAGCATAGGGAGAAGGAACCATGCCCGTATGGGGTGCCGAAAGGCCTCCCTCAATTGATCGACAAGATCCGATCAAGTGCCCGACACCAATCCCAAAGAGAAGCAGAGAGTCGAGAGTTGACAGAGGGCTATCCCATCCCGTGGGGACCGCCTTGCTATCCAACAAGAGCCTCAGAATCGATTGTAACCAAATGAGGTGTCGATATAGATTTGTGCATAGGGAAGATCTTCTGGATGTCCTAGATACTTCCTAATTTGTTGCAGCCGCCCGCTTGCCGCAGAGATAAATGATTGGCAAGCCGTGCATGTACCCCCGATGAAAAGTTTTGGTCCGAGCAGATCCGCAAGATATGGATTGTTATCCCGGCACCCATTGCGCAGTTGGGGTCACCCCTGAAAAGTCGGGCGGGGCCCATTGCCAAAGTTTTCCGTATCACCCAGATAGAAATCATGAAAGATATAAGCCATGGGCTGAACCACGCTGAAAGTGAGAAAGTCCGATCGGCACAAAGGTATGAGATCAAAGACAACAAGGGCACAAAGACAACCCTTTGTCTTCAATGGAGAGTTCGCCAAATCCGAGAAAAATCAAAGACCGCCGCTGGGATATCCACAGACCATCACCGCGTGCCACTTTGAAAGGAAGAGGTGGCGCCGAGCAACCACATAATCATGATAGCAGGAGGGAGCAGGAAGTCAACCGGCATTCTTTGGAAGAATTGCAGTCTGGTCGCCAAGTTTTGCTTGAGCCTCCTCGCAGATCGAATAGCTTGTTGCAAAGGTTGTTCGAGATCACGATCCGATTTTCCTTTTCGAGTAGGAGGCGGATCGGGTCACGACCCGCTTCGAGAAGGATTGACCTGGGAGGAAGATTTCCTGTATTGAGACGAAGCACTGCAATCTCCGGCCATCGAGTATTTTCTCAAGCCGCACCTCCTAGTAGCTGATCTTGAAGAGAGGTGAGCTGAGAGGTCTGTGGTAGAAAGCCGAGCTGGCCAAGGAGGCGACTTGAGCGCCCCGCTGAAAGATTTTGAACTTGAGTGCTGAAATTTTCACACGCCCGAGTACAAGGCATTGAGTTTAGCAATATCTTCGCCCTTGGTACTCGTGGAGAGCGGCTTTTGGACTTGTTGTGCTCCAATAGAGTCTGAATTTCTCGACCGAGCCGAGCCTCGCTGATCCGCGAGTTGGCTCGTGACTTGAGCTTGTGTACTTTGAGATCCGCATGAGCCCTGTAAGAGAGCTTCATGCTTGTCTTGAAGTTTGGCTTCCAAAGTTGCAACTTGGGCGCTTGCAGCCTTGAAGGTCTTGGTGTACCGCATCGAGGCCTCGAAAAGTGCCATGGAACCCCGCCATAAGAGCGCCTTTGGGATTCTTGTAACTTAAGAGCAAAGAGCTTTGAGCATCCTCCGACATCGATACAACAACCGACGAGGGTGTTGTGGTGGTGGAACCGGGTCAAGGCCCGGTTTGGGAGGTTTGGGAAAAATGGTGTGAAGTGGATGGTGTAGCGAGGAAGAGACAAAGGACATGAGTGTGACTGGGTCATGACCAGGGAAGATGGGCGGATGTGCCAACTTGGTGATTGATTGAAGGGAGCGCCGAGTGGAATTATGAGAATTTGGTGGTGTGGAGGGAAGTAATGACGATGAGGGCTTGAAAGTGCCCTCCCACGTAAACTTCGTAAATGGAAGTGGTACCCCTCAAGGCGGTCCATTTCTTGGAGAAGACGATAGAACATCATTTGGGGCCAATCTATGTGGTGTTTGGAGTGTGTAGCAAAGAGGACCAGGTTATAGAAAGGCTTATTGATATGGGTGTTCTTGATAGAATACCCAAGGAATTTCCGCCACGTAAATTTAACAAAGGTCTCGTGAGGCTTGTCGATATTGGTCGACGATGGACATTGGCATGATAAGGTGTGCACCAAACTCGTGACATCAATATCCCGTATAGCGTACCATGATACACAAGGAGTGTGCAAGGGAATATGAAATACCCTCAGAAATCAAGTGTTGAGTCAATGAAATAGTGGTGCCATCGACCACAAAGGGTGTAACCTTGCGGGTCATTAACAATATTGGCGGCGAACCGCCGAATCGGGCAGGATTTGGAGCCGAAGTTCCATTTGAGAGAATTCGAAGCTGGTGTCGCTCAAATACTTTTATCGGGGCCAACAAGGGCTTCACGGAAAGTGGGCGTCAAGAAGGATACAGATGCAAAAAGGGCCGGATCCTTGGGAGCAGTAGCTTGAAGTGTAGAAAATCTTGGGGCAGCCATGGGAATGATTTGCAGAACGAAGAGAGATGCCAAAGGCGGAAGACGAAAGTCGAGCACGGAGGATGAAGGCGCAGAGGAACGAAAAGGTTTGTTTTAGGGCGCACAACTGGAGGCGAAGAGGTATGAAGAGTTCGAAACGGGAACCGTTGATGATGCCAGGTGTCAAAAGATGCGAAGAAGGGGATTGAGAGGCAAAAATTTGGCTAAGTCCCCAAAAACGTAAGGGAGAAGCAATGAACGGTGAGGATGAGACGTGAAAGAAAGATCGGATGTGACAGATGGCAAAGGACATCCATTAATGTTCGACGGGCGTGGAAAGAAGGAATGGCATTCAATGCCGGCAACTCAAGTGGGATATCATTAAAAGGAATGTGTCAAGGTACCATGGCTAGATATGCGCGGAGAACAGATTCTCATTTTAGAAACAAATTTTGCATTGCAAACACGCTGGCGATTTGTGTGATTGGTCCACGCCGACAAGGAGTTCCTCGCTTGGCTATATAAGACGAACCGAGAGAAACGGCGGCATCCGATGGCGCCAAGATGGCGGCCGCCGGCTTGAACGAAGATTGCACCATGCCGACTAACCGCCGGAGTGGATCACTTGTAAGATGAATTGTCTCGATCTCGGGCGCCGCCACAACCGCGGCATTCGTGATGGACGGCTGGTGTGCCGGATGGCTGAACATCCCGACCAAGACCAACGGGATGGAGGTGGTTCTCGCACCTTCGCTGATCCGGAGCGTAACCTCTACCATCTCCTCCGTGATCACCTCCGCCCCGAACCCGAGTAGAGGGTTTTTCCTCTTAGGACTTAGTAGATAGGGCTCGAGCCTGCTTTTGTATATAGGGCAAAGGCCCATAGCGGAAATAGCCGGGTCAGGCCCCACATTTTGTAAAAAAATTCCACTATAATATAATCTACCGCCTTTCTAGTCACTTTCTCGTGGTGTTTGATTCTTGAACTGCCTCTGTTTGGATGTTCACTTTCTCTGGTGATGAAATGCTTTGAGACGAAAACCATTAACTAATGTAGGTAATGGAGTGCCATCTAATTCAAAGGAGTTGGAAAACACTTGGTCTAACCACTTGAACAATTTGATAAGGGCCAAGCCAACGAAACTTGAGTTTACCCGAAAAATTTTTGTACCGAATCATAAAGAAGAACCAAATCTCCTTGTTTGAATGTTTTTGTCTTCAAACGCTTGTCATGTAAAGATTTTTGCAAATCAAGGTCCATGAAGAACACGAATATAAGCATCCCTTCAAGTTCATCCAACTGTTCTAATTGATAGACCCGCTTTTTGAGAGCAAATGGTGGATTATGAGCAAGAGCTAGTTGAAAACGAGTGTTGAAGGATGTATTCAAAGGGCATGAGAGCTTCCCGACCATAAACCAATTTAAAAGGAGGTGACCTGTAGAGCAATCTTGAAACAAGTATTGTAGGCCCAAAGAACAAGGGAAGTTTTGTCCGCCAACTGGCAAGGAAGGCCACAAATTTTTTGAGAATGGTGACCGTAGTTTTGTTGGTGCTTTCGCCAACCCATTGCCTTGAGGATAGTAAGGTGTGCTCTTGTGATGATGTATCAAGAGATAATCCGCCGCCTTTTGATAGTATGATTGATGAAATGAACACCACGGCCACCGACCAGCCCGTGGGGCAGCCGAATCGCGGATAATTTGTTGATAGAGGACTCGAAATGTGCTTGCAAGCAGTTGTTGTCGAAGTGCACAAGCTTCCGCCCATTTGGTGGCGAATCATGAGAACCAGAATGTATCGGCACGAAAAGTGCCGCGCAGAGGATCTATAGGTCCCACAAAGTCCATTCCCCATTTGCTCAAGGGAAGTGGCGTGGCGACCGCGCCAAGGGAAGAGCGCCACGGGTCAGGGGGCCCACCACCGGGCAAGCGCCACACGCGGCGGGCGTATGCGTGAGCATCTTTAAAGAGCGTGGGCCAATAATAATACCCGGCAAGAAGGATTTTATGCGGCCGGGTGTCACCATGAAAATGACCACCACCGAGCCCTTGATGAGCTTCTCGAACAATGTCCGAACTTCATGAGGTAGAACACAGCAAGGATGGTGTCCTTACCTTTTTTTAGAGATGTCCGCAACCATGGTGTAGTCACCACCTCCTGAGAAAATTGATGGCGACGGGATTGTCGCCAAGGTGAGAGAGCCGCCTCATCTTCCGTGGAAGAGCACCGTGAGGAGGTACCGCTGAAAATCATGAAACCAATGTGGTGTTGCCGTGACTAAAAAGAGTTGAGCATCGTGGAAGGCATCCGAGACCCCTCATATGATCATCCGTGGATGCGTGAAAGATAATCCGAATAACATGAGATTTGCCACCCTTATGAACGATTTCAAAAGGAGCAAATTTTTGAGAAGAAGGACCCAACGAGCAATGCGCCCGTGGGCGTGATTTGTTGATCAAATAGAGAAGTGCTTGGTGGTCCACAAAGAACTTGATTTGACTGCCCAAAAGGTAATGACGGAAGCGCTGGACACAGTAAAATGAGACCCAAAGCTTCACGCCCGCGGGCGTAATAGTTGCGCCAAAGAAATTGAGTTTTCTACCGGGCGAAGCGATTTGGTTTATCACAGCGATCATATTCTTGAGAAAGAACAGCCCAATAGCAAACGCCGAGACATCGACATGAACGTGAAAGGGCTTGTCCCATTGAGGAGGAACAAGAACCGTGCCCGAGTAAGCAAAAAGCTTCACCGTTGAAAGCAGCTCACCGGGAATTCCAAGCCTGTGGATTCGGCACCCGTGAGTTTATGAATGGATCCGCAATGGCTGCCACCCGTATGAAGGTGGAGTAATAATTGACCTTTCCCAGAAAGAGCGTGTCTCTTTGATATTGGCCGGTGCTTGAGCTTTGAGCACAAACCGATTTTGGCAGATCGCTGGTGATTCCTCGCTTTGGTCGACAACATGGCCTAATGTAACACCGTAAGACGCAAAAGGTGCATTTCTCGTGATTGAGACTAATGCCGACTCATCACATTTCTCGAAGACGAGTTCCAATTTATCCAAATGGTCAGCCATGGAACTCAGAGGCGAGAAGTCATCTTGAAAAATTTGCAAGAAGGGATTTTCCTTCATGAAATCATGAAAAACGAGAGCATGATTCGTTGAAATGTTGAAGGAGAGTTGATAATCCAAAAGGAACCACCTTGTAGGCAAAAAGTGACTTACCGGGTGGTGAAAGTGGTCTTGAGTTGATCGATTCTTTGATGGAGATCCGATTGTAGCCGTAAAACCATCCATAAAGGAGTACATCTCATGTCCAGCCCACTTCTTCCAACTTGGTCCGTGAAGGGAAGTGGAAAATGATCACGCCCGTGGCCTCGATTGAGTTTCCGATAGTCTACACAGCACGCCGGATCTTACCATTGTGCTTAAGGGCAATGACGATAGGGCTCACCCATTCGTAATGTTTGACCTCATAGATCAAACCCGCAAAGAAGGAGTTTGTCAATTTCCGCCTTGACGCCGATCACGGTAATTAGGGTTGAGCTCAGATCGCCGCTGCTACACCGGGTCGCATCGATTTGGTAGGAATGGTGAGTTCCCCAAGCTTTTGTTGATTCCCCAAGATCTTTGTAACTCCAAAGTAAAAATGTGTTTGAATTTTTGAACAAATGTGGACGGCCCTGTTACGATAAGGAGCCAAGGTTTGCAAAGAATGCGACAAAGTGATTGTTGCCAACATCCACAATCTCGACTTTGAGTCCGAATATGGGGTATGACTTCAGATCCCGACAATGTGTGCAGGAGGTTGGAGCATAACCGATGCGGGCACTTTTGCGTGGTGAAAAGAGAGGTTGCTCGCCATCTAGCAAAGGTTGCTTCATGACAAAGGTACATCAACAGGAGTTGCAGGAGTGTCAAGATCCGAAAAGTGATCAACGCGCTGATTCGATTGCAAGGAGCCGTAGGGGTCAAGCAAGGCAGCCACAAATGTCCCGATCAAGAGTCATTTCTCCCCAAGGATCAAAGATATTCGGGTAGGATGATGAGGCGCACGCCAAGCAGGGGAGCCTCGAACTTGATAAATATTCGAGCTTCTTCCGAATCGGTCTCGAGAGAGGGGTTCCGCATTGTCACCGTAAATGATCCCCGCTCGCTTGCAAGTCCATGGTGGCATTGAGATGACCATCAAGGATGACTAATCGTCCGTGGCCCAAAGAATGGATACTTTTGCCCGGGTGAGAAAGGGTCTTCCCACCAAAGATTTCATAGTCACCGGATCTTCGCCACCTTTCCACACCCAAATTCCATGGGAAAGCGAGATCACCAATGTTGATGTGAAGAATAGGTGTGACGCCTTGAGGTCTCGTGGATATGGCCATTAGCCAATTTGATGTCATATGGGGCACGAAAGAGTTGTGTGATGCCCATTTGTTTGCGGAGTTTATCCGTGATGAGATTGACCGCACTACCTCCATCGATTTGAACATGGTTGACTTGGCCGATTTCCCACCGTGGCATGGACCGTGGGTGTAGAGGTAGCTACAGCCCCAACTAAAACAGCTTGGGAGTGGTAATCGGTCCTTGAGAGCAGGATGTAGTTTTAAAATGGTTGCCAAGCTTAAAGGAATTTTGATCTTGGCAAGCTCCTCTTGGAGTTCGAGAGGTACATGAGAAAAAGGATCCGCCGTTCCATCGGTGCGGAGTGCGCAAGGTGGAAGCAAAGAACTTTTTTGAGTAAGTCAACCCCTACCGCAATATTGGGATATGTCCGAGAGCGTGGAGGTTGAGATGTTGAAGGGGTATCTTGTCTTTGTTGAGCTCTAGTGGTGGCATGAACATTTGCCAATGTGCGGCCTTCAAAGCAGCCTTGCATGAGATTCAAAATGCTTTGGCGAACTTTGGGCATGACATTTGGCATGAGCTTTTCCAAGTCGTGCAAAGTGAACCTTTTTTCGCCCCCCATGAGGAATGGTGTCAACCGCAAAGGCAGGTTGCGTGTCCTTCCAATAATAGTCAAGGGACGTGATGCCTTGGTCTCAAGGAAACTAAACCAACCCAATTTGACTACCGGACGGGAGGATTAAGTGCCCGAAAAATTTCTCTTGGGCTTGTTGATCCAAATGAGGTTGATTTGGCCGGAGCTGGTTGATAGCGTGATTGCCGAGGCGCCTTTGGGGGCTTTTAAGAACTGGTCGCGGGCCTTGTTTGCCATTAGCAAGCCGTAGTTGGTAAGCCGTGAGGCGGACCGATGTGGTCTGATTTGTGCCAGAAGTCGGACTCAACTTGTGGAAGTTGAGGACACGCCGTGGTGGTATGACCCCATTCTCGACAAAGATAACACCGAGCTTTAGAAGGACTCAAAAGGAGGACGTTGGTTGATCCCCGTGGTTGGTCCTTGCTGGTCGATAGAGTTGCGTACGACCCAAGAGGTGGTCCGAGAAGTGCGATTGTGGCCGAGGTGTGGTTTGCACTTGATAAACCATTTTGTTGCGAACGGTGGGATGAGTGCGAGTGCACTCTTCCGTGGCATGATTGCACATGTTGCATCGCTTGCAATGAGGCGGGCCATTGGTGGAGTTGCACCCATTGGCCAAATGGCCTTGATATTTGCAAATATGGCACCAGATTTGATCGCTACCGTGGATTAGCGTGTTGAGGCCGAATGTACCGCTTGGGAACCATGACAGTGGAATGAACGGAGCTCTTGAAGAGCCACGCCGGAGGAAACATTGACGAGTGATTGACATATCGATAGCCCGCCCAAAGTTTTTGGACGCAGTATTCAACATGAGTCGAATAGCAGGAGGAAGTCCTTGGAGAAACCGCACCAAAATCTGCCTCGTAGGGTACCCTTGAGCTTACTTAGCGTAATGTGAAGTCGATCCGCAAAAATCCCGCATCTGCGGGCTCTTGTTGAAGTTCATTGAGTTGCTTGAGATGAAGTTGATCATCATCCGTGGTCCCGAATGAGAGAGAAAAGCAAAGGCGATTTTGACTGGGGCTTTGTTTCCAATGGCTTTGTTGGACATGAGCCATTGATGAGGAGAGCCACGCAGGTGGTGGAAAAGATGTGGAATTTCAGTGAGGTTGCGCGTGACCATTTAGGACAGCTAGAGCCTCAAATTCTTCCATGGGCCCCAGCACTTTGGTCTAACGCTTGCCTTCGTGTTGCCAAAGGTGGGATAAGTCACTTCGTAGTCCGAAAGGTAGATGAAAGTGTCAATGGACAGAACAGATATGTGAGGATATTGAGGTTGAGGTGGATGTGTGGCGGTGCCCTCGGCGACCCCTCGGCGAAGGGGTGATCAAGGCTGAGAAACTCAAGTAGCTGAGCATTGGTTTTGAGATCTCGTATACCATGAAGAGCAAAGGGAACGAGGGAAAGGGATATTCTGGTAGGCGAAGGAGACATGTGGATAGCCATGCCCACCCGGGGAGATGATGGTTGCGGGCGGAAGTGAGGCGGGAGTGGCTCAAGAATGATGGATGGTGGCATGTTCAGGGTGTGAAAGTACTATGAGAAGGTTGAGCCCGATGGGCTCCCCGGACATAGTGATGAGGGACCCGAGGTTGTGAGTACGTTTGCACGCTTGGGGCGGAACCTGGACGAGACCGGGACACGAGGGGTGGGTGGCGCCCGACCGAGCCCTAGGACCAAGATGCAGGCCCCTCATATGTCATCATATAAGCAGATCCATACATGTCGCGGTCAGCCCCTGACAAATCGATGGCGCCCAAGCGCAGAGGTCATTCGAGAAAGGAGTTCTCTTCCCGCTGAAATTACTTTACGCATACGGCGACAGTAGTTGAAAGTAGGATAAACTGCATCTGGGCAGCCGGCCGAGCAAGTGTTTGGGGTCCGGGTTCGAACTCCCGGAAGACAGCTCTCCGTGGAGGACCCGTGGATCTACCAGAGAGTCCGGGACTATGTCACGCTGGATTTGCAAGAAGAGAAGAAAAAGAAGAAACAGAACAAATGGAGAGAAAGATGATAAGTTTCCTCGATATCAATGATGAAAATACATGAGCTCCTGCACAGAGAGAAAACTCAAAGGAGACAAGACTCCAAACTCATCTAAAAACCTGTGCTAGCTCTAATTACATAGTGACAATGGCCTTGGGCCCAATATAGACACTGATCGATCTCAGGCCGACTCGGAAGGAGGCCTGACGCAGGTGGAATGTTCACAAGGCTCTTGAAGTGCCTAGAATCACTGACCGACGGGCGGCACGCCACTTGTCTCGAGCGGGCGCTTGCTGATTTCCGGGCCAAAGGCTTTGATCGCGTGGTCTGGCCGCTGGTCTTCGGCGAGCTTTGATGACCTAATTCGGTGGTCGATCGAGGATCCTTGAGCTTGACCTTGGCCTCGTCAGATGTATGGAATAGTCCCCTGCACTGTGAGGCACAGTGACTAACAAGCCGTGACGCTGAAAATTTTTCGGCCAAGACGCTAAATGCTGAAGGTGACGCGAACAGAAAAACCTTTTAATCCGCTCAACGATCAGATTATCATCTCGCTATAGACTAGAAAGTAACAGCGGTAATTGATTTGGCAAAATTTTAAACACATTCAGTTCATGTTTAAGCCAGACATGATATCATGCTAAAAAATCTATTTATGTCCATACCATTAAGCTTACTATATAATAAAAGGCAATGTATGTACATTCAAACATTCATTACACCTTTTTGGTCGGTCACAAACCGCTAATAATGTCATTATGGTATTAAATCATAATGCTAAAGAAATGAATGTATCTTAATATTTACCTTTGTGTTTGTCAGTCATAAATCCAGTAATGATTATTTATAAATCTTAAAACAATCTTGACAATATAACCACGTACCATCCTTCATTATCCCAAATACATGTCCAACAAGAATGGGTAATATTGAGAGGCAGAGTTAAAGAAGCGCCATCTGCTAGAGAACCAAAGGATGTGCTTACTCTTAATCACCAGTAAGAGCCTGCTTACTAGCAGTAAGCAAAGGTTTCTTTGAGGTTATCCCCTCATCACTATAATAATATTCGTGCCTAATGCCAATGAAAGGATCTCTAGAAAATTTTATACAACCATCCATCCCGGGGTCATGGATGCTTTAGCATCAACCTTCATTCCATCGATCTCGAGTCAAACTCGGGCCAGAGAACCAGTAATCACATCTCACACATCCTGCACAATTACACCGCTACACTTAAGCATAGTTTCGCTAACAATGAAACCTATGGTCGAATGTTTCCATGTATTATTCACCTTTGAGCAGATTATCTTTCTATATTAAAGAACAAGGTCAAGAAATCAAAGATCTTAGTCTTATCACATCAATATCAAATGTATTTTTCATCCCCGCGGTTATATAATAAATCCTAAAAGACAATTACAAAAGACGATTTTCGCCCTTGATCACAAAATATATATCGCATTTCAATCTTCTAGAATTCCGTATTCATGCTAAACAAAGGATTAAGAAGACTAACAACTTTTTCCTATTCATTCTTATTTCTTTTCCTCAACTGTAGGTTTAAAACAACATAATCTATCATTCAAGATACAGCCCTATGCATTTATCCACCAACAATTACTATAAGCATTTAGAAAAAGAGACCATCCGTATTCTTAGATGAATGCACCAATGGTACAGGGATTTTCGTGTTGAGCCGCTCCATTTGGAACCGCATGCAATTCCATTGTTGTATGTGCACCTTCTCGCTTTCGTATGAAGATTTGCCATTATCCTCCCTTTCATTATGATTCCCTTGCCTATAGCCCAAATAATTAGCCACACCGTATCATTCTCGCTTATCTTCCTTGCGTCACCCCCTTTACTAAAATCGCCTCACATGTCGCAGGAGTAATAGCGCAGCTTATGCAATCGATAAATCTTCTTACCTCCACTTCCCTTCAATTTTTCTTCGCCATTCTTTCTTCAGGCATTATTCGCTGCATCCCCTTTCTTTCTCCCCATTGATGGGTCCAGATACCAAGAAGAGCATAGAGCTATTCCACCTTGCTCTTCCTCGCCAAAAACCCCGAAGTCTCAAGGACCCAACATGTCCTTAATACCGACTGTTTAGCTTCCGTAGGCATCATGCCTTTGTATGCCTCCAGCCTGGCTTCATCACGCCGATCTCATCACTTTCCTTATCGTTTCCTCATGATTTCCATGTATATTTTGCCCTCAAATTTTTTCAAGTAATGTAAACTCATATTTTGCCATTTACGTGATTATTTTGCCTACATTATGCTGTAAAAGCCAAGTAATGTCCTAAAAATAACCCAATTAACCAATACCATATTGCCCTTACATTTACCATTTATTTGTACAATGTTCAGGACCATACAAGATATTACCATGTCGCCATGTCTTTGTAAAATAACCAAGTCCTACCGAGAGCATAAAGCCTATAATAGTAAAATGCCAGACGCCGTAATTCTTCCTTGCATCGCATTACGCGACATGTAAGAATTTCGCGACGCAAAATTCAATTTTTTTTTAACCAGAAAAAAATTTTTGATTTCTCACAGACGCCGAATCTTTCCTCAGATCGCCAGACGAATACTTCGCACGCAGAAGATGTAGGTTTCGCCAGACGCCGCTTTTTATGTCACAGACGCTGCCATCAAGCCACAGATGCTGCCGGGGAATTTCGCGACGCTGACGCTTTGTTTCGCAGACGCGAAATTTTTTTTTTCCTACTTCTAAGAGGTTTTCATTGAGTCATAACGCGCATTTTATTAAAAACACGATTTTTTACTTTATATCAGAATTTGAATTCTTTATATCGACAACTCTATCCCCTCAGATACAACAGTGGTCTCTGTAATGAGAAAATAGTAACATGGTTGTCCTAAGCACCATGTTCCAAGCAAAGGCAAATGTCAACCATAAAGTACAGATATTTTACAAGCATACCCTTGCAAGGAAAATTGCATAGGAAATGTTGAAAGCCATGCACTCTTCCTTTGGCATTAGCACCTCACGTGCGCTTTCATGCTTGCTCTGCTTCAACATAGCAAGCTCCTCTCAGGTCTGCAGAAACAGTTAGCACGAGCATTACGTCAATTCCACCTTGTTGCACAAATAGAGACATAACATCTAGCATCTTTCTACTTGTAGCCAAACATCAGTTTATGTGTGAACTTCTCCAAATTATAGATCTGCTCGTCAACCTCATGCCAGCAAAAAAACAGAGTAGGTCAAGGCAAAGCTTATAATGAGCTATGCACTTCCTTTTTCTGGATTGCCTTACTGTGCCTGGTAAATTTGTGCTATTATAGAGCTACAGAGCTATAACATGCATGTTCCCTGATTATCTTGGATGAGTTATCTAGCTTCTCTGGTGGTTTATTTAAGCCAGTTCACCATGCAGCTATGCCAACCAGCTTGAGAAATAATATATGTTCCAACAGCTTGTGCTTTATTTATACATAGATAATGTATGTTCCTTGAAGCACACATGATCTCTGATATTTTGCTATCATGCATAGTCTATTTTGCAAAAAATATATATAACGTTAATGCTATGTAGATGTTCCTTACCAACAACTGGGACTTCTCATTTCTTCACACATCACCATAACCATTATTCTCCAGATAATGACATCTCTATGCCCCCATAAACAAGTTTTAGCCACATTCTCCAAAACAATGCTATAAAAGATTAAAACAATAATGTGCAACTATTCCACATCTAAGTTTTTTGCAACATGTTTGCAAATGCAACCTTTGAGTTACTTATTCCACATCTAAGGTTATGCTTGAATATGATTGCCCCAATCTCCAATTACTGACATTGGAGTTCACTGCACATAGTGAATATTACCCAACAAGGCAATCCAAAAGAATACCGTAATAAACTGTGTCCTACTACTGCATGCCAAGCAACAACGGGTCGATAAACCATAAGCAAAGGAAGAGCTAATAATTCATAACTGGAGACTATATGCAAAGTGGCAAATTGGAAATACCTTACAGGATGCCTTGCAGAGATGTGTCATGGATGCCATATTTGTAGTTTATACGTAAATGGTGAAAGCGAAATTCCCGCCAACACCCACAGCCCCGATGCCTAATATATAGAAGGCCAAGATGTTGCAGCCAAACAAGGGAAGTACCACCGAATACAACACTCAAGAAGGAATCGCATCAAGACAACAAAATCCTTGGCAAAGAGGCCAAGACTGCTTCATAATTTTGGGAAAAACAAAACTGCAGACCTAAAACAAACCGGCTAATCTAGTGGGACTAAAAATGAGTTAAAAATCCAATCTACCGAGATGCCGCACAAACTATCATACTTTTATTTCGCTTAGATAGATAGATAGATAGATAGATACAGATATAGATAGATAGATAGATAGATAGGATAGATAGATAGATAGATAGATATGATAGATGATAGATAGATGTAGATAGATAGATGTATAGATAGATAGGGCTGTGACAGATAGATGTATAGATAGCAACACGTGTTCTGCTATAACAAAAAGTCAAGCAAATAATAATATAATGAAGGCAGTTTAGAAATATAACTAAGGCATGACACGTTCTAAGATTTACATGTTTTCAAATTATGTCCAACAATGCTAAGCACCCTAACTAGTAAGTGTAGATGAAGATAAGATATATAAGGACCTAACATATTGTCGTGACAGGCTGGTTGCTCTAGATCAAGATTTTTTAAACCCGCCTTTATTTAGCAGAGTTAAAGAAACTTAAGAATGCAACATGCTCACACGTTGTCAACCATTTAAAGAAGACATTAGAAGTTGACATTTTGTTATCACCATACCGGTGGGATCGGAACTTGACACCTGGCCAAGCTGCTATTGGCCTGAATATGCCACTGGATATTTTGGGACAACACTTCATTTGTTTTAATCCAAATTTTGCCACAAATATTTTGCAAAATTTAATCTGTTTCTACATCTACAATAGGGTCATGCTATCATTCGAAGAACTCTGGTTAAAGTTTTAATTGCAGCTCTGCTTTTGAAATGGAACATGACGGTAAGAAAGCCGGACATGTCATTACAACTTTAGCACAATTGGAAAAGCTAAAATCTATTCTTCACAGTCCCAAGTGCAACATCACGCAACAAAGACAGAGCAGCCAAGAAATTTCTAGCAGCATTCCGGATTAGAAGTGACTTGTTTTTACGTGGCTTGTGTGTGGGTATGCACCTTATGGCAGGGTACATTTGTAGGGACAGAAAGTGGGCGGCAGGAGTGTAGGACAGAAATCATTGAAGTAAATTGGGTGTACTTGGGTCATGTGCCGACGTTTTGTTGCGTGCTTAATGCATAAGAGGCATAGCATGGCATATGCATGAAGCGGTCAAGATATGGTATCTCTCCGCTTCCCATGAATGGGGTGGCATAGCCGCGAAACCCCGGGGAACTGCTTTGGATCGATGGGCTGGATGGGGATGGAGTGGCCGATAATGTAATTTCCAAAATACATTAACCCGATCTCGCTTTGATATATAATGATTCCCTTCAACAACAGTACATTAATTACAAAGCCGTTCCCTGTTATTTATCGCTTCATTACGACGCCGCCCAGACGCCGCTTGAACGCCGATGAACGACGCCAAAAGTCGATGAACGACGCTTCATAACGACGCTCGCACGCCGCTTGGCGACGCCGACGCCGCTATACGTTTAACCCGCTGGCTGCCTTAAAGCGACGACGGACGTCAAGCCAACGACGCCCACGCACAGCCGCGCACGCCACGCCGCCGCAGCGCCACGCGGCGCCGCCGCAAAGGAGCGAGTTGTCGACGCGGCGCGCCCACGTGTTTGACGCCGCTTAACGACGCTATTATTATCGGTACCCACGCTACCGCCGCCGGGCCATGGCTGTTGTACCGCTGTCGACGTCATAGCTTCATATCGCAAGCAACGCTGCTTAACCATTTTTGCCGCTATTGCAGTATTAAAAAAAAATTTTTTTTTTAATTTTTTTTTAATTTTTTTTTCTTTTTTTTTTTTTTTTTTTTTTTGTAAATTGAAAAACATAATAATAATACATTTATTATGAATGAAGTTAATACATTTAATTTAAAGCCTATAAAATGAAATCTCTCTAACTCAATAAAATAGCTATAAGTTTTTAACGTTAAATGATGTCGTGCTTAAATATATTAAAAATATTAAAAATAAATGAAGCCCCAATTTTTAGCTAAATATATTAATCAAATTCACAAATACATTAATCAATACATTAAGCATATTGAAAATTAAATGCTTACCCGGTACATAGGAAGTTGTTTTGGTACAAACAACGCATTTGCTAGAGTGTACATGCAAACAATAAATTCAATGATTAGTAAAATATTAGTATAAATAAACAACTTAAAGGAAAAAAATATGGAAAATCAATGGGGGAGGGTGGTTTCAATGATGGCCCCTTCTTGATAACAATTTAACCTAAATATTTTTTTCATTAGTATTTTATTAGCGATTGAAAAATTAAATCCTTACCGAAGAGGTAGTGCCAACTTGTTTTGCAAGAACAACACATTTTGCTAGGAGTGTACATGCAAAACAAAAATTCAATGATTAGAAAGAAATAGTATAAAACAACTAATAAGGAAAAAATTTTGGAAAGAAGAAGGGTCTCGCCTTTAAATCTATCGCCTTCTTAGATGGGAAAAATAGTTGGAAGAATGGAAGAATTCAAGAAGAAAAAGGCTAAGAAGCAAGAGGAGGAACCTCGAAAATGGGGAGGAAGAATAAGAAGATGAAGCGCAAGAGGAGGATTAAGAGTAAGAATTTGAATAAGAGGAGGAAGGAAGTAGTATAAGAGGAGGAAGAATCGTACAGTTGAAGCATTTATAAAGGGAAATGGAAGAATATGTATGGAAGAAGGATGCAAGAATGGAAGAAGAAGAATGAAGGAAGGAAGAACAAACAACAACAAATACAAAAGCCCTAAATCTACCTAAAACAAGTTTAGATTCAAAATAAGTTGTTGATTCCAAGGTAATATACCTATGAAGCTTGTCTTACACTCTAGAATAGACCCTAAAGTAGATCCGCCGAAAAATCACTTCAAAAACGCCTCCATAAGCTTTTGGTTTGCTCGAAAATAAGCGCCGGATTGCCACCGCCGACGAAATCATGTGTCGCCGTTTAACGACGCCGTGACGCCGTTAAACGACGACGACACAAACGTCGCTTTTAACGACGCTTATAACGACAAGATGACGACCAAAAAAAAAAGAATTTTTTTTTTTTTTTTTTTTTTTTTTGGAATGCATGTACACTTGATACATGGGTTTATTTAACTAATGTATTCTTTGAAAGTTGGCTCCGATGTTGGCGATGACTTAGGGAAGCTCAATGGAACAAAATCGAATTTAAGTCCGTGATTATGCATTAATTACGACCATTTAATGTCTTAAGCATCGCAAAAGCGGCCTTGACTTCCCGTACCGCCATAACCCGGAGGAGTATGTGTCCAAACTCATTCCGTCAGTTCCCTTGCTTCGCTCAATCGTGATGTGATCGCCACGTCCTGCGTAAAAGACCAAATCCGAGACCCGAACGAACCCCTCGCGAACCCGGCAACTCATAGGGTTTACGCTTTTAGGCCCCATGCTTGCCTCGGCTCTGACTAGACCTTGCGCCTGCGGTCTCGACGAGAGGGGTGTTGACGCCAGAGCACCTGACCCCAAAACCACCCCGAAGCAAATTTTGCCCCAAAAAGTCCTCTCCCGGCGGTTCTCGGGCGACGGACGCAACTTTCTCTCCAACCGTGATCCGCCTCGCCAATGGACTCAGAATCGCCGATACGTCTTGTGACCGTTTTAGGCCGAAGCCCACCCTTCGGTTGAAGCGCCAACCATCTCATGTGCAACACACTGTAGTCAATTGGCCAAAGAGGTGGTCAATAATCGCAAATGGTGGGCGAAGTGTTTCTTTGCAAACCCACCGCGGTAACTCGGTTCTAGTACTTTGGCATTCCGGACGATGTGGCGAAGTCGGATCAAGATTTCGGTCTCCGCAATGTCCGAACGATAAAATTTTTGGTTTCTGGCTAATCGTCGCCGCAGACGCTCGCGGTTTGATATGTTCTCCCTGACGGATATGTTGATTTTTGGACCTTCTTGACTAGGTTCCTTGAACAAAGGGATCAAATGGCCTGACACTGAAACCGAGATCCGGAGTGGTCTTTAGCGTATTTTCCCGACGAGCGCCGCCAGAAAGGCCGCCTTGAAGCTTTTTGGGGCTCGGCCTCCGGGTCTTTGGATTTAATGAGGAGGCCTTGCAAGGTCCTCGCCTTGTTTGACTTGGGCAAGGTGTCAAAATTTCTACCGCCTAACAACAAAATGCCTGCACTGCTCTAATGCAACCACCTGATCTTAAACCTTATCCAAAATTTTTGAAAGTTGGCCTCAGAGTGTTACGATGACTTAGGAAGCTCACGACAAAAATCAGAATTTAAGTCCGTGATTATGCATTTTGACCACGACTACGATCAAGTTCTTGCTACTCGCAGTTACTTGACTTCTCGATCGCCACAACGGGAGGAGTATGTCCAAACTCATTCCGTCAGGGCCTCTTGCTTCGCTGCTTCAATCGCACATGTGATCGCCACGCCACAAGTGCAAAGACTAAAATTCTAAGACCCAAAATCTAAATCAAATAGAAATCAGCACCATGGTTTACGCTTCGGGAGGGCTCTATCCTCGGCTGTGATTTGACTAGGACCTTGCGCCCGGGGTGGTCTTGACGAGAGGGAGGCAAGCTGACGCCTGCAGAGCACCTGATTCAAAACCACCATGTTTGCCCCAAAATTCTCCCTGGCTCCCATGACGGACGGCAACTTCCTCCTAACCGTGATTCTGCCTCGCCGCTTAATGGACTCAACGTCGATATTGCCCTAGTGGACCAAGTTTCAGGGCCAAGCCCACCCCTTCTCGGCCAACCATCTCATGTGCAATGATTAGCCACCCGCTGGCCTTAGGAGGTGGTGGTCATGAATACCGCAATGTAGGGCGAAGTGTTTCTTTCTTCTTTGCAAACCTGACTGCGTAAATTGGTCTCTAGGGTAATTTTGGTATCCCTTGACGATGTGGCGAAGTCGGACTCCAAGATTTCGTGAGTTCTCCGGCGAATGTCCGGAACGACAAAACACTTTGTTTCAATGTCGCTTCAAAGTAGACGCTTCTGCCAGAGTGCATATGTTCTCCCTGACGGATGCGTGGATTTTTTGACCTTCTCACCAGGTTCCCCGGAACAGTGGATTAACCATTTGGACACTTTGAACCGAGATCCGAGAGTGTGGTCTTAGCGACGCCTCGTGGAAGTGAAGGGCCGCCAGAAAGGTCGTGATCGAGGCTTGGGGCTCGCCTGGGTTCTGGAATTTCCTCTAATGAGGGAGGCCTTGCAAGGGTCCTCGGGTCTTATTTGATCAGGTAAGCGGTGTTGTACTTTCTACGCCTAACAAACAGTCAGCCTTGACTGTTCAGTGCAAACTATTTGGATCTAAACCTTATCCAAAATTTTTGAAAGTTGTCTCCAGATAAGTTGGCTTATGACTTAGGAAGCTAATGACAAAAATCAGAATTCTGAAGTCCGCATTACGCATTAAATGATTAATTCTATTTAATGTCTTGCTAATGTAGTGCGCTTGACTGGATCGCCACAACGGGAGGAGCAAGGAGGTCCAAAACCCATTCCGCTACGCCCTTGCTTCAAGGTTTCAATCAAGACATGATCGGGCCACGTCCCAAGTGCAAAAAGACTGGGGTCTTGACTGGAACGCAAACCTGCTAGAACTGCAACTCATAGTTGATGCTTTGAGGCCTCTATCCTTGGTCAGACGGATTAGACCTGTCGGTTCTTGACGAGGGGGTGCTGACCGTGAGCACGGACCCTAAAACTACCCTGGAAGTGCCGTCTTAAAGTCCTCTCCTAAGGTTCTGACGACGGACGCAACCTTTTCTAACCGCGGATCTGCCCGCAATGAATTCCCGAACGTCGACATTGCCCTAAGCGACCAAGTTTTGTGCACGTGCTCCCCACCCTTCTCGAAGACGCGCCAAACTATCTCAGCGTGCAACGACTTCGTGAATAATTGGCCTAGGAGGTGGGTCGCTGAATACCGCAATGTATGGAGTGTTTCTTTCTTTGCAAACCACCCAAAATTTGGTCCCTAGGGTAATTTTGGCATTCCCGGACGATGGCTAAGTCGACCTGCATTTCTGAGCCCCAATGTCCGAACGACAAAACACTTTGGTTTCTACACCGCCGCTCGCTAGACGCCGCGGCTTGATATGTTCTCCCTGGGACGGATGATTTTTTCGGACCTTCCCCACCGTGTTCCCGAACAAAGGATTCAACGGGCTTCGATACCGAAACCGAGATCCTGAGGTGGTCTTTAGCGACGCCGGGCGAGCGCCAGAGCACGCCTTGAAGCTTTTTGGGCTCGCCTCCGGGTTCGGACTCCCCTCTAATGAGAGGCCCTCGTGCGTCCTGCCTTGTTTGACTTAGCAAGTGTGCCAGCCTTACCGCCCAACAAACAAAGCCACTGCCTCTAGTGCAAACTTATTTGATCTGTCTAAACCTTATCCAAAATTTTTGAAAGTTGGCCCTTCAGATGCTGGCGATGACTCAGGTGCTCACCGACAAAAATCAGAATTCTGTTCGAATATGCATTAATTACGGACTTACGAATGTTCATACCGCAAAGCGCCGACTGGAATCGGCCACAAACGGGAGGAGTACAGTCCAAACTCCATTCCGCTGCCCTTGCTTATGCTTCGAATCAGATGATCGCCACGGCCATGCAAAAGACTGTGGGGACCAGACCCAAAACGCGTAAAACTCTGCGAACCTCGCAACTCATGTGGTTTACGCTTTGCGCTCCTATCCTTGCCGCATTTGACTAGGACCTTGCGCCGTGGTCTCGACGTGAGGGGGGGTGCCACGCCAGAGCACGGACTCAAAACCACCCGAAGCAGCTTGCCCCAAAAGTCCTCTCCTCAAGGCTCCCGGCGACGTGACCTGCAACTTCCCAACCGGATCTCTGCCCTCGGGCCAATGGACTCGCACGCCGACATTGCCCTAGGGACCAAGTTTAGGCCGAAGCCACCCTTCAAGAAGCGCCAAACTATCTCTTGCGCAACGACTCAGAGTCAATTGGCCTAGGAGGTGGCTGAATGAATGTAGGGCTTAGGCGTTTTTCTTTGCAAAATTGACCGTGTAATCCTATGGGTCCCTTAGGGTAATTTTGGTATTCCGACGATGTGGCTAAGTCGGATCGCAGATTTTGAGCTCCGCAATGTCCGGTAACGACAAAACACTTTGGTTTTGGCACTGCCGCCCGCAGATTTCGCTGGTTTGATGGGCGTTCTCCTGGGACGGAGCAGTTGGATTTTTTTTTTTGACCTTCTTGGACTGTGTCTCTGGAACAAAGGATCTGGGCTACGGATACGGAACCGAGATCCGGAGGCACCAGCTTTTGAGCACCCCCTTGGCCGAGGCTGCCAGAAAGGTCAGCCTCGAAGCTTTTTGGGGCTCGCCTCCCTGGGTCTCTGACTCTCCTCTAATGAGGAGGCCTCTGTGTCCTCGCCTTGTTTGATTTGGGGCGGGTGCAAAAAGGGCCTACTGTGCCCAACATCGCTGTCTGACTGTTCTAGAAGAAACTATTTGATCTTAAACCTTATCCATAAAATTTTTGAAAGTTGGCCTGTAGAGTGTTGGCGCACTAAGAAGTTAGCTGACAAAAAATCAGAATTTAAGTCCCACTATAATAATTACGAATTCTCCCACGAATGTCTTGCTACCGCAAAAAAGCTGCCTGACTTCTAACCCGGCCATAACGGAGGAGGCTGTGTCCAACCCATTCCGCTGGGCCTTTGTTTCAAGGCTCTCAACTGCATGTGATTGGCCATGTCCCAAAAAATGCAAAAGACCAACTTGGTGACCCAAAACGCAAAAACCCCGCTAGGAACCTACAACTCATGGTTTACGCTTTGGGAGGTCGGTGCTTGTCGTGATTTGATCAGGACCTGCGCCTGTCTCTGAATGAGGCACTGACCCCAAAACCCCACCCAAGTGGTGCCTGCCCCAAAAGTCCTCCTCAAGGTTCTCGGGCGCACTACCTGCAACTTCCTCTCCCGAACTTGATCCGGCTCGCCAATGGACCTTTAATGTCGATATTGCCCTCAGGGACCAAGTTTTGTGGCCGGCCCACCCTTCAAGAAGCGCCAAATTATCTAATGTGCAACGCACCTGTAGTCAATTGGCCCAGGAGGTGGCCGCTGAACACGGGAATGAAGCGTAAGTGTTTTCTTTGCAAAATTGACCGTAACTTGGTCCCTTGTGGTACCCCGTGGCATTCCGGACGATGTGGCGTGGGAAGTCGGATCGGCATTTCGAGCTCAAGTAATGTCCGTCAACGATAAACACTTTGGTTTATATAATCGCTTTCCGCAGATTTTTCTCATGCCTGATATGTTCTCCCGACGGATGTTGGATTTTTCGAATCTTCTCGATCAGTTCGGAATAAAGGATTCAACGACGGACACGGAACCGAGATCCGGAGGCGACTTTAGCGCATACCCCATGAGCGCCAGAAAGGCCCGCCGGGAAGTTTTTTGGGGCTCGCCTCCCGGGTCTCGTGACTCTCCCAATGAGGAGGCCTGCAAGGTCCCCGGTCTTGTTTGGATTTGGGCAAGTGCGCCCCTACCGCCCAACATCGCCGTCTTGACCGTTTCTAGTGCAAACTATTTGATCTAAACCTTATCCAAAAATTTTTGAAAAAAAGTTGGCCTCGTATGTTGGCGATGACTTAAGAAGCTAGCCGACAAAAATCAATTTAAGTCCGTATTTCATGCATTAATTACGAATTTACGAATGTCTTGCCATCAGTAAAAGCCGGCCTTGACTTCAATCGCCGACACCTGGGGAGGAGTACAGTCCAAACTCCATTCCGCCGGGCTTCTTGCTTCGCTGTCAATCGCATGTGATTGGTCACGTCCCAAATGCAAAGATCAGGTAACCCCAAGACCCAAAATTAGAACCCCTCGCTAGAACCCTCGACAACTCATAGGGCGTCGGCGTTCCTGGAGGCTCTATGCTTGTCGATTTGACCAGACCTTGCGCCGTCTTGACGAGGGGTGTGTTGACGCCGTAGCATGGACTCCTAAAACCACCTCGGGCGCCTGTTCTAAAAGTCCTCTCCCGGCGTCTCCGCGACGGACGGCAACTTCCTCTGAACCGTGATCCGCTCGCCAATGGATCAAAGATTGACGATCTCGGACCGCTTATATCGTAGAATGTCGTAAGAATTTGGTCAAGCGTCAATAATCTTGATGTCCGGACAAGCGCTTGAGAACCGACAAGCTACCGAAAATGAAGACTTCAGCGCCATCGAATGGTAGCTGCTACCAAGAATGGAAGCCGAGCTACTTAAGAACGAAGTCGCTACCGAAGAATGAAGACAAGGGCTGCTTACCGCAAAAAGAAAAGACAAGCCGCCAAGTCAAACGCCGCTGGTCGACACTAAGGAACCAACGCTTAAGACTAACAGACGCTTGAGAAGCTACCGCTTTGTCGCATCAAGAGATCTCAAGCAACACGCAATGGTCACGGTAAAACTTATAATTTAGGTGCATAAAACGCAACCGGCTTGAGCTCTAGCATAGCGCTTATCGGACTATGTCTCGGCCCCTCGACAACAGAGACAATGAAGGCCCATTATGAAGTGGATTCAAGTGGCAAATTCAAAGTTCAAAATATCTAAGTGCAACTAAATTTCAAATTAGGAGCACATGTAACTGAACGAAGTACAACAA